>CM060905.1:386102605-387352605 GCA_030737815.1 Allium fistulosum | reverse complement strand
AGAAGTTTGGAGTAGTGTCAAAGGGACACAAATTATTTTAAATTGTGAACTTTTGGGTCACATTCTTGGATGCAAATCTAGTGGAATGGACCTTTCATCTTTTCAAATTGATTTTCAAAATCGTGAAGTAATCCATGACATTTTAAAAAGTGATGATGATTTTGAATTCAAAAATAAAAACTTGCGTTCAAACACAAGAATTTTATGCCTTCTTTTGCAACAAAGTGTCATTACTAGAATGGGTATTATAATAATCTGACTCAAAAAGTTTTCAAAGCTCTTTTCGCAATTTATGGTTAATATGACATGAATAGGTCTCAAGTCATTTTGGTCGAATTTTTTCCTAAGAATCTTTCTAAACATGAAAACACACTATTTCATGGTGTGTATCTTACTCGTGTTTTCAATTATTTTGGTATTGACCTTAAAGGAGTGGAAATAATTCATCGAAAAATATTTGAAAACTCTTCTTGTTCTTCCTCCTCGACTTCCATTTCATCTCCTTCCTCTTTCTATTCCTCCTCTTCTCTTATTTCATACTCTTCTTCCCAAGCCAACCTTCGTTCCTTTTCCACAAGCGTTCCATAAGGCTCGAAAAAGGGTGAAATATGCATAAGTGAAATAGTAATACTTGGCTTGATTGTATATAAATAGTAATACTTGGTTTGGTTTGGATTTGATTGGCTTTGATTTGCATGGATTTGTTTGAATGCTGTGTGACATAAATTTTGTTTAATTGGACGAATATTTGGATTTATTATTTCATGATTATCTAATTATACATATCATTTATTAGTTCTATATAATATTTCTCATCATCATTATATATAATTCTTATACATATTGATTAGTACTTTATTTAGGGAAGTCAGAGTTAGGATTATAGTAAGAGTTAGTGTTATAATTTTAGGAGGTTATTTTTTTGTTGATGAAAAAGGGGGTGAAATATATAAAATCTAGGCATATATTAAGGGAGAGTTTTGTAACTCAGGGGGGTTATATTATATTTTACATACAGAGTTGTCATCATCGAAAAGTGGGAGATCGTTAATACCTTAGGTATTGGTTTTAATGTTAACAACTGTAGGACATTATATAAAATATAGATACTAATGTTTTATCAAGATATATATAGTATATTAGACATGTATTGATTAAGAAGACTGTACAGTATCAAAATACCGATATCAAGAGTAGATTCAAGATGCTGATATAAAGTTCAAGAGTTCAAGAATGAAGACTCATGAGTATTGAAGAGTTCAAGATTTTAAGATATTCCAGTTAAGTTATAAAGTCATAGAATTATTATTAAAACCTTGATAGATCTTTCCTGATCTCACTCATCTTCTCTAATTTTGTTTTAAAATTGTTTTTCGAATATTCTATTTTTAAAATAATCTTTTCAAAATATTTCCCAAAATGATTTTCAAATCTCTTATACGTATAAAGATATTATTTTAGTGTTCTTATGTTTATATATATTGAATTTTGTTTATACTTTCATAATTTATAACTATATTGATTTTATTTATATTATTTACATTATATTGAATATTCTTATTAAATCTTTCAAAATTGTTTTATAAAGTTTTATTAAGTTATATTTTGATTAAAATTTGTATAAAATATATTTAAAATATTCTACAAAGTATCAAATTATTTTACAAAGCAACGGATTTTCAAAATAATTTTTATAAAGTGTTTTTGAATTTTGTGAAGGATATGTCGACATATCCAATACCTATATGTCGACATATTAGCAGTAAATTTCAAAATTCAAATTTTGAATGCAAGTGACTTTTCATCGTTTCTTTTTGTGAATGGACATGACTGTATATACCAGACTTCCAAACGAATTTTTATTAACTACTTTCTTATTTCTCTCTCCTCTTTTCACTCTCTTGATTTTTAAATCAGTTTCTATCAAAACTCTTCCGAAATTCAAGCAGAATCAAATTCAATCATCACTAGTTTGATTCTTTTTCATATACTCTCTGATTTCTCTCATCTCTTTCAAGATCAAAGTGTTATTCAAAAGTTATTGGATCAATTGTAGTCAAGATCAAAGATCCGAGTCTGTAAACTCTATCAAATCATACTCTTATATTCTGTGTTCTGCATGGTATCCCAGAAATCCAAGTAGGTGTGATTGTAGCCCGCTTAAATCAATTGGGTGTGCTTAGTAGCCCGTAAATCAAGTGGATCCAACCAGAGACCGGGATTCTGGAGGGTGTGTCTCGCAGTCTTGGAATTGAGATTGTATTTGCATTTACTAGTTGAAAAGAAGTCCGTACAAGGAATTGTGGGGGACTAGATGTAGGGTAACTCTGAATTAGTATAAAATGCTGTTGCGTTCTTTCCTTTTTTTTTTGCTTTTAATACATTTACTTTTATCTGTACTTTGATTCTGTGATTGTTTCTGTGATTTTTAATTCCATCATTCCAAGTAAAAACTTAAAGGATTTGAATAATATTCATATAATCCTTTAAACACTATTCACCCCATCTAGTGTTAATTTAGCCTTAAGATCCCTATTCCGCTGACTCATAGAACCAAATATCATCAACTCCCGATACTAACATATTGATGATCATGCTCTAGATATGGAGTTGATAATACCCTATCGTGGGACTGCAAAACCCCAGATTGTGCATCATACTCTGTCTTTAGCCATTTTCAATGTCGAGGTCAAGTTCGGGATCTCTTACATGAGTCTTCATCACTCAAATAGAACACAAATCCCGAACTGGATTCTCATATCTTGAACTAATCTCGAAACCACACATAGATTCCAACATCTCCAACAGATCCACTTCCAAGAGATAGAACACATATCTTAGTCTTGAACTGGTTTTCGATAAGTAAAACACTTACCAATCATGGTCTCTTCAAGACTAAATCGGCGAATTTGGTCATATTCAACGATAATGAGAATGACTGCATATGGAAACCAGGTCTCGTATACTTATCACGTTTCCAACATTCTCAACTTCTGGTATACATCGGTCAAGAGAGAAGCCCGGTGGGTTAGAGCATAATTTCTTTTACATCCAACTCGAATCATCACTCTTAACTTTCATGGATAGAAACAAGTCTACTTTCTCGGCTTTTGTGCTAAGCACACGACTAAATACTTTTCATCAACAAGTAACACACAAAGCACGATCAAGTCACATAAAGCACAACTAAGTCACATGAGAGGTTTCTAATCCCTTTTCTATTTAGTTAATCTTTTATTAAGTAAAACCTCTTTAATTAGTAAAACTTTTTTAATCTAATAAAACTTCATTTATCAATCCATTCTATTTATTTGTACTCTTTAATACTTCAAAATCTCAAATGGTATAAGTATAATCACAAGTCATTAACAAGATTTCTTACTTTAAACCTTTACTTTTTCTATCTTTTCCAAAAGATTCCATACTTATAATTTCCTTCAAAACATTTGTCACTACAAACCGAAAACCATTTTACTTATGCTTATCTTTAAAACATTCTTTTAAAGATCTATTTACATTCATAAGTATATTAAAAAAGGTTAAAGATGAATGTTATTAACACATCGTTACACAAACCCAAAACCATTCCATACTTGCATTATCTTTAAAAACATTCTTTTAAAGATCTAAGTTAATATTGGATTAGGTTCGATAGTTAACAAGTCAACTACCCAGTTAAAAAGATCACTTAAAGAAATCACGGTTCGTATACTTAACTCATTTTCGACATTCCAACTTATACTATCCCTCATTCAAGAGTGATGCCTTGTAAGTTAGAGCACTAGTTGCATATCAAAGCTTTGTATAGATACTTCATTCTTGAATCTCACAGATAGATAAGTCTACCTCGTCGGCTTTTAGTGTTAAGTATAGTATTAATGATATTCATAAACGAGTAAGAAATCAACACGATTAACATGTTTTCAACATTCTCGACTTAACTATTCCTCAATCAAGAGGGAAGCCAACAGGTTAGAGCACTATTGCTTTTATCCCTACTCGAACATCAATCTTAACACTCACAAATAGATAAGCCTACTTCGTCGGTTTTAGTGTTAAGCATAGTTAATTACTTTTTCAAAACTTACATATATATAAATAATTTAAAAATGCTTATAAATAGGCTTTAAATATTTATGTAAAATATTATTTGAAAATAATTCATTTATAATTTGATGAAAAACATGTTTTATATTATAAAACTTCTTTACTTTGGTAATACATATGTAATTATTAAAAATATATTTAAACTTCAAACCATTTTTAGAATACTGAAAAATATATTAGAAAACATCCCTAAAAATATTAGGAAAAAATACCAAATTTAAATATCATTTCTGAGCACTAAAACCATAAGCAGCTTACTATAACATTTATAAATGCTATTAAAAGTTCTTGGTGAAGAACAACATTGAAAAGCATGAACTTTGCAAATAGTTTTGTCCACATAAATAAATGATCTAAGACTTGAAATTTTTACAGCAAGTACTACGCTTTGTGTACTTAAAAACCATGGAAACAAACCCCTAAGGAAATCTTCCAAATTAAACAGGAAAATTACTAAAAACAATGTATTTCAAAGTGTTCATATAGCGACCTTCTTCTCACTATAACATTTTGTAACTTTGTTCTACAAGTTAATAAATGATTTAAACTTTGATTTTTTTACTAGTAAGAAGTACAATTATATTAATTATTAAAAATGCAAAGAAGCACCTAGGATTTCTCGCAAAGTTAACTTTGAAAATCACCGAACATAAGGTATTTTCAAAGTGCACCCATAGTGACCTTTTCGCTTCTAACTTTCACAACTTCGGTTTACAATTTCTATAACTTTCCACACCATTTTTTTACTGTCCCATACACAAAAATATGTGTAGAGGACAACCAAAATAAATTATCACAAGTTAAGTTCATAAATCTTCCATTTACACAAGTTAATGTTAATGCATATCGAAGTGCACTTATAGCGACTATTCCCGCTTCAAACACTTTCAAACATACTTCAATTCAACACACAAGCCAAATTACCATTTAAAAATCAAGTCAAGGCCATGCAACATATTTACAAGGGTAATATAAGTGATGTTATATTAAATAAAGTTATCATTTGCTTTCAAAAGTAAGAGGGGTCCAAAGTTTATAACTTTAATTAGTTAATGTCACTTTAACTTTATATTTTCACACCTATATACACACACATACAATATATACAAACAAGATAGTGATATAACTTACCCAAATCCAAGCCTATAACAAGTTCAAACACATAAGGATCAAAGAACCACTTCCTTCCATCACCAAAAGCTTAAAGACACCACCTTTAGCTCCAAAATCACAAAGCAACTTCTTCCGCTTCACTTCATGCTTAAGGCCCAAACTAGATCCCCATTGATCTTCACTTTTCTTTCACTTTGGCTTTAGATCTAAGATTTTTAAGGTATTGGTGAAACTCTGGTGGAGTTCGGAAGAGATTTGAGTTAATTTGAGGAATTTAATGAAAAACGAAGTGGATTAGTACTAATTAGTTTCTACCATTTTCTTAATTTGTAAAAAGTGATTAGCTTTAACCTTAAGGGTGTATTTATAAGTTTTAACAAGATGTCATTACCATCTTCTACCCTTCAAGAAAGGTTACAAAGGAGCCCCCCTCGCATTCCACCTTTACACCTCATTTCCTAAGAAAAAATATCTCTTTAGAAAATTACCCTTTTACCCTTACACATAAATATCTACCCGATGACATCAACCATGACATCATCGATATATTATTTTCCATAAATGGAAAAATAATTTAGTTTCACATTAATATTCTCTTAAGCAAATAAGTGTAGGTAGAAAATGTTTAAACAACTTCTGACGTGTAAAAAGCTGTTTATCGATCAAACGATTTCGGTCATATTATCGATATTTCTTTCAAAGTAACTATTTTTGCAAAAAAATTACCAAAACAAATTTATCGTCATTAGTGATGATTTAAAAGTGGGTTAACAAGATAACTAAATCAGTTTAATAACATTTAATCTAAGATTCAAATATTAAAATTATTCAAATATTTAAATACGAAGTGTTCGAAATTTTGAGTCGTTGTAAGAAAAGTTGGCACCGAGATTCATAGGTCCTTTTTCGATAGTAGAGAGGATTAGGAACCTAGAATATAGGGTTGACTTTCCTCAGAAGACGGCAGGCGTGCATAATGTTTTACACATCTCTCATTTATGGAAGTTTGTACACGACTCAGGCGTAATAATTACACCAGATCAACTTGATGATATTGAGATTGAACTAGAAGCTTCAAGACCTCATAGGTCACTTTGTATTATCGAAAGCGATATGAAACAACATAGGAGGAAGATGGTAGAGTTAGTGAAGGTTCAATGGGGCAAAAGGGAAGGCGATTGCATATGGAAAACCGAGAAGAGCATAAGGGCCACATATCCGGAGCTCTTTACATGGTAAGCCTACTGTTTATCGTATTTACTTTCATTTTGATATCATATAAGGTAGTTTAGTATCTCGTATGCTAGGATAGGTTTATCTATACTATTAATTTTATGGTTGCTTGTTTGATAGGTGTGATGGTTGCATATGATTGTTAGGTATGCGAGATAACCATGTTGACTACTCTTTGACTTGTTTGGGAATTTCAAGGGCGAAATTCCCAAAGGAGGAGAGTATAACAACCTGTATTTTACATATCTAACGAAAAAATATTTTTATTTAATTCACATGAAGTTGTATAACTCTAAAATTTCAGAAAGTGACTTTTAGAGATATTTTCCATATCTATGATTTTTATCGAATTTCTATATGACTCTTTTGACTTTGAAAATCTTGTATGAACTATAACTTTTGATAGGAGTTGAGCTAGAATCTGAAATCACTTCCATTACTTCAGGATCACTGCAATAAAACATTATACAGACACATATAGCATTATCTCATAGCGTTGTAATCAAAATGCTATATAAAAATGGTTGGAGTAAAAAATGTAACAAAAAATTGAGCTATAAAATAAATATTTTGTTATTTTAGCTAACACTTGTAAAAACGCGGGGATGTGAATTAAAGGCAGCACCCTTATTAAAAAATAAGCCATCGAATATTAAAATTCCTTCTTCACTTTCCCTTCAATTCATTTCAACATTCCTAAACTAAATTCGCTCCAAAATCGATTCACTCCAATAACCGCATCACAATGATTCTCTTCACTAGCAACCAACTCGTCGATTCTACATCGATTCGCGCAGCCAGCAACTCACTCCAACAGCTAGCAATGATGTCAACCACAACGGTTCACTCTATAAGCAGATTCACTCTAACATCAACGACTGCATAGATTCACTCCAACATCAACGACTTCATCGACCAAATTCGTGGAGTTGTTTGGTAATTTCAATTTTGTTTTTCCTGTTATTAAATTTTAGATTCTTGTTTCTACAACTGTTGTTTGTACCAAAATTGGGCAAAACACTCTTCGGAAGGGGTTGAAGAGATAAAATGAAGAAATTAAATGGAAAAAGAGGATTATCTAACAAACACTTCAAAAACAAACAAGAAAGTACGCAGAAACACAAAAATTTAGAGTGGTTTGGCGTGTTGCCTACGTCCACTATGAAATGACTTTGCAGGTTATAGCGAACTACAGCAGTAAATCTCGAGTACAACAGTGGAATTTGAATACAATGGTGAATTCGGCAAAGTCTGGACGTCAAAAAGCCAAAAGATCCTTTTTCTATAGGCTCTGGGGCGCTATTTAAAGGCGTAGGATGCAAATATCTCACTCAGATCTTGGGAGACCTCTTCTGCCATGTGAGCGGGCCCACGCGATCGATCCCATGTGATTTGCACTCGGTCCATGATCGATACGAACAAATTTCGTATCGATCCATATTTTACCCAATCGAGTCAAAATTTAGCATGAACATTCTTTAGGTCGTACGCAAGCTCCTGTGAAAATTTCATAGCATTTGGACTTGTGGATTGTGAGTTATGATCGATGCAAATTTGAGTTTTCGGTAGGCTGTTCAATTCGAATCGATACATTTGTATCGACCAGTTCGAATCGCTGTTGAGCACGTGCTTTATTTTGGATCAATCCGAAGTTCATGCCGAATCGACCGAGTCTCCCCTATGCACGTGCCATGTTCAAATCGATTAGCAGTATGTTGTTTGTATCGATCAGAACTCGCTCTATTCGTATCGATCATTCTGCTTTGTTCGTATCGATCGATATGAAGTAACGTCTTTGCTTGGACTTGATGGATACGAATAGTAGCTTCATGATGGATACGAAGTGAAGCACACTGGTGGATCGATACGAATGGTTGACGCTTGACGGATACAAACAAGGTCCTTTTTGTTGTATACGAATAGTGTAGTTCCACTAATCGATACGAAATAGCGCGCCTCTGATCGACTAGAAAAAGATCGATACGAAGTCAGATTTTCCCTGGTTGCTTCATGGACACGAACAAGGCGATTATTGATGGATTCGAACAGATCGACCCGAGCGCGGCTCTTTGATGGATACGAACGGAGCAATTCGTATCGATGGAGTCACATGGTTCCTATGCAATCTGGTTGTTCCCTTCGTATCGATGGATCAATGTGGAAGGTTGAAAAGTCATCTTCACATCGATTGTGAATGGATATGAACAGCTACATTTGGAATCGCTCTGGATTGATGGATGCGAATAAGCTTGCTCGTATCGATGGTGGATGTGACCGTTCCAACCAGGTGTTAGCTACTGGGAGATGAATATACACTTTCCTAGTATAAATACTTTGGCACTTAGAATTTTTTTTCATTTACTTATTCTCTTGCCCTGTTTCGCATCACTCTAAAAAAGGAGAACTCAGAACTGTCTTTGCTTACCAATCGAGTCGAGCCTTCAAATCTCCAAACCAAACACTAATTCTAGGTAATTAATCAATGAATTTGTGTTAAAAACGATGAGACTCGATATTTGTGTGCCAATCCACTTATTTCCACGACCGATTCTGGTGAAACGGAGGCCATAGATGGTCGGAGCGAGGTCGAGGGAGGCCAGCATGACATTCGTGCTGTTTGGAGAAGAAGGATAGATGGACGCAAAGGGATTGCTCGCACCAGTTGAGGAGGAGTGATTCGCATCGATCGCAAGATGATTGAAGTTTGCATCGATTGGAGAAGGAGTGTTGAGGAAGCGACTTCATATCGATAGGAGACGGTGATCGATACGAAGTAGCGACCATATTTATTGATACGAAGGCGAAAGACTTGCTGATCGATACGAACTGGAACCTCGGGTGATCGATACGAAATCTCTTGCTCCACGATCGATACGAACAAGACCAAGTCAGTCCGATACGAATTAACTTTCTTGTGACCGATCCATGTCTTGACCGTGATGGATGCGAATATTTTGAATAGCCGAACATTTAACTCCGGCGAGCTTCAATCTGGCATAATTGGACTTGACCGTTGAACTGCATATTTGACTATCCTTTAAAGCTCGTCGATGGAACTGTAACTTAACAAAATTTTAACGAACTTTGACTTGGATCGGTCTCTAAAGTCTGGATGGCACGGTCATGATGGTCACTCTAGTTGAATTTCGAAGTCTTGTTATTTGAATGTTTTCTTTAACTCTGTAGAATTTGTCAAGCAACATGTAGCACTGCACATTCACACACTTCACACTGGGGAACACACGGGCTTACTATCGTCTAACAATGGGTTTTAATGAGTTGATTAGTTATGGAGTCCACAAGTTCACAACAACAGGAAAATTAGAGGCTGCCTCTTCCAATGATAGAATTGCCAGCCATTGCAGCCGAAGTCATAGACCCCGCTCCGGACGAACTACCTGATGCTACGTTCATCTGTAATCCCCAAGATTTTGTACCGTCCAACGTCTCTGAAGACATGTTGGGACGAATATGCCTAAGGCATGGTTTGTCACTGGACGATGTACTATTTCTAGGACCAGACGATAGACCGCACGCTCCCCCGAAGGGGTTTGCTTCCTTTAATCGTCATGCATGCATAGCAGGCATACTTCCTCCATTTAACCAATACATTAGAGAAGTGTTGTCTTTTTTCGGAATTGCTCCATCACAACTACACCCCAACGAATACGCTACGCTGAACACTTTATTTATTGTATTCATGGAGCATCTCTTTTGGCCACCGATTACAATTGAGATTAGATATCTTTTTAACATCAAGAGTAGGGGAGATAGTCCATCTTTTACATTACTGGAGGCGGTCAGGAATTGTCAAGTAGTAACCGGGTCTTAGACAAGGCTGAGTTACTTTAAAAAAGAATGGTTCTACGTCCGATGCCCCCCAGGATTTGCTAGCCGATGGTTAGTCAGACGTAAGTGTTGCAGTCTTTTCCAAGAGTTGTTAAGATAATAGTAGTTGATGTAAAACTAATATCTTCTTTTCTTTATAGTTGCAATCTCACGACCTGAAGGCGGGTACTTAAAAGAAATAGTAAGGGTCCTTCAAGAAGTTCCAAGTGAAATGAGGGACATTGATTCGGTTTTAACCGACATAAATTTGAGGATCGTTGGACTGATTGAGCGAAATCAAAGCATAAGGCTTGAAGGAACACTGAGAGTGGCCCCGACGAAGCGGGTAAAGCGCAAAGCGCCCAAGGTCGTAATTGTTGAGGGAGGTGATGAAGAGAGAACGCCCACGGATGATGAACTTGTTGCTGGGTCTTCGGCTGGATTTCAAGCGACAGAAGGAAGAAGAAAAGGCAAGGTCGCTACTTACAAACGTCCTAAGCCTTCGAGGTGGAAATCAGTTGTGGATTCTTTGCCGGCTCTCGGCATTAGAATCTCAGAGGCTCCTCCCTCGCCAACAGAGAGTCCTTTTGAAGGGCTTGCCGATATTCCGATTTCGGACTTTGTGTCACTTCCACATGATACCGGATTGGAGGAGCTTCAAAATACTCTAGATTTAAGCGAGTCTCTATCTATCAATGCGGCCGACATTACCGGTTGGTCGAGGGGTTGCACACACATAAACACTACACAACACCACACAGTTTCCAGCCTTACATTGCCTGTTTCAAGAATTCACTAACTTCGTTTTCCTTTTACTTTACAGACACGATGAACAGACGGTATTCTATACTCAGTAGTCTTCGTTCAGCATGCCAATCGTCAGGCATGTATTATGAATCCCGCCAGAGGAAGGATGATAGAAACCAGGATCGCGGTTATTCTAGTCAGGAACGCTATGAGAGGGATAGAAGCAGGGATTACAGGGAACAGAGGCATCGATCCCGATCGCGTTCTCCACCCCCTCGATTCCCTACGCAACCTTCGGGCCATGGAAAACAGCCGGTAGAGCCTCCTCGTCACAAACTATCTTCGCAAGCTTCTTGGCCTGAGTCGCAATGCCATAGAACTGAGGTTGAGCCTCCAGTCGTCACTGAACAAGCTATCACCGAGCCCACTAGGGAAGGGGCCATTAGAATTGCTCAGCTAAAGAAAGATTTTCCAAATATATGCTTTGACGGCTACATTTTCCCTCCTCACTTAAAGAGAATTCCATCAGAGGCGGAGAATACAATGCATGACTACATTCATGACATCTATTCCCAGTACAAAGAGTGGGCGAAGGCTGTAGAGAAAGCATCGAAGGTGGCCTTCGAGCGGGCTAAAATAATCGAAAAGTTAGAATCTGATCTCGCCCAAAAGGACCGCATCGTCCAAGTGCTTAATAATGAAGTCGAGTCCCCTCAAAAATCAGAGATAGAGGCCACCAAAAAGGCCGATGAGGCGAACTTGGCCATGGAGAGGATGAGGCAGACACACTTTGCCTTAGTGGAGCAGATGGGCCACCGAAACACCACTGTCACAGTTGAACGGGACGCTGCTCTGAAAGAACTTGCTGAGCTTAAAGCTAAATTTTCCGAAATTATCAAAGAAAAAGATGATGCAAATAGAACTGCCCAAGAAGCTTGTGAACAGGCCGTTGTGCTTCGGGGCGAACAGGATGCAGCAATAGCTAAGGTCCAAGTGGTGGAGACTGAGGTCGAGGAGAAGTTCCGAATAGCGTAGTCTAGACTGGAAACTGATATTGAAGATCTCCACATTGTTTATAATGCTAACGTTTTGAGGCATATAAATCTAGCCTGGCTTGACAACTACCCGACACATATATAAAACGCTTGGGGTCGATTGGTTGAGAAGGAGAAGGCGGTGCATCTGGGTGAATCAATCGACGAGTTTGAGCTTGAGAATCGTATGCTAAATGAAGATGAACAAAAGATTCTCCATGAGTCAATGATTTCGCATGAAAAAGAGAGGCACGACACCCAACACTCGGAGGCCGGAGAAGGTTCAGGTGTTGAGCACCACGATGCAAGTGCTGAAGTTCCTGCTCCAACCCAACCTGAATCTGCACCTGTGGTTGATTCCCAATCAGTTCCTGCTTACAATCCGGATTAGCCGTAGTTATCTCCGGCTAGAGAACAAGTTTCTGAAGCCGATCAGCCATCCATGAGCCAAATTGAGGAAGGTACTCTGAACATTCCGCATACTTGCTCAAAATCAGGAGCTTGATTTGAAGCGTTTACTAACAGTCTTCCTTTTTTCTCTATCCAGTGACTGGAGTTACACCGATCGTGCCTCCTGTAACTCAAGAATTACATCAAGCGCAAGAGGCCATCATCACTGAAGCAACCACCATAACTACAACTGCGCCGATTGATGGAACGCAAGGGTGCACACTCTCTTTCGACGAATAGATGATGGAGGAACTCCTTAGTCATCACAGTGATCCTTTTGCGGACCTGCCATTTGTTATGGGTAGAAGCACACCTGCTACTGGCCCTTCAATGCCAACCACTGATGCTCCCAGCGAGGCTCAAGCGATTCATGAGGAAGAAATATTGGCCGAAATCGACGCTGAAATGGAGGCAGTGACTCATGGTGGTAGCTTCGTAGGTGGGATGGCGGCACCTGGTTCGGCTCCGTTAAGGATGATATCACCTGGTGGTATAGTTATTGATACCAGTGTGCCTATCCCGCCTCCTATAGTCGATCCAGTTCCTCCGACTCCACCTTCAAGGAGCATTCTCGTATACTTGAGCTCGGATGAGGAAGTTGATATCATGCCCCCTACTGGAGATTAGCCGCTGAAAGGCAAAGGCTCGAAAAGGAAGATAAGTGGCAGCTCCGGTGGGTCTACACCGAAAAGGAAGCCGAAAAAGAAAAGAGAGTAGATGTGCTTCTTCGGTTTATTTTTGGTAGATAGATAGGAATCTACTTTCGTTTTTCTTTTGTAGGCAGTGTATAGATGCGGGTTCGGCCCCCGCTAGTAGGGAATTTTGGAATCAACTTGTACATAATTTCTTTTCGCAAATAGTTGAAATGAAACTTTATTTTGTTTTGAACTTAATGTGTGTTTATTTGCTCAAGTGTTCCAGCATTTGAATTCCTTGTTCAGTACACTTGTGAAGTTCAACTTTTGAATCTCGTTTGAGTTTATCCGTCAAGTCCTGAAATCACGGCCACAAGTCATGACTGGATATTAAGTTGAACTCTGATGTTGTACTGCTTCAGTCAGCGATTGACACTTAAGTTCTGTCTCCAGTTTTAAGGATGAATTGAAAAGATCGGCTAGTGGTCGTATTTTGCCTTCAACGTATCATGCTTAACATCGTTGAATTGACGCTAAGACAGGGAGAATTCGAATGGTCGAATCACACTCGCTTTTTTATCGATGATTCTATCCACACTCCGGGGATTGCACTTGCGCGTCGGTTGCATCTGCTCAAGTTTCAAGTGCAAGTTCATACTCCGGGGACTTAAGTTATTTTCACGGGCGATTAGCCACGTTTGCTTGACACTTAGCCTTTCGTCCGCACTTTGGGGATAAATAAATTCGCGGGCGCTTGGTCACACCCGACCTAAGTTTAAACTCCGGTCCGTGCTCTGGGACTTAGAGTCAATTAGCATTTTATAATCCAGTCCACGCTCCGGGACTTGGAGTTGGTTGACGTTTACTCTCCGGTTCGCACTCTGGGAATCCGGATTGTTTCGATGTCTATACTCTGGTTTGCACTCTGGGAATCCGGAGTCAGGTGATGTTTATACTCCAGTTCACACTCTGGGAACTTAGAGTTAGTTGATGTTTATACTTCGGTTCGCATTCTTGGAGTCCGGAGTTGGTAAACAGACGGTCAATCGTATCTGTTGTGAGTTTTTGAATTTTGTTCGCACTCCGGGAACGAAAGGCGTATCAAGATCGTGGATGGTCGGATCACATTCACCCTGAGTTAACAAGTGAGGTCGTTAGATGGACGGGTCCATCCTCCTCAAACTTGGTTCAAATACGGGCGAAGTCATTAGGTGGACGGATCCACCTTCTTGGAAACCGTATTTGTAAGTTTATACTCCAGCTCGCACTCTGGGAACTTAGAGTTAGGCAAAGGATTGTCGTGTATCAATCCTTTTTTGACTTCAATGTGATGGCTTGTCCCCGAGCTCGGGTTTCACTTAGTGAGTAACCGGTCGTATCACAGTCACTCCCTATTTTAATAAATTCCACCGTATGATGGAACTTAGCTCTTCGTGCATAGTGATGGTCATATGAAGTATTTCAAGTAAACTACAGCTCTAGCTCGAAGAGATTGCATTTTATTGCTAAAATAAGAAATACGGCAAAGTCAATTGCCTTATTACAAATTCAAATTTCGAAATGCAGAAACAAATTGCAAATGAATAATAGACTGAATAAATAAACAGAGCCTGTTATGTGTAGTAGCGACGAAGACTCTCGCTGTTCCAGGCTCTCGGAAGAGTGAGACCGTCAACGGTCGATAATTTGAATGTGTCATCTCCGAGCTTTCGTTCAATAACATATGGCCCTTCCCAAGTTGGTTTCATATGCGAAGTGACCGGATAAATTCTCTTGAGTACGAGATCGCCAAGTTTAAAGGTTCGGAGTCAGACCTTGGCATTGTATAATCGAGCGACTCGACTTCGATATGCGGCTGCCCTCAAATCAGCCTATTCACGCTTCTCATCCAATAAATCGAGAGATTCAGCAAGTAGTATAGCATTTGTCTTTGGATCATAGTATGTCACACGATGAGAAGGTACTTCTAATTCGACTGGAATAACAGCTTCTGAACCATAAGAGAGAGAGAATGGAGTGTGACCGGTCGTGGACTTTTGGGTTGTTCGGTAGGCCCACAAGGCCATAGGAAGTTCATCTACCAGTTTGCCCCCGACCTTTTCCAGTCGTTTCTTCAGAATGGATTTTATAACTTTATTAACAACTTCAACCTGTCCATTCGCTTGAGGGTGTGCAACTGCGGAGAACTTCTTCTGAATGTGGAATCGTTGACAGAAATCCTCAATTTCAGCACTGTCGAATTGGGTCCCATTGTCAGTGATAATAGTATGTGGGAGACCAAATCGGCAGATGATGTTGCGCACTACAAAGTTGATCACCTTCTTCGTTGTAATTGTAGCAAGGGGTTCGGCTTCCACCCACTTGGTAAAGTAATCAACTGCTACGATGGCGTACTTCGCACTACCTTTGGCTAGAGGTAAAGAGCCAATAATGTCGATGCCCCATATCGCGAATGGCCATGGGCTGACCAATCTGTGTTATCTCGGTAGGTAGGCCTCTAGGAATTCGAGCATGCTTCTGACACTTATCACATTTCTTGGCATAATCCGATGCATCACGATTTACAGTTGGCCAATAATATCCATATCGAAGTACTTTCTTGGCAAGAGCTTGCCCCCCAGTGTGATCGCCACATTCTCCTTCGTGTACATCATGCAATACTAGTTTGATTTCATCGTGAGCGATGCACCAGAGTAAAGGAACAGAGTATCCTCTTCTCTACATGACTCCATTCTGAATAGTGAACCGTGAACCTTTTCGAAGAATCTGTCTCTTTTCACTCCTGCGCTCTAGCAGGGTTCCGTGCTCGAGATAATTTTTGAACGGAGTCATCCATGACTCCCTCTCGGAAACGACTTCAAATACCCAATCGGTTTCCATCTGGTAAATGCTTGGTGAAGATAATGTCTCTACGGGAACAAGTCCTATTTGCTGTGCCTCACCTGTACTAGCTAACTTTGCCAACGAATCAGCTTTCTGGTTGTGTTCTCGTGGTATGTAATAAATGGAATAATAGTCAAACTGATTCAATGTCTCCTGAACGTAAGAAAGGTAAGCGGCCAGTTTTCGATCTCTGGCTTGGTACTCCCCTCGAACTTGACACACGACCAATTGCGAATCACAGTAAATTTCCACCGCTATGATTCTTAGATCTTTGGCAAGTTTCAATCCAGCTTGTAGGGCTTCATACTCGGCTTCGTTATTAGTTGCACGTAAGTTGAACTTTAGAGCATAACATATAGATTGACCTTCAGGAGTTTCAAGTACAACCCCTGCACCTGAGCAGCGGTCATTTGATGCACCATCTGTATATGTAGTTTCCAGATATACTTGGGAGATTCACTTGTTTCGGGCAAGTCCTCTGGGATGGTAAATTCAACTATGAAATCTGCTAAGACTTGTCCTTGGATGGCTCGCCTTGGAGTGTAAGTAAGGTCAAATTGACTTAACTCGATATTCCATTTGAGTAACCTACCAGACGTCTCTGGACGCGTAAGGACCTGTCGTAACGGCTGGTCGGTGTAAACGGTGATTGGGTGAGCCTGGAAATATGGACGGAGCTTCCTCGAGGCAATAACAAGAAAATAGGCCAACTTTTCTAGCTTCTAATAATTTCTCTCAGCTCCGGTTAGCCGCTTGCTTATGTAGTAGACCGGCTTTTGTATTTGGTCTTCCTCCCGAATTAGGGTAGTACTGATTGCGTTTTATGATACCACCAAGTAAATGTACAATTTCTCGTGATCGATAGGCTTTGACAAAATTGGCAGCATGGAGAGATGTTGAATTAGTGCTCGGAATGCACCGTCACATTCCGCAGTCCATTTAAAGTTTCATTTTCCTTTTCGGATCAGATCGAAGAAGGGAATGCATTTATCAGTGGACTTTTAAATGAACCTGCTCAGTGTTGCTACTTACCCATTGAGACTCTGGACTTGCTTTATAGTTTTTGGAGTTTCAAGATTTCTGATCGCCCAGATCTTTTCGGGATTGGCTTCGATTCCTCGAGCGTTGACGATAAACCCAAGGAATTTTTCGGATGCGACCCCGAAGTGACATTTCAACGGGTTGAGCTTCATTCTGTATTCTCGGAGGATATTAAACATTGACTCCAGGTCTCTGATGTGATCAGTGGAAAATCGCGACTTGACTAGCATGTCGTCCATATACACCTCCATTGTTTTTCCAATCTGGTTAGCAAACATTCGATTAACTAACCGTTGATAAGTTGCCCCAGCATTCTTGAGTTCAAAAGGCATAACTTTATAGCAATAGAGTCCCATATTGGTTACGAAGATGGTATACTCCTGGTCGGGCAAGTGCATGGGTATTTGATTATAGCCAGAGTACGCATCCATGAAGGATAAAAGTTCATGTCCAGCCATTGAGTCTACAGGTTGATCAATTCGAGAAAGTGGAAAACTATCTTTAGGGCAAGCTTTATTCAAGTCTGAGTAGTCAACACAAGTTCTCCATTTCCCGTTTGGCTTTCGGACAAGTACAGGATTGGATACCCATTCTGGGTATAATGCATTTCGAATGAATCCATTCGCCTTAAGCTTATCTACCTCTTCTTTAAGGGCGGCGGATCTCTTTGGATCCATACCATGCCTTTTTTGCTTGACCAGGACGTACCGCGGGTCAATATTCAGTGTGTGGCTCGTGATGTCCGACGAGATCCCACACATATCAGTGTGCGTCCAGGCAAACACATCAAGGTTTACCCGAAGATATTCAACCAATTCCTCTTGCATTTGTTGGCTTAGGTGAGATCCAATCTTTATCATTTTCGAGTCGTCATTATCGTCGATTGGAACATCGATCGTCAGTTCGGCAGGAGAAGCTTGACTGTCTTTACTTTCATCTTCACTTTCGATGTCTCCTGGGTCAAGATCTCTTTGGAATTGGTTGGGGTGCCCGCGCCCGGGCCTTGGCGCTAATTGTCAATTATCGGCAAAGCGGACGCAGAGTGATTCCTCTATGCCCTTCCCCTTTTCTTTTCGCTGCACCTCGCGCAGCTCAGCAACGTAACAGGCTAATCCTGTGGCTTGATCCCCTTGTACAACTCCGACACCATTGTCGGTAGGGAATTTCAAAGTAAAACACAATGGCGCGATGGCAGCCCTGAATTCAGCTAGGGCTGGTCGGCCCAAGAAAGCATTATATGGGGAGTTTATATCCAAAACAACAAACTGCAGTATCCGGACTCTCCGGCGTTCACCAATTCCTAACTCCACTGGCAATTCCACCACTCCAGTGGGTATAGTTGCACTCCCGTTGAAGCCATGAATACGAGACTGACACGGCTTCAAGTCTTTAGTCTCCATTCTCATCTGGTTATAGGCTCGTTTAAACAAGATATTCAAAGAGCTTCCACTGTCTACTAAGATCCTCTTCATCCAAGCAGGACCTACTTGAGCTGATATGACAAGCGGATCAATAGTGGGGGCTTCGACCCTATCGGCATCCCGACCTCGAAATATGATGTCATCTTCCATCGTTCTTTGTTGCTTGGCCGGAGCCCCATCTTCGGAATTACTCCAACATTCAAAGTCCGCATGTGTGATAGAGCTGGCATACGACTCTATTTCCTTCCATCTTCGGTCCGCTGGATGAGGACCACCACTAACAGTGTTTATCACCAACCTCTAGCCAGTACGAGCGGGTTCCTCCTATCTAGTCGGATTCAGTACATGATTTCGATTCGATGGACCCGCACCTCTAGACTGCAGCGCCCGCACAAACTGTTCTAACTTCCTCTCTCTTATCAACTTTTGGATGAGATCCTGCAAGTGACGACATTCATTTGTGTTATGGCCGTAGCTTTCATGGAATCTTCAAAACTTCCCCATCTGGATTTGCTTCTCCGATGACTGTTTCTAAGCAGGCCTCTTGTACTGAATGGTATTGCAGGTTTGTAGATATACGTTCTCCAGCAACGTATTCAGAGGAGTATAATTATCAAACATAGGAGCTCTACATCGTGGACCACAGTTCTGATCCTGTTTTCTATTTTGGTTCCCATTACCTTTTTGCTGATCTTGTTTATTCTGAATGTTCAATTGCACTTTTCCAGAACTCTCCCCGGATTGTTTAACAGCAATATTACTCTGAATTCCTTCCACATTAGGCCCCGCATCATCCTTTTTCCTAGATTGTTTTGCATCCTTCCTTCTTAAGAACTGAGCTTCCTTGGAATAGAAACGGTCCAATGATGTGGGGGGTTTTCCGGCCAACCAGTTGCCGAACTCAGAATCGGGCTCAATCCTCTTAGTCAGTGCAATAAGAATAGAGTTATCATTTGGGTTGCTGATCTCAGCACATGCAGCATGAAATCTCTCTAAATAACGCCTGAGTGTCTCTCTAGGAGCTTGAGTGACACTAGATAAAGTATTAAAATCCTTTGGTCTCACGACATGCATATGAAATTGCTCAATAAACTTTGTTGCCAACTAATCAAAGCATGAGATGGATCGAGGTGGCAGTCGGGTAAACCACATAGTCGCTATGCCCCCCAGTGAGATCGGGAAGCTTCGGCACTTGACTGCATCATCAGCTCGTGCAGCATTCATCAACCATTCATACTTCAGGATATGCTGATTAGGATCAGAGTTTCCTTCATAAACGGGTAAAGTCGGCATCCTAAATCGCCGAGGTGGTTCAGCATAGAGTATCTCATCACTAAAAGGGGTATGACTCCGGGAGATTCCCTAGTCATCATTGCTAAGACCCTGACTTTGACGGATCATTGCTGGCAGGTCGGGCATCTGGACATTTTGAGCAGGTTGGGCCAATGTGTGGTTGGGTTCCACAATGCAAGGAGGGGTCGGTCGCTGTCAACGGTCCATGTTTCGCCTCCTTGGTTCTATGTCTTCAGGGACATAAGGCTCAGGATGGTATTAACGCTGGTGACGGTTCGGATCTGTCCGATTTCGGGTCTCAGCGCCCAAATCAGTAGCTGTCATAGTACGATTATCAGTTATATGGTGTGGGGTAGCGCCTCCTCGGGAGGAGGGTCCAGTCTGATGGCTAGTTGACGGGCCAACTCTCAGTTGCCCAACATTCAATGTATGTTGATGCCCAGTGGCCTGTATGTAGCTTCCGTCTAGCCATGGGCATGTAGATCTATGATGATAATCAGAAGAGGCTAAACTTCCGGTGGAGGAATAGGAAGCCTGATCCCTCCTGGATCTCCTTCGTCGATGACGGTTCAGTTGGTTGGTTAGTTCCGCATTAGCACGGAGCTGTTGAGTGAGCTGTTGGCGGCTCTGAGTCAATTCTTGCATTAACATCTGAAATTCTTCCTTGGTGACAGGGCCTTGCGGATCTGACTGTCCGGTAGCATTCTGATCGGCTCGAATCAGATGTATGGGATTCTGTCTGTCCCGTCCTTCTGGATCTGCAGCTGTGGAAGTAGTCCTTGTGTTAACCATGATGGATAATGAAGCTCTCTCCTAGACTTGTAGCAAATTTGAAGCGGATGGAAGAACTTCTGAAATTGAGATCTGGATCTTCCCCTTGGATATTTGCAATCCGATATCGGCAATAGATCCAATGAGCAGAAGGAAAAAACTGGGTTTTTTCTCAGTGAAAGCAGCAAAGTGTTTGTACCAAAATTGGGCACAACACTCTTCGAAAGGGTTTGAAGAGATAAAATGAAGAAATTAAATGGAAAATGAGGATTATCTAACAAACACTTCAAAAACAAACAAGAAAGTACGCAGAAACACAAAAATTTAGTGTGGTTCGGCGTGTTGCCTACGTCCACTATGAAATGATTGATCTTTATTAACTTTTGGTTGCTGGTTACAGCGAATTACAGCAGTAAATCTCGAGTACAACAGTGGAATTTGAATACAATGGTGAATTCGACAGAGTCTAGACGTCAAAAAGCCAAAAGATCCTTTTTTGTAGGCTCTGGTGCGCTATTTATAGGAGTAGGATGCAAATATCTCGCTCAGATCTCGGGAGACCTCTTCTG
This sequence comes from Allium fistulosum, assembly GCA_030737815.1. Classification (NCBI taxonomy): domain Eukaryota; kingdom Viridiplantae; phylum Streptophyta; class Magnoliopsida; order Asparagales; family Amaryllidaceae; genus Allium; species Allium fistulosum. Next base: position 387,331,480 of record CM060905.1, on the reverse strand, counting down.
GCACATGAGAGGGCCCACGCAATCGATCCTACGTGATTTGCACTCGGTGCGTGATCGATACGAACGAATTTCTTATCGATCAAGATTTGACCCAATCGAGTCGAAATTTAGCATGAACATTCTTTAGGTTGTACGCAAGCTCCTTTGAAAATTTTATAGCATTTGGACTTCTGGATTGTGAGTTATGATCGATGCAAATTCGAGTTTTCGGTAGGCTGTTCAGTTCGAATCGATACATTTGTATCGACCAGTTCGAATCGATGTTGAGCACGTGCTTTATTTTGGATCGATCCGAAGTTCATGCCAAATCGACCGAGTCTCCCCTATGCACGTGCCTTGTTCGAATCGATCAGCAGTATGTTGTTCGTATCGATCAGAACTAGCTCTATTCGTATCGATCGTTCTGCTTTGTTCGTATCGAACGATACGAAGTAACGGCTTTGCTTGGACTTGATGGATACGAACAGTAGCTTCATGATGGATACGAAGTGAAGCGCACTAGTGGATCGATACGAATGGTCGATGCTTGATGGATACGAACAAGGTCCTTTTTGATGGATACGAATAGTGTAGTTCCACTGATCGATACGAAATAGCGCACCTCTGATCGACTCAAAAAAGATCGATACGAAGTCAGATTTTCCCTGGTTGCTTCATGGACACGAACAAGGCGATTATTGATGGATTCGAACAGACCGACCCGAGCGCAGCTCTTTGATGGATACAAACGGTTTTCTTCCTTGAGTTGTATCCATCATATCTCGAGCATACGCACTCTGATTGACTTGAAACTTGGAATGTTGGCTTTCATAGCTTTGTTTGTCATGTCTTGTCAATTGTAGCTTGGTCCGGACTTGGACAAAATTTATAGATATCCATAGCGAACCTGCGTATAACCAATCTTTGGGATGGACTTTTCTTGGTTTCCAGTCAAGTTCTTGGTATCACGGCCGTGCCAAAAGGCATGAAAAGGCGTGATAACAGCTGTTCCTTTTCTCATTTTTATTACTTTGCTGTTGCAAAGAGAAAGGTGCAGTAATCTTCTCATTTTTGATTTTGAGTATATCTAGTGTCTCCATTAACTTCTGTACTCTTCTTACCTGAACGAAGTATAACTATAATTAGAATGTGACATAGACTACTTATTTTTATCTAATACCGGACACTTCTCATAAACTTCTGAAAAAGTGTAACGCAGCTCACACCACATAATTCATGTAATTAACATATGTTTAAGTCAAAATAGCTAATTAGTGACTAACACCGTGTGAAGGATTGATATTAAAGTATTTAGACTATCTTGCTATAGAGGTTTTGACTTTTGAACAAGGCTTAAGATCATATCCTCTTCAACTATAAACATATAAATGAATAATGACATGCATTCCTCTTTGCAGCTGTAAATCGCCGTGGGCAATGATGCCATCTAGCTTGACTAGCTGCATCATTAGCCGTTCGATTAGATTTGAAATCTCCTTCTCGGCTACTTTCTTGCTCCTAGAAATAAGTTTATCCAAGATAGATACTTGCACATTAGTATAATCTTGATTATGATATGTTATTTAGTTTCTTAAAAGTTAAATATGTTCATATTATATATGGCTAAGTATTGACATGTTGAGAATTGGAAAATAAAATACCTACATCACGGTTGTGGCCATTCATTTGAATATGGACGACTATCTTTTGGAAAGTACGATCCGATATGAAGGTTCGGGAGGTGAACTTTATATGCATTATTGAATGCAAGTGTTGATCGCCAAAAAACTAAATGGTCTCAAAGTAGAAAAGATTATTGTTACTATGTCCAGAAAGTTAGCGGGATAGGCAGATCTAGATAGGAATTTAGAACTCAACGAACTTTGTATAATACTTTATGATATCTTACATTTTATACGGAACGTGTAGCACATACACCTACACACACGCTAATGAAGATAATAAGCTATCTAGAAGCATGGAAAATTAGAAAATTTCCACATTTTTGTTATAAATTATGTTTATTTATATAAGAAAATATATTATACAATACAATATCATAGGCGATATCTGGACGAGTGATGGTCAGATATACAAGGCAACCAACAATAGAACGATATAAAGTGGGATCAGAAAGAGGACTTCCATCGGTCGGAGTATAACGGGCATTTACCTCAAGTGGTCAATCAACATGACATGTATCAGTAAGACCAGCACGATGAATAATGTCAGTAGCATATTTGGACTGGGAAAGAAGATAGCCTTTTTCTGAGGAAGCTACTTCAATGCCTAAAAAGTAACGTAGATGACCCAAATCCTTCATATCAAAACAACAAGACAACGTGGCTTTAATGCTCACAATACCATCACTGTCATCACCTGTAATGATCATATCATCTACATACAATAGTAGAAGAATACGGCCTGCAGAAATCAATCTAACAAAAAGTGCTGAATCATGGGGACTAGAGGTAAAACCAAGTGATGTAACAACATTCGAAAATCTCTCATACCAAGCATGTGGTGCTTGCTTAAGACCATATAGAGCTTTCTTAAGCCTACAAACCTGACCTGGAGCATGAGAAACACCAGGTGGAGCAACCATGTAAACTTCTTCCTTAAAATCTACATTGAGAAAAGCATTTTTAACATCCATTTGAGAGATGTCCCATTGACGACTGGACGCAACAGCAATAAGAACCCGAACAGATGTCATCTTAGCCACAGGAGCAAATGTCTCCTCATAATCCATGCCATACTCTTGGGCAAACCCTTTAGCAACTAAACGAGCTTTGTATCGCTCAATAGAACCATCTGACTTGGTTTTAATTTTATATACCCATTGACAACCAATAGTTTTCTTCCCAGTAGGAAGGTATACAAGATCCCAGGTACCGGTTTTGTCTAAAGCAGACATTTCCTCAGACATAGCACGTTGCCATACAGGAGAACGAATAACCTCCGAGTAAGAAGAAGGCTCATAAAAAGCGTCGATGGAAACAAGAAATGAAGCAAAAGATATTGAGTAACAAGAGTAAGCAAAATCTGATGATTGAGTAGATTTACATGTGCGAGTGGGATAGCGAGGTTGAACAGGATCTGTAGTCACAGGAGGTGTTTGAACAGTCGTAGTAGTAGGGGATAAAGTGTCACCTGCAGAAGAAGAAGGAACATAGTGTATGGATGACAGTGTATCAATGGTAAGAGGTGGTGAATCAGAGGAGTTATCAACAAGAAATGGATCAATGTGAATAAGATCAGACTTAGTCATACTATGAGGACTAGCAGGAATAGAGTAGAAGGGAATATGCTCAATAAAGGAAACATGACGGGAAACATATAGTTTATTTGAAGAAGGATCATAACAACGATAGCCTTTTTGTCCAATACCATACCCAAGAAAAACACATATAGCAACACGGGAAGATAATTTTGTATGCTCTACGTGTGGACGAAGGACAAAACAGGTGGAACCAAACACTTTTAGGTGAGAGTAATTAGGAGTTTGACCAAACAACTTGGCATGTGGAGAAATACCAGAATTATGAGAAATCGGGATCTTATTAATAAGATAAATGGAAGTAAGAACAGCTTCTCCCCAAAACTCTTTTGGAACGCTAGCCGAAAGAATCATAGAACGGGCAGTCTCAACAATATGTCTATGTTTTCTTTCAGCAACACCATTTTGCTGCGGGGTATCAGTGCAGGAAGTCTGATGCAAAGTACCATCAGCCGTGAATATGTTAGAAAGGTCTCCCTTATTATATTCCCCCCCCCAAATCAGAACGAAAGCATTTAACAATAGCAGAGTGTTGTGTTTTAACATATGCTTGAAAGGCAGTATAAATATCAATAAACTCATAACGACGTTTCATCAGAAAAACCCAACAATAACGAGTATAGTCATCGATAAAAGAGACATAATATCTGCACCCACCTTTTGTGGGGATGGGTGCTGGACCCCAAACATCAGAGTGAACTAAACCAAAAGGTGCAGTGGAAGTAGAAACACTTTGATTAAAAGGTAAAGCAGAAAATTTTCCAAGTTTACAACCACTACAGTCTGAAATATCATGAGAACGTAAATCTCCCAAAACACCAGAATTACACAAGAATTTAAGATGAGAGCTTGAAATATGACCAAGTCTAGAATGCCACAAATAAAACTTAGAAGACAAAAAAGTTAAATGAAAAGAAGAAAGGTCAATACTAGCAGCAGCAGCATGACCTGGGATGTGCAAGTCATCCAAAACATAGAGACCGCCCTGCCTACGGTCGGTCCCAATCAGCTTCTTGGAGTTGGGATCCTGCACAGAGCAAGTGGTGGAAGAAAAATGAACAAGATATCCAAGATCACAAAGTTGTCCGACCGAAACAAGATTCATAGTTAGTTTAGGAATGCAATAAACATTCGAGAGGGAAACGTGTGCGGTTTGAATTGTACCGATTCCTGTTAATGGCAAAGGTGTGCCATCAGCAGTCAAAATAGAAGGTGAGCGAGAATCAGAAGACATAGATATAAACAATGAACAATCATGGGACATATGATATGAAGCACCAGAATCCAAAATCCACAAAAGAGAATTCGAACCTGACATGGAGGGAGCTGACATGGCAAAGTGCTGAGATTGAGGAGCAGTCATGTTTTGAGACAAAGACTGGCTAGCAAGGAACTTTTGAAATTGCTCCGCAAGAGAGTCCATAGAGGAATCCACAACCGATTCACCAGAAGGATGAACTAATGCAGCAGTCTTGGGTTGGGAACCGCCACGTGACTGTCCATGTCCTTGTGCCGTAGAGAAGGACTGTTGTTGGCCACCACGTTGTTGTTGTTGTGATCTATCACCTGGCTTAAAACTTTGATTTTTTGACGAGCCAATAATTCAGGACATTGATTTTTCCAATGGCCTGGTTGTTTAAAATAATCGTCACTAATTCACGATTCAGACAAAACCTTCTTGCTGGACGAGGGTGGACAATTCAAAACTCATGGCTTCACAATTCAGATCTCGTGCCTGCTTCGAAAACGAGTTGCTGGCTTCACGATTGGACGAGGGTTTGCTGGCGAAGGCAGAGCAAGTTTCACGAGGCAGAGACGAGGCATAGATTCAAGGCAGCGGGCAGAAACATGAACGAGGCTCTGATACCATGTAAACGTTTGTAAAACGTTTGTAAACTCAAATAAGAAAAAAAAGATAATTCATATTATTCAGCAAGCAAGACGGCTGAGAAAAGTAAAGTATATTAGGGTTACAGAGATAGGTTTATATAGATAGAAAGCATAAGTAAGAAAAGACTAAAAAGCCCATAATGTAAAAGATCAATATGCTAACACCAACTACAGTTTATCGAGCAGAATTCCACACTGGATCATGCGTGCTAAAGGATAGGATTGATATTTTAATGACAAACTACAATTGCATTGTAAAATGTAGCGGTGCATACTACACTAAACCATTACCTATTATGTATCTAAATAGTATTACTCTCTCGTATTCAGTAGTTTACTCAATCTAAGTATAATATTCAACATTGTTTGTCAAATATTTGTACGCCTTATATTTATGTCAATGATACTACTACTATCTCCTCTACATGGTTATTATCATGTTGTGCCTTTTCTCTTCGAAGATTGAGCAGTCCAGGCCTTCTTCTTGGATGTTGTATACCATTTATCAATATGCTATTATAGCCCTACCTAATTCAAATCCATTCATGCTATACATGGCTACTTTTTCATGACACTTATGGACTCATGCCTTTCCTACAATTTGGAATATATGCACCAAAGATATAGTATTAAACGAAAAGCAAATTTAGTGGTTTATTAGTCTTTGAAAATAAATGAAAATTATTCCAAAAATCCATAAATGAAAATTAATTTGTAAGGACTAATATGTTAGATCTGTGCATTAATATTTTTGTTAATGTGATTCGATAATTGGTGGTTTCCAAACACTTGAATTTTTTAATAGAAATGTTGGTGATGTAATTGATCAAATTTAATTATAGTATGCTCATGAAAAATAAGTTCGTTGTTTATGACACATGAAGTAATGTAGGACTCTTCTTGGCAAATTGCAATCAATGGTAAAAGTAGTATAAACTCTAACATATCTGGTAGATGATTGGAGTGATGTATGCTTGAAGGGCTACTTATATAGTTAGGAAAAAACCTAGTGAGTACTTGTAAAAAAAACGTAATGTAACAGAATATCGAATCTGAAGAAAATTGGAGAGTGCATGCAGCGTCGTGCACTATAAAAAAAGTATCTAAAGCAAATCGGGAACTGTATGCAGTGCTGTATCGGCTAGAGAAACTGAGGACTGAAGCAAATTTAATTATCAGCATAGGGACTAAAAACGGAAATAATACATGTCATGTGCAACTTATGGCTAGAGAAACTTAGGTGTATATAATGAATTAAAAAAGATAGTGTCTTAAATATATGATTCATTGTATTAATCATTGTTATCAAAAATCTTAAAATCTTACGATTTAAATCCCCTTTTGAATCGGATCCCTTTCCTTCCGATTCGATTTATATTTCGATTCAAACTCATTTAAAACGGCAGTCGAGAAAAATCATTCAACACTTATTTATATATTCAATATGTTTATTTGAACCCACAGTTCTAATTCTAGTGTTTTTTAAACAAAATAAAAATGAAAAAAGAGAAAAAACTAATTTTAAAGTTTAGATGCAAAAGTTCAAACATCGTAATCAATTTCAAAGTATGTACAAACTTTAAAATAAGGACCTTTTGAATATACGATTTATGATTTAAATTCTGTTTCAATTTAAAATTTGAACTTTACGATTTACGATTTGAATCTCATTTTGATAATCTTGGTATTAATTGTCAACAAATCAATATATGTGAGTACTCCATGTCAATAAGTCACCGAATAAGAGATTTATGGAGCTAATAGAAATGTGCATGTGGCTTCTTTATAGCCTTATGACTGATTTCCAGGAGTGCTATTTTAATGCTACAATATGTACATAGTCGATCGATAAAATAGTAACTTGCCGATAGAAAAAACACATACTTATTATTGGATAACATGAAACTGATGTTGATTAGCTTCTTTTTTTAAATGATGGGGTGGTCCTCGAAAAGAGGAGACCACTCGTTAATAGTTATTATTAATTATATATGAAGTTGCAAAACCATCAACACGCCTAATGGTTGGCAATACGAAAAAACAAAAATAAGGAAAACTGTTGATGATCACATGGATGATCTAACTATAAGGAAGAACTAAAAAGCATATTCAATGTTCATTATAGATGTACAATGAAGTAATAACTAATAAACAGCTTTAAGGGCCAGGTATAATAAAAGCTGTTTTAGTGGCCATCAGTGATAGATTGCATGATGATATGGTAGAATCCGAGCGCACATGAGCAAGCGAAGGAAGTGCTACTGTTGAATATGTTGCTGAATATGCTATTGAGAAAGCGAGTATGTTGAGGATATGCTGCTGAAGAGGCTATGATTAATGGCAAGTAGGAAGGGTGCATAAGCGCGATGCAGAATCCTGAAGCATTGGATGAGTGCAGTAGCATGAGCTTGAGTGGGGAGTAGCTGATGGGTGAAGAGGGTGCTGCTGAACGGGCAGAGTGAGCCTGAGTGCGGAGCAGATGGTGGGTGAAGTGGGTGCTGGTGAATGGGGAGAGTGGGCCTGAGTGCGGATCAGCTGGTGGGGAGGAATGAGTGCAGTATTATGAGGAGGCAAATGCGCTTGCAGGGGTATGGAAGCTGGTGCTATACTATGTTGAACTCTTAATCAAGAGAGGTGAAGCATGATAATGATGCTGGAAAGTGCTGAAAAACTTTTCAGGCGCTGAGCTGCTTGGAAGGAGCAGAGATGGGTGTCGAAATGTGTACACAACCAAAGTGCACCATATGTGGTTAGACCCGTCAAAATATGACTCAATCAATTAATCTAATCTATTTATCCTACTTGTAAATGGATTGGGTCAATCCATTTATGAATTTTATAAAATGGGTTATGGGTTGGGTTGATCCATTTTTAAAAGGGTTAAATATGGATAACCAATTTACCTATTTATTAAACATAAAATTCAAAAATATAACTTCGAAAATAACAATTTTGAAAATTTGAATTTTTTTACTCGGATATTTAATATTTTGAACACACAATGTAGTTCTCCATGGTGATTAATAGTTGTATGTAGAAAATAAAATGCTACATACTTATATTTGAACATCGCCAGGCAGAAGCCGCTATTTTTTTTTTCAAACTACAATAATTTCTTCATATTAACTCAAAATCATGCGAAACTTCGACCGATGAACTCCCACCTAAATTACAGACAAAACGGGACACTCGGATACTTGCATAAAAATTAAATTTATTTTATCGAAATTTAAAATTTTGAAATTTTGATTTTTATCGAAATTCAAAGCATAAAATTAAATTTATTTTATATCTGTTTGTTTTTTACTAGTCAAATAAAATTTAAATTTTTAAACGGGTTCCATCGTTGCTGCTATAGTTTCAATTAAAATGGTTCAATGGGTTAGGTTGGTTTTAACTATGAAATTACGGGTTGGGTTTGATTTACCCATTTAATAAATAGGTCTAATGGATTGGGCATCTTTTTCTTTAAATGGGTTGGGTTAATTTTCAATCCAACCCATTTATACCAAACCCAACCCATTTGATACCTCTAGTTGTGGTTCTAAAACAGTGCAGCTGGCCTGAAAAATAGGGGTTGACAGGAGTTGCTTGCTGGCTTGAAGAGAGGGTTGCTGAGTTGCTGGAGCCTGTAGCTTGAAGTGTGAGGTGTGGATCGCTAGCAATAAGAATGTATGAAAGACTGCACGGGGTTGCAATAGTAGGCAGAATTTCCTAAGTAAATGGTTCTATGTTGCCGGGGTGAATCAAACAGCGAGTTCCCGTAATGGAGGAAGGAATAATATTGATTAGCTTATTAAAAGTATTTACATGAACGCACATTTGTTTTGTTCCCGTAATGGAGGAAGGAATAATGTTGATTAGCTTATTAAAAGTATTTACATGAACGCACATTAGTTTTGTCATGCTTATAAAATTACAAATGCAGTCAATACTAGTAGACATGCATGTACCTTTAGAATAGGAAAGTTGAATGGAATTAAGCTTGTGATTTCTTTATATTATTTTATTGTAGTTTTCGAGTAAAGTTACATATAATTTAAAATTAATTTTTTATTATTTTCTTTATACCCTTATTTGCTTCAAAAGAAGTGCATAATTATTATGGTTAACTAGTGCGAACCCATGCTATGCACACGGAGTATAGTAATAAGTTACTGTTTAATGATGAATTACTTTTACTTTAATATCCGTAGTTGCCAAATATGAATTACTTAAGTGAGAATTTGAACCTTTATAAGTATATCAGCTATTTACCACAAAATAACATAATAATTCAATTTTGTTCAAGCAAATTAGCTCACCCAAGCATTGTTCAATAGTGTTTCTTCATCCAATGTTGAATAACATATTTGATATACCATGATAATATCATAAAGACCGATAAGATGATATTTTAAACATTAAGGAACAAATTGCATAATAATAGTTTTTTTGGGTGAAATGGAACTCCTGGTAGGGTAAAGAATATATTTTGATAGTTGCGCACAAATAGTAAAATACTACCTAGTACTTGTTCAAATTACCATGCATCATAATCATTGATAGTTGAAAAGTACAATTTTCACCACTAAGATCAACCACCATGTATTTACATAATCAAATATTTGTAGCTTTATATATTATAAAAAATATGAAAGAGAAAATACTACAATATTTTAAGTTTATTCTTCTAATTTTGCAATATGCTTTAATATTTAGTATAAATAAAAAAACCAAACAATAAGTAGAACATTTTTTGCATATCTCACAGAGAAAAATAACTCAAGTCTTCATGTTCGTACAATGTAATCACTGTTGAACAAATGGTACTCTTCCTTAAAATAGTGTGCTCGTGTGCCCAATTTGTATGACTTTATGGAAACTCTAAAATACAACTTTAAGAGCATAAGACTACCTTATATGCACATGAGAAAACTCTGTAAACAAAATATTTAAGAAAGGGGATCTAGAAAAGGGATACGTAAGAAAGACCCATCTATAATAGGAAAGTATCGTCCAATATAAATAATCAACACCAAACTATCTTACTTTGGCAAAAGCAAATCAAATGAGTATAAATACGCATGACTGGATGTAACACATACTTAATCGTTGAATCTCTTTATTAGATAATGCTAAAAGACTATTAATATCAATGTGTGACTCATAATTATATGAGTTTAATTTATGAAGATTACTTCCCCTCTGCGTGCATAAATAAATGTGTACGTAACATACATAGAAGAAGAAAAACTAATTACTAAACCTTATAAATTGCCAATAAATAGGTCATTAATATGATACTATTGTTTTTTGAGTAACATGCATTTGCCTCATTGCATGATTTTTCCTGGCATCATAATACTACACAAAAAAAGAAGCATTTAACATGCTTTAAAGGATGGAGTACTCATTTTATCTTATCTTATATTGAAGAAAAAAATTCCCTCGCAGCACATACACCAAGACCGAACCATTGAAACATCTTTCCACCATCAGTTTTCCTCCATTCATTGCAACTGCAGATGTAAAATGGATTGCTTAAATCAGAAGTTCAAAGTTTGGCTAATGATTCATTTTTAAAAATATTCTTGCAACTAAAAAAGCACATCCCGTGACTCAAAAGAATAGCTTAACCAAAAAAGAAGTGAAAAGTTAAGTTAGTGACAGCAAACCGGAAACGGTATATAACATGGTTTGAATGTGAACCTTGTATATCCATATTGGAGGGAATTTATAAAAGAGGAGGATGTGTCTAAAATATAATATATAACAGGATTGCAAACATTTGTGCATATTATGCTTCATTTTGTGTATGAAACATGCATACATTAAGCTTTTAAGCCAGAATAAAAAGTAAATAAAATGTGGATGTTTACTATTTTCCATTGCATGAACTGAACAATCAACAATTGATTTTTTTTTTAAAATACAGTAAATATGATATTGTACGAATGCGAGTACATCAATGAATGATATATGCATTCAAAACAAATTTCAAACATAAAAGAGTTTTTGTATAGATTTCATAGCATTAGAGAACAGTAATACGGAATGTAAGAAGGTATGTCACCAAAAAAATAACAGAATATTTGAACAGATATCTTGCATATGCACATACAGTAGAAAAATCTTCATTCAATTAAACTTCAAACTGGTGTTAATGCTCTATATTGAGTTTTAAGGAAAAAATTGTAAGCAGCTTGTAGTCCTAGAAGAAAGGCCAAACTTTAAAAAGCTGATGCTTGAATAAATTCCCAGGTATAAGTACCTCCGACTGAAGGAAGTAATTATATTCCTCCTATTAGTTTATTACCATAAAAGGTATTGCACAATCTATTAAGCAAAAATTTCAAATTTACACGGTTAATTCAAGCAATTAACATCGATAATGCCTGTAAATATAGAGTTATTTCTATATTACTTAAACTAATGTAGCTAATTTAGTCGACGAATTGGATATTGATATATTCTTCTCAGCATTAGTATAAATTAATATAGGAATATTTACATATTTCTATATTAGTATAAATTAATATAGGAATATTGATATATTCCTATATTATAAATACTGATTGATTGATTTAATCACTTACCATAGCATAGTTCCAGTTAAGCGATCAATTTATTGATTTTTTATACAAACCATATTCTTAAAAAGAAATTATTGTATTCCTATAAACATTATTAAATGGTCCAAACATATCAGATCAGTATTTACCAATGACATTATATAAAAAGTCAAAAACTATAAATTGTTTGAATGCAAGCAATAGACTAACTGAATATCAATAAGCATGTTATGCAAATAGATTATAGATAATATATTGTCCTAATTATGCTGGTATGTCCTATTTCATTTATTCCAATAAAGTGCATAAAGGCTATAAAAGCAAAAAATATAAATAAAAAATATATTCAAATAAGCCTCAAAAGTGACAATAAAATTAAGACAATTAAGCATACCATGCTTACCTATCAAATTGAGCTATCTTCTTTAGCATTTCACCATCACTTCTTCCTTCCACACCAACTACCATGGCATCCAATCGACATCCGACAAAGCAAAACCGTCTCAAAAGTAAAATATATTTATATCCTTTTTATAAATTAAAAAGTCAGAATATTATAGTCATAATAGGTCAAAAGTATAAACTAAGAGAAAACAAATTTAAACAATAAATAAAGATAGTGAAATGGAAAAAAAGAAGCAGCAAATGAGTTGTAGAACAAATTTGAAGTATATCATTTTTCTTCCCTTTAGGAATAAGATGGATTGGATGTGTCATTGCAAAGAATGTGAAACAACGTTTAGAAAACTTACTTTGTAGCTTATGTGCAAGAAGCTAGCTTGAGGAATAGGTAGGAGGTTGCTTAAGGAACTCAAAGACATGTATGAGAATTGGTTCTATATATAATATCTAAGATGTAGAAACAGAATTTACAGATATCAATTTATTTTGGTCATGGACAACAAATGTAATAATTATATAGTAACTTCTAAAATTGGTGTTGAGCAAGGTTTTTAACTATACACCATTAAATGATGAATTGTAAAAGTTAGAAATTAGACTTGCATCACCATCTTAATACAAATAATTCAAGCATGCCTTGCCCGAAAGTAAACAAATTAGTGCAAAAAAGGTGCGAACCATTATCTATTGGAAAAAGTTAAACAAATAATTCAAGCATACCTATTTATGCAAAAAAGAGGTGAAAATCCAAGAATTGCCCAAAAGTTGACGATGAACCTGACAAAAGAATTGATGATGTGCATCGAAGATTAGTCCATAACTTTACGTTTGTGTAGCCCCATCACCTTAGCACACTATCTTCATATTCATGTCGAAGCAGCAACAATGATGAGGTACATGATCTCTGTTCGCCTGACCTATGTATAAAATTTCACCACTAAAAATAATTACATACTAAGGACATAAGTGAAAATATATATTCTTTTTATAGAAATAACTAAACTTTTGAAGGTAAAATGTAACTATAAAAGTTGGAATAATGTCTACCTAACTTCTATAAATAAATTCTACAAGAATAGTGCCTACTTATGCTTTTCATTGCATAAGGAAATATAAAAGGGTAAAATCAATTATCATTTCATCGCATTTTCGTTCCGTAGATCTTATGTTTTTTTACCGAAAGAATCAATTACAAAGACTGGACATTTAGAGCAATTTCTTCTTGTTTAACTTCATGTATGGTATGCCAGTCATCCAACATCTACAATCACCATTTCTCTCCCTTTCTATTAAATTTCACCCACTGTTTCCAGCAAAAAAAATTCATATATCTAATTTGGAAATGCAAATAAAGAAAATGTATTTGAACCATAAGTGCAAGACTCGACATACATGAAAATTTATGGTATACAAAGAATAAAAGCATTTGTCAAAAATAAATAAATAAATCAATAAAAAATTGGATATCGACATCTTATTTATGGGAAGCATGACAGTTTGGTTCAAATTATAATCCAAACAGACACAGAATACCTTATACAATCAAAGCATTAATAATATATAGTGCTGTAGTTGGCATTGATTCTAGGAATTCAATTATTTTAATCAACACATGCTTTGAGTTCTGTGGAAGCAAATTCAATCAAGATTTTATTTTGATTAGTTTTATTTAAAATTATTTTACGGATTAGTGGTGAAGACTTAGAAAATTTTCTTTAGCATTTGCTGCTTTCTTAAACTATTTATGTTGTTTTCTTATAAGATTCTTTCTAGCACAACAAAAACTTAAAATTTGGATATGTGATGTTATTTCTAAGTTAAATTTTCAACCAAAAATTAATTGTCTTTTTTCTCTAATATTTATTCCTTAACAAATCTTAATTGTATACATTTGTATTTATCAAAGAAAACTGTTTTCTAATTTACTTTAGAATAAACACAGTACCTACAAGAACCATTAAATAGACATGCTTAATGTTTAAATCAAAATCAACATGCCTAATGTACCACAAAATCAATAAATAAACACAGTACCCACTAGAATCAAGAACAGTCTCAATTGTAGTCGCGCATTGCCCTGGCCCAACACAGCAAGCATTAAAGACGACCATATAGTTCGGATCCTCAAGTCGGATCTCACATCGAGCCTGGTAGGAAACGACTCGAAGTCGGCCCGACCAAATTTTGTCCGACTGCAGCCATTCTCCACGCTTGTAGCCTGCACTTATGGATCTCGATGGTATTTTGTATACCAATACCTCCCTCACTACTAAAAAGCTATGTTCAAATGAATTTTTTCTCAGTCGACATGACGAACCTTTGCAACAATAATTTAATATTGAATAAATTAGATTAGAATGAAAGAATGGATGAAATCATTAGCAAGATTACTTATGTCTATTCTTGCTAATTTATGTTCTAATTACTTCTTTGCTTAGAGGTAAAGAAGTAGGTTTTTTGAGTTCCTATAAAAAATTAAAAAAGGGAAAAACTAATGAAATATAAGATATGGCCTATTATAGCAGTTCACATGGTTAGTTTATGATTCTAAAGAAAAATGAGAAATTGTCTTTTTTTGGTACTGATAGCGTACTCTATAGGTGTTAAGAGTTAGGCAAGCAATGTTGAAATTTTTGATTTATGGGTGGTTTCAAAATTTGATTCAAAAGTTGCTCAAATATAGATTTACACTAATCACGTTGTTAGTCGAAATAGAAATAAGTTCTGATGGAAGAAGATATCACAAAAATTAAAAAAGCTTATATTTAGGTCGTAGGCCTGTAATGTTACTTAGTAATTGAATATTTTTCCTTAAATGATCAGCAACAAACATCGCATATATATGCATGTATGTGTGTGTGTAAATTCTAGAAACTATTTCATCAAGTTGATGAATCCACCTAAATAAAAGTGAGACGCTAAATATCACCACCATCAATTATAAAAAAAAATTTAGCCTGCGTTAGAAAATTAAGTGCATTGGAAGTATGGTTCAAAGATTACAATCAAAAATAAGATACTGTATAACATGAAGTATAGAAAGTTAATACTTAATAACACCAAGCTTACAACTAATAGTCGAGGGCAGATCGTAGGCCTGTCAGACAATCCGGGACCTTACATAAATCCCATGGTTCGGGAATATATTGTAGAAGAAGAAGCAAAAACTAATAGAGGAGAAAATGACAGAGAGTGCCTACAATTGATTACCATTCGACGCCTTGGAAAAATTAGATTGATGGCCGATGAAGAGTGGTGGCCACCATCGACAGTATGAGGAAGAACAATGAAACGGCTGGGCAACAGCCACCATGCCGCCACACATAACCAGTTCGAGCAAATGCACAACCATTAGAAAGAGCGACAGGGAAAGAGGGGAAACAACCGAGGCATAAGCGCACAACGGCGGTTGGAGATACCTGATAGCGACGAAGAGCTGGGGGACACCGTTCGCCTCTTCAAAGTTGAACACAACTAATTTTACCCTAAACAAAAATTAGGTTTAGGCATTAAAGGAGGGTTGAAGGAAATAAAATTTGAAACGTATACTTTGACGGTTCAATTGTAGAATACAGGCGTCAAAATCTCGGTCAATTTCACTGAGAGATCGAGTGTGAGAGATGGAGGGGGTCTGAGAGCTCACTATTCCCAACGCAGCTTTAATAATAAAGTATACTTTAGAAAACTTACTTTGTAGCTTATGTGAAAGAAGCTAGCCTGAGGAATAAGTAGGAGGTTGCTCAAGGAACTCGAAGACATGTATCAGAATTGGTTCTGTATATAATATCTAAGATGTAGAAACAGAATTTACAGATATCAATTTATTTTGGTCAGGGACAACAAATGTAATAATTATATAGTAAGTTCTACAATTGGTGTTAGGCAAGGTTTTTAACTATACACCATTAAATTATGAATTATAATAGTTAGAAATTAGACTTGCATCACCATCTTAATACAAATAATTCAAGCATGCCTTGCCCGAAGTAAACAAATTAGTGCAAAAAAAGGTGCGAATCATTATCTATTGGAAAAAAGTAAACAAATAATTCACACATACCTATTTGTGCAAAAAAGAGTTGAAAATCCAAGAATTGCCCAAAAGTCGATGATAAACCTGATAAAAGAATTGATGATGTGCACTGAAGATTAGTGCATAACTTTATGTTTGTGTAGCCCCATCACCTTAGCACACTATCTTCATATTCATGTCGAAGCAGCAACAATGATAGGGTACATGATCTCTGTTCGCCTGACCTATGTATAAAATTTTACCACTAAAAATAATTCCATACTAAGGACATAAGTGAAAATATTTTTTTTTATATAAATAACTACACTTTTGAAGGTAAAATGTAACCATAAAAGTTGGAATAGTTCCTACTTATGCTTTTCATTGCATAAGGAAATATAAAAGAGTAAAATCAATTATCATTTCATCGCATTTTCGATTCATAGATCTTATGTTTTTTTTTACCGAAAGAGTCAATTACAAAGACTGGACATTTAGAGCAATTTCTTATTGTTCAACTTACATCTACAATCAACATTTCTCCCCCTTTCTATTAAATTTCACCCACTCATTCTAGCAAAAAAATTCATATATCTATTTTGAAAATGCAAATAAAGAAAATGTATTTGAACCATAAGTGCAAGACTCGACTTACATGAAAATTTATGGTATACGAAGAATAAAAGCGTTTGTTAAAAATAAATAAATCAATCAACAAAAATTGGATATCGACATCTTATTTATGGGAAGCATGACAGTTTGGTTCAAATTAAAATCCAAACAGAGACAGAATACCTTATACAATCAAAGCATTAATAATATATAGTGATGTAGTTGGCATTGATTCTAGGAATTCAATTATTTTAATCAACACATGCTTTGAGTTCTGTGGAAGCAAATGCAATCAAGATTTTATTTTGATTAGTTTTATTTAAAATTATTTTATGGATTAGTGGTGAAGACTTAGAAAATTTTCTTTAGCATTTTCTGCTTTCTTAAACTATTTATGTTGTTTTCTTATAAGATTCTTTCTAGCACAACAAAAACTTAAAATTTGGATATGTGATGTTATTTCTAAGTTAAATTTTCAACCAAAAATTAATTGTCTTTTTTCTCTAATATTTATTCCTTAACAAATCTTAATTGTATACATTTGTATTTGTCAAAGTAAACTGTTTTCTAATTTACTTTTGAATAAACACAGTACCTACAAGAACCATTAAATAGACATGCCTAATGTTTAAACCAAAATCAACATGCCTAATGTACCACAAAATCAATAAATAAACACAGTACCCACTAGAATCAAGAACAGTCTCAACTGCAGTCACGCATTGCCCTGACCCAACGAAGCATGCATTAAAGAAGACCATATAGTTCGGATCCTCGAGTCGGATCTCACGGCGAGCTGGTAGGAAACGACTCGGAGTCGGCCCGACCAAATATTGTCCGACTGCAGCCATTCTCCATGCTTGCAGCCTGTACTTGTGGATCTCGGCGGCATTTTGTATTCCAACACCTCCCTCACTACTAAAAAGCTATATTCAAATTATTTTTTCTCAGTCGACATGACGAAGCTTTGCAACAATAATTTAATATTGAATAAATTGGATTAGAATGAAAGAATGGATGAAATCATTAGCAAGGTTAATTATGTCTATTCTTGCTAATTCATGTTCCAATTACTTCTTTGCTTGAAGGTAAAGAAGTAGGTTTGTTGAGTTCCTATAAAAAAAATTAAAAAAGGGAAAAACTAATGAAATATAAGATATGGCCTATTATAGAAGTTCACATGGTTAGTTTATTATTCTAAAGAAAAATGAGAAATTGTCTTTTTTTGGTACTGATAGCATACTCTATAGGTGTTAAGAGTTAGGCAAGCAATGTTGAAAATTTTGACTTATGGGTGGTTTCAAAATTTGATTCAAAAGTTGCTCAAATGTAGATTTACACTAATCACGTTGTTAATCTAAATAGAAATAAAATCTGATGGAAGAAGATATCACAAAAATGAAAAAATCTTATATTTAGGTCATAGGCCAGTAATGTTACTTAGTCATTGAATATTTTTCCTAAAAGGATGAGCAACAAACATCACATATATACGTATGTAGGTGTGTGTAAATTCTAGAAACTATTTCATCAAATTGAAGAATCCACCTAAATGAAAGTGAGACACCAAATATCACTGTTAGCACCAAAATTGGTCACTAACCTCGTTCAGAAAGATCGTGTAGAGATATAAGTGATGAAAGAAAATTAAACAGAGAAGACAATGCTAATTTAAATGCAGAAAGTAAGAACACCAAATTTATAGTGGTTCGGCGTAATTGCCTACGTCCACTTTGTTCAACTTTATTGATTTCCTTTATGGTTGATTACAAATACAATTCGTAAATCAAATGCTTGAATGAAGTTGTTTGAATAGAGAAGGTGAGTCTTGAAAATGGCAGAGTTTCCCCGTATTTTCTCTCTAAAAAAGGATCCCTTTCACTGTGACCCTGCCACCCTATTTATAGGCAAATATGGGCTGGACTTCCCAAATGGGTTGGATAGCCGAACGGTCAAGCCTCAGTACAGTGGTCGCTGCATGCCGATCCTGGTATGCCGAACGCTCTGATGCCGAGCAGTCTTTCCCACGCCGAACGATGCTTTCCTTGCCGAACGGTCCTTGTGAAGTTGTGCATACTGAATGCCTTCTGAATGTCGAGCGCTCTGATTGCCAAGTTATCCTATCGCCGAGTTCCACTGATGTCGAGTACCTTGCGATGCCGAGTACTCCTGTTGCCGAGTACTACGCCGAGTACCTCTGGGTTCCGAGTGCCAGGGGACGCCGAGCGCTCTAGCAGTCGAGTGCCAGTTGATGCCGGACACCACTTGACGCCGAGTACCTTGGGATGCCGAGTACTCCTGATGCCGAACACCACTTGACGCCGAGTACCTTGGGATGCCGAGTACTCCTGATGCCGAACACCACTTGACGCCGAGTACCTTGGGATGCCGAGTACTCCTGATGCCGAGTACCACTTGACGCCGAGTACCTTGGGATGCCGAGTACTCCTGATGCCGAGTACCACGCCGAGTACTCCTGGATGTCAAGTGCTTCGCCGAACACTCCTGGATGCCGAGTACCACGCCGAGTACTCCTGGATGTCAAGTGCTTCGCCGAACACTCCTGGATGCCGGCCACTCTCTGATGCCGAGTTCTACTGGATGCCGAACGCTAGCGCCGAGCATTGTTCGTCGCCGAACATTAACTGACGCCGAGCATTACGGATGCCGAACGTTTCTGATGCCGACTCCCACTGGATGCCGCGCGCTTCGCCGAGCCCTCCTGGATGCCGAACAGTCCTTCATGCCGAGTAGTGGCCAATGCCGAGCATTCAGTTGCCTGGTCAAATCACCAGGAAACACTTGCCCCCCAAAGTGTATCGCGTGGCCGAACGTGGTACGCTTTGAACCGTGCAACCTTTTCGTCACGTCTTAAACCCTTGGCTAACATTGAACGGAGACGCCCCTTTTGTGGGATCGATGCATGCCGGACGCGTTCCAAATGCCGAACGAGGCATGCGCGTTCGAACGGTGTCTCCTCGCCGAGTGATGCTTCAGCGCCGAACCGTTATGCGCCGAGGCCGAACGCTACGACCTTGACCGGTTCCACCGGTCATGGCCTTTTCGACTTCCAACTCCCTCTATATAACCAGGCGCCCTTCCACCATTCTCTCTTTACGCTTTCTCTTCTATTATTCCCAGAGATTTACAACTCTTGCCACTCTATCAGACATAAAGTCTAGTTGATCCTTCCTCAACCTCGATCGTCGAACTAGGTATCATTCCCTCCACGATTACATTACTTCAACTTTAGGTTCATCACATGGGATTGTACAATGTGTGGTTATTTGAAGTGGTTCGCACGTTCGGAGTCGCCGAACGGTGCATGGTAGTTAGGCCTAGCTCCCTTGTGCTGATCAAGATTGGAAGAAAAAGGAAGATGGGGTGTCGAACGGCGCAACCTTCGCCGGGCGATCTTGTCTCTGTCGTTCGTCGTAAATGGAGAAAGAGCAGGGCGGAGTTATGATCGAGGGCGGAGCGCTGCCTTAGCCGAACGCTACCCTTATGCCGAACAGACATATACGCCGAGTAGCATTTAGACCGAACGACATAATTACCGAACAACTATCATGCCGAACAGCTACATACCTGCCGAACAATATAACTGCCGAACATTATATTCGCCGATCATCAAAAATGCCGAACAGTATAACTGCCGAACATTATATTCGCCGATCATCAAAAATGCCGAACAATATAACTGCCGAACATTATATTCGCCGAACATCAAAAATGCCGAACAATATAAATACCTAGGCCGAACAATATACGTGCCGAACTATACTTAGGACGAACAATACAATTGTCGCACTATAATTCAAGCCGAACAACATTCAAATGCCGAACAAACATATATATGCCGAACAATTTCAATGCCGAACACTTGACAATGACTTAACCGAACCAAGATACATGCCGAACACTTCTCAGGACGAACAATGTAACTGCCGAGCGACCTTTAAATGCCGAACGATATAAATGTCAAATTAGACTTAAGCCGGATACTTCATAAATTACATGTTTTCTGAATCTTTAACTGTAATCACCTCAAGGCAAGCTTTTTGAGACGGTCAGTGATGACGGTCTTCGAAGGCGATGATGGTCTTCGAAGGCGATGATTCGAAGCTAATTATTATATCTTTAAAACCTTTAGATTCTTATTGTCTGTACACAATTGCTTGCACTAGTTCACACACCACGTGGGGGGAAAACTCGTGTTGCTAATTCTAACGCTCAACGTTTTTCAAGTATAGCTTTCTCAAGCATTTAGCCAGGTTCATTATTTATTCGGGATGTCAGGAAAATCTAGTTCTGCCACCATATCTGACAGGCCTGGGCCGTCAGCAAAGCAAGGAGCCGCAGATGCTTCCAACCCGTCAATCTCTCCCGCTCATAATCTGGCGCCCGATGCTCTGGAGTCAACCATCTTACTGGACAATCCGGTCGATTCTCAAGCCTCGAGGATCAACGAGGCCGCTCTGCGACGGATATGTTCCATTCACGGAATTCCCTTTACTGACGTGTTAGTTCCTTCGAGACACGACCGTCCTCATTTGCCCCCAGTCGGGTACACGGCCTGCAACAAGTTCATGTGCTGGATGGGCAGCGTGCCTCCGTTTAACCTATTTCTCCGGGATGTGCTGCAGTATATAGATATCGCTCCGTCGCAGCTGCACCCGAATGGTCATGCGTTCCTATATGGGACTTATTTACTCTTCATGGCTGTCTTCTCCAGACCTCCAACCCCCGGTGATATTCAATACATTTATATGTTCAAGAGACGGAAAGATAGCCCTTCCTTCATTTTCCTCGAGCCGTATCACAAGTGCCAGATCTTGACAGGGGCCTGCAGCAAGTTCGCCCTGTACAAACAGGAATGGTTCTATGTGCGATGCCCGTCTGGTTTTGCTAGGAGATGGGTTGAAGGCAGTAAGTCTCTCTGCTGAACCGTTACTCGTACTTAATGGGAGTCATGTTTTTCTTAACTCTTCATCTCATCTTTTCAGGTATTAACCCGCGTCCGGAAGGCCGAGGATATTCTGATGCTGTCGACGCGATTAGAGCTCTTCCGGCCGAGGACCGAGATATTCGAGCTATCATTTCAAATGAATCGCTGTCGGGGTTCGGCTTGCTAGCTCCTGATCGTCGGGTCAGCCTTCCAGAAGGCGTTACAATTCCCAAACCTCCATCCGGTAAAGGGAAAAAACTTGCCGGCCCGTCGTCGCGTCGCGCTCCCGTCGCGCACGAAGAAGGCGAGCGTAGAGAGGGTGATGCACCCGACACTCAGGGCGAGAACGTGGGTCCTGCTTGGAATCCGGCAATCGAAGTTCAGGATATTGAGACGTCATCCTCCCCTTCGAAGGGAAAGAAAAAGCTGAAATATTCGGTTCAGAAAGAGAAAATTGGCGACACCTCAAAATCTATGCCTATCCCTCCTGAGAAAGAGGCTTCTTCACAGCATCTGGAGAGTTCTCTGAGGGGTCTCTCGAACCTCTCCATTCCCGAAGACATACTTAATTACGGGTTCGATGATCCTGAAGCTCTCAAATTCTCCTCGCCCGCTGGAGGCAATGTAGGAGTTCAACTCCCAGCTCACAGAGACGATACTCCGATTAGCAAAGATAAACGCACGGGTCCGTCGGGGGGAACACTTAGGACACACACGCACATGCGCATTCCATAACATACTTCAAGTCTTTTTAATTCGTGAATTCTCTTTAATTCGTTGTTATCTTCCTTCTTTGCAGGTGATATGGGCCGCTCCCACGGACTTGATCGCCTTCAGGGGTCTTCAATATTTCATCACTCCGGACGGGATTCCGGTTCTTGCAGACGCCGGGACCGAGGTGATTATGAGGATAGGGACAATCGTCCGCGCGAGTCGTCTCATCGCAAGAAAGCGCACTATCAATCTTCTCAGTCCCGTGATCTTCCTCCTACAACTGAGCCGGATAAAGAGAAGTCTCTGCAGAAGGGCTATCAGTCCGATGCGGCTCGAGAACAACATTCCAGTTCATCGAGTACGAGGCAAGTTCGAGAGCCGCGTAAAAGAACGGAATTCTCTAAGCCTCCTCCTCCTGCTCCTGCCGTGGACCCAACCGTTGCGGAAAAGATGGTCGACCTTAAGGCCAAGTTTCCGAAGATTTGTTTTGACGGTTTGAAATTCCTCCCGGCCATCCATCACATTCCTGGGCACGTGAAGCAAAGTGCGATTGCCTGCAACAATGACGTCTATGTTCAACATGACGCATTCGTGCACTTGGTGGAGAAGATCTCAGAAGTATCCGTTGAGCGTCAACACGAGATTGACCGTCTGAATCTGGAGGCTGACAGCGACAAGAAAATCATCAAACTCCAAGACGAAGAACTCGCCTCTTATAAGTTAAAGCTAGAAGCCGCTGAACAAGGCGCAAAAGATACTGCCGAGGCAGTTACTCGCTTAGAGGTGGCACACAAAAAGGAGCTTGACGAAGCAGTTCAGCGCAGCGGCACCCTTGCCCTAGAAAAAGACTCTGTCCAAAAAGAAAGGGACGTGCTCGCTACTCAAGTCAAAGAGCTGAAAGAACAACTCTCCAAGGAGAAAGAAGACAAAATAGCCGCTCAGGAAGAATCACAGCGGTATTGTGATGAGATTGTTGCTACCCGGCTTCTGAAGGCAAAGCTTGACGGTGAACTTGCCGGGGTCGAGAAAATGAAGGATGAGGCCCGTGAGGAGGGTAAAAGAATGGCTGAGGAGGAGCTTGATTCTCGCCTTGAGGCGGCCGCAGAGACTGGCAGGGAAGAGGTCAAAAGTATGTTTGACCCGTTGATCGCCGAGTACGGAGCCCGTGTCCTTATGCACCGCGACCTAACATTCTTGGGCGACGGCTACCATGAATCCCTTGCTGAGGCATGGGAGACTCTGATAAAGATCGAGAAAGTCGAATCAGGCTCCGAAGAAATCGACGAGGATGCACTGGTGAAGGAGTTCCTGAGGGGGAATGAGCCATCGGATTTATCCGTGGCATTGGCTCTCTATGGCAAAGGCTCTTCCCCTTCGAAAGAGAAGAATAACGAGGCTGGCCCGTCAGAGGCCGACGCTACTACTCCTCACATTGCCGCTCCTTATGCTGCTCAATCGGCTGGTCGGTCGACGCTTGATCCATTTGAGCAACATGCCAGTTACGATCCCGAAGATCCTGGAGGGTGAAACCCCGCGCGCCACCGACAGTCAACCTGATCCTGGTAGGAGATTCTTCTTTCTTTAGAAGTCGAAGTGATCCCGTCATTTTTTAGCAGTGGTTATTCGTTCTAATGCCCACTTCTTATATTTTTTTCACAGGTTGTTCTGACACTGAGCCAACTCCGAGGAGCGATGACGCCAAGGAGGAAGCGGAGAAAACAAGCGACGTTGCTCACGCGGGGGTAACTCCCGGACCAGACGCTCAAGTGATTGGGGCGCTTGACGATGACAAACTTGATACTTCGTCTCCTGCCGAAGGAAGCGACGAAGTTAAAATCACCGGCGCCTCTGAACATACTTCAGAGATGAGCATGAAGGATCGTCTTGCCGACGAGGAGAAGAGAAAGGTCAAAGTTAAGGTTGAATCTGAAGTCCTGGAACTTACTGACCCGCGGAACAGACCTTTGAAAATCATTCTCCCGGGCAGGTCCAAACCACTAGATGTTCCGTCCCCTACTCCTGACTCCATCTCTCTAGCAAGCAAAAAGTCCAAGAAGAAACGTGAGGGAGAGGAGTCGTCGGAAACACCAAAGGCAGACAAGAAGAAGAAGTCGAAGAAATGATCGATGCACTTGTTCAACAAGTTTTTGCTTAAGTTTGTAACAGTTTCTTTCTTCCATAACTTGTAGTTTGTATAGGCCCGAATTTTGTAGGAGTGATCTTGTATCCCCATTTTGGACTTATCGAATAAAATTTTAGTTTCTTCTTGCTTGAATGATTCTCTTGTCTTTATTTGGTTTGCTGACACTGTGCTCCGGGGACTTGGAGACTTGAGACTGTTCATACTCTAGTCCGCGCTCTGGAGACTTAGAGTACTCCGCTCCGCACTCTGGGGGTTCGGAGATTGGAAATTGTTTATACTCTAGTCCGCGCTCTGGGGACTTAGAGTACTCCGCTCCGCACTCTGGGGACTCGGAGATTGGAAATCGTTTATACTCTAGTCCGCGCCCTGGGGACTTAGAGTACTCCGCTCCGCACTCTGGGGATTCGGAGATTGGGAATCATTTATACTCTAGTCCGCGCTCTGGGGACTTAGAGTACTCCGCTCTGCACTCTGGGGACTGGGAGATTGGAAATCGTTTATACTCTAGTCCGCGCTCTGGGGACTTAGAGTACTCCGCTCCGCACTCTGGGGACTCGGAGATTGGAAATTGTTTATACTCTAGTCCGCGCTCTGGGGACTTAGAGTACTCCGCTCCGCACTCTGGGGACTCGGAGATTGGAAATCGTTTATACTCTAGTCCGCGCTCTGGGGACTTAGAGTACTCCGCTCCGCACTCTGGGGACTCGGAGATTGGAAATCGTTTATACTCTAGTCCGCGCTCTGGGGACTTAGAGTACTCCGCTCCGCACTCTAGGGACTCGGAGATTGGAAATTGTTTATACTCTAGTCCGCGCTCTGGGGACTTAGAGTACTCCGCTCCGCACTCTGGGGATTCGGAGATTGGAAATCGTTTATACTCTAGTCCGCGCTCTGGGGACTTAGAGTACTCCGCTCCGCACTCTGGGGACTCGGAGATTGGAAATCGTTTATACTCTAGTCCGCGCTCTGGGGACTTAGAGTACTCCGCTCCGCACTCTGGGGATTCGGAGGTTGGAAATCGTTTATACTCTAGTCCGCGCTCTGGGGACTTAGAGTACTCCGCTCCGCACTCTAGGGACTCGGAGATTGGAAATTGTTTATACTCTAGTCCGCGCTCTGGGGACTTAGAGTACTCCGCTCCGCACTCTGGGGATCCGGAGATTGGAAATCGTTTATACTCTAGTCCGCGCTCTGGGGACTTAGAGTACTCCGCTCCGCACTCTGGGGACTCGGAGATTGGAAATCGTTTATACTCTAGTCCGCGCTCTGGGGACTTAGAGTACTCCGCTCCGCACTCTGGGGATTCGGAGGTTGGAATCGTTCGTATGAGTCTGTACGCCGCACAGAATAATGTAATTTATCATTCAATTAAGAGATACAGAAACTTCATAGAAAATGTGGCTTCAAGCCTTTATTAATGAAAATCAACTAAATTGCTCGATTACAACTTCAAAAGGAAACTAAGTCATTATTGAATGGAAACATGCACAAAACAATAGTGCCTATAACAAGAAAGGGAAACATGCTAAATGTAATAGTGCCGCAAATGTTCACTGTTCCATGCTCGGGGGAGTGTCGCGCCATCAACGGTCGCTAGCTTGAAGGTTCCTTCTCCAAGCTTCCGTTCAATGGCGTATGGACCTTCCCAGCTGGGATTCATGCGTGATGGTACTGGGAAGACTCGTTTCAGAACGAGATCACCCACATCAAAGATTCTTGGGCGGACTCTGCCATCGTAGTAGCGCTTGACTCGATGTCTGTGCGCCGCCGCCCTTAACTCAGCTTCTTCACGCTTTTCGTCGATGCAGTCCAGTGATTCCAGCAAGAGGTTTTGGTTCGTCTTGGGGTCATAGTATGTCACTCGGTGCGATGGAACTTCAAGTTCCACGGGTATTACGGCTTCAGAGCCGTATGCCAAGGCGAACGGAGTGTGGCCGGTCGCGGACTTGTGGGTAGTCCTATATGCCCATAATGCTGTCGGGAGTTCATCTACCCACTTGCCTCCAACCTTCTCCAGACGCTTCTTTAGTATGGACTTGATTATTTTGTTAACGGCCTCGACTTGTCCGTTAGCTTTTGGGTGTGCAACGGCAGCGAACTTTTTCTCGATGCCGTACTTTAAACAGAACTCTTTGAATTCTCTACTTTCGAATTGCGTTCCGTTGTCTGTAATGATGGTGCGCGGAAGACCAAAGCGGCATATGATGTTTCGTACAACGAAGTTAATGACTTTCTTAGAGGTGATAGTGGCCAAAGGTTCTGCCTCAGCCCATTTCGTGAAATAGTCGACTGCAACTATCGCGTATTTCGCACCACCTTTGGATAGAGGCAAAGAGCCGATTATGTCGATTCCCCAGATCGCGAATGGCCAAGGGCTGATCATTTGTGTGAGTTCCGTTGACGGAGCCCTCGGGATTTTTGCATATCTTTGACACTTGTCGCATTTTCTTGCGTAGTCCGCGGCATCCCGGTTTACGGTGGGCCAGTAATACCCATAGCGGAGGATCTTCTTTGCTAGCGTTTGCCCCCCAGTATGGTCGCCGCATTCCCCTTCGTGGACTTCCCTCAAGACTCGCTTTGTTTCATCATGAGCGATGCATCATAACAATGGGATTGAGAATCCTTTCCGGTACATGGATCCATCCTGCATTACGTACCGCGCAGCCTTTCGAAGGACCTGTCGTCTTTCGCTTCTTCTTTCTGGTAAAGCCCCGGTTGTCAGGTACAGTTTGAATGGGGTTATCCACGAGTCCTTCTCGATCTCTGTTTCCAACACAAGATCGATTTTCATCTCGTCCGTACTCGGGGCATGCAAGACTTCCACGGGATACAATCCCATTTGCTGAACATCGTTGGTACTTGCGAACTTAGCCAACAAGTCGGCTTCTTTGTTTTGTTCTCGCGGGATATGTGAAATGTCATAACGCCCAAGATTTGATAGTAGTTCCTGGACCTGAACGAGGTACGGAGCAAGCTTTCGCCCTTTTGCTTGGTAGTCTCCTCGTACTTGGTAAACCACTAACTGCGAGTCGCAAAAGATCTCGACTGATTCGATTCCGAGTTCTTTGGTAAGCTTCAAGCCAGCGATCAATGCTTCATATTCGGCTTCGTTGTTTGTAGCCGGAAAATCGAGCTTTAAGGCATAACAGATTGATCGGTTTTCCGGAGTTATGAGAACTACACCTGCGCCGGAGCAACGGTCGTTTGATGCACCGTCAGTGTATAATTTCCATCGAATGGGGGGAATGATATCGTGATCGTCCGGTTTGATGGGTATGGTAAATTCAGCGATGAAGTCTGCTAACGCTTGCCCTCGGATGGCCCTCCGTGGTAGGTACGCGATATCGAATTGGCTCAACTCGATGTTCCATTTTAGCAATCTTCCAGAAGTTTCCGGTCGTTGAAGTACCTGCCTCAGGGGTTGATCGGTATAAACGCCGATCGAATGCGCTTGAAAGTACGGGCGCAGCTTGCGTGATGCAATCACCAAGCAATAAGCCAATTTCTCAATTTTAGGGTAATTCTTCTCTGCCCCCGTTAAACGCTTGCTAACATAATATACCGGCTTCTGAACTCGATCCTCCTCACGGACCAAAGCTGCGCTTATCGCATGAGGGGATATAGCCAAGTAAACGTACAGCATCTCATGGTCAACTGGTTTAGATAGCATTGGTGGGCTCTCCAGATGCCTTACCAGGTCCTGGAAAGCTTCCTCGCAGCTAGACGTCCATTCAAAATTCCTCTTTCCTTTCTTTATTATGTCGAAGAACGGGATGCACTTGTCAGTTGCCTTGGATATAAATCGACTCAGCGCAGCCACTTTTCCGTTCAAGCTCTGTACCTGGTTTATAGTCCTGGGCGCTTGTACATCTCGAATGGCTTGGATCTTTTCTGGGTTGGCTTCGATTCCCCTAGCGTTGACGATGAATCCTAAAAACTTCCCTGATGCAACGCCGAAAGAACACTTCAGCGGGTTGATCTTCATTTCATAGGACCTGAGTATGTTAAACATTTCAGCTAAGTCTTGAATGTGGTCGTTTGACTGCCGTGACTTCACGAGCATGTCATCCACATAGACTTCCATGGTTTTGCCCAGCTGGTCCTTGAACATTCGATTCACCAGACGTTGGTAAGTTGCTCCAGCATTCTTTAATCCAAAGGGCATCACTACATAGCAATACAGCCCGACATTTGTAACGAAGCTGGTGTGTTCTTGGTCCGGAATATGCATTGGGATTTGGTTGTATCCCGAGTACGCATCCATGAATGACAATAATTCGTGTCCTGCTGTGGAATCGACCAACTGATCGATCCTAGGCAACGGGAAACTGTCCTTAGGGCATGCTTTGTTCAAGTCGGAATAATCTATGCAAGTCCTCCATTTCCCATTTGCCTTCTTTACTAGCACGGGGTTGGAGACCCACTCCGGGTAGAGGGCGTCGCGGACGAACCCATTTGCTTTGAGTTTGTCCACCTCCTCTCCAAGAGCGGCGGATCTCTCTGGATCCATTCCTCTCCTTTTTTGCTTGACTGGGACGTATTTCGGGTCTACGTTCAACATATGACTTGTGATGGCGGGAGAAATCCCACACATATCAGAATGTGTCCAGGCAAAAACATCAAGGTTTGCTCGGAGGAAGTCGCTAAGGCCTTCTGTCATTGCGGGGCCTAACTGTGATCCGATCTTCAGTATTCGCGAAGGGTCGTCACGGCTAACCGAAATGTCAATTGTTAATTCAGCCGGTGCCGCCTTCTCTTCCCTGGGTTTCTCATCGTCGTCTCTCGGATCTATATCTCCGTAGATCCGAGAACTATGCCCGAGCCAGGGCTCGGGCACTACTTGTCAATTATTCGGGTTTAGGATGCGGACAGGATTGTCCGCACCCTTTCCTTTTTCCCTCCGGTGGGCTTCTCGGAGCTCGGCCACATAACAAGAACGACCAGCTGCTTGGTCTCCGTGAACAATGCCTACTCCTTTGTCAGTCGGGAACTTCAAAGTCAAGCACCACGGGGCTAGTGCCGCCCTAAATTCAGCCAGGGCCGGCCGACCCAAGAAAACATTATATGGAGAGTCCACATCCAAAACTACAAAGGGTAGGATTCGTACCCTCCGACGCTCGCCTTGTCCCAGTTCAACTGGTAACTCGACATATCCTACTGCATCAGTCGCAGCGCCGTTAAAGCCGTGGATACGAGCTTTGGATGGTTTCAAGTCTTTTGTCTCTAGCTTCATCTGATCATATGCCTTCTTGAAGATGATGTTGACTGAACTTCCACAATCAATCAAAATTCTTTTTACATATGCTGGTCCGATTGTTGCAGATATGACCATGGGATCGATG
This sequence comes from Allium fistulosum, assembly GCA_030737815.1. Taxonomy (NCBI): domain Eukaryota; kingdom Viridiplantae; phylum Streptophyta; class Magnoliopsida; order Asparagales; family Amaryllidaceae; genus Allium; species Allium fistulosum. The sequence goes on along the minus strand of CM060905.1, from coordinate 387,301,604 downwards.
GTCGGAGCCTCTACCCGATCAGCGTCTCTGTTTCTGAACACAATATCATCTGTCATCACGCGCTGCTGCTTAGCAGGGGCCCCGTCCTCTACGTTCGAACAGCACTCGAAATCCGGATGCTTCAAGGAGCTCGCATATCGTTCCATCTCTTGCCAGTTCTTATCTGCGGGATGAGGTCCGCCGATGATTGTATTTATAACCAGTCTTCCAACAGTCCGGGCAGGTTCCTCTGGATGACGTGGAGCCGGTGCATGACCTGGGTCGGACGTTCCCTGTCCTCCTTCCTGCGGATCCTTCACAAATTCTTGCAACTTCTTTTGTCTGATCAATTTCTCGATAGCGTCATGCAGGTGTCTGCATTCTTCCGTATTGTGTCCATAGGTTTCATGGAAGCGGCAATATTTCCCAGTCCGTTTCTGTTCTTCAGTTGATTCTTTCGGACGTGGTTTTCTGTACTGAAAAGTATTGCATGTGGATAGGTAAATGTTCTCAAGTGGGGCGTTTAGCGGAGTGTACTCGCTGTAGCTTGGAATTCTCGACTTCCACTTTCCCGCTTCTTTCCTCTTTCCTTGACTCCTTCCTCCGGACTCTTTGGGCTGCACAGGCTTATTCTGGACGTTGACTTGGACCTTTCCTGAATTGTCTCCAGATTGCTTCACAGCAATGTTGCTCTTAATTGACTCTTGGGCAGGTCCCGGTGCCTTGTCTCGTCGTACCCACCTAGCTTCCTCTCTTCTTATGAACTGGTGCGCCTTGGAGTAGAAACGCTCTAGCGTAGTCGGAGGTTTTCCTGCCAGCCAATCTCCGAATTCAGAATCCGGATCTACACCTCTCATCACAGCCATTAGAATTGCATGGTCGTTGGGATTACTGACTTCAGTTGCCGCAACGTGGAATCTTTGTAAGTACTCCTTCAGCGACTCTCCGGGATTTTGGATTACACTTGACAGAGACATCACGTCCTTCGGGCGTGTAGTGTGTATCCTGAACTGCTCAATAAACTTCTTTGCCAACTCCTCGAAATTTGATACGGATCGCGGAGGAAGTCGGGTGAACCACATAGTAGCGATCCCAGATAGAGTAATCGGAAAGCACCTACACTTGGTGGCATCATTTGCTCTGGCTGAATCCATCATCCATTCATACCTCATTACATGTTGTCTGGGGTCAGTCTTTCCTTCGTATGCAGGAATGGTTGGCATGCTAAACTTCTTGGGGTAGGACGCTTGCAGCACAACATCCGTGAACGGAGTATGACTTCTTGACACTCCCCAATCGTCATTTGATAAGCCCTGATTTTCTTTCATCAGTTGCCTGATCATGGCTGTCAGATCGGGTGTCTGTATGGAAGCTGGGAGGTTGGAGTCAGTTCTACGTGCCTGTCCATGCTGATGCCTCCTTTCCTGGCGATCTGCCAATCGTGCGTCATGAGGTTCAACATTGTTAACATCTTGATGATCTGGAGCTCCCTCCCCCACCTGTACTCCGGTTCGGAAGTTTCCAGTTCTGGCTTGGTCGCGGTCTCCTGCTGTTCGAACAGCAGCATCTGCCCTTGCAGTTTCAGTCTTACGGCGTCTGCGCCTGGGTGGCTCATCAGAAGAAGTTGAGCTGTCAGAAGAGGAATAAGCAGCTGGATTGCCCCCAGCATTCTGTTGCTGCTGTTGAGTGAGTTGTGCCATCAGGTTGGCATTAGCTTGCATCTGTTCTCCCAGTTGTCTCCTGCTTTCCCTAAGTTCTCTCATCAAGTCGTTGAACTCCACTCTGGTGACAACTGGAGTCTGTTCTTGAGCGGCAATCCCTGCACTCGGGATTGCTGGTTGATTGCTAGGTCCTGCTTGTTGCACGCTAGCAGTCTCTCTGGCATCCGCATTAAGAGAAGCTGACCTGGTACGTGGTCTTGCCATTGTAGAGTTATCGGTATGAACTCTGAGTAGGATCAGCGGATGTTCTATCAGTAAGTCGGATCTTCTTTGGGGGACTTGCTCAATCCAGTAGCTTCAAAGCAGATCCTTGAGGTCTGAGAATTCGATTCTCAGTGAAAGCACCAAAGTGTTAGCACCAAAATTGGTCACTAACCTCGTTCAGAAAGATCGTGTAGAGATATAAGTGATGAAAGAAAATTAAACAGAGAAGACAATGCTAATTTAAATGCAGAAAGTAAGAACACCAAATTTATAGTGGTTCGGCGTAATTGCCTACGTCCACTTTGTTCAACTTTATTGATTTCCTTTATGGTTGATTACAAATACAATTCGTAAATCAAATGCTTGAATGAAGTTGTTTGAATAGAGAAGGTGAGTCTTGAAAATGGCAGAGTTTCCCCGTATTTTCTCTCTAAAAAAGGATCCCTTTCACTGTGACCCTGCCCCCCTATTTATAGGCAAATATGGGCTGGACTTCCCAAATGGGCTGGATAGCCGAACGGTCAAGCCTCAGTACAGTGGTCGCTGCATGCCGATCCTGGTATGCCGAACGCTCTGATGCCGAGCAGTCTTTCCCACGCCGAACGATGCTTTCCTTGCCGAACGGTCCTTGTGAAGTTGTGCATACTGAATGCCTTCTGAATGTCGAGCGCTCTGATTGCCAAGTTATCCTATCGCCGAGTTCCACTGATGTCGAGTACCTTGCGATGCCGAGTACTCCTGTTGCCGAGTACTACGCCGAGTACCTCTGGGTTCCGAGTGCCAGGGGACGCCGAGCGCTCTTGCAGCCGAGTGCCAGTTGATGCCGGACACCACTTGACGTCGAGTACCTTGGGATGCCGAGTACTCCTGATGCCGAACACCACTTGACGCCGAGTACCTTGGGATGCCGAGTACTCCTGATGCCGAACACCACTTGACGCCGAGTACCTTGGGATGCCGAGTACTCCTGATGCCGAGTACCACTTGACGCCGAGTACCTTGGGATGCCGAGTACTCCTGATGCCGAGTACCACGCCGAGTACTCCTGGATGTCAAGTGCTTCGCCGAACACTCCTGGATGCCGAGTACCACGCCGAGTACTCCTGGATGTCAAGTGCTTCGCCGAACACTCCTGGATGTCGGCCACTCTCTGATGCCGAGTTCTACTGGATGCCGAACGCTAGCGCCGAGCATTGTTCGTCGCCGAACATTAACTGACGCCGAGCATTACGGATGCCGAACGTTTCTGATGCCGACTCCCACTGGATGCCGCGCGCTTCGCCGAGCCCTCCTGGATGCCGAACAGTCCTTCATGCCGAGTAGTGGCCAATGCCGAGCATTCAGTTGCCTGGTCAAATCACCAGGAAACAATCACCACCATCAATTATAAAAAAAATAGCCTGCTTTAGGAAATTAAGTGGATTGGAAGTATGGTTCAAAGATTACAATCAAAAATAAGATACTGTATAACATGAAGTATAGAAAGTTAATACTTAATAACATAAAAGTCGAGGGTAGATCGAAGCCTTGTCAGACAATCCTGGACCTTACATAAATCCCATGGTTCAGGAATATACTGTAGAAGAAGAAGCAAAAATAATAGAGGGGAAAATGACAGAGAATGCTTACAATTGATTACCTTTAGACGCCTTGGGACAATTAGATGTACGGCCGACGAAGAGTGGTAGCCGCCATCGATAGGATAGGGACAAACGACCATAAAAGAGTTGGGCGATGGCCACCTTGCCGCTACACATAACCAGTTCGAGCAAATGCACAGCCATTAGAAAGAGCGACAGGGAAAGAGGGGAAACCACCAAGCCATAAGCGAACAATAGCGGTTGGAGATACCTAACAGCGAGGAAGAGCTGGGGGACACCGTTCGCCTCTTCGAAGTTGAACACAACTGATTTTACCCTAAACAAAAATTAGGTTTAGGCATTAAAGGGGGGTCGAAGGAAATAAAATTTGAGACGTATACTGTGACGGTTCAATTGCAGAATAAAGGTGTCAAAATCTCGGTCAATTTCACTGAGAGATCGAGGGTGAGAGATGGAGGGGGTCTAAGAGCTCACTATTCCCTACTCATCTTTAATATAATAGTATATTTTAGAAAACTTACTTTGTAGCTTATATGCAAGAAGCTAGCTTGAGGAATAGGTAGGAGGTTTCTCAAGGAACTCGAAGACATGTATAAGAATTGGTTCTATATATAATATCTAAGATGTAGAAACAGAAGTTACAGATATCAATTTATTTTGGTCATGGACAACGAATGTATTAATTTTATAGTAACTTCTAAAATTGGTGTTGGGCATGGTTTTTAACTATACACCATTAAATTATGAATTATAATAGTTAGAAATTAGACTTGCATCACCAACTTAATACAAATAATTCAAGCATGCCTTGACCGAAAGTAAACAAATTAGTGCAAAAAAGAGGTGTGAATCATTATCTATTGAAAAAAGTAAACAAATAATTCAAGCATACCTATTTGTGCAAAAAAGAGGTGAAAATCCAAGAATTGCCCAAAAGTCGATGATGAACTTAACAAAAGAATTGATGAAGTGCACTAAAGATTAGTGCATAACTTTACGTTTGTGTAGCCCTATCACCTTAGCACATTATCTTCATATTCATTTCGAAGAAGCAACAATGATGAGGTACATGATCTCTGTTCGCTTGACCTATATATAAAATTTCATCACTAAAATTAATTCCATACTAAGGACATAAGTGAAAATATATTTTTTGTTTATAGAAATAACTACACTTTTGAAGGTAAAATGTAACCATAAAAGTTGGAATAATGTCTACCTAACTCCTATAAAAAAATTCTACAGGAATAGTGCATACTTATGCTTTTCATTGCGTAAGGAAATATAAAAGGGTAAAATCAATTATCATTTCATCGCATTTTCAATTCGTAGATCTTATGTTTTTTAACCGAAAGAGTCAATTACAAAGACTGGACATTTAGAGCAATTTCTTATTTTTTTAACTTACATCTAAAATCACCATTTCTCTCCCTTTATATTAAATTTCACCCACTCTTTCTAGCAAAAAAATTCATATATCTAATTTGGAAATGCAAATAAAGAAAATGTATTTGAACCATAAGTGCAAGACTCGACTTACATGAAAATTTATGGTATACGAAGAATAAAAGCGTTTGTTAAAAATAAATAAATAAATAAAAATTAGATATCAACATCCTATGTATGGGAAGCATGACAGTTTGGTTCAAATTAAAATCCAAACAGAGACAAAATACCTTATACAATCAAAGCATTAATAATATATAGTGTTGTAGTTGGCATTGATTATATGAATTCAATTATTTTAATCAACACATGCTTTGAGTTCTGTAGAAGCAAATTCAATCAAGATTTTATTTTGGTTAGTTTTATTTAAAATTATTTTATGGATTAGTGATTAAGACTAAGAAAATTTTCTTTAGCATTTGCTGCTTTCTTAAACTATTTATGTTGTTTTCTTATAAGATTCTTTCTAGCATAACAAAAACTTAAAATTTGGCTATGTGATGTTATTTCTAAGTTAAATGTTCAACCAAAAATTGATTGTCTTTTTTCTCTAATATTTATTCGTTAACAAATCTTAATGCTATACATTTGTATTTATCAAAGAAAACTGTTTTCTAATTTACTTTTGAATAAACACAGTACCTGCTAGAACCTTAAATAGACATGCTTAATGTTTAAATCAAAATCAACATGCCTAATGTACCACAAAATCAATAAAAAAACATAGTACCCGCTAGAATCAAGAACTGTCTCAACTGTAGTGTAAATGCCAATATCTTCGTTCCCTTTGAGTAGACAATAAATCACACATGTCCCACTCATATTGAACGAAAATACGAATCTTTAGGGGTTAATTAAGAAAATTAAAAAAGAAGAAGAAACAAACAAAGAATCTCGCAGTGGAATGATAAAATATAATAATCAAATAAACAGTTCATGAAGCTGTTTATATAATATTTTTGATTATTCAATACAACATTTATCAGAGTTATACATACTTCAGAATTAAATTAAATAATGCGGCAGACAACATGATGCAGGAATAATAGTAGCAATATACCAAATCTTCGTCTTCGTCCTCCAGAGAATAATCTTCCATAAGCTGAAAAACTTAGGACTGGCCCGAGCGTAATGAAAAGACAAAAAACTCGAGTCATGACTAAAATATTCTTATGTTAGTCAAATCGATATTGCATATAACATGAGTGTCACGGCGTCAGAGATGCCTACGGGTTTTCACACCTCATATCTAGTGTATAACGTGCATGCAATAACTCAAGAGATGTTACAGGATTTTTCATCTCTTAAGAATCCGTCAAAATATTTATATGTAGTAGAATACGATACATATATAATGTCTAATTAATAAAATAAATATTTTTCTTAGCATTAAGGCTTTACATTGATCCCCTCTAACGCGTTTTTAAGCAGTGTCGTACAGTTTGGATATAAAACACCAGTAAAACGGTCGGTGGGTAGGGATGCGCTGTTATACGACAACACTAAACCAAAATCGTATGGGTCTCGTTTAGGGATAAAAGTATGACAAGGCACGTGAGGCAATGCCCAAGGTAGGATACTACCAGTTTACCCTTCCCGGCTGGTGGTAGCGCATCATAGCTATGATCGCCCATCGCATCCAACACTCCTATAATCCGAAGGGTGCGCACCAATCAATCACAATGTAAGTGATGGTCATATGAAGAAGTGCGTCTGCTCGGGGTAGCTAGCCCACTTGGCCGGTACGACTCCTATTTTAGTCATTTCAAATTTGCACAAGTGCCAGGATAATCCATCATCGTTCTCTTTCTTCAAATCTAGCAAACGATGCCAAATCCAACCACTTCATTCTGGATCATCACTCCACTTACACAGTTGTTAAAGTGGTTCCGGTATTGACAGAGAGTAAGCCCATATCTGGCTCCGGTCTCTTTAACAACCAAACGTCGTTTTACATACCGGTTGGTACTTTTACATTTCGAAAATAGTTCATACTTGATATCAAAATATCATATTCGCTTCAAAAATAAAATTCATTTCGAAATCATCATATTTACTCAAAATATACTATTTCAATTCAAAATCATTTTCGCCTTAATATCTCAATTTCGATTCCCAAAATTGTTTCGAATTTCAATTTAGTTTATAACTTCATTTTAACCCAATTCGTATTTAAATCCACGATTTAAAAAATAACATTCCACTCTTGACTAGTTTGAATTTTTGAAAAATAGTTTGAATAGTATTAAAATAGTTTAAATAATTAAAATAGTTAAAAATAGTTTAAATGGTTAAAATAGTTTAAATGGTTAAAATAGTTTAATATAAAATAGTTTAAGTATTAAAATGGTTTATATAGCAAAATAATATGGAAAACCAAAATAATTTGTATACTTAAGAAGATAGCTTTTAAATAGTTTTATATTAAATAATTTATTTGAAAATAGTTTCAAAGTCAAACCGATTCAATTCCAACTTCCTAATTCAAACAATTCCAATTTACATTCAATCGATTCAATTTCGATTTCAATCCAAATCAATTTCAACTTCGATTTCAAATTGATTCAATTCCACTTTCAAATCCAATTAATTCAATTTCAATTTCAATTTATATCAATTTCGAGCTTGATCTTCAAAATATCGATTCAAAACACTTAAATGAAATTAACCTTCAATATCCAATTTGAAATCCAAATTTTCATATACTTTTACTTAGTAAAATTCAAAGTTTGAATAAAAGTCCCATCCTTTAAAGAAAATCACTTTCTGAAATTTAAATCATAATTCGATTATAACTTAAAAATCCCAACTCAATTATTTAAAACATTTTGTTTACCAAATTTAAATATTAACATTCTGAGCTCAAGTTCGAAAATAATTTGATTTCTATAAATTTGGTTATTATTTCTTTTAAATCTAAATCATTTAAATAAATTTCAAATCAGAAATTTTAAAATCATTTAATTTAATCAATCCGGTATCCGTATATAATTTTCTATCCTATGGCCAAGTGATCAGTTATTTCAATTTAATTTCAAGGATGGATATATATCATTTCAATCCAAAATAAATGTCATAGGTATATATCATTTCAACCTATTTCTTAATTTATTTGAAATGATTCAATTTACATTTTTATACTATAAATAATATACAGGGTGATAATAGGATATATCAGAATAAATAAACATCCAAATCATCCAAAACATCAATCAATAGCATCCATCACAATCAATCATCCAAACAGTCAATATAATTCACAAAAATTTCTTAGTTAGTGTTGTCGGGCATTTGATTGGCAATTAAATTCCAATTTCAGATCTAACTGTCAATTTTAATTTCCATAATTAATTCAATGACAATTTATCAAACAATGATCAATAAATTTATATCACTTCATAATTTCAAATTTAACTAGCATAAAAATATTCTAGTATGTTGTGAGCGTTATAAAACACTCACTTTGATTTTCCATTGTCGCCGAGACGTTCCGGTTTGGAACTAAAACTGGACGACTCCCAATTTTAGCCCAAATTTTGACTGTCTCCGAATCCATCCAAATTAGTTTCATTGCGAAGCACACATCATCACGATCGCAACGCAAAAAGTCTCGTCCTAATCGGACCTCGTATGACCAAGATACAAATTTTTTAATTCGTCGATAAATTAATTATATTAAACTCTAATTACTAAATATAAAAGCCCATACCCAGACTCAAACCCGACCCACTACACCCTCAACATCTTCTTCCTCCCAAACACACAGCTCTATCCCTGCTCGAAGAAAAACAAGTGCACGGTGGTGCACGTGCACCACCCATTCGCCCATCGAACCGACCCACCAGCTCCGCCAATCTTTCTCTCTTCAACAACTTCACCTACTCGACCCCACAAAAATCCCTTCGATCCATCACCGTAAATCGCGATCCGACCCTACCCCAAAGACCTGCTGCAGTCGCGACTTTCCACACCTCGCCGCAAGCCACCGGAATATGCCTCCCGAAGCGCCACACCACGACGAACTCACATCCTGCCACCGTAGCTCCAATCGGAGATTAAACCTCATCATATTGCAAACCCTAACTAAAAGAAATGACATTGAGCTCAAAATCATGGTCACACTTCAATTCGATCACACCAGATCGAAGCATAAGATGAAATTTGATTTTTAAAATTGGATTTACATTTTTCGGTTGAGTAATTTGTGAGATTCAATTTTTCAAAGCTTTGGTTTTTTTTTCCTCTAGTTCGGTTGTGTTTTGAAGAGAGGGAAGCGTATTTGAAAAGGAAGGATCACATCATAGGGTGGCTGGAAAAGAAAGAAAGTGGCTGATGGTTTGACTTAAAACAATTTAAAATATTATTTAATTACAAATATCACGTTTAAAAGTAGCTTAAAATTTTGAACTCCTATCGAGGCGTGCCGCTAGGCGTTCATAAAGTTATACCCCTATTTCGAACGCTATGGAAAAGGTTTTGAGTCGTAATTCGATCGTATGGAGAAGATAGCTTTTTGGACCCAATTATTATATTGAATTTTCGATATAAATTTCAACGCGTTTATATTTCGTACGACCAAATGATAACTCCAAACGTTATGAAATTTGAAATCCGATAATAATACACTATTACAGATCCAATGGAACTGGTTTCGTCAAAATTCGAGACAGTGCCCCGGATCGCTATTTTAACGTCTCGATTATAATGTAAAATTTCCAATTTCTAATTATTCACTTTTAAATAAATGTTAACAATCTTCATTGTTGTTTAAATAAAATTTTCATCAACTTTCGATATCATTTTCAATCATTTTAAATTCAAAATTCAATTATTCAAATAATTTACAATATTAAATTTAAACAAGTTAATTGTTCAATATTCAACAAATTTCAATATTAGATTTTAAATGAATTATAGTTATCAATCAATTACTTTATTTACATCTAAAGACTTCAACATTTATTATTCAATTCAACTATTGATTGTAAACACATTCAATACATAGCATCTCCCTTCAATACTTGTTATTACTTAAATCTTCGAAATTTGTTTATTTCAAAATCTTGTTTAAGTTCATATTCAATAACTCACATTTAAATCCTTTAAAAAATTATTTTTAACCATTTTTATTTAATAATTACATTAAATTTAATAATTTAAAATAGCTATAAATACGAGTCGTTACATGAAGTCACGCATTGCCCTGGCCCAATGAAGCGGGCATCAAAGACGTCCATATAGTTCGGATCCTCGAGTCAGATTTCACAGCGAGTTGGTAGGAAACGACTCAGAGTCGGCCCGACCAAATTTTGTCCGACTGTAGCCATTCTCTATGCTTCTAGCCTGTACTTGTGGATCTCGGCGGTATTTTGTATACCAACACCTCCCTCGCTACTAAAAAGCTATGTTCAAATAAAAAAATTTCAGTCGACATGATGAACCTTTGCAACAATAATTTAATATTGAATAAATTGGATTAAGATGAAAGAATGGGTGAAATCATTAGCAAGATTACTTATGTCTATTCTTGCTAATTCATGTTCCAGTTACTTCTTTGCTTGGAGGTAAAGTAGTAGGTTTGTTGAGTTTCTACAAAAAAATAAAAAAGGAAAAACTAATGAAATATAAGATATGGCCTATTATAGCTGTTCACATGGTTAGTTTATGATTCTAAAGAAAAATGAGAAATTGTCTATTTTTAGTAATGATAGCATACTCTATAGGTGTTAAGAGTTAGGCAAGCAATGTTGAAAATTTTGATTTATGGGTGGTTTGAAAATTTGATTCAAAAGTTGCTCAAATATAGATTTACACTAATCACGTTGTTAATCTAAATAGAAATAAGTTCTAATGGAAGAAGATATCATAAAAATGAATAAGCTTATATTTAGGTCGTAGGCCAGTAATGTTACTTAGTCATTGAATATTTTTACTGAAATGATGAGCAACAAACATCACATATATATGTATGTGTGTGTGTAAATTCTAGAAACTCTTTCATCAAATTGAAGAATCCACCTAAATGAAAGTGAGACACCGAATATCACCACCATCAATTATAAAAAATAAAATTAGCCTGCATTAGAAAATTAAGTACCTTGGAAGTATGGTTCAAAGATTACAATCAAAAATAAGATAATGTATAACATGAAGTATAGAAAGTTAATACTTCATAACACCAAGCTTACAACTAAAAGTCAAGGGTAGATCGTAGGCCTGTCAGACAATCCTTGACCTTACATAAATCCCATGGTTCAGGAATATACTATAGAAGAAGAAGCAAAAACTAATAGAGGGGAAAATGACAGAGAGTACCTACAATTGATTACCTTTAGATGCCTTGGGACAATTAGATGGACGTCCGACGAAGAGTGGTGGCCGCCATCGACAGGATAAGGACGAACGACAATGAAAGAGTTGGGCGACGGCCACCATGCTGCCGCACATAACCAGTTCAAGCAAATACACAACCATTAGAAAGAGCGACAGGGAAAGAGGGGAAACCACCGAGGCATAAGCGAACAACAGCGGTTGGAGATACCTAACAGGGAGGAAGAGCTGGGGGATACTGTTTACCTCTTTGAAGTTGAACAAAACTGATTTTAATCTAAATAAAAATTAGGTTTAAGCATGAAAGGGGGGTCGAAGGAAATAAAATTTGAGACGTATACTATGACGATTCAATTGCAGAATACAGGTGTCAAAATCTCGGTCAATTTCATTAAGAGATCGAAGGCGAGAGATCGAGGGGGTCTGAGAGCTCACTATTCGCTTTAATAATATAGTATAGACTAGGGTGAACCCGTGCTTCGCACACGGGTGTGGTGAACATATTATAGTTGTACATTTCGTAGGAAAATAGTTTAAATGGGATGCAAGCAAACTTATACCGTGTTTAAAATATGAATATCAGACACAGTGATTGTTCAATGAGTACCATATTTTGTTTATTAGTTTCCTTACTTTCAGTGTGTTGCATAATTAATTTTGAAAAGCCAACATTTTTCTAAAGGATATACATAATTTATTAATAATGAAAAGAAGCATAGTAAAATATACAAAAAAGCAATAAAATATGATATAGAAAGTATGTCAACCTGCAACTCTAATTACAAATACCTTACAATAAACATGCAGGTTTCAACATAGCAAAAATTTGAGAACAAAGATTTAGAGACTAAGAGCAACATTGTAGCCTAATCAGTTTATTTTCAAATATAAATAATAGCTTGAGGACATATTGAAGAAACAGATGTTGGTACAGCAAATGCAATGAAACCGCCCTTTGATATAATGTACATGAGGGTTAGTTGTCAAAAGAGCATAATGTAATTAAAAACCGCATGTAATTCCGTGAACAGAATCATCCTTAAACAGTGGTCGTCACAAATGTTTGTGCTAAAAAAAATTTAGTACATGAATTTGTGCTAGAAATTTTTTGCTCAAGCTACCTTCATAAACAATCAATAATATTTAACAAAACTATAATTTGAACTAAATTGGGGCTGATCCACGTACATTCTTCACTAAGTTATAACTTGAGTCCAAAAATTTGGAATTCTGGTATATATTTCTAAAAAATTCCACTCCAACAAACCCCTTACATTTATGTATGGTAAGTCCGGATGTAAATTGATTGTTAACTTAGCAGAGGGAGGCCTTGCTCCAACTAACTCTAGGAAATTTCCACTTTTTCTCACAAAGCGAGCACCAACACCTGAGCATTACAAATTTATATGTCAAAAGTTGCTCAATGAACAATAGATATACAATCAATGTTGATTTTTCTACATCTTATGCCTTAGGTATGTAAAGTTAGATTGTGTGATGCATAAAAGTGGATTTGAAAGCATGGATCTGAAAGCATAATAAATTTAACTATTCAAATCAGAAAACCAACTAAATCAATCATCATTAAGCATAGAAAGTGAAATTAAATAAATTTCAAAACTTTATATAACCTCAAGTCCTTTTATTCCTTGCCACGACTACATCTATACATCGATATTTCCAAAAAGTTCAAAACTAAATGGCTATACTTGGGAAAAATATCAAGAAAAAACTATGGTATAAAAATCAATGAATGGATATGCAATAAAAAAGACACTTGAAACACTATAAAAATGGATGGAAACTGATTGATTTATTGATTTGAAATAAATGAATGCTTACCTTATGCCAAAAATTAATGCTAAAACACAATAATTAATAGCCTGAATTTTACCATGACACGCACATATTGGCAACTCCAAAATGTTTGGTGTGCCAAAAATATCTAACAATGTACACCATAAAAAATGCAATAAACGTTCGTTAATATATACAACTTAATATTGGTTTAAACATACATGATAAAAAACTTAGCATGAGAAAGGCTGAAAAGAGTGGTAGAGGCAGAGAAAATAATGAGCTTACTCTGAAGTGGGCAATGCTTTTCTTTTAATACTTGAATAATTTCTTATTGTTTGTTTGTTTGTGTTTGACAACTTTGATGTTTGTATGTCAATACTAATGTATTTGTATGACAATACTCATGTTTGTGTATGTTAATACAATTATATGCTCGTTACATGACGCATCAAGAGTGATCAACTATTTTTTTTTTCTATTTGCGTGATAATCAGTCAAGAACCAATGAAAATATGGCATTATTTATATAACTGGAACCATTTAAACATACCATAAAAGTGCAAGGATTTGAAGTTAATGAATAACGCCAGGCTTCATTTGTTAAAATTGTTCCACATCTTCCTCCTTAAGTAAATCTACATGCATTGTCAGAAAGTTCAATGAAGGAAAAATAGCAATCCTACGCAAGATAAAGTTTTAAACATCACCTAAATTACATGAGTAGTCAAATACAAAGCATGAATTAAAGCTTAGTTCACACAGAAGTCATAGACTGCCAGATTTTAGGCGTAAACACATGCCTATAACTAAAAACAGAAATATACGGGCTTAAGCTGGTTGGTTGTTGGTTTGTCAATAAAGGAGGGGGTATTATAATGATTCCTTTCTGCATCATTTCTCTACATGCTTTTCATTTTTGCATGTGGAAATATCAGCCACTTCCTGGATATCCTGAAAAGGCTGTTGATATTCAAGCAGTATTGGTATGCTATAAGTGTTAGTAACACTTGTAAAATGTGTATGCAGATGTAATGCTACAGCCTTTACTGAAACAACAATCAATATGGGTAAACATCTCAATTTTGAATTATTTGTTATATGTTCAGATATCTCTGTCATTAAAAATATGTGTATTAAAATAGTTACTTAAGTATGCCAATCAGATCCATCTTTTGCTGCCCTTACTGACTATGGATATCATATTTCAGGTTGTAATTTTGTTTACATTCATATCCAAATTCTCCTCGTCCAAATAGGAAAAAATTGAGGAAGGTAATTTTCCTTAATTAGTATAGAGTGTTCTGTAAGTGTATAACTAAATAACTATGTAATGAGATGCTTTCTTTTTGCAACCATAGTACCTGACTAAGACTTAGTTGTCATTGATGTGTTATCGCCAACAATTGTACTGTGGTCACATGGAGGTGTATAAACTTAAAAACTAAATGCAGTATTAAGCCATTGAAGAATTCTATAATGCCCTTAAGACCAAACTGTTTATTTAATCTTTGTTGTAATGTTAAATAACATGATATACGATATGGTAACTTGGATTGTATTAAGAATATGCATCTTCTTATACATAAATATACTATATAATGTTTACATCCATCAAGTCGGAAGCTACAACTATACTAAATATACATCATGACCATGTTAAGCCAACATATACACACTTTTTTAGACATTATTCCAAATTCAATACTATGCGAACAATTTTCAATTCAGTTTGCTGACAGTAATGCAGAGTTGCAATTAAAATACCGAATGTGAGGAAATATTTTTCAAATTCAAACTGGTTAGCACACTTATTTTTTAAATAGAATTTATTATTCAAACTCGTAAGGGCTCAAATGAACTTACAAAGACATATAATAGGTATGCAATATAAAAGTCGGTATATATGTATTCAGACACACATATGACACTGACCAACATGGTGCAAATTTTTCATACAATGGATAATACTGTGTACTAATAGTTAATAATTAAGTTATATAAAAAAATCAAAGCCTTAACACTATTTAGAAAGTAACTCATATTTCTTATGGAGGCGATCTATCTATTCATTTGTAATATAAAAATCAAGGGTTAAATGAGTATATTATAAATCAAAATTAAGCTTTACTGTAACGAAAAAAACACTCAAACAATATATGTATATGATATCTATGTGAAATCGCAAATTTTTTATTTATTTCCAAGTTATAAAATCATCTCATATCAATAGCTTCTTCAAGTGGGTCTATGCGAAATCAATTTTATAAGTTAAAATGTTGTTCAGCCGATTGTAGTAGTTCCTAATGGCTAATGTTTAGCTTCAAGTTTAAAGAAGGAACTTAAAAGAAATGTTTTGAATTTCGAAATTGAATATTAAAAACTTAAGAAATTTTACTTTGAAAACATGTAAAATTCGGAAAGTATAAAAAATGTGGAAAAATGAAATGGTAAAAATAAAGTAGTAAAAAGATATTTTTTAATAGTAGACATATCTATGATTAATCAACGTTCTTCGTGTATACCTCATTTTTCAGTAAAATATATAATATACGTCATTTACCAACAAAATGAACAAAAATATGTGTAATACTACGAAATCAAAACTTAAAACAAATTTTCCAAAATGCACGAATTAGTCGAAATTCCTATATTATAAAAAAACAAAACCAAGGTCTTGAACTTTTGTTGAAAGTTAATCATGAGACATATATAAAAGTAGCAACAAATATTTTTTGGTATTACGGAAATAAAATCTATTTTTCCTCATATGTATGAAATAAACAATCATAGTTCATATCCTATATCCCAAAAAATCATATCATGAAGAAAGAAGTGCAAAGATCAAGTAAATTGGGGGAATTAATTTAAAGGACAAAGATTTGTATATTTTTTGCCTCAAGGACACAAGCTCAATATTTTTACCACAAGGACAAACATTGTTCTAAAAATTATTCATAAGGACAAACATTTTTCAAAATTATTCATAAGGACAACAAAACTGCTACCAAGCTAAAAACTGATACCTAAAAACTGCTATCAATGACTAAAAACTGATACCTAAAGAAAGTTGTCCTTCAGAATAAAATATTGAAGGTCTGTCCTTTAGACAAAAATGCTGAGAAATTTTGTCCTTGACAATAATTTCCTGATATGTTAAATATAAGGTAACATGTAGTAAGCATGATGTAGTTCAACATCAAAGGAGGATATGATTTTTTTTATGGAGAAGTTAACATAATTTGTTAATTTCTTTATGAAACTCAATGCTGTTAAATTTACGAACAGGCACATAATAGTATTATAATAGTTAAAATCCAATTACTTATGGAATATATGGTTAAAAGACTCCAGCACCTACATCATTTTATGATTAAGTCATAAAAGGAAAATCACAAAAATGGGAATGAAAACAGAAACCAAGCATTATAAGTACAAAATAAAGTAATATATATTGGGAAGAAGATAATTACATATATATCACTAAGAAGACCAACCCATACAGGTTTTGATATAACTATGGACTAACCAAAATTTGAAATTATTTTGATGTGTTACTAATCCAATATATTATTCAAAATTCAAATGTGTGTGTGTGTAAAATCATGAATGTCAGTCTGTGGTAGGAAAATGTAAATCCCTTTTTTCTTGTTATTAAAAATAAAATGTCTAGCACATGTAGTATTACTGCAAGCTTATATACATAGGCTTAATCTGGACTACACAAATATGTAATTATTCAAATGTGCTAGTGATCTAATACATCAAGTAAGTAATAGTAATAAGATACAATAAAATATACCAGGAGTATAATAAACACACATATATTAGGAATAAGATAGATCTACATGTAGGTATTAATGTAGCTCTGAACTATTTAAAACTTGTAATTATTTAAAATATTATAGTAAAAATATCCATGAATTTTCTTTGATATTACAGAACTGAAAATCATGTATTCCTTCATGTGTGTAAAACCTACCTATTAGCTCAAAGGGAAAAAAATAATAAAATTGCTGGTATCAGATAATTATTTTGATCCATTTTTTCACACAAATAATTACATCTGTAAGAAAATAGCTTGAAACTAACAGTCCTGTAAGAAAACGATTACTGTATCAAATATTTGTAATTCAAATGAAATAATACCTATCCATAAAAAGGGAGGATAAAAATGACTTAGCATCTCGAGATTTAATAGCATATTCGGAGACTGTTCAGTTGCCAAATTTCAAGAAGGCCTGTGTGAGCTTGAAATTTAACTCATTAGTAATAGTATAGTATAGATAACTATAACTAAAACCCCTCTTATCTATAACAGTGTCAACCATAATACGTCAACCATAATACCTATTTTTCTACTACATTTTAAATTGCAGCGATTTGCAAGAATGCACCAAAGAAATGACATCGACACATAGCAAACTGCAGAATGTTTTAGATGAAAGAGATCATATGCACAAATGGGATGCAAATCTTTTATTACTTTGCCACTCAAAGGCTAAATGAATATTATAACTTCTTATTTTTGGTAAACAAAACTCTTCGCCTGTTTAAAATGAATGTAAATTTTAAAATATTAAAATTGCTATTGTGTGTGTATGTGTATGGTTTAACAGTTTATCATCAACATCCTGTGTAAAACATTGAAAATTAGATTCATGTAGTGTAGAGTGAAAAAATAAGCATGTGGACCTAATAGTAATCACTTGTTAAACTGATGTAATCAATTATGCATTTTATAACTCTTGTTTAAATATTACCTCTGTCATTATAAATTAACTAGTGAATAAGAACGAATATGCCATAAAATTATAAACTCTGTCATTATAATGTGCTGCCTGAGACATATGCTAGCTGAAACTTACTACCTCTATCATTATAAATTTTATAAGTCTAGTTTACTTGAATTGTTTATGTTTGTATTCAGGTTATAAATTTTATGAATCAACTGTCATGCTTGTATTTTAGGTAATTGTTGATCATCTTTGGAAAATGGACATGGGCTTTTGCTATCAATATAGGTTTAAGAACCCATGCATTGCTTACTTATTGTTCCTTGAGTTCATAAATCAACTATGTATCATTATGCAAAGCTTCTTGTGTACATTGACAGTTTCACAACCCTCTACCATGTCATTTAACCAAATCCTTTCTTCATTTATCTGAACATCCTCATTACAGCATACATTTTCTTGTGGCGATCCTTATTTTGGGTGTTTTATAGTAATAGTACTTTTATATGTGTCTAGTTACTGTGATCAACAATGCTTAATCAAGTACTATAACGGAAAATATAAGTAATATAAACAGAATCAACTTGAGTTATTTTAGAAGTGAGTGTACAGGAACATGCAAAGAAATATACTGGAGCATTCTTAGTGTTAGAATTTGGTATTAAATAAAGATAATCAGTAAAAAAACAGGTTGATAGAACTTCATATAGTGTGGTAGGTTAGCTGTCATAAAACAACGAAGACAAAGTCACACCCCCTAAACATTATGTAGTCCATATTGAAGGACAATGATTAGACACTCATTTGAATTCATCTTTAGACAAGAATAGCTTGAAAAACAAATATCAAATGTCCTCGACACACATACTTAACCTAACTTTATCATTTTTGTTGCACGTACGCAAAGGTAGAGTTTCTTAATTGATTATTATGCAAAATTCTATCTAATCTTAGTTTGTGATTTAAATGAACTAGATCACATTAAACTTTGTGGACCATGAATTGAAGCTAAAACTTATCTAATCATGTAAACGTAAGAACTCTATGCTTTGTTTACCTTTTTTTAAATTATAATCACCAAAAATTTGGTAGGTGTGTTTTACACCTTGCACATCAGTACATATATATTTCATTCAAATACATTTGTAATAAAAATTCTCCTATTTTAGTTTCCTTGTAGATATCCTCATCGTTGTTAGTATAAATTTTATAAATTATTTTGTGTGAGTATTTTTTTTAAATAAGAAGAAGAGAAGAGAAAGAATGTGGGATTAAAATAGTCCCACGTCTTAGAATATTGGAAAATATTTAGTTTAAGTATAGGTTTCTCAAGGGAAGATTGGGCCCTTTGGGCGTCCAAATGTTGGCTCTTTTGTGAAGAGGTAAGTCATGCAAAACTATTTCAAATTCCCAAACTTTGCTTCTTCCCAAACTTTTGCAATGTCTGAAAACTATTTCAAATTCCTGAAACAGAAACACCCAGAAAGTGTTGCAAATCAGAAATGCCTAAATAGTGTTTCTGATCTCCATCTCTTCTCTCTCATTTTTCTTTCAAAATCATTTCGGGTTTGTGATACTGCAGATCACAACTTCGATAGCCGTGTCACTGCAATCAATTCAGAAGATAGTTTGAATTAATTTCGACAGTGCTATCGCAATCGATTAAGAGAATAATCATCTCGACTCCATTGTATCTTAGGAGACGATTTGCCTTAACACACAGCACCCATTTGTTTATTTAAACAAGTGTGAGGGAAAATAACGTCTTAAGGAAAGCGTCATCGACGTGCCTTGGAGGATCTCACTTACTCTACAGATTTCATCCATTGTCTTTGCCGGATCAAAGAATTTCTACCAACAATCTTAAGACATTACTCGACAATGGCACCGCACAGTTTTAGAGTGTTCGCTTCTGATTTCACCAAATTAGAAAGATTTGATGGTAGCAAGATGATTACATATGCAAGAGGCATATATGCAATTTAATGACGGATACTCTGTTTGATATGTACTACAACAACTCAACCGCCAAAGAAGTTTGGGATGCACTGAAGGCCAAGTATCTAATGGAGGACACAACAAATAAGAAATTTTTGGCTACTAAATTTTTTAACTATAATATGACTGATGCTAGGATAGTAGTAAAACAATCCAATGATATTATGCATATCCTAAACTAAATCAACCATCATAAAATGAATATGGATGAGTAGATAAAAGTCTCATCCATAATAGACAAACTTCCCCATTTTTGAAAATATCATAGGAAGATCCTTAAACACAAGAAGAAGGATAAGAGTCTGGATAATCATGCACAGTATTTGCAAATGGAAGAACAACTTAGGCAGAAAGAAATCATTGAGCCAACAGTGTTTCCATCTAAGATACACGCGGTAGAGGATAAAGAGAAAAATAAAACCTTTGAGAACTCTTTTAATCAAAAGTGGAAATTTCATAATTAGAAAAAATTCAATAACAAAGGCTAAGAAAATGAATGGGTGCTACCATTGTGGAAAACCTGGTCATTTTAGAAGAGATTGTCGTTTCTCTAAAAAGAAATTTCAATTGACAAAAGAACACTTGACAGTCGTAACATCTGAAATCAATATGATTGAAAGAGAAGATTTTTGGTGGATCGACTCTGGTGCTACTAAGCATATTTGCAACGACAAGTGTCTATTCAAGAAACTTGATCCGTCTGAGGATGGAAATTATCTATATCGGAAACTCAGCGAAAGCAGTGGTCAAGGGGAAGGGGACGGTAGACTTGGAGTTCATGCCTGGGAAGATGCTGACATTGAATGATGTATATTATGTACCCAAGATTAGAAAGAACCTTGTTTTGGGCAGTCTATTAAATAAGTTTGGTTTCAAACATGTCCGAGTCAGATAAGTATGTATTGACCAAAGGCGGAATGATTGTTGGAAAAGGGTGCATGTGTAATGTAATGTTCCAACTGAATGTTAATAAAATGGTTGATTATGCTTATATTAGTCACTCTTTTTCTTTATTGCATAGTAGATTAGGACATGTTAATGTTAGAAGTATGGATAATATGATTTCAATAAATATGATCCCTAAATGTGATAATAAATTTGATGATGAGTGTAGGATATGCTCTCTAACCAAAATAACTAGAAAACCGTTTTCAATAAAATCTATTAGTACCACCAATCTATTACAATTGATTCATAGTGACATTTGTGATATGCATAGTACTCCTACTAGAGGAGGGAAGAAGTATTTTATCACATTTATAGATGACTATTCAAAGTATTATTATGTTTATTTGATGCATACTAAGGATGAAGTATTAAATTCATTTATGACCATTAAAACTGAAGTAGAAAACCAATGTGATGTTAAAATTAAGACCCTTAGATCTGATCAGAGAGGTGAATATCATTTTCCTGCATTTTGTGAATCTGTAGCTTATACTCCTCAACAAAATGAAGCAGTAGAATGTAAAAATAGGACCCTTATGAACTTTGGAAGAATGTAAAAATAGGACCCTTACTGAAATGGTTAATGCTATGTTATGTAATTCTAGTCTTAATACTAGTTTCTGGGGTGAGGCATTACTTACCGCTTGTTATATCGTATGTAGATTACCTCATAAGAAAATCAACATTACACCGTATGAACTTTGGAAGAAGCGCAAACCAAATCTTGATTATTATCGAGTTTGGGGCTGTAGAAATATTGTTCGATTACCTGAACCAAAAATTAGGAAATTAGGACAAAAAGGCATTGAGTGTATTTTCTTAGGATACGCTCAACACGGTAAGGGTTATAGGTTTCTAGTAACAGAACCTAATAATTCAATCGAGGTAAACACAATAATAGAATCTAGAGACATGGTGTTCTATGAAAATAGATTCACATCTATTCTATCCAATCCATCTATTGGCAAAACAGTGTAGGTTAATACACCTGTACATAAAATGGTGGAAGTCGCTGAATCTATTCGTGAATTTGAGAAAATTTAAGAAAATAATTATCAAACTGGTGAAACTCTTAGGAGAAGTAAAAGAATGAGAACTAAAAAGTCATTCGGGCCGGATTTTATCACTTATTTAGTTGAAGTGTCGAGAGATGGTATTAGACAGCAAGTCATGCTTTCTACCACCATAGATTCTGATCCTCTAAAATATACTGAGGCCATAAAGTCTCAAGATTCAGCATTTTGGCAAGAAGCCATAAATGATGAAATGGTTTCTATTATGGAAAATCAAACATGAAAACTAGTAGACATATCTCCTGATTCTAAACCAATAGGATATAAGCAGATATTTAAAAAGGAACTAAAGCAGATGGTACGATAGATAAATTTAATGCTAGATTAGTTGCTAAGTGATATACCCAAAAGGAAGGAATTGGTAATTTTGATAACAATGCACCTGTAGCTAGAATTTCAACTACTAGGACATTAACTGCGTTAGCATCTATTTATAGATTTGAAATTCATCAAACGGGCGTCAAGACTGCATTCTTAAATGAAGAACTTGTTGAGGAGATATACATGTCCCAACCAGAAGGTTTTGTAATGCCTAGACAAGAACGTAAAGTATGTAAACTTATTAAATCTCTTTATGGTCTTAAACAAGCACCAAAATAGTGGCATGATAAATTTGATAAAACCATAGTATTAAATGGTTTTAGAATTTGTGAATTAGACAAATGTATTTATAGCAAATTTCACGCTGGCAAAGGTGAAATTATATGCCTTTATCTTGATGATATGTTGATATTTGGGACTAATATCTCGAGTATTGAAGAAACAAAAAGATTTCTATCTTCATGTTTTGACATGAAAGATATAGGGGAAGCTGAAGTGATTATAGGAATAAGAATCATAAAAACAGCGAAAGGGTTAATCATTATTCAGTCACATTACACAGAGAAGATTCTAAAAAGGTTCAATAAATTTGATTGCAAACCGGTGAGCACTCCATTTGACCTAAATATGCAACTATATTCTAATACTGGTAGATTAATAGTTCAACTTGAAAGAGTGTATGGATCGTGTATTTATTCTAATATGCAAGTGTAGTAAGATACTAGTTATAAATAACAGAGTAAAGTAAATAACAGTAAAGAAACAATCACATCAGAGTTTTTATACTGGTTCGGACCTCCCGTCCTATGTCCAGTCCTACGTCCAGTCCTGAAGCTCCTCTTCGGCTTTCACTAATAAACAACCCTCACTTTGCCCGGAGGAATATGCTCGATACAATAAATCTTTTCAAGACAAGTATGTGTTCTGAATAACACTGATTTTGACTGCACAGTACATATCTTATTATAATCTTCTTTTAGCAGAATGTTTACGTGAGGCTTTGATTTAAGGAAGTAATAAAGACTAATAACACTTGCTTATAGAAAATATAGTATGCAAAGAAAGTAGACAAAAGATTCAGAAAAGTTAGGTTAGATTCAATCTTTAAAATCTTTGCATATTTATAGAGAATGAAGAGTTATGATGAAAATTAGTATCTTTTGGGTTCGCTTATTCATTCTAATGGTTGCAGCTGTTGATAGAGAAGGGATGCATTGAAGAGTTGTGAAGATTTCCCTTTATTTGAAGAAGATGTCCTTTCAAAATTGAGGCCCGTTACCCATCACAGACGTCTGGGTATATGTTCAAACATTTGAGCTGTTATATTATTTTTTAAACAGAACATAGAATCAGACGTCTGGTAAAAGAAAACAGACATCTAAGTTTAGTTTTAATTTAAAAACAGAAACTATTATTAGACGTCTGATATGTAATGTCAGACGTCTGACATTTGCATTTTTGATTTTTTTAATTTATGTTAAGTGCAAATGCTTGAGTTAAACGTTACTACTAAAAGGAGATTTTATAATCATATCTAGGACAATAATAGTACTATATTAGCTTTGACGATTCTTCTCCTTTGTCGAGCTATCTTCAATCTAATCTCTGAAAGCCTTTTCCTGCAAGTAGACAGACTATATATGTGTATAGTTGTTGCCATCGAAACCATAGAATAGTGGTTCTAACATTCTCCCCCTTTTTGATGATGACAACTATATAATTGTTTTATAAACATATGTCTCCCCCTGAACCGATTACCCCTATAAACATGTAATATGATATTTCTCCCCCTTTGACATTATCAAAAAGTAATTAAATAGAAAAGCATAGATTTCACAACTAAGAGAGTTTAAAATTACATAAATCCAAAAAGTAGAAAGAGCAAAGATACATAAGTAGAAATGATCAATAGTATAAAAAGCTTACTGATAATCATAATAGCCCCAGAATCCGGAGGAGTCTTCATTGTATGAACTGTGTTGCCACTGAGATTGGTCAACATACTCATCATCCTCTTGAATAGATAGACCCTGAAATGATGTGCAGTAGTCATAGTCATGTTGATCTTGTGACATATGATGTTCTTCAGAATGGTAAGATAAGCCTTCGCTTTCTTCAGTGTCAAGACATATATGTTCTTTGTCAGGACGAGAATGATGTTGAGGTTCCTCTGAAGGACCTGCTTCTGTAGAAGGTCCAACATGAAAGACTGGTGCAGATGGTGGAGCAGGAGATGGTGAAGATGATGATCGTGATGAAGAGCGACCATGAACTTTGCAGAGAACTTTACCCAATGTTGTATCAACCTTTTCTAATGTTTTTTCTACCTTGGTCATGCGAGTAGAAAAAGAACGTTCTAACCGTGACATCTTTTTGTCAAGCACTTGTTGACTTAAGGAGAGAAGACGTTGATTTTGTAGTGCAACATCTCGATAATTCTCTCCTAGACTTGGTGAAATCCTAGCTTCCTGTATTTCCGAATCGGTGTAATACTCTGTAGCGAGTGAAGCTCTGGTAGGTTGTGAAGGTCGAGTTGGAGGTGCTTGTTGTTGTTGTTGAGGAGGTTGATATTGGGTAAAAGGAATAATGTTTGGTGGTATTTTCGGGAGATGCATTAACAAGAGAAATCTAATGCCACTATTTTTGACAGGTATTTCTTCATACTGGGAAAGATACGAAGGAATTCCTAATGACCGTAGAATTCTCATAATGTACGGTGCATGGACAATACTACGACGAGTGGGAGTCAAAAACTTTTAATTTGGTCAAAAATATATTGAGCCCAATTGACCTTTATGTGACCAAAAATAGCGTATAATGCCTTATGATCATCGTCGTATACTTGTTCATGACTTCCTAATCTAGGGATGATAGTGTTTAATAGCACTCGGATCAAAAGACATGCTTGTGGACGGAAATTAGATGGTTTTAATTTTCGAAAGTCGTCTTCCCAAATTAGGTGAGTGATTGCATCTCGAGGTGCATAACACTTATCATTGATTTCCTGTAAACATGTTCCTTCATATGAACAATTAAGCATTTGACCAATCATTTCAACGCTTAGTTTAATTACTTGACCATATACACTAGTCCATATCCAATTTTCATCATTGGCCAAATAACAATTGAACAAAGATTAATCAGAAAGAGAAATACCTCTAGTTGGTCAATATTACCCGAATTGTCGTCATAATTGATTAAGTGATAGGGACCCGCATCTGAAGGTAGTTCGCCGGCATCGTAGTGAACAAATCTGCGGATAGGGTAGAAGGGACCAGTGTGAAATTGCTTCTTCTCTAGCTCCTGAAGACGTTATCTTCCAGTTTTTTTCCCGAGAATCCATTCGTCGAAATGATGGTCGGTGACAAAGTTTTGAGTTGGAGGTTGAGAACTTTGTCCCGGAGAAGGCTTGCAGCGTTTTGCAACATGATTTCAAGGTTTTGGAGCTATGATTTTTGTTTATTTTGGGAGGAAATTAATTTGGGATTTTAGGGTTTTTGCTTAAGGCTGAAGGAAATGAACGGTAATGTGATAAAAGGAAGAAAAGATAATTTATAGTGGAATGATTTGGTGGGGGCAGAAATACGTTTAGACGTTTGATAATATGGTAATAGACATCTGAGTGGAATGGTATTTGTTGTCAGTGAATTCATACAGATGTTTGGAAGTTTGATCATACGTCTGTCTCTATGATTTTTTGTTTTCCAAAGAAAACTAACAGATGTCTGTCAAATATTCAGACGTCTGTGCTGAAGCTTGCCTTAATTCAGATGTAGCAGAAGGTTTAGTCAGACGCCTGTTTTGTTAATTCAGACGTCTGTGTTGGAAGATTGTATTTTTCCAGGGACTGTTAACAGACGTCTAATTATTTGGACAGACGTCTGTTTAAAAAATGTTCACATAATCATAGAGTTTGTACAGACGTCCAAATATTTTTGGTAGACGTCTGTGCTGAAGGGTAAAAGAAATTTTGAATTTCTATTTCTGTTTCAGGCGTCTGACTTAGGAGGGGGGATATATTTATGCAAGCTCAGACGTCTGTATTTTCTTTCCAGACTGATAATAAAAAAATCTTTCTGCCATCATAATTTTATTTAGGTAATAATTTTATTAATGGATGTGAAATAATACAAATAATTGAAAAAACGTATACAAACTATTACTTAGTTATTTGCGGGGTAGTCAGAATGTTTTGTTTCCCCCGAGAATTTGGTTCATCTTTTGAGCGCTCGTTTAATGGTTGAAGCGGCAACCAGTGAGGAGGTACGGGACTGTATTGAGCTTCCGACGTCCCTTCACTCCATAATTGTCGTGGAGTGACCGGGTGCGCTCTTGGAGGAGTTCCTTTTAAACGAGGAGACCGTACGTGTACGCAATCCTCTATCGGTGGATGGGTGCAAATCGCAAGGATGCATTTCTCTAGGAAATTTAGGTGAGCTCCTTGGAGCCTTTGTTCGTAGTAAATTTCTTTTTGTACATCCATCATTTCCTGTTGGTATGATGGATCTCGTCAACTTTGTCAGATAGGGAGGCCGATTGAAGATTAATCCCATATTTGGCTTTCTTTCCTTTAGGAGAGTAGCCAGTGTGGTAATTTGGTGATGGAACAATGTAAAGAGAAGGAGATGACTTAGGTGTAACTTTGGACGGGGAAGTATAAGTACTTCCCAAGGAAGGTGAAGCGTAGTTGATAGCAGAGTAAGTGGAGTCATGGTCGAAAGACATTGTAGAAATTTTTTAGTTTTGAAAGCTATATAGATTTAAAAAAATACTTTGATTGTGATTGTGATGAGGTCTACAGCCATATATATTTTTTTAGTTTTCTATTTTAAGAAGTATTATGTTTTATTTGTTTGAGGAATAATGGTAAACAGAAAGTAATTGGTTAGAAAAACAAAAGGTTATAAAACCATTTGATTTTACAGCCAGAAAAAAATAAATGTAATGTTTGTACCATTAAGAATTTTATTGTAGAAATGGTAAACTCAATTATATATCATGTAGTGATACAATGACGAGGTCACGACGTAGCTTAATAAAAATTTATTCGCTTAAAGGTTTTGTAAAAATATCAGCAATTTGATTTTCGGTGTTTACAAATTCTAAAGTTATTGTTTCCTTTTCAACATTATCTCTTAAGAAAAATGATGGAAAATATCTATATGTTTTGTTCGTGAATGATTTATTAGATTCTTTGACAGATTTATTGCACTAGTGTTGTCACAAAAGATTGGTGATTTGTTTATAAGTTTTCTGAAATCTCTAAGGGTTTATTGCATATATATTACTTGCGCGCAAGCTAAAGTAGCAGTAATATATTCTGCTTCACAAGTTGAAAGTGAAATACAATTTTGTTTTTTTACTGAACCACGAAACTAGGGACTGACCGATAAAGTGACAGGTGCCACTCGTACTTTTTCTATCAGTTTTACAACAACCATAATCTACATCGCTATAGGATACAAGTTCAGAAGAGCTATCTTTAGGATAGAAAAGTCCATAATTTGTAGTTCTAGATAAGTAACGTAAAATACGTTAATTTGCCCAATAGTGTGAATCCTTAGGTTGTGCTTGAAATCTTGCACACAGACACACTCATCATAATATCTGGTCTACTGGTCGTTAAGTATAGTAGTGATCCTATTATACTTCGAAACAATTTTTGATCAAAATGTTTACCTTTTTCATCTTTATCTAAATGTGTAGTTGTACTCATGGGAGTTGGTTTACTGGTTGTTTTATCAATTCCAAACAATTTTAATAAATTATGACAATATTTATCTTGATATATAAAAATACCATTTTCTAATTGTTTGATTCGTAATCCTAAGAAAAAGTTTAATTCTTCCATGTGTGACATTTCAAATTCATTTTTCATAATATCTGCCAAATCATTACATAAATTTTCATTTGTTGATCCAAATATTATGTCATCAACATATATTTGAACAACGAAAATATCATTTTGATTTATTTTGATAAATAAGGTAGTATCTATTTTTTCAATTTGAAAACCAAAATTTATTAATGATTTTTTTGTCTGTCATACCAAGCACGAGGTGCTTGTTTTAAACCATACAAAGCCTTATTTAGTTTATATACATGATCAGGGAATTTCTTATGTATGAATAATGGGGGTTGCTCAACATATGCTTGTTCTTTTATAAAACCATTTAAAAAAGCACTTTTTACGTCCATTTGAAAAAGTTTAAAACCATGATGACGTGCAAAAGCAAGTAGTGTTTGGATGGCTTCTAGTCTTGCAACTAGAGCTAACGTTTCTTCATAGTCAATGCCTTCCTCTTAATTATATCCTTGTGCTACTAATCTTGCTTTATTTTAGACAATGTTTCCATTTTCGTCGGTTTTATTTTTATATACCCATTTAGTTCCGATTCCGTTGGTCGTGACACAAGTTCCCATACTCCATTTCCTTCTAATTGATTTAGTTCCTCTTGTATTGTGATAATCCATGATTCATCGGCTGAAGCTTCTTTATAACTTTTTCGTTCAAAATTTGAGATAAAAGCTACGTGACTCATTGGTTTAATTGATGTCTTATAGAAACTCTTGTATTTAAATCACCAATTATATTGTTAATTAGATGATTTTTCAAAATACGAGGTGGTGATCTTAATGAATTATTGTTATCAACCTTATTTTCATCATTGTTATGTATATTTGAATTATTTTTAGAAGGTTTTAGTAAGAAATCATCGTCAACATTGTTTTTGGTAATTGAAAGATTTTCGTCAAAAGAAACGTGTAGACTTTCTTCAATGGTAATGGTACGTTTATTGAATACTCTATAAGCTTTGCTACGATCTAAGTATCCAATAAAAATACCTTTGTTTGTACCAAAAATGGGCACAACACTCTTCGGAAGTTTTTGAAGAGATAAAAGTGAAGAAAGAGAATTAAAACTGAGGATTATCTAACAAAAACTCCAAATAACAGAAAGTAGATTGCAAAGACAAGCGATATAGAGTGGTTCGGCGTTTCGCCTACGTCCACTATGAAGTTTTACGATTTTATTGCTCGATACTTGAAGATTACAATTGTTTATACTGTAGTACATTGAATTTATATGCTAAGTCTCGATCTAAAGCAGCGATGGTGTTCTGGAGTAAATCTGGCAGAATCTGGGCGCTCTTTAGTACTTAGAATTGTCCGACCCCTTTTCTGAATGACCAGGGGCTCTATTTATAGGTGTAGGAGGCTGATATTTCGCCTAAAATGAGGGGAGACCAGTTCTGGTACGTCAGGGGGCCCACATGGCCGAAATCTGAAGATCCGGGCCCACTTTTGGATCGATTCGACCCTTGGTTCGAATCGATCAAGAAATCATCCAATCGAGTTGAAATTTGGTGTGAACATTCTTCATCATGTGTTTAAGCTTCTGTGAAAATTTCATGGCATTTGGACTTGTGGATCTCGAGTTATGATCGATTCAAGGTCAGGCACTTGGCTGAAATGCATCTTCGAATCGATCACTTTTGACTTGGTTCCTTCAAATCGATCACTCCGACTCCAGGTGTTGGATTCGAAAGTACGCATGTTCGAATCGAGTATGCTATGCCGTATCTACTCGATTCGAAGTTATTCCTGCTGGATGGATTCGAAGACCCTCTGCCTCGTTGGGTTCGAATAGAGGGCATGCTCGATGGAGTCGAAGCTGAGCTACATCTCCAGGATTCGAAGTAAGGCTACGCCTCCTGGATTCGAAGCTCCTTCTCTTTATGGATTCGAGGTGTGGAAAGCTCCAATGGATTCGAACTTAAGGTACGTTCGAATCGATTCGAAGCACAGCCAACTACGATCGATTCGAACCAATACTATCTCGATGGTTTCGAACCAATGCTTGGTCCTGATGGATTCGAACGAGAGCCTCTGTGCTGATGGAGTCGAAGCAAGGCTATGACCCTGTGGATTCGAAGCAATGCTAAGGAGGATGGATCCGACCCCAGGTCCTTCCTCTTTCTAACTTCGATAACTTGGGCATACGAACTCGGATTGCTCCGAAACTTGGAACGTTGGCTCACACAGCTTTTCTAGTCATGTCTTATCAATTATGGCTCAATCCGGTCTTGGGTAAAATTCATCGATATCTGGGGATATCCAGCGGTTACTCGATCCCGAGGATGCATAATCCATATTCTCTTTAGTTAGTTCCTTGGTATCTCGGCCTTGCCAAAAGGCGGGATAACAACCTTCGTCAGTTTTTGAGTCAAATTTTCCAAGATTATCCTGAGTATTTAGTATAAAACATTTTGAGGCAAATATTCAAAATATGATACTTTGGGTTTTTTACCAAAAAACATTTCATAACAAGTATTTTTAGTTAAAGGACATAATGTAACACGATTTAGTACATAACAAGTAGTAGCTATAGCTTCTGCCCAAAAAAAATTAGGAAGATTACTACTGTTAAGCATAGTTCATGCACATTCTTGTAGTGTACGATTTTTCATTTCCACAACTCCATTTTGTTGCGGTGTTCGTGGAAATGAGAAATTATGTGAAATTCCCTTTTCGTTACAAAATTTTTCTAAAGGTTCATTTTCAAATTCATCTCCATGATCACTTCGTATACTTATTATTTTAAGATTCATTAAATTTTTAATTCTTTTAGCAAAAATTTTAAACATTTCAAAAGTATCACTTTTATGTTTTAGGAATAGTGTCCATGTATAACGTGAAAAATAATCTACAATAACAAAAACATATTTACTATGATTTAATGATTGTATTTGAGTAGGTCCAAATAAATCAAGGTGTAATAATTCTAAAGGTTGTTTGGTAGAAATTTCCTTCTTTGATTTAAAAGAACTCATTTTCAATTTCCCATATTGACATGCATCACATAAATGTTTAGCCTTATAATTTATTTTAGGGAGATCTCTAACCAAATTGTGTTTAGCAAGTTTATTTAAAGACTTAAAGTTTATATGACACAATCTTATGTGCCAAATCCAAGGATCATTAAAATCTGCGGCTAGACATAAATCACTTGATTTATTAAATTTCATATTTAAAACATAGATGTTTCATTTTATTGATCCTTCAAATATCATATTTTTATCTTGATCATATATATTGCATTTATTATTTTCAAAATCAAGTTTAAATCCTTTATCACAGAGTTGACTAATGCTTAAAAGATTATGTTTTATGTTTTAAACTAAAAGAATGTTTGTAATAACAGGTGAAGTGGACATACCAACGTTGATCACATCTCCAATTCATATGAAAAATCCTTTTGAATTGTCTCCAAAACTTACAGTACCGCCATCTTGTAAGTTATATTTGACAACATCTGTGCATTTCCAGTCATATATTTGGAGCATCCGCTATCGAGTATCCATTTCTCCTTGT
This sequence comes from Allium fistulosum, assembly GCA_030737815.1. Taxonomy (NCBI): domain Eukaryota; kingdom Viridiplantae; phylum Streptophyta; class Magnoliopsida; order Asparagales; family Amaryllidaceae; genus Allium; species Allium fistulosum. The sequence continues at coordinate 387,270,075 of CM060905.1, read as the reverse complement.
TATTAGAATTTTCTTTTGGGTACCTCTTCAGTGTTTGCCATAAAACAGACATTAGCCTGCTCAGAATCACTATTGTTGTCACTATCTGATGGTAAGGACGAATCTAAGTCATCCCAAGTCGCTTGAAAAGCCCGTTTCTTTTCTTGAATTTCTCAAACTTGCCTTTCTTTTTGTCATTGTTAAGTTCTGGGCAGTGTTTCTTCATGTGTCCGAACTTGTCACACCCAAAGCATTTGATTGAAGTTTGGTTGGATGAATTTGAATTTCCTTCATTTTGGGATCTCGTCATTTTCTTAAATTTGTTGTAATTTTTGGCAATAAATACAATTTCTTCTTCATCTAAGTCCGAGATTTGATCGTTGGCTTAAAAAGCTATATTTTTCTTTTCATTGATCTGTTCCTTTATTGCTTGCAGATTTGCTTCGTATGACATCAAATTTCCTATCCATTCTTCAACCTTTAGTTAAGATAAATCATTTGCTTCTTTGCTGGCCAATACTTTTCGTTCCCATTTATTTGTTAAGGAATTTAAAATATGTGTAACTAAATCAAAATCTGTAAATTTAACTCCAAGTGCCATGAGATCATGTTGAATAGTTGAAATCTAGCATACATGTCACCAATAGTATTATTTGCTTTCATTTGAAAAGAAGAAAACTGATTTTGTAAAATAGAAATCTTTGTTTCCTTAACCTTGTTTGTGCCTTCTTGAGTGATTTGTAGTGTACACCGTATATCATATGCAGTAGTGCACAACATGACACGTGAGAATTCATTTTTGCCAAGTGAACAGAATAAAACATTCATAGCCTCAGCATTGTTTGTTGCCGTGTTTTTTTGGGCATCTGTCCAAGTGCTTATGTTATTTTCTGGTCCTACATATTGCACTTGTGTTGCTTGCCAAATTTCTAAACCATTTGCTTCCATAAAGATACGCATACGTGTAGACCAGTAAGCATAATTTTATCCAGTGAATAGTGGTGGACGTGCAGTTGATTGTCCTTCTTGATATGTACTTTCCATATTAAATATGTTTTCAATTACGTGTTACCGTGAATTGAAATGACCGTGCGCTAATACCAAATGAAAGAGTGTATGGATCGTGTATTTATTCTAATATGTAAGTGTAGTAAAATACTAGTTATAAATAATAGAGTAAAGTAAATAGCAATAAAGAAACAATCACACTAGATTTTTTATACTGGTTCGGACCACCTATCATACGTCTAGTCCCGTAGCTCCTCTTTGTCTTTCACTAATAAACAACCCTCGCTTTGCTTGGAGGAATAGGCTCGATATAATAAATCTTTTCAAGACAAGTGTGTGTTCTGAATAACACTAATTTTGACTGCACAGTACAAATCTTTCTATAATCTCCTTTTAGAAAAATGTGTACGTGAGGCTTTGATTTAAGGAAGTAATGAAGACTAAGAACGCTTGCTTATAGAAAATATAGTATGCAAAGAAAGTAGACAAAAGATTCAGAAAAGTTAGGTTAGATTCAATCTTTAAAATCTTTGCATATTTATAGAGAATGAAGAGTTATGATGAAAAGTAGTATCTTTTGGGTTTGCTTATTCATTCTAATGGTTGCAGCAGTTGATAGAGAAGGGATGCATTGAAGAGTTGTGAAGATATCCCTTTATTTGAAGAAGATGTCCTTTCAAAATTGAGGCCCATTACCCCGCATAGACGTTTGGGCATATGTTTAGACGTCTGAGCTGTTATTTTATTTTTTAAACAGAACATAGAATCAGACGTCTGGTAAAAGTAGACAGACGTCTGAGTTTGGTTTTAATTTTAAAATAGAAACTATTATCAGACGTTTGATATGTAATGTTAGACGGTTGACATTCGCAGTTTTGATCTTTTTAGATTTATGTTAAGTGCAAATGCTTAAGATAAACGTTACTACTAAAAGGAGATTTTACAATCATATCTAGGACAATAATAGTACTATATTAGCTTTGATGATTCTTCTTCTTTGTCGAGCTATCTTCAATCTAATCTTTGAAAGCCTTTTCCTGCAAGTAGACAAACTATATATATGTGTATAGTTGTTGTCATCGAAACCATAGAATAGTGGTTCTAACACAACTAGAATACGCTAAAGTCATTGGTAGTCTAATGTATACCATGACTTGCACAAGACCAGATATTGTATACGCCGTTGGCAAAATGAGTAGATATACTAGTAACCCTAGTCATATTCACTGGCTTGTTGTACAAAGAATTTTAAAATATTTAAAAGAAACCATGGACTATGGTATATTTTACAGTGGGTATCCAAGTGTAATAGAATGATACACGGATGTCAGTTGGAACACTGGAAGAGAGGAAAATAATAAATCAATCAGTGGATGGATATTCACTCTTGGTGGGGGAGCAATATCCTGGACCTCAAAGAAACAGACATGTATTGCAGATTCTACCATGGCTGCTGAGTTTATAGCACTAGCTTCTTGTAGTAAAGAAGTAGAATCGTTAAGAAAATTTACTGTAAGAAATTCCTGTATCTCCAACCAATACCTTCGATATTTGTGAATTGTGATAGTCAAGCAACACTATTAAGAGCATATAGCCAGGTATATAATGGCAAATCTAGGCATATTGGTTTAAGGCACAATGTGGTGAGGCAAATTTTCACTGATGGCGTAATTACTATAGATTTTGTGGGATCTAGCCAAAACTTGGCTGATCTATTTAGAAAATGACTTGTAAGAGATTTGGTGTTAAAATCATTTAAAGGAATGAGTTTTAAGCCATCTTAAAAATCACCTATGATGGAAACTTAACTCAACATAATGAAATTCATTATCTTGAGTTCAATGAGCAAAAGTACACTATACGTTGTGATTTGAAGTACTATAATATTAGTCTGAACTAGTAATATTATATCCATTCCACAAAGAGTTATTGGTACCTATAATGATATGGTGGAGGTTTTACTATTTAGTACTTAATAGGTTTATAATAGAAGTACTGTTGAAGTGTATAGTTATAGGGCACTTGCAAATAAACCTACCTATATGAATGCACGAAGGTGGTGCCGCCTTCTATGAGACTATGGCTTAAGTCTTTAAGGGCATTTCATGAAACCAAGATATAGACACAAGGCCAATACACATGTCGATTTGTGAACTATCTGAAGAAAAGAAAACGAGTGTGTGAAACACATCCGGTACGTCGAATAGGATCATTGGATCAATACTTAGTCAACAATTCCATCATGGCGTGCTTCGATAGGTTATCACTATGTATAGATTCAAGTCCATAAGACATCTATACTTATGCACAAATTTTCAAGCAACATATAACAAGAGAAATTTTATTAAAATTTGGTGGAAGATTTGTTAGTGTAAATATTATAAAATTATTTTGTGTGAGTTATTTTTTTTAAATAAGAAGAAGAGAAAGAGAAGAGGAATAATGTGGGATTAGAATAGTTCAACATCTTAGAATATTGGGAAATATATTAGTTTAAATATAGGTTTCTGAAGTAAAGGTTGGGCCCTTTCGGCACCAAAATGTTTGCTCTTCGGTGAGGAGGGAAGTCTTGCATAACCACCACACACACGCGTCGTCCGTCCAACTAACCGAACCGGGCCGGGTTTGGGTTTGGGTCCAAACTATATTTTTGGACAGAATAATTCCAGTTAAAATGGGCCAGATTTGAACCCGTTAACAAGCCCAAAATTTGAATTTGAATCGGTATAAATGGCGGGAGATTCAACAGTTACAAATGACGGGAAACATATTAGCGAGACGTTACATCTTTTCAAAAGTTTGAATCAAAATAAAATTTAGAATGATATGTCACTTTTCACATGATATCTTACTAAAGGTGGAGTTTTGTTTAGTTGACAAAAAGGGGGGTGTCTTGTAGGTGGGGTCTGGAGGAAGTAATGGGAGGATGGAGATGTAAGGTGATAATGTGTTCAAAAATTGGTGGAGGGCGTTTGTACTTAAGGTCAATTTGTAAATTAATTTATCCATTTGTATATATACAAAGTTCCCAATTTTTATTATCATTTCTCACTTTTTTTAAAAGCTTCATCCTCTTTCTTAAGCTTTGGAAAACTTTTTAATGGTTTCTCTTTGATTTCCAAGTTTCAAAAATCAAAGCGTTTTCATTTTAATCCTTTACAAACTTGTTTAAACACTCTTCCTTTCACTTCTACAACTTCTCCTTGCCAAAGCAAGTCCTCACCCACCTCGACAACCCAAGGCCAAGCCTTGTTCCATCATGGCTGAACCATTTTGGCCCTTAAGGCCACAAAAAATTCCATTTTTCCAGGTTTTAAACAATGTTCTAAGTCGTATTAAAAAGATAATGAGTGTTCGGTTGGATTTGGATAGCTTTTGGTGAGTAAAAACTCACTTATTTTAGGAGAAGTTTTAACTTTTTTTTATGGTTTTAATATGTTGTTAAATGTGGTTGTTTGATGGATTTTAGTGATGGTTTGGTTTGGTATATATGTACTTTTGTGTAATGTTGATTTTAGGTTTGAAATGAAGTTTAATGTAGTGATTAGTTAAAAAGTTATGATCTTGCTTGTGTTTGTTGTGATGGCTTGTAAATATATGTTATGGTATTGTGTATGCTAAAAAGTTAGCTCTTTGACTTGTAAAACGACTTGGGATCCTTTGGAAAACAAATATTGTTTTACTAGTGTTTATTTTACTAAAATGTTTTCAAAGTAATTTTGTTTAGTTTTTCAACGAACTTCTACTTGTGTTTTTAAAGTGAGTAAAAGCTAAGAGTTAAAGGGTTTGAAAAGTTAACTTAGAAAACTGACTCTAAGTTATGGCATCCATAGCATTGGTCGCTATGGATGCAGTTCGAAAAAACTTAACGTTTTCCAAACTTAAAGTGTTTTCTTTTTAAATGTTTTTGAAAACCTTTTTCGAACCATTAATTAAGTATAAAAGATAATTATTAGTTACTTAATTAAGTATGAATTAATAATTTATTTACTTATTAATTAAGGATAATTAGCAGTTAATTAATAATTAAGTACTAATTAAGTAAGTTAATTATAATTAATTAAGAAATTTTTACCTAGTTATCAACTAAGTAAGAGATAATTAAGTACTTAATTTTATTTAATTAAGGTCTAAGTATTTAATTAATTATTAATTAATTTAGGTTAAATAATTAATTTGGGCATAATTATTAAGTAAATTATTAATATTTAACTTAGGATTAATTGATAATTAATTATGGTTTAATTAAAAGTTAATTAAAATTCAATTGAGGCTAATTGATATTTAAATTTAGATATTAATTGAGATTAATTAGCAATTGAATTAAATTTTAATTATTATTAAATAAAGGTTAATTTTGAACTCTATTTGTTTTATTTAAAAGACCATTTTCTTTTATAAGTAAATTGGTTTTAAACAAGGGATCTCTTGTATATGCCATTAAGTTAACCTAATAAATATGAATGTTTTATATATGCCATTTGTTTAGCAGAATAAACCCCCATTCTGCTATAACTTAATTGAATGGAATTTTTTGGGTATCTGTTTAGCATAATAAAACACCGTTTTGCTATCATTTGATTAGATAAAATATAAACGACATATGTTTAGCAAAATAAATCCTCATTTTGCTATAATCAAATTAAGTAGATTATTTAGTCATCCAGCTGGCAGAATAAATCCCCGTTGTGCTATTATATTGATTTGGACATTAAATTGTATGTCGATATATTCATATTGGATAAGTGATGTTCTCTAATTATGTATAGTTATTAATTGCCTTTGTATTTGTACTCAGCCTTGTGTTTTGGGATGTTTGAATGGAAATGTTATCCCCTTTGAAATATTTTGTTTAATCTTGTGCATGGGTTTTACAAAGATAATTAATTATTTAAATAAAGATGGTTTGAAATAAATTAATTATTTCAATAATAAGATTTTAAATTTAATAGATTATTTCAATGATAAGGATTTAAAATCAACTAATTATTTTAGTAATGGTGTTTTAAAATTGATTAATCATTTTAATAATGATGTTTTAAAGATAATTAATCATTTAAACAATGATGTTTTAAAGTTAATTAATATTTTTAAACAGTGTTGTTTTGAAGTAATTAATCAGGAATAAAGTTAATTGATTATTTTAAATATTGATGTTTTGAAAATAATTAATCCTTGATTAAAGTTGATTTATCATTTTAAGCAATGATATTAAGGGAAATTATTAGTTTTAAAAGGTAATTAATTTGTGTTTATAATAAATCAATTCATTTTGATAAAGTTGTTTAAAGTTAATAGTTTTAATGTGAAACCCCGACACAAGTTTGGTTCTAAAAGAAAAGGTTTGATTCGGTTTGGAAAAGTTGTTTCGTAAACGATATCGCTTATATGGAAAGGATTTAGTCATACTTTTAACACTAAACGTCGAGCATGGACTCGTTTCTATCTCGAAGGTTAAAAATGTCGTCAAGGCAATGTCTAGTGGTAACACTACCTCAACTTGCCCGGTTTCATTTTCAACCGAGGGATGTCACTTGTTTGGAATCGATAAGTAGTGATAAGAATATGAGATTTGATTTCCATATACAATCATTTTAAATTATCCTCGATAGTTGATTTATTAACTATCAGATCAGCTTTCTTTATTGTGTATTGTTAATATAAGACGATTTGTTGCTTATTTGAGTTTTGATATCCTTTATCAGAAATGACTAAAACTAAAGTGCCAGTGGGGGCCAAGCTATGTAAGGTTGCTCCCATTATGGTATTTTCACATCTACTCTAGGTCGGTTTTGGTTACATATGCAATAAGATGAGAAATACTCGAATTCTCGGTAAAGGTTGGTAGGGTCCAACTTGGAGTTCCCGAGAGCCATCGTAGTTCTTAAGTATAATTCTAGAGGTATACTTTCGGTAAGGAGGGAGCACCCTCCTAGTCCTTTGTTGGTAAGTTTCCCTTTCCTTTCCTTTGAATCCAAAATTTTAAATTCAATTCTTTCTTAATTGCATCGAGAAATGTTGTGAGCACTTCACGATATTTAATTATTTGTATCCATTGTTGTGATTGGATATTGTTGTTGTGAGGGGAAACCTGTTCCCTAGTTGGTAGTGTGCTCTCACATATTGTGTTTATTTCCACCATTTTGTTTAGAGATTTACTCATACCAGACTTATTATCTGACCTGAGTTGTTTGTTTTCCCTAAAACTCTCAGGTACTCAATTGTATTTGAGTAGTCCGAGAGTAACAGGTATTCTTTAGGCTCTTTCAAGACGATGGACGAGCAGGAGGCTCTTTTATCTATCTAGTTACTTATTCCCGCTGTTATATCTATTATGTATGTATATTTCGTATTAGCAAGTGTAAAGGCAGAGTGTATAACTACCTAATTTGATAAGTTGTAGTACTTTTGTGTAAACCTGATAACTTCATGTAAGGAGTAACCTTTTGTACTATATTATTTTGTATTAAATATAACCATTCCGTTGCGAAAATTTTCCATTATGTCATGTTCTGTTCTTTTGTTTTATCCCATGACAACTAGTCTTTAAGACGCTTGAGCAACGGCACATGAATATCGTGGATGTATTAAGTGTCGTTCCGAGGCGTCAAAAGGTGGGTCATCACAAAGTGGTGTCCAAGCTTAGGTAGAGTGAATGTCTAGGCTTTGGGTGGGGTAAAGTCATCAGAGATAGGTTAAGTGACATCCTGGAATGAGTTTAAGTGCCCATGTGTATATATAAGAATACATATTTGTTATTTTTATAAAAATGTTTTTATATCATGTTGATTGATTTGTTGAGTGGTTTATGGATTCCGATCAATATGAGTAGCTAACGTTATTGATAGGGATCTCTAAAGCACTTAAACTTGGCCAACCGATACAGTATTATTTTAAATTAGGTAAATGAAATAATTTTAGCTAGATTATATTTTGTATATAAATGAAAATTTTCAGAAAATTATTATAGTTATTTAGGATATGCTTGTTTTTAGAGAATGACTATATTTGATCATTATAATTTATTGTTGATTGGTTAGGATGCAATAGTTTATGTGCATTTATTGTTTTAGTTAAATTAAAAATGCACACCTTGTGAATTCAGTTTCACAATTTGACTATAAAGCATTTGGTGATTGTGTTGGGATAAAATTTAAATTTAAATTTGATTTTAATAAGAGTTGTTTATTATAAGCTAAATTAAGAATAAACATTGTGAAATGATTTTATAAAAAGGTGAAATTATACAAATACGATTTATTTATATGGGTTATGAATGATGGAGGATTCAAACTAATAATTTGAGAATTGAAATCCCAGTGTTTTGGAAATTGGTTTCAAAGTTTTGGGAAAGATAATAAGGGTATTACTTCGAAAATATTTAGGAATGGAAGTATTTTGGAATTTTTTTTTAAAAGAGGTAGAAAGCACTGATCTCACTTCGGTCATTGGAAAATAATTCCGAAGATGACTGCAACATCATTAGTATTCATTTTTGAGTTTTTAATGAGGAAATGCTACCTGCTATATGGTTTCTTTGTTAAAGCAGATTTTGATTAAATCCACAAAGCATGAGTTGATTTAAAAAAAATGAATATTATTATTTCAAATGATTTTTTAAGAAAATAATAAATATTATTACTTGAAAGTTTTACAAGTATGAATATGTTGGAAAGAGAATTTTGAGTAAGAAGTATGTATTTTTTTATTTTATAAAGCGGATTTTAAAATAGAAGAAGGATTTTATGTTAACTAGTTCAAGTGGCCCGAAAATAACTAAAAATAGGAAAGAGATGTGATCGGATGGTAAGCACTTCTCTTGAGTATTTCCTTTCCTGGTAAGGGAATATATGATACCATTTGGTTGTACCTAGTTCCCTAGTATCATTTTGGGGTTACCCGAGCTATATAAATATACTTTCTATGGTTAAAATGCATGAAAACCATTTCAAAAGAGTTTTGAAATAAAGCTGGGTATTTGGATCTCGAGTTTACTTAAGAGAAATAAATTCAAAATGGAAAAGTTCAAACCAGATAGTGACATAGAATTAATCTTAAGTTTGTTGTATGAAATGTTTTTATAGATAATTTAGCAGAAAAAGAAATTGGTATTAGTGAGAACCAATAAAATAAGTACGTAAGTTGAACATGGACCATTCCTCTTTTCCCATAGGTTGGATCCAAGATTCGAGTACATGACTTTAAGGCGTGTCACACCATATCAAATAAGGATTTATCACTCAATTTTAGATAGCGAACACTTGGTAAGGGTTCTGGATAGGGAACCAATGTTTTCTATCATAGTATATGGCTATGTAAGGAAAATGGAGGTTCCTAATCAAGGAGCTTGATTGGAGTCCGCACTAAAAAAGATCGGGTGAGCGATACTAGTTTGGAAAAGAAATTGTGTATTCGAGAAGAGATAGAACCAAATTTTGCATAGGAACGATCTATGAGTATAATGCGGACTTATGAGTAATTTGGATGTTTCTTTCTAGGTTTGAGTTGTGGTGGAGTTTCGGGGTTGAAATTCTTTTAAGGAGGGAGAATGTAACGACCCAAAATTTAATCACTTTAAATATAGATATTTAATATATTATTTAATAGCTAATAAATGGATTTTATTACCCAAAAATACCGCTTTTTAATAATAACTAGTGACGGTGAAATGATTTAAAATGTGTTTACAAAACAATTAGTTCAAAAGAAAATAGAAAATGTGAGCCAAAATCATTTTCCAAATTTTTGACTTTTTAGTATCAAAAAGTTATGCACGCTATAGTTAACATATACACATATTTACAAATAATATAAATATGGATAGGTTAGTAATATGGTGAAAATATATTTACTTAAGTAAATAAAAGAAGATGTGACATCTTTTCAAAAATTTAAATCAAAATAAAATTTAGAATGATATGTGACTTTCACATGACATCTTAGTACAACGTAGAGTTTTGTTTAGTGGGTAAAAGGGGAGTACCTTTTAGGTGGCGTGTGGAGGAAGTAAGGGGAGGATGGAGACAGAAGGTAATGATGTGTTCAAAAATTAATTAAGGGCATTTGTGCTTAGGGTCAATTTGATAAATATATTTATCCATTTGCATATATACAAAATTCCTAATTTTTATTATCATTTCTCATTTTTTTAAAAGCTTCATCCTCTTTCTAATGCTTTGGAAAACTTCATAGTGGCTTCTCTTTGATTTCCAAGTTTCAAAAGTCAAAGCTTTCTCATTTTAATCCTTTACAAACTTGTTTAAACACTCCTCCTTTTAATTTTACAATTTTTCCTTGCCAATAAAGTCCTCACCAACCTCATCAACCCAAGGCCAAGCCTTGTTCCTTCAAGGCCGAACCATTTTGGCCCTTAAGGCCACCAAAAATTCCATTTTTTAAAGTTTTAAACAATATTCTAAGTCATACCAAAAAGATAATGAGTGTTCGGTTTGATTTGGATAGCTTTTGGTGAGAAAAACTCACTTATTTTCAGGGAAAGTTTTAGCTATTATTTATAATGTTTAATATGGTGTTAAATGTGGTTGTTTAATGGACTTTAATGATGGTTTGGTTTGGTTAATGTGTGCTTATGTGTAATGTTGATTTTAGGTTAAAAATGAGGTCTAATGTAGTGATTAGTTAAAAAGTTGTGATCTTGCTTGTGTTTGTTGTGATGGCTTGTACAAAAAATATATTATGGTGTTGTGTATGCTAAAAAGTTAGCTCTTTGACTTTAAAATGACTTGAGATCCTTTGGAAAACAAATATTGTTTTACTATTTTTTTATTTTACTAAAATGTTTTCAAAGTTTCTAATTTTGTTTATGTTTAGTTTTTCAACAAACTTTTATTGTGTTTTTAATTTGAGTAAAAGCTAAGTGTAAAGGATTGAAAAGTTAACTTAGAAAACTAACTCTAAGTTATGACATCCATAGGGATTGTCGCTATGGATGAAGTTCAGAAAAACTTAACGTTTTCTATATTTAAAGTGTTTTCTTTTTAAATGTTTTTGAAAACCTTTTCAAACCATTAATTAAGTATAAAAGATAATTATTAATTACTTAATTAATTACGAGTTAATAATTTATTTATTTATTTATTTATTAATTAAGGATAATTAGTAGTTAATTAATAATTAAGTTAAGCAATTAATAATTAAGTAATAATTAAGTAAGTTAATTATAATTAATTAATTAAGAAAGTTTTAGTTAGTTATTAAATAAATAAGATTTAATTAAGTATTTAATTTTATTTAATTAAGGTTTAAGTATTTAATTAATTATTAATTAATTTGGGTTAAAAAATTAATTTCAGCTTAATTATTAAGCAATTTATTAATATTTAATTTAGGATTAATTGATAATTAATTATGGTTTAATTAAAAGTTAATTAAGATTCAATTAAGTGTAACGACCCGGTATTTTGGACTATTCGCATCCGCACATGTCGGACTTGAATAATTCAAAATATCGAATAGTTAATTTAAATTTGGCAAAACTGAGCATATACATGAAATAAATAATCACAGATCACAGACACAGAGTAATAAATGCAGCGGAAACAAAAGATAGTAGTTCATGAAGCTACTATATACATATCAGAGTTAAATAAGGTACAACAGATGTCTCGAATACAATAATCAAATACAATATCAGGATACATCACTGGAATCAACTGAATATCTGAAAGCTAGATAGATAGCTGGATCTCCAAGTGAAGCTCCAACTCCAAAGGTGAGTCTCGAATACTGGTACACTCAGTCTGACCCAAGCGTAAAGCAAAACACAAAACACTCGAGTCAGGATTAGCATTCTTATATTAATAAATCCAACTCAAGTGAAATAGCAACTGAAATACAAATAAATCAAGGGATGTTTGGAATAACCATCCTTTAAGGATCCGTTAACTATCTACTATGTAGTAGTGTACGGTAAATAGATAATGCTTATCAGTAATATAAAGTATCAAAATAGTGTTAAGGCGTTACCATTATCCCCCTTAACACATTTTATATAAGCGTTATAGTCTATACAGTACTGTAAACTCCACCGTAAACTAGTGGGATATCAGGGAGTACTCCATAGGTATAACACAAAACAAATCGTAGTGGGCGCGTATAGGGATACAAGTATGACAAGGCACATGAGGCAATACCTAAGGTAGTGAAACTACCGTTTGCCTGATCCGGACTGGTGAGAACGCATCGCCGCAGCGATCGCAACACCACGAAACAACACTCCCAAAATTCGAGGGTGCACCAATCGACAACAAGTAATGAGTAGTTTTCGAAGAAGTGTGTTCGCTCGAGGTAGCTAACCCCATTTGGCCCGGCACGGCTCCTGTTTTAGTCATTTCCAATTTGACACAAGTGTCAAGGCTATCCATTATCGTTCTCTTTCTTCAGTCATCACGTACATCATTCCAACCACTTCATTCTGGATCACACTCCGCGTATAGTTATTAAAGTGGTTTTCGGTTTAGACAGTGAGTATGTCCCTAACCGATTCCGGTCTCTTTAATAACTTTCGTAATTTATAACATCGATTGGTCATTTAATATATTTCAAAACCAAACAAAATTCAATTTCAATTAAAATTTGTAAATCAACATTTCATTTGTTTTTCTAAACCAATTTCCAAAATTTATGTTTCAAAACTTCCAAATTCAAATTTTCAAAATCTTATAATTCAATTTCAATTTGTATTTAAAACAATTCCAATATTCATTTAAATTCGTATATAAGTTTCATTCTGAAATCATTTAAAATGATTTAATCTACATTCAAATCAATTTAAGCTCATTTATCGATTTCATTCAATATTCGTTAAGCAAATTTATCCTTTAAAACAATTTCTATTTTATTTCCAATTCATTAAATCAATTACTTAAGTTCAACTTCATTATTTCAAAACTTCATATTTAATTGAATTAGATTCGTCAAATCAATTCTTTAAATTACAAGTCTTACATTAACTTCAATAAATCACATTTCAATTTCTTGTTAAAGAAATTAAATTTCACTTATTTATTTACTTAATTACAATTTCAAAGCTCATTTAATAAAGAATTAAATTTCACTAATTCAAGAGGTTCAATTTTATTTAACTTAATTATTAACTAATTTCAAAACTCAATCATTAATCATTCCAAATTTAATTATTAAGTGATAAATTTTAAAACAACGTTCGTTCATCAACTACTATGTTAATACACTACGCCATAAATGACCTTCTGCAACATTTTTGCAAGGTGTTGCCAGCTAAAATGTTGCGATAGCTATAGAATTTTGGTCCTACTGCAACGTTGTATTTTTGGTGTTACCTTAGCCATAGAAATGTGTTGCTCTAGCTAAACAAGTGTAACACGATGCAACATTTTTATATAGTGTTGCCATAGATGTTTTCAGATTAAAAAATTTAAAAAAAAATTACACCTCAGCGATCCACACCACCATTTAAAACAAAATCTCAACCGTTGATTCACACCATCGATCCACACCTTACCAATTTTCATTTCCCGCTTTACTTTTCACTCATCCGCTTTCGTTTCTCACCCCCAATTTTCCAATCCCTAATTTTTATTCCGCTCCTCCTTGTTTCTTCGATCTGGAGAATAACTGGCTTTTCTTTTATCCCTTGTCGGCCATATCAATTTCCGTTATTTTCTTTCGCCTCGCGTCAGGTTTCCTCACTACTTCCGGATTTGCGATTTTGTTCAGGTTTTTGGCGATTCTGGTGATTCGAGGTAAGGTTGTGGGATTGCGATGGTTCAGGGAGTTGCTGATTTGGTCGCAATTTCGTGGTTGGGGCCTGATGTCAGAGTGGCAGGGGGTAGTCGAATTGGTTTCGGTGAAAACTAGGGCACGCGATTCTAATTTCTTTGATGCTCTGATTGATCGAATCTAGTGTGAGAAACGTTCCTGGTAGCTTGCTCCTTCGTTCTCCTTGATTGATTGCTCGAATTGCTTTCACTTCGTCGTCGGGTGCGATGTGATATTATTTGGTACGTTTTCTGCCTTCAGGTTTACTTGAATATTCTTGATATTGGTTACACTCGCACGCTTTTGCCGATGATGAATTGGGATTTATTTATAGGCTTTATTTCCTATAATCTCGAGTTTAATCTTTCTGTTGGACTTTGAGAAATCTGGTATGTTGGATTGCAATGATGAATACAAACATATGTGTGTTGAGCTTTGTTGGTTTTGCTTGGTCTGGACTGAACTGGTACCATGCTAACCTTGTTCTTTAACATGAACTGATGCTCCAAGTCCTCTGTATATCATGTTACTACCTAGGTTTCTCTTGTACATGCCTGATGCATTCACTGTTTTTGCTTGATGGGCTGCAAATGTGTACTGCTGTGTTTCTTGCAATGGCTTGTCTATATTTTGCTGAACCTGGTTCTTGTTTGTTTTGTTGGTTGCTTGGCCCTGAGTTGAATCCAGTCGATGACTCGGGTTTGACCTTGTGCCGTGTCCGTTTTTTTGGCTTGTCTACATATCTGGCTGCACTTGAGTATGAACTTGCACTTGAGTAGTTGCACTTGAGTAGTTTCTTGTACCAAGCCTTATGATGCATGTATGTTCATCCATGTACATGCATTTCTTGGTCATGTTATGTTGCTTGCTGTGTTGAGTACTACTTTGTGCACTTGGCTTCTCCTTTGTGCATTTTTGCCTGAACTGTTGCTTGCTGTCTTCCATACTGCCTTGTATCCATGTGTTGCATTCATGTTTGGCTTATGCACTTATGAAAAGAAACAACCCAAATACCTGAGGCAAATAATATAACAAAAACATTTTCATTTTCTGTTCGAGTTAAATAATATTTTCCAGATTACTGCTTTTGAATTATATGTGACAGGTATTGAAGACTGGACAGCTGGATATAAGCTTGAAGACAGAGTCAAATCAAATGTGCATGAGCTTGAAGACAGGTTTCAAAGAAGGATCGATCTTCCGAAATCGGATGAATCGGGCGGTGCCCACTTGTTCGACCTAACCGGGTTAGGTCGATCCCCGCCGGGACTGCGGTGCCCCGGACCCCCGCCGGCGCTGCGCCCGGACCCGCTTCTCGGCTCGCCTTCGGCTCGGCACTCGGCTCGCCTTCGGCTCGGCATATATTTGTCAGTGTCGGTGTCTGTATAAATTGAAACTGCATAGGTAATGAGTGAACTGAGTGATGTAGTGAGGAATATCTGTATATGTGAATATCAGTGTTATATATCATTGAATTGTAAAATAGTGAAGTCTGGAATTTGTACTATTTCAAATGTTGAAATAAAATATTTATTTAAATAAATTACTGTTTAAATATCAAATTCTGTGCAATAGCATTTTATTAAATAAAATATTTATTTTTATTAAAAAATCAAATATGCTCTACATTGTGGGCCCCACAAATTCAAAAAGTTCATATCTATAGCAACATTTTGGAATGTTGCTATAGATACCTATGGGTGTTGCCATAGACCCAAATAGGGTTCTATTGCAACAATATTACTTATGTTGCCTTAGATAGTCAAAATGTTGCCTTTGAGGTCTAAGGCAACGGCAAAAATTGCATCACCCTAAAAGTGTTGCCATAGACCTATGGCAACATTTTTCGGGCCTGAGCCAACATTTTTTTTGTGTTGCAGTAGGCCATTTATGGCGTAGTGATATTTGATTCAGATTATTAAATATTAACATTTCCTTCATAAAAATTCAATTTCCAACTTCGTTTCAAAACCATATTATTTATTCAAATAAAATATTTATTTTATTTTTAAATCAAATTATTGACCAATCGATTTTTATTTAATTCTCTATCATAGGTCAAAGTTTAATTTGGGTATTTATCATTTCAACCCGATTCCATTTCAATTCAATAATCAAAGCATAACAAAGGGAACTTGCAGTGTGATAACTGGGATGGTGTCAAAGTAAATAAACAAGCAATAACAACAATCAATAACAATCTGATAATTAATTCAAATAATCCTGAAATAATCGTATTAATTTACATTGTTGTTTGTGCAAATTAATATAATTATTTATAGAATCTACACTATCATTTCATGTAGATTAAAGATTATTACACTAATCTTTATACGGTTCTTCACTTGGTATCTATTATTCAATTTCATACAACACCAATTTAAGCAACAAACATTTAAATGGTTCAAGGTGTATTTTACCAAATTGCTACGTGTCAATTAATTCAACATTTAAAGGGTCATATTATGCAAATGTCATCTAATCAAATTTAACATATATCAAATCTAACTATCCTACGTCAATTTCAATTTCAAATTATTTATCACTTACAACATTAAAAATTTAACGTCCAATGTCAACATCAAACAATCAATCATTTAACAACCAAACTGGATTATCATTGTATATATAACAGATAATGATGTCAGATGTCACAGGTGAACTGATACAGGTAATAGCATATATAACAGTGTAATTAACTAACATCAGCATATTTCAATTGTCGTTTCAATTGAAATCAAATTTAATAAATAAAAGAACATTAATCGTGAGTGATTGCTCACCTTTCGAGGCTAAAGATGATTCGACAAATGGAAAGAGCTACGAATCCAAGCACGAATTTGCAAAGCAAAGTAGATTGGCATGAACTCGACGAATATAGCTTTTTATTTATAAAAGAAGAGAAGCATGCACAGTCTGGAGGAGCTCGGCCAGGGTGGGAAGTTGGTGGCGAAAACAGCGGTTCTGGAATGCTAGGCGAAGGCTGTACGTGTGTGCTCTGGCACATCAGGGTGGTTGAGTTCGAGATGATGGTGGAAAAGTGATCGGGTTTGCTATGGTGGGAAGAGAGGCGAGAGGAGGGGCGAAGCTCAGCGAAAGGTCGTGTCTTGCTGCGATGGACGGAGGCAGGGCTGCGCTAGCATGTTCGGATGATGGGTGGAGCTCTTTGCTTGGTGCGGTGGGAACTGCGGTGTGTAGCTTCTGTTGCGGAGATGGTGAATGTAGGCGGTTGAGTTTATGGATGCCAGAGTGGTGGTCGAGTTGAGGTGGCGTGAGGCGGTGGACACATGCGACCGGAGGGGATGATGCAGGCGTGTGGAAGTTTGGCGCACGGTGGGTGGGAAGGAACAAAAGGGCAGACGCAGGTGGGCCGATGATGGCTGCCGCAGAGGTCGACGGTGATGAGGAGGTACGGCTCAGGCGGTGGCTAGGGTGGAAAGGCGGGGTGATGGGAAAGAAGGCGGGCACGGAAGAGAAGGTGGTTGCGGGTTTGTAGCCGAGGCGGCGGCTGTTGAGATTGGGACGAGGAGGTCGTGGTTGCCGACGATGCTAGGCAAGGCGAGGTGATTGCTTGCATGAGGTGGAGGTGATTGCTGGCTCGGCTACAAGGTGTTCGGTGGGTGGTAGAGGAGGTCGCATAGGGTTGAGATGGTGGAAGTTTAGCAAGTGGAAGTTGGCAGACTAAATACAAATGTATATCATTTTTTTTTACTATGGGGTAATGCAAATAAGGAAAAATGGAGGAGAACTGGCGTTTCAGAGGAAAGATGAACATTTTATGAGGTGAAATGAATGCATTAATGCATGCGTTACTGAATGAGCGGGTTCCCGAGGTAGAAGGTAGAGCAACAGTGGGAAAATGAATAGGCCTCCTTTTCCTTCTTTTATAAAAATTTAAATTTGCAACACTAACGAATGAACTGATCAAAATGAAAGGCCAAGAGTTGTGAACAGTTGGAATACCAAATATAAATGGTGAAATATGAAATGATGTCAAAGACCATTTACCCAAGCTGGTTACCGATAAGGTTATCGATTATGCGGATTCCGCCGCGTTTCAAACACCAAAGCACAGAAGTAAATATATCGCAAAAATCAGCGTAACGAGACGAACAAAATGGTATAAAGATATCAGTGGTACGGTTTATATTTTAAAATTTCAAATTTTTCTATACTAGAGAAAAATGCATGAAAAACACAGAAAAATAAGATCGACGGAGCTGAAGATGTCCGAATTTGGAAAAACGAAAGATGACCTCTTGCTCAGAAGAAGATTTAGAATTTTTCTATATAAAAATATTTAGGTTTCGGAAACATTTTATTTTCATCAATTACTAACTGATTAAATTGAAATAAAATTACACACGAAATAAACTTTCATATTTTTGGATGAAAATTTACTAGTTGCTATGTTTAACTAGACGCATTTCAAATATTAAATTTTATTTCAAAATTTTATTGTTTAAAATTTCACGAAGATTCAATTAATCACATTATTAAAACAGTTAAAATTTACGGGTCGTTACATTAAGTCTAATTGGGATTTAAGTTTAGATTTCATTGAGATTGATTAGTAACTGAATCAAGTTTTAATTGTTATTAAACAATGGCTAATTTTATACTCTATTGGTTTTATTTAAAAGACCATTTTCTTTTATAAGTAAAATGGTTTTAAACAAGTGATCTTATAACACCCCTAATTTTAAATAACATTATTCAGAAGATTTAATTAGATAAATTAAATAGAATAATGTAAAGATTAGAGTGATAAGGGGATTGAGATTTGGATATTAAATAGAGGCCATGCTTAATTAAATAAAATTAAAAGAATGAGTTTATGGAAATAGTTTCGTAAGTTAACTAATAAGAGAATAAGACAAGGGCATTATGGGAAATAGCCATCCACCATAACCCTTAACCCCTAAATCCTTATTCTCATTTTCATTCCATACGTTCGTAATTCAAAAACATAAGAAATGAGGAGCTCAAAGCCGGCCACAACCTAAGGGAAAAGGAGATTAAAAATTTACTAAAGCTTAGGATTCAAGCAAAGTAGAATTAAGCAAGATCAAATCTCAAGTTCCTTATCCAAAGCAAGGTGAATAATAATCAAAACCATCTCATTTTCGTTTTTAAAGAGCATTTGATTTCGTGTTTTATGTTTAAAACCTTAATGATGATTTTAATGATGATATGCTTGGATTACATGATAGGTTTGATTCAAATAAGTATGCTTGATAAATATGTTTTATTTGATTTTACGACTAAAATAGTATATATTGGGTTTCAAATGCCATGAGGATTAATATGTTATGTGAAACGTTATTTTGTAGATGGGTTTAAATTTTCATAATTATCCAAGCTATGGATAATTTATTATGAATTTTTGAAGGAAGAAATAAATAATTGGGTTTAAAATTTATTTCGGCTATAATATAAAGGATTTTGGGTTTGAAATTTATATATGTTAGGTAACATATTAAAAGTGAATTATAATGATTATTAGGGATTTTTCCTAAGTAATTTACTATGTAAATTAAATTATTTAAGTTGGAGGACTTAAATGTCTTAATTGTTTTGTTAAAGGAAAAGGCTTTTTTGTAAATTATTTTTAATTAATTCTGGATGAATTCGGTAGTCTTCTAGAAAAGATTTTAGTAAAGGGTATGGCAAACAATTATATTTTCACAAATAGGCAAGTTAGTTGAAAAGCATTTACTTGAAAAGGCAACAAAACAGTTTTGTACAAATTTACTGCCTCGCCACTTTCGTTTGCCACCTTTCAAACCCATACTTCCACCCCTAACTAAGTCGAAACCAATACACATGGTATCAATGCTTTGGTATGTAGTGGATTGGGGAACGGCGGAAGGTATAGAGTCGAAACCATGCTTTCGAAGGGGTTGAGGCCAATTTAAATAGCTTTCAAAGGTCTTTGTTTGGCTTTCAAAAAAGATTCCCCTTGCCTATCTTTTAATGGATGCTTTTGAAAGTGTTGAATTACTTTTATATAGCTTTCGAAGGGGTTGCCTCCTTTTTGTTTAATGGGTAGCTTTCGAATGAGTTGCCGTATATTATGTTTTAAAGAGGAGCTTTCGAAAGGGTAGTTTTGAACAAAGTCGAAACCATGCTGCCGTCTTCATACCTTTTGAATAGGTTGAAAGTTTTCAATGAATTCGAAAGGCAAGCTTTGCTATATAAATATAACAAACTGCTTCCCAATGCTTTCGAAAGGGCTCCAATAGCCATTTAAACTAAAGGTTTCGAAGGCAATGGCTTCGAAAGGTGTTTCGAAGCTATCCTTTCAATTGTTTTACTTAAAAGATTAGAGCTTTTGAAAGGATAGTTCCGAAGCCATCTGTTTTCCCCAAACTCTTTTACTTAAAGGTTAATGCTTTCGAAAGGGGTACTTTCGCTTATGTTCACTTTGACCCAAAAGTTATATTTAAAACTGAACCCAATGGTTTCAAAAGAGATACTTTCAAATGGTTTCGAAGCTATGTTTCTATAAGTTGGACAGATATGCTTTAATACTTTCGAAAGGATTGTTTTGATGGTTTTGAAAGGAAGGTTTTGATGCTTTCAAAAGAGATATTTTAAAGTGTTTTCGAATGGCATATGTTTAAGTGTTTTGAAAAGAAGATTTTAATGCTTTGAAAAGATATATTCTAATGGTTTCAAAATTAAAGGTCTATGGTTTCGAAAGCCATAGTTTTCAATACAAAGAACCGAATCTCATTTTTAAAGGAAAAACCATGGCAATATAAAAGAGCTTTGAAATGGTTTTTATTTTTGGAGTTTTTGAAGAAGCTTTCCATGATAAAAATAATAGGTTAAAGGTATTAACCATGTTTCATGTGGAAATGATTTCATGGATTTTAAACCATAAATGTTGGTATTGTTATGTTATTATAAGTGCTTCTTCTATAAACATATTCACTGTATAATAGACTCATAACTGTATTTTGTGTAGTAAGGGCAAAATAACTAGCTAGGTTGACCCAGTAGTGAATATAAATTGAGTTAACTCCTGAATGAGTAGAGTTGCATCCTAGTGGTCAGGTAGACCAAAACATAGGATGCCCAAAGACTGATCAAGAAGTTGTCAGTTTAGACTGGTTCAAAATAAACCCATGAAAACTATGTTTGGAGAGAGTTATTGGTAGGGGCCAATAAGTTCGTAGTGATCCCATGAAAACTATATCCGGATAAATTTATTGACAGAGATCGATAGGTTCATAGTCAACCCATGAAAACTATGATATAAGAGAAGTTATTGGAGATACCAACAGGTTCATAGTCAGCCTATGAAAACTATGACCTTAGAGATGTTATTGCATAATCCAGTATGTTCATAGTTAGCCCATGATAACTATGATTGGATGATGTTATCGGTAGACATCAATAGGTTTTTAGTAATCCCATGAAAACTATGAAACCGGATAGATAGTCCGTAAGCTTGGAAAAGGTTATTAGTTAGCCCATGAAAACTAATAGGTTAATTGTGACCCTAGAAACTATAATTTAAGCAGATAGTCCAATGAATGGCGATGGAAAATCCAGGATATTTTTCTTGTTTGCATATCATCATGATAATTTAAATTGCTAGGTTTTTATCCATTGTGGATGCAGGTGCACATTATATGGTTATTAAAAATTTTGGGTAAGATACCAATGAGGGGAAAACGCATTCCGCTAAACGGCGTGGTCTCACTAGATATCTAAATGTTTCCGGATGGTAGATTATTATTCATACCAGACTTTATGCCTTACTCGAGATTTATGTTTTCCCCTTAAACTCTCGGGTGCTTAATTAATTTTGAGTAGTTTGAGAGTTGAGGTTTGCAGGTTCTCCTTTAGACGAATAAGCTTCCGGAGACGTGCAGGAGGCAAGATAGCTATAAGGAGCTCTTTTCTATTTGATTCCGCTGTGTTTTGATGTAAAGGCAAAGTTGTTTGATTGCCTTTATTTAGACACTGATCATCCAAAGGGGCATATTCATAGGTTGCTCTTGGCGTATTTTATAATAATTATATTTTCTCTAAACGTGGTTCTCGGATTTTGGATTATGCAATGAATTTAAAATATGATTGAAATGGAATGAGAAATCTGTTTAAAGGTTTTAAAATATTTTCATATCCATGTGTTTCTGTTATATCAATGTATCTAATATTACCACATTTGGTCACCGAGAATTAATAACTATAGATGACTGCAGCATCCGTAGCCGTTAGTTCTGGCCCTCCAAGTGGGGGATGTTACAAGTTGGTATCAGAGCAAGTTTTATGAAAACTTAAAAGAAATTTTAAACTTAAAAAGATTTTTCAGAACATAATCCAATGAATCAGAAAATATGATCGGGTTTGGGTTAACCCTATAGTAACATACTCGTATCTGATATATATATATATAAGTACGTATTCCTCTCTCTCTCTTAGACCGTTCTTCTATATCTTACTAATACTCGTATACATATTTAAGATAAAGGAAGATATGGAGGTAGGAAATGAAAGAGGAAATCTCGCTGGAATAAGCACCACAACAGATGGAAATGCTCGACCCAACAGGTGAAACCAGGGCGATGGGCAAATGCTAATCCAAATGCAAATGCCAACATAGGTGCTAGAAATCCACCAGTAGATATGGGGATAATGTATCAGTTCTTTGTCAAACTGGTGCAAGCAGGAGGTGCCGCAGAAGTAGCTAAAGGCAATGCTGGGAATGTCGGAGGAGCTAATGTTGTCGCCCCAGTTGGCAACAACTATGCCAAGCTGAGCAGGGACTATACAAGTCTTGGTGGGAAGCCATTTTGGGAACGGTGGATGTTATAGAAGTTGAGAATTGGCTTTTCCACTGTGAAAGGATCTTCACTGACTTGGGATTAAATGATGAGCAGAAAACGAGGCTTGCTTCTAGACAGTTGCAGGGAGCAGCGCTTCATTGGTGGAATAGTGCCACTACCGTAGTTCTCGAGGAAGAGTTGACTTGGGTGGAATTTCGAAGGAGATTCATGGAGAGGTTTTTGTTTGAAGTTGCCAAGTCAGCATTGTTGAGGAAGTTCATGGACTTGGTGCAAGGTGAAATGTCGGTCATTGAGCATGCCACAAAGTTTGATGAGTTATCCATATATGGACATGCTACCATTTACACCGTCATTAAGAGGAATGAGAAGTTTATTCGAGGATTGAAACCTGAGATTGCTAGGGCGACCCTGCCACATCTTCGTGATCCTTCTAACACTGTTGTGGAAATGGCAATCCGGCATGAGGAGATGCTTGCTACTTATAGGAAGGAGAAACAAGTTGAAAGCCAGAGTTCTCTTGGCAAGAAGAGGAAATTGTTCAAGAAGAAGGGAACCAGAAGGGAGAAGCTGCCAAGAAGGCAAAGGCTAATCTTGTTTGCTTTAAGTACAATAAAAAGGGTCATTTTTCTCATGAATGCCGAACTGGCAAGGGGAAGAAGGCCACAGACAAGAAGGGTGTGAAGTGCTTTAACTGCGACTAGGTTGGACGTTATAAGAACCAGTGTCCAGAACCAATTAGGGTGGACAAGGGAAAGTCTTTGTTGTTGGACCTTCGTCTGCTAGGCCAACTGCTGCTGAGGAAGGAAAGACCGTGATGGAAGGTATGCTTTTGATTCGAAGTACACTAGTTAGGGTACTATTTGATACCGGTGCATCGCATTTATTTATATCTCAATGTTTGGTTGATAGGTTATATTTAGAACCCACATACCTTGTTACTTCCTTAAGGGTTGGGAATTTGATGGGAGGGTATGCAACTCTAGGAATGAGATGTGACCAGTTAGAACTTTATTTGTTAGGTCATAAGTTTGCATGCAGTTTGTATGTTTTCGATTTCGTAGACCTCAGACTCATTTTAGGTATGAATTGGTTGGGTAATTATAAGGCTAGGATATTTTGCCACGATAAGGAAATATCCATGAGATACCCTGATAGCCATAACCGAATTATATTCTCAATGGAGGATTCTGACTGGAGTACTTGTACTCTATTGAATGCTATAGAATTAGAAGAGGAGTTAAGTTAGATTCGGTGCAGATGTGTTTGAGCCGGTTACAAGATTACTACCGAAACAAGTTATTGAGTTTCAGATAGATCTTGTGCTAGGAGCTGAACCTGTAAGTATACCACCTAGCAGAACGACACCGACCGAGATGAAGGAATTGAAGGTGCAGCTAGTGGTTCTAGAAGGGTGAAATTTTATTAGACTAAGCAGTTCGCCTTAGGGAGCTGCTGCGATGCTCGTGAAGAAACCGGATGGGTCGTTGAGGTTGTGCATCGACTATGGTACGTTAAACGAGAAGACGATCAAGAATAAGTATCCTTTGTCGAGAATCGATGATTTATTTGATCAGTTGTATGGAGCTAGAGCGGCATGGATTTGGCGATAGGTTTCCATCAGTTAAGAGTGGCAGAGGACAGTATTCCATTGACAACGTTTGGACTAGGTATGGTTCATACGAGTGGTTAGTAATGCCATTTGAGTTAACAAATGCACCAGCTTTCTTCGTAGATTTTATGAACCGAGTTTTCCGAGAGTACTTAGATAGGTTTGTATTGGTATTTATAGATGATATTTTAGTGTACTCTAAGGATGAAAGAGAGCATGAAGATCATCTTAGAGTAGTGCTTGAGATGCTAAGGCAGCATCAGCTGAAAGCGAAGTTTTCCAAGTGTTGTTTCTGGAAGAAAGAGGTTAAGTTTCTTGGTCACGTGGTTTAGGAGATGGGTTTTTCAGTCGATCCAGATATGATCGAAGCTGTTAATAAATAGAAGAGATCAGAGACGGTGAATGATATTAGAAGTTTTCCTGGACTTGTTGGCCATTACTGGAGATTCATTAAGGATTTCTCGTGGATAGCAGCACCTTTGACTAAGTTAACCAGGAAGGATGTGAAGTTTATTTAGTCTGACAAATGAGAGGAAGCCTTCCTTAAGTTAAAGCATTTGTTGACCAAGGCGACTGTGTTAGTGGTTCCACACGAAAACCATGGGTTGGTGGTGTATACCGATGCATGCGGAACCGGATTAGGAGCTGTGTTGATGCAGAAGGGTAAAGTCATTGCCTAAGCTTCATGACAGCTTAGACCGCATGAAGTGAGGTATCCAACTCATGATTTGGAGTTGGCTGCGGGGATCTTCGCATTGAAGATATGGAGACATTATCTCTTAGAGGAAAGATTTGAGTTACACATAGGTCATAAGTCCTTAAGATATTTATTCTCTCAGAAGGAGTTGAATATGAGACAACAAAGATAGCTGGAGTTTTTAGTAGCTTATGATTTTGATGTAGAATATACACCCAGAAAAGGAAATAAAGTAGCGGATGCTCTTAGCAGAAAACATTAGAATGTGGTGTTAGCCATGTTGATAGAATGGAAAGATTTAGAGCTTTGACCTGTTGTAGTATGAAGTTAAGATCAACTGCTAGTTTTAGTCAAAGCACCGCCATATTGTCCTGTTTGGAAGTCCGACCTGTACTGATTGAAAGGATTGCTTCTAAGCAGAAAGAGGATCCATTATTAGCCGAAAAGATTAAAATGCTTGAGGTTGAGTCGAAGATCGATGTTCGAAAGGATTTTAGTCTTGACCAGAGGGGATGGTTGAGAAAGAAGGGACGGTTGTGTGTTCCGATTGTTGAGGACTTAAGGAAAGAGGTTCTTGGGGAATGTCATCGATCCAAATTTACGATTCATCCCGGAGGAACCAAGATGTATCAAGATATAAAAAGGAGCTTCTACTGGGAAGGTATGAAGAAGGATGTTGGCTTATGGGTTAGGCAGTGTGTAAACTGTCAACAAGTGAAGGCCGAACATCAGAAGCAGAGTGCATTGCTTCAACCTTTGGAAATACCATTTTGGAAATGAAATTCGATATCCATGGATTTTATAGATGGGTTTCCAAGGTCGAATAGAGGAAATGAAAGTATATGGGTCATAGTGGACAGGTTAACCAAGAGTGTCCATTTCATCCCAGTTAAGACAACCAGGACGGCGCCTGTTTTAGCTAAGTTGTTCATGAAGAACATAGTTAGATTGCATGGAATTCCTAGTAGTATAGTCAGTGACAAAGAAGCTTTGTTTACTAGTGAATTATGGAAGAGTCTACAGGATGTATTAGGTACCAAGCTCAAGATTAGTACTGCGTATCACCCTCAGATGGATGGGCAGACAAAAGGAATCAATAAGGTACTCGAGGATTTGTTAAGAGCTTATATGTTGGACTTTGGTGGATCTTTGGAAGCTACCTACACTTAGTCGAGTTTTCCTATAATAACAGTTATCGGACTTGTATAGGAATGGTGCCTTTTGAAGCTTTATATGGAAGGCCATGCAAATCACCAGCATGTTGTTTGGAGACCGGAGACAGATTAATCTTGGGTCCAAATCTAGTTAGAGAGGCGACATAGAAGATTGAGTTGATCTAAGAAAGGATGAAGGAAGCTCAGCCTAGAGAGAAAAGTTACGCAAATAAGAGGCGTAAAGATCTAGAATTCCCAGTTGGAGATAGAGTCTTCATTAAAGTATCACCAATGAACGGTGTGGTACAATTTGGAAAGTCAGGGAAACTGGCACCGAGATTTGTTGGTCCATTCCTAGTCATAGAGAGGATCAAAAAGCTCATGTATAGAGTAGAGTTGCCGAGCAGTATGGCAGGTGTCCATAATGTGTTTCATGTATCTCAATTTCGTAAGTATGTGCATGATCCAGAGACTACTATTCCTCTGACGGAGTTGGAAGATTTGATAGTAGAGCTGAATTTGACTTTTGTTAGACAACCAGTTCGGGTTGTAGCGAGAGATGAGAAGAGGTTAAGAAACAAGATGGTCGAGTTTGTGAAAGTTCAGTGAAGCGACAATAAGAAGGAGTATACTTGGGAGACAGAAGACATGATTAGAGATACTTATCCTGATCTACTGTGAGGGTGTGTTCTATATTTTCTTTATATAGACTGTTGCTAGTCAGATAGGCTAGTATGGTAGATAGGAGTTGTTATAGATGATTACTATGCTTAGTATTTAGTCCTTACTGAATTTTAAAAACGAAATTCTTTAGGGAGGGGAGCCTGTAACACCACAACATTATTCAGGAGATCTAATTAGATAAATTAAATAGAATAATGTAAAGATTAGAGTGATAAAAGGATTGAGATTTGGAAATTAAATAGAGGTCGTGCTTAATTAAGTAAAATTAAGAGAATGATTTTATGGAAATGGTTTCATAAGTTAACTAATAAGAGAATAATGCACATGCATTATGGGAAATAGCCGTCCACAAAAACTCTTAACCCCTAAACCCTTATTCCCATTGTCATTCCATACGTTCATAATTCAAAAACATAAGAAAAGAGGAGCTCAAAGCCAGCCACAACCTAAGGGAAAAGGAGATTATAAATTTACTAAAGCTTAGGATTCAAGCAAAAGAGGATTAAGCAAGTTCAAATCTCAAGTTCCATATCCAAAGAAAGGTGGATAATAATCAAAACAACCTCATTTTCGTTTTTAAAAAGCATTTTATTTTGGGTTTTAAGTTTAAAACCTTTATGATGATTTTAATGATGATATGCTTGGATTATATGATTCGTTTGATTCAAACAAGTATGTTTGATAAAAAAATTATACGATTTTAATGCTAAAATCGTATATATTGGGTTTCAAATGCCATAAGGATTGATATGTTATGTAAAACATTATTTTGGACACGGGTTTAAATTTCCATAATTATCCAAGCTGTGGATAATTTATTATGAATTTTTGAAGGAAGAAATAAATAATTGGGTTTAAAATTTATTTCGGCTATTATATATAGGATTTTGGGTCTGAAATTTATTAATGTTAGATAACATATTAAAAGTGAATTATGATGATTTGTGGGGATTTTTCCTAAGTAATTTACTATGTAAATTAAATTATTTAAGTTGGAGGACTTAAATGTCTTAATTGTTTTGTTAAAGGGAAAGGCTTCTTTGTAAATTATTTTTAATTAATTCTGGATGAATTCGGTAGTCTTTTAGAAAAGATTTTAGTAAAGTTTATGGCAACCAATTATATTTTTACTAATAGGCAATTTAGTTGAAGAGCATTTACTTAAAAAGGCAACAAAATAGTTTTGTACAGATTTACTACCTCGCCACTTTCGTTTGACACCTTTCGACCGCATACTTCCACCCCTTACCAACTCGAAACCAATACACATGGTATCAATGCTTTGGTACGTAATGGATTGGGGAAAGGCGGAAGGTATAGAGTCGAAACCATGCTATCGAAGGGGTCGAGGCCAATTTAAATAGCTTTCGAAGACCTTTGTTTGGTTTTTGAAAAGAGATGCCAATTGCCTAGCTTTTAATGGATTCTTACGAAAGAGTTGATTTAATTTTATATAGCTTTCGAAGTGGTTGCTGCCAGTTTAAAGGGTAGCTTTCGAATGAGCTGCCGTATATTATGTTTTAAAGAGGAGCTTTCGAAATGGTAGTTTTGAACCAAGTCAGAACCTTGCTGTCGTCTTCGTACCTTTTGAATAGGTTGAAAGTTTTCAATGAGTTCGAAAGGCAAGCTTTTGTTTTATAAATACAACAAGCCGCTTCCTAATGCTTTCGAAAAGGCTCCGGTAGCCATTTAAACTAAAGGTTTCGAAGGCAATGGCTTCGAAAAGTGTTTCGAAGCTATCATTCCCATTGTTTTACTTAAAAGATTAAAGCTTTCGAAAGGATGGCTCCGAAGCCATCTGTTTTCCCCAAACTCTTTTACTTGAAAGTTAATGGTTTCGAAAGGGGTACTTTCGCTTATGCTCACTTTGACCCCAAAGTTATATTTAAGATTAAACCCAATGGTTTCGAAAGAGGTAGTTTCAAATGATTTCGAAGCTATGCTTCTATAAGTTGGAAAGATATGCTTTAATACTTTCGAAAGGAATGTTTTGATGGTTTCAAAAGGAAGGTTTTGATGCTTTAGAAAGAGATATTTTAAATTGTTTCAAAAGGTATATGTTTAAGTGTTTTGGAAAGAAGATTTGAATGCTTTCGAAAGATATATTCTAATGGTTTCGAAAGTAAAGGTTTAAGGTTTCGGAAGCCATAGTTTTAGAAACAAAGAACCAATCTCATTTTTAAAGGAAAACCCATGACAATATAAAAAAGCTTTGAAATGGTTTTTAATTTTGGATTTTTTGAAGAAGCTTTCCTTGATAAAAATAATGGGTTAAAAGGATTAACCATGTTTCATGTGGAAATGATTTCAAGGATATTAAACCATAAATGTTGGTATTGTTATGTTATTGTAAGTGATTCTTGTGTAAACATGTTCCCTATATAATGGACCTACAAGTGTATTTTGGGGAGTAAGGGCAAAATAACTAGCTAGGTTGACCCAGTAGTGAATATAAATTGAGTTAACTCCTTAATGAGTAGAATTGCATCCAGGAGGTCAGGTGGACCAGAACATAGGATGCCCAAAGACTGATCAAGAAGTTGTCAGTTTAGACAGGATAATAGTATACCCATGACAACTATGTTTGGAGAGATTTATTGGTAGGGGCCAATAAGTTCGTAGTGATCCCATGAAAACTATATTTTGATAAAGTTATTGATAGAGATCAATAGGTTTATCGTCAACCCATGAAAACTATGATATAAGAGAAGTTATTGGAGACACCAATAGGTTCATAGTCGTCCCATGAGAACTATGACCTTAGAGATGTTATTGGAGAATGCAGTAGGTTCATAGTCAGCCCATGAAAACTATGATCGGATGATGTTATTGGTAGACACAAATATGTTCTTAGTAATCACATGAAAACTATGAAACCAGACAGATAGTCTGCAACCTTGGAATAGGTAATTAGCTAGCCTATGAAAACTAATAGGTTAATAATGACCCTAGAAACTATAACTTGAGATAGATAGTTCAATGAATGGGGATGGAAATCTAGGATATTTTGCTTGTTTGCATTTCGTTATGATATTTTAAATTGTTATGTTTTTAACCATTGTGGATGCAGGTGCATAGTGTTATGTTATTATAAATTTTTGGGTAAGATACCAATGAGGGGACAACCCGTTCCGCTAAGCGGCGTGGTCTCACTAGATATCTAAATGGTTCGAGATGGTAGGTTATTATTCATACCAGGCTTTTTGTCTGACTCGAGATTTATATTTTTCGCTTAAACTCTCGGTTGCTCAATTGATTTTGAGTAGTTTGAGAGTTGAGGTTTTCAGGTTCTCCTTTAGACGAAAAAGCTTCTGGAGACGTGTAGGAGGCAAGCTAGCTATTAGGAGTTCTTTTCTATTTGACTCCGCTGTGTTTTGATGTAAAGGCAAAGTTGCTTAATTGCCTATGTTTAGACTCTGATTATAACAACCCTGGTTTGGAAATTTCCTGTATATATATTAATTTATAACAGTAGTTATACTTTAATATTGAGAATTAAAATAAAATTTGAAATTGTTTATTTGGAATAAACAATGAATTTTGAAAATAAAATGAGAAAAATAAAGTTTAGAACTTTATTTTATTTATTTGGGTTAATGATGATTGGAAAATGGGGTTTATTTGGAGAAAATGCAATAGTTGTATTAATTATTGGCGATTACTTCTTTTAATAATTTTTAAAAGAAGTATGAAATTTTTAAAGATGGTTTATTTAAATAAAAAGGTGGAAATTGGTTTAAAAATGTGTTTTAATTGTAATTGTAAATTTAAGTTTAAGCTGGTTTGTAATATTTTCTAAGTAAGAAAATAATTTTTATTGAATTTTTGAAGTTAAAAATGTAGACTTTTACGTTTATTAGGTGAAAATTGTGTATTATTATTGAAACAAAGGATTTTAATATTAATAATGTTTTAAACATAAAAATTAATCCTTTTTATAGTGTAAAATAATTTATAAAATGTGTATGTAAATTTACAAATTTTGTTTGGTTGAAAATTGAAAGGAAAATGACTTTGTTTTATAAATTAGTGTATATATGAATGCATTTGGTTTTATGTTAAGTAATTAATTTACGCCGTTATACTTTCTTTTGTTTAATGGGTCCATTAAGCCCATTAGCACATAATCTGGTTTGAGAAGGTGAGAAAAAGATGACAGTACGTTCATTTTACTCTTCCTTCTTCCTCTTTCTGGAAATAGAAATACAGTAAAACCCAACTCCATTTTCTCCAAAACCCTAGGCTTTAAACTAAATTTCTTCAATGCAAACTGTAATCTTTTACAAGTTAGAGTATAATTAAAAGGTAATCTCGCTCCAACCCTCACTATTTCATCAAGATCCTTATTTGAGAAGAGGGATTTTCTAATTTTACTGTGTATTTCTTGTTGCATGTGTTGTTATCAGTTTTTACAGGTTATCGGAAGTTTTCTTCTCCTCAAAGCTTTCTTCTTTCAGTAAAAATTTGGGATTTTATCTTATCTAATTCAAGTTGAGTTAGTCATCTCACATTTCTAGCTGAAACTAGCCTGCTAATGCAAAGATCTGAAAGAAAATAGCTTCTGTATACGTATATCTTTCTGTCAGTTGTTTTATTGAATTTCCATTTTCTGGATGCCACTTTGAGTGGCCATAACTCTTTGATTTTCACTCAAATTGCTTCCGTATCTTTTCCAAAGTGTTGTCTATATGTTAAACTGTGTGCATGTCAATTTTCATCCAAAAATTCCATCATTTGATATGTTAGGTTGACCCTGGAAATCAATACAAGGCTGGAAAACAACCTGGAGAAGAGTCTGTAACCTGGGTCGACAGGCAGGTCGACCCAGCACCCTCCAGGTTGACCAGGCAGTCTACTAGGTGGTCGACCAGGCGGTCGGACTGGCCGCTGGGCTTGGCGACCCCTTGGTTGCCCAAGCATGAGTAGTTTAGCCTTTGTACTTTTGATTTGCGACTTGTTTTTAGCTTGTTTTCCTTCCTATCTTGCTTGATTTTGATGATGGTTATGTGATGTTTTTAAGTGCTATGATGCCTATCAATATGCTATCTAAATTTTGGAGAATTTGAAATTCAAATTTGAATTGATTTTGAGTTGAATTTGAACTGAATTCGAATTGAATTCGAATTATCGGTTTTGAGGTATCTTCCTTGTTTTTCATTATTTTCAAGCACGGTTTTCTCCAAACCTTTTTGAAATAATTTTTGAAATAAGTGGGCATTTCAAATTATTATTATATAGTATTTTAAAATTACTTTTCAAATATAAAATCTATTTATTTCCTATAATAAAGGAATTTCAAATATTGGTTTTAATAATCCTTTTTTCGGAAAAAAGTTTTAAAAGCTAGTTTTCTCTAATAAATTATTTTAAATATAAAATACACATTTTTGCACTATTCGAATGTATGAGAAAGAGAATTAAATGATTTAGTAAAACGTAGTATGGGACACGTGCGTTTACTGTTTCGGTTAATTCCAGACTTGTACGGTCGAAGCTATTAGAGGTTATCGATACTGAGTTATTTCGCCATTTTATGGCGTATTTTAAGGTTTATAATTCCTATTTATAGGAATTATCTGGGATGGCCAATATTTGGCAAGTTATTATGGTTTGAGATCTCCTATTTTAGGAGTTATGGTCAATGAGAACCATTACAATGCTTTATACTTATCGATGATATGAGGCAAGTCTTGAGTTTGAGATTTCTACTTTGAGATTTATGGTTCATGAGAAACCATCACCATGTTTTTACTTGTCGATGAGATGAGACAAGTTATGATGCCTTTTGATACTTGCCAATGAGATGAGGCAAGTTATGATTTTCTGGGATTTATGATTTTATGATGTTTTCTAGTGTGGCATTGACTAGCGAGTAGTAAACCGTTTAGTGAGAACGTGTGGTATGGGACGCACGTTACCACTTTTCGAGTTCCTATCCGAGATTTTGTGACACATTCACGATGATTACCAGTACTATAGACCTTCGGGTCATCACGATGTTCTACGATTTCGGTCGTCACGATGTCCTACGACTTCGGTCGTCACGATGACCTATGACTTCGGTCGTCACGATGTATTACGACTTCGGTCGTTACGATGTATGGGTACCTAAAATATATATAGTACTGGTCAAGATGTGGCACGTGCAGCATTGCTTTGGCATGCAATCAGGGATCTAGCCAATTCGGGTTTTCTGAGTTTTCTGTTTTATTATGATCTCACCATTTTAAGAAGTTTTACTACATCAATAGCCTAGTGCTATATGAGACGCTATATATATGGTGATTTCATTTATGATGTTTTGAACTCTTATTGAGTTCCTTCAGTTATGAGTTTTGATGATTTCATGATTTTATAGGATATTCTGGGTTTTGCCATTTTGGCGAGTTGAGTTGAGTTTTACATACATTTATACCTATGAGATGAGGTATAATTGAATTTGGGGATTCTTCTATATTTGAGATTTATATTGTCATTTCATGGAATTCTGAGGTTTTGTTTATGCCGATGAGAGTATGCATATCTGAGTTTTGGGATTATCCTATTTTAGAATGTTATGTTTACTATTTTGGCAAGAGTTTGTATTGATGATTCTCCTATTTAGGAGATACGGTTCACTGAAACCATTATTGTTATCTTAGAGATTTCACTGATGATATGAGACAAATATAATGTTTAATTGAGTTTTTATCATTAAGATTTCTTCCTTGATGTTTCATACACTTAAGTGATGTTGGTCACTTGAGTTATGATCATGTACTTCTTGTTATTTCTTCTTATTCAAGAGGTATGATCATAGTTTTCTTAATGGAGAGGTATCACACTCTTGGTATGGTTTCCTTTCGTTTGAAAGGATACCTTATCTTTTCCTCATAATTCTTATTATCGTCTATCCTTATTAAACTAATGTTTTAGCTAGACTGACCCGTGTATTTTATACTCGGGTCAGACCGAGTTTGTTTTAGGATAGATTCGTACTATTTGGCCTTAGCAATTGCTGGATGCTTCAGCTTGGATTTTGGCTACCTTCCTTTGTAGTTATGGTCTCTTTAGAATTGTATCTTGTGTTGTATATTTATTGGACCCATGTATATAGAGTAGTCGTCATACCACTTTGATGTATCAAATTTTATTATGTTGAGATGTATCATTGTATATGTGTATATGAATATCGATTTGCTGTTCTGTGATGTGATATTCATTTAGTTTTTCTATTTTGTTCTAATAGATCCGTTAGCCACCTATAGTTTTGTATTAAGTATTTATTGGATATGTCGATCCACTTGAGTTAGAAAAAAAATAGTAGAGCGTTTATCGACGTATTCAATAGATATTTTAGACAAGGGTATAGATGGTCGCTCCTAACCAGCCCTATTCTCCGCATTAGCAGACAGTATTACCCAGTAATACTCTTTGTTAATGTGGGTCTCAGGGTGGGGCATCACAGCTTGGTATCAGAGCTGAGTTCAAAACAAAATATGATAAACACAGAATATAAGCATATATTACGATACATCCAAGTATAGTACAAGTGTTATAAATTCCTTAATCATCGTGCCCTTTATCTTATCGTGTCCTTTAAGATTGAAGTTTGGGATATGTCTAGGAATATTTTTATTTCATAGTATTCCAAAAATAGAATTGATGACATCTTATCTTAGGAATAATCCTAATCATGATTGTTTTATTCGAGTCCTCTTCAATACGGGTGCTTGACACCCATCCGTATCGGAGGAGTTTGGTGATGCTTTTGGATGTTCTTGTCTTGTTCTTTTGTGAGAATTGCGAGTCCTATTGAGGAGATCCTCAATATTTGGTATGATGTTTGAGGATTTGGGATTGTTGCTTATAGCTTATCTTTTCGTGCGAATTAGCACGACATTTTCTATCTAGAGTTTGGAGTGTTTGAGATGAAGTGGCTTGCCTATTATCAAGCCACATTCTATGATTCGAAGAATCGTATATTAGGTATCCTTATTCGGCTGATTTGTTGCTTCTTGTCCTTCGGAATGTTAAAGATGATTCTGATGTCTCTGTATCCACTCTTGAGTTTCGAGATGTTGATGATATATCTCGAATTCTAGTCATGTGACTCTGTTGATTTCTATGAGTCCGTTTCGGGTATGACATCCAATCGGGCAATCGATTATTGTGTTGACTTCATTCCCGGTTCTTAGCCTTTCGGTCATCCTCCCACGAGGATGTCCACTAGGGAAATGAGGTGATTTATTGAATTTATTTGATATTTCCATTCTTACCCCTTTTGAGATATCCTCTTTGGATACTCAGTTGTTGGTATACTTTGTGGTATTACTTCACTCGAAGTAATGATTTGTTGTTAATGTTACTTCTCTTCATTCGAGGAGATATTTTACCCTTACTTTTATATCTCATTTCTCTCTTTTAATCTATTGAGTGGTGCTAGGGTCATTCCTCAGCTTGACCCTACACCGATTTTTCATGTGTTACAAGTCGTGGAGGCTAGCATTACTCTTACCGCATTCCGCACTCGTTATGAGTCTTGTGAATGGTTCATTATACCGTTTGGAATAATGAACACTCCAGTCTATTCCATCAATCTTGAGGATCGAGTATTCGGGGAATATCTCGATGAGCTCTATTTGCGTTTCTTGATTTTGAGAATAAGTAATAAATTGTGTTTTCAAATTTCTTCAATTTATTTTTTCAAAAATTGAAGATATGTTTCTAAGAGAAATTGGATTTTGTTTTTGGGAAAAACAAAGAATATTTTGAGTATTATATATGAGGTATTTCTTTTTAAAGAAAATGAATTTTGTGTTGAGTTGTCCGTCTAGTGCTTTAAGAATTCTAGTCGATGCGTTTGGCTAACATTATCGATAGGAATTTCCTAAACGCTGTGATGAGACAATCAGACACGGTAAATTGAGTTTTAATAAGTAAAGTTTGGAAATGATTAATATGGTGGAGTATTAATTTTTTTATTTTAAATGTTTTGAAGCCATTAAACCATAGTGAGTGTTGGATGAGTGGTGAGGCAGTTTTGATCAACTCTGCAGCCAATCGATGGGGTCATTCATTATAAATCAATGACGAGGCAATACCCTTATATTATTTGAAATTTGAGAAATTGAATATGGTAATTTGGGTAAGTAAAAGTGAATAATTCTAATTAAGGGGATGTGTTAATTAGAGGAAAATACCATTTGATGCTTTAATTAATAAAATGATGTATTTAAGGTAAAAGAATACTTTGGTTTGAAAAATTAAAATATTAATTGAATAGTTTAGTACAAGTTATTAATGATGACTATAAAAAATTTGTTTTGACACTTAGTTATTTGAGTAATAGTAGAGGATGGATATAAAACTCTATCTTAAAAATTGGTTGGTGTGAATTTGTAAAATTCTTTTGAAAACAAATTTGAATTAATTATCAACTTTAAATAGTTTTACATTGATACTTAGATGAAAATTTAATTTTGTGATAAGTCAAAATGTGAATTTGAATTGTTTTTGATAAATGAACAATTCATGTGGTATAATCATTTTAATTGTGAGATTGATTTTAAACTCTACATACATATATTCCAAAATTTATTGTATGGATAATCAATAATCATCTTTTGATAATAGAAGAATTAGTTATCTCTTCCAAAATGAGTTTTCTTAGTAAATTACTTTAAAGTTAGATTTTGGAAAGTAATGAATTTTTTTTCCAATTAATGAATTGTTTCTTTTATGTTGATTACATAAAGTTGATCATATTTAGGTATGTCTTAGCTTTCTGGGAAAAATAAGATCATTTAATAAATGGTTTACAAAAGCTTGTTTGAAAATGTAATTTGAAATTAAAATGGTTTGGGAAAAATTTCAAATTTTAAATTGATTTAATAGCTGAAATTTTGTTTGGAAAAGTGCTATACTAAAACAATGATAACTTGAGATTTATAACTCTAAATGTGTTCAATCTTTTTGTAAATGTAAGAGCTTTCAGTAAGCTATAAATTTTATTTCCACTTTGGATGATTTTGATTTTGATTTAGTTTAAAATAGGTTTGAAAGTGGGTAGGCATTTCTACCCTATTACAAAATTCTCTAAGATTTAAGCTGAATGTAAATTTGGCATAACTTTCAAACCATGAATCTGATTTTGATGATCTTTATATCACTGGAAAGCATAGACTTTGTAGAGCAACTTTTCTTTTATAAGAGTTCTCTGATTTTGATGTTTGCTATGTCAAAATTTATTTTCTTTACAGCAGGTTTGTAATTGGAATTTACTTTTTTTCCTTGTAGTCATGTGTATTCTACTTATTTTGTGAATGTAATAGAATTGATGTTTAGTATAAATATATGTTTCAAACTGAAATATATTTTGGTAGAATTTAAGAGTGAAACATTTTAATCACTTTAAATGAAGAGTTTGGAGATTAAATTAGATTTTTGAAAGAAGTTCTAAAAATTTCAAAATGTTGAAATTTAATTATGTAGTAAAAGGATTTTGATAACCTTGAAAATATTTGTTTGGTTAAATAGAAGTATAAAAATCCATTCTTTGAGTTTGTCATGCCTTTGTGCCATTATCTAACAACTTGCATTTTTTGGTCATTTTTGGTTTAGTGACCTTTGAAGTAGTCATCTCTTATCGGAGATTCTTACCTCATTTGTTGTTATCTTAGTATCTGTATGGCTCCTTCCGTAGTGACACATGGAAAGTCATCGTCTTGTTGATGGAGTTCGGATGGAGCGATGCTAAATCCCAACTCTATTCGTGAAACTTTTGTGAAATCAATCTCTTTCGATTGATTTTGGATTGCATTTTTGCTTTTGTGTTCTTGTTTCACTGGCGAGTTGCCTTCGAAATCATGAAGTGTTGCTTGAAGATATTCCATAGCCCTCTAATCCTGACTTATATATTCGGGTAATCATAGAATTTATTGAGCAATTTTATCTTGGTCTTCTTTTATCTTGAGTAAAGAGTGAGGAATTTTGATCTCATGCTTGTCTATCCTTTCTTTGAATGATGAAATAAATGTCTTGAATACAAACTCTTCTCTAGAAATTGCGAGGACACAATTTTATTAAGGTGGGAGTCTTTAACAACCCTGGTTTGGAGATTACCTGTATATATTAAATTATAAAGTAGTTATAATTTAATATTGAGAATTAAAATAAAATTGGAAATTTTAAATTGTTTATTCGGAATAAACAATGAATTTTGAAAATAAAATGAAAAAAATAAAGTTTATAACTTTATTTTATTTATTTGGGTTAATAATGATTGGAAAATGGCGTTTATTTAGAGAGAATGCAATAATTGTATTAATTATTGCTGATTACTTCTTTTAATAATTTTTAAAAGAAATATGAGATTTTTAATGATGGTTTATTTAAATAAAAAGGTGGAAATTGGTTTTAAAATGTATTTTAATTGTAAATTTAAGTTTAAGCTGGTTTGTAATATTTTCCGAGTAAAAAATAATTTTTGTTGAATTTTTGAAGTTAAAAATGTAGACTTTTACGTTTATTAGGTGAAAATTGTGTATTATTATTGAAACAAAGGATTAATAATAATAATGTTTTAAACATAAAAATTAATCCTTTTTATAGTGTAAAATTATTTATTTCATGTATGTAAATTTACAAATTTTGTTTGGTTGAAAATTGAAAGGAAAATGACTTTGTTTTATAAATTAGTGTATATATGAACGCATTTAGTTTTATTGTAAGTAATTAATTTAGGCCATCATACTTTATTTTGTTTAATGGGTCCATTAAGCCCATTAGCACTTAATTTGGTTTGAGAAGGTGAGAAAAAGACGACAGTACGTTCATTTTACTCTTCCTTCTTCCTCTTTCTGGAAATAGAAATACAGTAAAACCCAACTCCATTTTCTCCAAAACCCTAGGCTATAAACTCAATTTCTTCAATGCAAACTAAAATCTATTACAAGTTAGAGTATAATTAAAAGGTGACCTCACTCCAAACCTTACTATTTCATCAAGATCCTTATTTGAGAATAGGGTTTTCTAATTTTACTATGTATTTCTAGTTGCATGTGCTGTTATCAATTTTTACAGGTTATTGGAAGCTTTCTTCTCCTCAAAGTTTGCTTCTTTTGGTAAAAATTTGGTATTTTATCTTCTCTAATTCAAGGTGAGTTTTTTATCTCACGTTTCTAGCTGAAACTAGCCTGATAATGCAAAGATCTGAAAGAAAATAGCTTCTGTGTACGTATATCTTTCTATCAGTTGTTTTATTGAATTTCTTGTTTCTGGTTGCCGCTTTGAGTGGCCATAACTCTTTTATTTTCAATCAAATTGCTGCCAGATCTTTTTCGGAGTGTTATCTATATGTTAAACTGTGTGCATGTCAATTTAGATCCAAAAATTCCATCATTTGATATATTAGATTGACCCTGGAAATCAATACAAGGCTGGAAAACAACCTGGAGAAGAGTCCATAGCCTAGGTCGATAGGCAGGTTGACCCAGCACCCTCCAGGTCGACCAGGCGTTCGACCTGGATACTGGGCTTGGTCGACCCCTTGTTGGCCTAAGCACGACTAGTTTAGCCTTTGTTCTTTTGATTTGCGACTTGTTTTCTGCTTGTTTTCCTTCCTATCTTGCTTGATTTTGATGATGGTTATGTGATGTTTTGAAGTGCTATGATGCCTATCAATAGGCTAGCTAAATTTGGAGAATTTGAAATTCAAATTTGAATTGATTTTGAGTTGAATTTGAATTGAATTCGAATTATTGGTTTTGAGGTATCTTCTTTATTTTTTCGTTGTTTTCAAGCACGGTTTTCTCCAAACCTTTTTGAAATAATTTTTGAAATAAATGGGCATTTCAAATTATTATTATATAGTATTTTAAAATTATTTTCAAATATAACATCTATTTATTTCCTATAATAGTGGAATTTCAAATATTGGTTTTAATAATCGTTTTTCGGAAAATAGTTTTAAAAGCTAGTTTTCTCTAATAAATTATTTTAAATATAAAATACACATTTTTGCACTATTCGAACGTATGAGAAAGAGAATTAAACGATTTAGTAAAACACGTGGTATGGGATACGTGCGTTTACTATTTCGGTTAATTCCGTACTTGTAGGATCGAAGCTATTAGAGGTTATCGATTCTGAGTTATTTTGCCATTTTATGGCGTATTTTGAGTTTTACAATTCCTATTTATTGGAATTATCTGGGATGGCCAATATTTGGCGAGTTATTATGGTTTGAGATCTCCTATTTTAGGAGTTATGGTCAATGAGAACCATTACTATGCTTTATACTTGCCGATGATATGAGGCAAGTCTTGAGTTGAGATTTATGGTTTATGAGAAACCATCACGATGTTTTTACTTATCGATGAGCTGAGACCAGTTTTTATGTCTTTTGATACTTGCTAATGAGATGAGGAAAGTTATGATTTTCTGGGATTTATGATTTTGTGATGTTTTCTAGTGTGTCATTGACTAGCGGTTAGTAAATCGTTTAGTGAGAACGTGTGGTATGGGACGCACGTTACCACTTTTCGGGTTCCTATCTGAGAGTTTGTGACACATTCATGATGTTTACCGGTACTATAGACCTTCGGGTCATCACGATGTTCTACGAATTCGGTCGTCACGGTGTTCTACGACTTCGGTCTTCATGATGTTTTACGACTTCGATCGTCACGATGTACTATGACTTCGGTCGTCACGATGTATTACGACTTTGGTCGTTATGATGTATGGGTACCTAATATATATATATATATAGTATTGGTCAAGATGTGGCACGTGCAGCATTGCTTCGGCATGCAATCGGGGATTTGGCCAATCCGGGTTTTCTGAGTTTTCTGTTTTATTATGATCTCACCATTTTAAGAATTTTTACTACATCGATAGCCTAGTGCTATATGAGATGTTATATATATGGTGATTTCATTTATGATGTTTTGAACTCTTATTGAGTTCCTTGAGTTATGAGTTTTGATGATTTCATGATTTTATAGGATATTATGGGTTTTGCCATTTTGGCGAGTTGAGTTGAGTTTTATATACATTTATACCGATGAGATGAGGTATAATTGAATTTGATGATTCTTCTATATTTGAGATTTATATTGTCATTTCATGGCATTCTGAGGTTTTGTTTATGCGGATGAGATGAGGCATATCTAAATTTTGGGATTATCCTATTTAGAATGTTATGTTTACTATTTTGCCAAGAGTTTGTATTGATGATTCTCCTATTTAGGGGATATGGTTCACCAAAACCATTATTGTTATCTTAGAGATTTCGCCGATGATATGAGGCAAATATAATGTTTAATTGAATTTTCATCATTAAGATTTCTTCCTTGAGGTTTCATTCACTTAAGTGATGTTGATCACTTGAGTTATGATCTTGTACTTCTTGTTTTTTTCTTATTCAAGAGGTATGATCACGGGTTTCTTAATGGAGAGGTATCGCACTCTTGGTATGGTTTCCTTTCGTTTCAAAGGATACCTTATCTTTTCCTCATAATTCTTATTATCGTCTATCCGTATTAAACTGATGTTTTAGCTAGACTGACCCGTGTATTTTATACTCGGGTCAGATCGAGTTTGTTTGAGGATAGATTCGTACTATTTGGCCTTAGAAATTGCTAGATGCTTCCGCTTAGATTTTGGCTACCTTCCTTTGTAGTTATGGTCTCTTTAGAGTGGTATCTTGTGTCGTATATTCATTTGACCCGTGTATATAGAGTAGTCGTCATACCACTTTGATGTATCAAATTGTATTGTGTTGAGATGTATCATTGTATATGTGTATATGTATATCAGTTTGCTGTTCTGTGTTGTGATATTCATTTAGTTATTGTGTTTTGTTCTGATAGATCCGTTAGCCACCTATAGTTTTGTATTAAGTATTTATTGGATATGTCGATCCACTTGAGTTATAAAAAAAAATAATAGAGCATTTATCGATGTATTCAATAGATATTTAAGACAAGGCTATAGATGGTCGCTCCTAACTAGCCCTATTTTCCGCATTATCAGACAGTATTACCTAGTAATACTCTTTGTTAATGTGGGACTCGGGGTAGGGCGTCACACTGATCATCCAAAGGGGCATCTTCATATGTTGCTCTTGGCGTATTTTTTAATAATTATATTTTCTCTGAACGTTGTTCTCGGATTTAGGATTCTGTAATGAATTTGAAATATGATTGAAATGGAATAAGAAATTTGTTTAAAGGTTTTAATTTTTTTTCATATCCATGTGTTTCTGTTATATCAATGTAACTTACATAACCACATTTGGTTACCAAGAATTAATAACTATGGATGACTGCAGCATCCGTAGCCGTTAGTTTTGGGCCTCCAAGTGGGGGATGTTACAGATCTCTTGTCTATGCCAAGTTTGCCTAATAAATATGAGTGTTTTATAGATGACATCTGTTTGGCATAATAAACCCCCGTTCTGCTATAACTTAACTGAATAGATTTTTTTAGGCATCTATTTAGCAGAATAAAACATTGTTTTGCTATCATTTGATTAGATAAAATATAAATTATATGTGTTTAGCAGAATAAATCCTTATTCTCCTATAATCAAATTAAATAGATAATTTGGACATCCAGCTAGCAAAATAAATCCCCAGTCTGGTATCTTATTGATTTGGATATTGAATTGTATGCCAATATATTCATATTGGATAAGAGATGTTACCTAATTATGTATAGTTTTTAATTTCCTTTGTATTTGTGCTTGCCCTTGTGTTTTATGATGTTTGAATGGAAATGTTATCCCTTTGAAATATTTTGTTTAATCTTGTGCATGGGTTCTACAAAGATAATTAATTATTTAAATAAAGAAGGTTTAAATGAAATTAATTATTTAAATAATATGGTTTTAAAATTAATAGATTATTTTAATAATAAGGATTTAAAATCAACTAATTATTTTAGTAATGGTGTTTTAAAATCGATTAATCATTTTAGTAAAGTGTTTTAAAGATAATTAATCATTTAAACAAGGATGTTTTAAAGTTAATTAATGTTACCTGGCTACTTGTCCCTTCAGTTACGAGGCGATAGTTGCAAAGGCTATGGTTGAGCCTAGACGGGATTCAAACCAAAAGAGATATGGAAGTATAAGAGTTCGGTGTAACTCGATTGGTTTGGTGTGTGAGTGGTTCGGCCTATATATATGGAAGTATAAGAGTTCGGTGTAACTCACATCTTTTCTATTCAAACTTGTATTCAAGTTGTTTGTTTACGGATTGTATATGTACTATAGTGATTAGAAAAGTAAAAAAGATTATATTTAAAGTGGATTGCGGCAATTACGCTGAACCACTATAAATCTGGTGTTCTCGTTTT
Organism: Allium fistulosum; assembly: GCA_030737815.1. Taxonomy (NCBI): domain Eukaryota; kingdom Viridiplantae; phylum Streptophyta; class Magnoliopsida; order Asparagales; family Amaryllidaceae; genus Allium; species Allium fistulosum. The sequence goes on along the minus strand of CM060905.1, from coordinate 387,227,037 downwards.
TGTTGTTCCTTTTGCATTCAATTGTGTTACTTCTCTGCTTTAATTTACTTTCTTCGTTAACCTCTCTACACAATTCTATTCAAGGGTGTTAGTGACCAATTTTGGTGCTAACATTTTGGTGCTTTTACTGATAAAATTCATTCTCGGGCTGTTAGGATCTACTTTGTTGCTACTGGATTGAGGAAATTTCCCAAAGGAGATCCAAGTTCATTCTCAAGAGTTCATAGGTTCTACTCATAGTTCCTATAGACAACTCTAAGATGACAAGACCACGTACTAGATCCACCTCCCACAATGCCGATGCTAATGAGACCGCTAGCATCCAACAAGTAGGACCTAGCAATCAGCAAGCTAATGCCGGTACAGAACCTACCATCATCCCAAACCAAGCAGAAGCTATCACCATGGCAGAGTTCAATGAACTGATGAGGGAGCTCGTGGAAAGTATGAGACAGCTTAATGAGCAGATTCAAACAAACGCCAACCTAATGACCCAGATCGCTCAGTAGCAGCGTCGAAACGCTGGAGGAAGCCCTGCTTCCTACTCATCATCCGACAGCTCCGCTTCGTCAGATGAACACCCCAGGCGTAGACACCGTAGGATTGAAACGGCACAAACTGGTGCAATAGAGCAATTGGTGGCGACTCGCCAAGAACAAACCAACAAAAATGGTCCAGATTCCTTAGTTGGAACCGTGGCCCCTCAACTGCACCTGGGGAGTCGCACCCAACCTGGAGTGGGAAACTTAGGATCTGGAGCACGCTTGGGAGCTGGTCCACCACCTCGCCAGGATCCTAATGAAGCGGTTCCTCAGGATGCACACTTAACTGATCGCCTACCGAGGAGGCACCAGCTGGAGCAATCGCGCAGGACGGATACCGACTTGTTCAGGCAATTGATGAGGGAGAATAAGGGCTTAACCAACGATGATTGGGGAATATTGAGGAGCCATACTCCATTTACAAATACCATCCTACAAGCTAAGTACCCTTAGAATTTCAGGATGCCTACTATTCCAGCTTATGAAGGGAAGACCGACCCTCGACAATACATAATGAGATACGAGTGGATGATGGACTCGGCTAGGGCAAATGATGCGACCAAATGCAGATGCTTCCCAATAACCCTATCTAGAATCGCTACCATGTGGTTCACCAAAATTCCCCCATAATCGATCCCCAGGTTTGATGAGTTAGCAACGAAGTTTGTAGAGCAGTTTAGGATCCATGCCACCCAGCCAAAGGACATGATGTCGTTGTCCAGTGTGATCCAGGCTCCGGGGGAGTCGTTGAAGGATTATTTGCAAAGATTTCACGTTGCCGCTACCGAAGTTAGCAACCTGAATGACCATGCTATCCTTATGGGCGTAATGCAAGGAGTGGACCCAGACTTAGAGTTTTGTGACTGGCTGGAAGGCAAACCAACGACTACCATGGAACACTTTTATTCAAAGGCAAACCAATTCATGAGAAAGGAAGAGGCCAGGTGGTCAAGACGGAGTAGTGCGCCAGTACCCAGTAAGGAAGCGGTGCAAAGCAACATTGCGGTAAAGCAATCTGGCAAAAACTCTGGTAAGGTCCAAGTCAATATACGCCTCTGAATACATCTTTGGAGAATATTTATCTATCAACTTGTAATACATTCCAATACTGAAAGCTGCGCCCAAAGGAATCGAAAGAGGAACAAAAGCAGACTGGAATGTATTATCGGTTTCAAGAGACCTACGGGCACAATACTGAAGAGTGCAAACACCTACATGATGCTATAGAAAAGCTGATTTGCCAGAAGAAGTTACAGCAGTTTGTTAAGAATCCGCAGGAAGGCGGGGACATCCGACCCCAATCACGGGCCAGCTTCACACCGACTTGAGGATCCCACTCGGACCAGAGGAAGGCTGTTCATAAACACGATAATCGGTGGACCTCATCCAGTAGACAAGATTTGGCAAGAAATGGAACGCTATGCTAGTTCCTTGAAGCATGCGGGCTTCGAGTGCTGCTCGAACATAGAAGACGGGACTCTGGTAAAATAGCATCGAATGATGACCGATGATATAGTATTCGGGAGTAGGGATGCCGATCAGGTGCAGGCACCTACCATTGACCCGATGGTTATCTCAGCTACGATTGGACCGACGCTTATGAGAAGAATACTAATTGATTATGGGAGTTCTGTTAATATTTTCTTCAAGAAGGCGTATGACCAAATGAAGATGGAGGCGAAGGATCTAAAACCATCTAAAGCCTGCATTCACGGCCTTAATGGTTCAACTACTGATGCAGTAGATTTTGTTGAATTTGCCAGTTGAACTTGGAGAAGATGAACGCAGGAGGGTACAGATCCTACCATTCATTGTTTTGGATGTTGATTCCCCATATAATGTTTTTCTGGCTGATCGGCCCTGGCGGAGTTTAGGGCAGCTTTGGCCCCATGGTGTTTGACCTTGAAATTTTCAACGGAAGGTGGAGTTGGTATAGTGCATGGCGATCAAACGACTAGTCAAGCTTGTTATATGGCAGAGCTGTGAGAGGCCCAGCGAAGAGATAAGGGAAAGGGTGTGGACAAGCCTGTTTGCATCCATGTTGCTGAAAATTGACAAATAGCGCCTGAGCCATGGCTTGGAGAACACAGTCGGATCTATAGAGACATAGATCCGAGGGATGATGATGAAGAACCCAAGGAAGCCAAGGCGGTGCCGGCTAAACTGACGATTGACATTCCAGTCAGCCATGATGACCCATCACGGGTGCTTAAGATTGGATCACCGCTCAACCCCTTGATGATGGGAGACCTTACTGATTTCCTCCAAGCGAATCTCGATGTTTTCGCTTGGACCGATTCTGATATGTGTACGATTTCTCTCGCCATCGCAAGTCATATGTTGAACATTGACCTGAAGTATGTGCCAGTGAAACAAAAGAGGAGAGGCATGGACCCGAAGAGGTTTACTGCTCTCAAGGAGGAGGTAGATAAACTCAAAGCCAATAGGTTCATCCGCGACACCCTCTATCCTGAATGGATATCTAATCCCGTACTGGTGAGGAGGAAAACGAGAAATGTAGGACCTGTGTTGATTACTCAGACCCGAATAAGGCGTTCCCTAAGGATAGTTTTCCACTGCCTGGAACTGATTAGCTAGTCGACTCGACGGTAGGACACGAGTTATTGTCATTTATGGATGCGTATGCAGGATACAACCAAATCCCGATGCACATTCCGGACCAGGAGCATACCAGTTTTGTCACAGACATTGGATTGTACTGTTATGTAGCGATACCTTTCGGGTTGAAGAACGCATGGGCAACTTATCAACGTTTGGTGAGTCAGATGTTTAAAGACCAGATTGGTAGAATGATGGAAGTCTATGTGGATGATATGCTCGTGAAGTCATGGTAGTCAAACGACCACATTCGAGAGTTAGCAGAGATGTTTGATATACTCAGATTTTATGGAATGAAAATCAATCCATTGAAATGTTCCTTTGGCGTTGTGTTGGGAAATTTTTTGGGTTACATTGTCAACGCGCGAGGAATCGAAACGAACCCAAAATAGATTCAATCTATTCGAGGCGTACAAGCACCCAGAACTATAAAGCAAGTACAAAGCCTGAATGGGAAAGTCGTTGCACTGAGTCGACTTATATCCAAAGCAACCGACAAGTGTATTCCTTTCTTTGATTTGATAAGGAAAGGGAAAAGAAAATTTGAATGGACGTCGAATTGTGAGGACGCGTTCCGAGCTCTGGTGAGTCACTTGGAGAGGCCCCATGTTCTGTCAAAGCCCATAGACCATGAGGAGTTGTATGTTTACTTGGCCATATCCCAGCATGCCATAGTGCAACTTTGATTCGTGAGGAGGACCGAATCCAAAAGCCAGTGTACTATGTTAGTAAGCGTTTAACGGGGGCCGAGAGGAATTATCCCAAGATTGAGAAGCTGGCTTACTATTTGGTGATCGCATCACGCAAGCTCCGCTCATATTTCCAGGCACATCTGGTCAGTATCTATACCGATCAACCTTTGCGACAGGTGCTCCAACGACCAGAGAATTCTAGAAGATTACTCAAATGGAACATTGTGCTAAGTCAGTTTGACATCACCTACCGGCCACGGAGGGCTATCCAGGGACAAACGCTAGCATATTTCATTGCTGAGTTCACTATATCGGATGAGCCAAGTGGAAGTGATGTGATTCCCGCTGTTCGTTGGAAGCTATATACCGATAGGGAATCCAACGACCATTGTTCCGGGGCAGGTTTTATTCTTGTAACTCCCGAGAACCGATCGATTTGTTATGCTTTGAAACTTAATTTCCCCGCTATGAACAGCGAAGCCGATTATGAAGCGTTGATCTCTGAACTGAAGCTTACCAAAGAACTTTGAGTGAAATCGGTTGAAATATTTTCTGACTCACAGTTGGTGGTGTACCAAGTACGGGGAGACTATCGGGCAAAGGGATAAAGGCTTGCCCCTTACCTCGCTCGGGTTCAAGAATTGTTGGCGGACCTCAAATACTACAATATTTCGCACATTCCACGCGAACAAAATGGGGAAGCCGATTCCTTGGAAAAATTTGCAAGTACTGGTGATGCACAGCTGATGGGCTTGGTTCCCTTTGAAACTTTACATTCCCCGAGTATAAATGAGATGGAGGTAGATTTTGTGGCAAAGACGGAAGCTGAAAGGGAGTTGTGGATGACCCTGTTCAAAGAATACTTGCTACATGGAACCTTGCCCGAGAGAAAGAACGAGAGATGACAAGTCGTTCGTAAGGCCTCACGGTTTATAATGCAGGATGGAATGATGTATCAGAAGGGATTCTCCGTTCCCTTGCTTAGGTGCATTGCCCACGATGAGATAAAGCGGGTTTAAGAGAAGTCCATGAAGGAGAGTGAAGCGACTATACTGAGGGGCAGATACTAGCTAAAAAGATACTCTGATATGGATAATATTGGCCGACCGTGAATCAGGACGCCATGGACTATGTAAGGAGATGCGACAAATGTCAAAAGTACGCAAAGATCCCTAGAGCACCGCCGATGGAACTCACGCAAATGGTTAGTCCATGGCTGTTTGCGATATGGGGGATCGATATAATCAGCTCCTTGCCAATTTCCAAAGGTGGTGCGAAATATGCAATTATCGTGGTCGATTACTTCACCAAATGGGCAAAAGCGGAGCCATTAGCTATGATCACCACCAAAAAGGTCTTTAACTTTGTTGTGTGAAACATTATATGCTGCTTTGGTCTCCCACGGACTATCATTACTGAAAATGGAACTCAATTTGAGAGTAGAGAATTCAAAGAGTTCTGTCAAAAATATTGCATTGAGAAAAGGTTTGCAGTAGCTGCTCACCCTAAATTGAATGGGCAAGTTGAAGTCATAAATTAGATAATGAAGTCCATCTTAAAGAAACGTTTGGAGAAGGCTAGAGGCAAGTGGGTGGATGAGCTTCCAACAGGATTCTGGGCCTACGGAACCACCGACAAGTCGGCGACTGGCCACCCTCCTTTCGCCTTGGCATACGGCACTAAAGCTGTTATACCGTGGAAATTGAAGTTCCTTCTCACCGGGTGACTCATTATGATCCTAGAACGAACCGAGATCTTTTACTTGAGTCGTTGGACCTTGTCGACGAGAAGCCTGAAGAAGCTGATTTAAGGGCGGCCGCATATCGGCACCGAGTCGCCCGATATTATAATGAAAAAGTTCGACCAAGAGCTTTTGATGTGGGCAACCATGTTTTGAAGCGATTTTTTCCAGTCCCATCACATATGAATCCCACATGGGAAAGTCCCTACGTCATTTAACGGAGGCTTGGAGAAGGAACCTTCAAGCTAGCGACTGTTGATGGCATGACACTCCCCAGAGCATGGAATAGTGAGCATTTGCGCCGTTATTATACTTAGTTTATTTCTTTTTCATTTTAGTAGCAATTGTTTCCCGTATATGTTTCTTTTGTTGTTCTCTGTTTCCGACATGTAATAAGACAATTCAGTTTGTCCCTATTTTCTACAATCAATAAAGGCTTGAAGCTGTTTTTCTATGAACTATTGGTGTTCCGTGTTTTATAATTTATGGAAAAATTAATTTTCATTAATCCGTCTGGCGTATGAACGCACACACAAAACTAAAATCGACCAACTACGTATTCAAAAATCTCTAAGTCCCTGAAGCAGACTGGAGTACTCTATGTCTCCTGAGTGTGGACTAGAGTATAAACGATTCAAAAGTCTCTAAGTCCGCAGAGTGCGGACTAGAGTACTTTGAGTCCTCAGAGTGTGGACTAGAGTATAAATGATTCAAAAATCTCTAAGTCCCCACAGTGCGAACTAGAGTACTCTGAGTCCCCAGAGTGCGGACTAGAGTATAAACGATTCAAAAATCTCTAAGTCCCTGGGGAGTACTTTAAGTCTCCAGAGCGTGGACTAGAGTATAAAAAAGTCAAAAAACTCTAAGTTCCTAAAGCGGACTGGAGTACTCTAAGTCTCTAGAGCATGGACTAGAGTATAAATGATTCAAAAATCTCTAAGTCCCTGAAGTGGACTAGAGTACTCTAAGTCTCTAGAGCGTGGACTAGAGTATAAATGATTCAAATATCTCTAAGGCCCTGAAGCGGACTAGAGTACTCCGAGTCCCAAGAGTGTAGACTAGAGTATAAACGAATCAAAATCTCTAAGTCCCCAGAGTGCAGACTAGAGTACTCTGAGTCCCCAGAATGCGGACTAGAGTATAAACGACTCAAAATCTCTAAGTCTCCAGAGTGCAGACCAGAGTACTCTGAGTCCCCAGAGCACGAACTAGAATATAAATGATTCAAAAATCTCCATGTCCTTTGAAAGCGGACTAGAGTTTAAATGACCCGCAAGACTTCGAATCTCAATTATAGATTAAATTATAAGCTAAGCGATGAGAATCTGTGAATGCAAAGAAACAAGATTTTATTCACTTCTCAAAAAAAAATTCCTTACAACTTCTCCGAATGTTCGGAGACCAAGTTTATCTACAACGACTACTGACAAAATAAAAAGCAAAGGAAAGGGAAACGACTACATGATTTTGACTTATTTAAGCTAAGCGAGGCATGACAGGACGACAACAACTTCTTTGGCTTTCTTTCCTTATTCGGTTTCTCCGAAGTTTCCTCAGTTGAGTGTTTTCTCCTGGACCCCTTGCTTCCAAGCAACGTGACATCTGAGGAAAGAGGGGGAACTTCCAAAGGTGTGGTCCTACCAGGGAGAATGACCTTCAATGGCCTATTTAGGGGATTGCTGAGTTCCACCACCCTGGATTCTGTCTTAACTTTGATTCTCTCTTCGTCCTCCTCCTAAAGTTGCTCTTTCGTGCTAAGCTAGGAAGTATGCTCGAAAGCGCCTGTGATTTCGACATCGTCCTGTTCTTTTGCATGTGAGGGATCTTCAGGTTTATCCTCATCTAGCACCCCGATTACTTGATCATCGAGACCAGGGGTATCTCCGGTGTGAGGTGCTCAGCCTCTTTTTCTTCCCGCTCCGTGGCGACATCGCTCCTTGGAGTCAGCTCGGGACCAAAGTGACTTATACGAATTCATGGAAAGCAAATGTTAGAATACATCCGTTACTCGCCAAAAGCGATGATTTCCTGAATTCTAGAAGTTGAAGCTACGTACCAGCTTCCAATTGACTTTCAGTGGTCCCTGGAGTATCACCCTCAGGGATTGGGGATAAAATGTGAATGCCAAGTTCGGGCTTCTCCAGGTCATAACCGACATGCTGCTAGGGAGGCCCAAGTGACGAAGTCTCGGCCGGTTGAACGGGAGGAGGAACTTGAGACTCAGTGCCGGACGGGTCAGCAATATCTTCCTTACAATTCGGTGACGGGGATTCTCCTCCAAAGAGGGCTTTAGCCGTAGATATGTCTGAAGGCTCATTTCATCGGAGCACTTCCCTCACGAGAGCCTCTTCATCAACCTCTTCAACGCCTAGCTCCACTTTCTTAATTTTTTTCAAAGTAACCCATGCTTCAGCTAGTGATTCGAGATAACCATCGCCCAAGAAAGATAAGTCACGGTGCATAAGGACTCTTGCATTGTACTCGGCGATGAGCGGGTCAAAGGAACACTTAATCTCTTCTCTGTCGGCTTTGGTTGCTTCCTCAATTCGGGAGTCTACCTCTGAAAGTGCTGCCTTTTTGCCTTCTTTGCGAGCAGCATCTTTTAGCGCTTAAATCTTGAGTAGCTCTTCGTCGAGTTTTGTTTTAAAATTCCTCATCTCGATGATTTCATCGCAGCATTTTTGTGATTCTTCCTGCGCTAAATTTTTTTCTTCCTTTTCTTTGGAAAGTATCTCCTCTAACTCTTTGACTCGACGAGCAAGGCCATCTTTCTCTTTTTGCAGAGAGTCGTTCTCCAGAGCTAGAGTGCCGCTGCGTTGAACTGCCACGTTTAACTCTTTTTTATGACTGGCCTCTAAGCGTCTGACCGCCTCGACTGTCTCCTTGGCATTCTTTTGGGCGGTCTCGAATTGAGATTTGTCTAAGAGTAGTTCCTCATCCTGGCCCTTTATAATATCTCTGTCGTGAATGGGTTCGAGCTTAAGGCAGTCAATTTCGTGCTGGCGCTCGATGGAAACTTCCAAGACTTTTTCCACTAAGTGTACGAATGCGTCATGTTGGAAATACACGTCGTTGTTGCAAGCAATAGCGCTCTGTTTGACATGTCCAGGAATAGGATGAATTGCACGGAGAAATTGCAGTCCGTCGAAATAGATCTTCGGAGATGTAGCTTTGAGCTTGGCTAATTTTTCTACTGTGGTCGGATCGTGAGCGGGAGCCGAGGGAGTCTGCTTTACCAGAGTCACGGACTTCTTATGAGGCTCATGGGTTTGCTTGGTGCTCGAGGAGCCAGAATGTTGGTCGCGAAGGACTTCGGACTGGGAGGCTTTCTGAGCAGACTTGTCCCTGCTATGTGTCGGAAGATTGGGAGGATCATTTGGATATGAGGAGTGGCCGTGGGACCTCCTTCGGGAAGATGAGGACGACTCTCTAGAATGATAGTCTCTATCTCCGCCTTCATCCCTATCTCGTCGTTTACCCGATCCCTAGTCCCAACTAGAATGATAAAAGACAAAGGATCCTCGGAGACAATCAATGCCATATATGCGCCCCATTTCACCTATACGTAAGATTAAACGAGAATGAATTAGTAGAAGTCACAAGATGAATTGAATTCAGGTGTATGATGGAGTGTAATAGTTCGTTTGTGTCCTAGTGCATCCCCCCAATGGACCAGTGTTTTTTGCTTTACTCATCGGAGTTTTCTCTACCTGATCATGAAGATGGGCGCCTTCTTCACTTCTCACAGGCGAGTTAAATCCCATAGTGCCGGGATTATTGGAGTCAAAATTCAACAGATCGTCGAGGATGGTTAAGTTAGATAGTCCCTTAAGTGAGCTTTCCAATTTTTGAGAAGACGATCCTTTCTCGATAGGGGTTATCGTGACCTTTGAAGTTCCGTCGACCTTTCTCTTTTTCAGCTTATACGCTAAGCTCTTCTTCTTTTTCGAAGGAGGCGATGGTTGGTCGGCGCCGGGTGCATCAGCTATTGACGCTTGGCCGGAACTTATATTCTCATCGTTCGCCACTAGCGCCACAGTTTCTTTAATCTCGCCTTCCTCGTAGTATCGGGAGCCCCTTCGGCAGGGGCACCGAAGGACCAGCTTGTTCTTTACTCGCTTCCACGGTCGTTCTTGTAATTGTGGTGCCACATGGAAGGCTAGTCCTGCAAACCACTTCTAGCAATCCGAACCTCGAAAGCAGTTCGTTGGTAACTACTGATTTGATTTCATAGTCTTCCATAGGGGTAGCTCGAATAGCCTTAACGGCCTCAGAGTACCTAGCGCCTTCGGTTCGTGGGCGGATAACTATAAGGATTAAAATACGTTCAGACTTTCAGAAAATGCGCCTTAAGTCTTAGAATGAAGAGTGAGATAAGGATGAGACTTACGTCCTTCCAGCCATCTTCTCGCAAAGTCGGCATGACAACGTACGTAGAACCACTACTGTTTGAACTGAGAAAGCTTATTCCACGTACCCATCAGAACTTGACATTTGGGTTATGGCTTGAGGAATATGTAGGATGGACTATCAATACATCGCTTGAAGCGGTAGATGTAATGGATGTCCTCGGGAGTTGGAGGTCTGAATAGGAAGCTCATGAAGAGAATGTATGTACCGTGGATAAATGCATGGCTATTAGGGTGTAGTTGTGCCGAAGTAATCCCTACATATTGTAATACTTCATGGATAAATGAATTAAAGGGTGGCACGCTTCTGGCCCAACACATGAACTTGTTGCACGCAGTGTAGCCAACTGGGGGCAAGTGGGGCCGATCTTGAGCTGACGGAACCAGGACGTCGTCAAAAGGGATTCCATGGATAGTGCACAATCGACGGAGAGCGGCTTCGCCGATTTTTGAGGCATGTGAATCAACTGGGTTATCTAAAATGACAGCTCCGTCCACGGTATCAAGGACCGGACCGATCACCTCAGCAGGGAGAACTGGAATGTCGGGAATGGGGCGAATGACGGACTTGACGTCCCCACTACCGCTTGTTGTGAACTTGGTCTGGGCTTGTCAGAAACAGTTGCGGAGCTTGACTTCTTAGACATCTCCGAGAAGCAATTGATGTGAATGGATACATGTTTAAGCTATACTTGAAAGATGATCAACATCAGAATATAACAACAAAATATTCCCCTCGTGTGGTGTGTGAACTAGTGCAACCATTCAAGCATGAATATAAAAGAATTAAAGTTCTAAAGACTGGTAAAGCATGATTGAGCTTTAAACTATCGTCTTCGGAGACCGTCATCGCTGACCGTCTCCGACAGCTTGTCCTATGTCCGGTAGCGAAAGTCTTGGAGTCTGGCATTGGCATCATAGACTATAAAGGTTGTTACTTATATTTGTCGAGATAGATTCGCATGTAAAATTACTTAAGTTGTGGGGTAGTTAATCTGGATTAAGTCCTTGGGCTTATGTGCTTTGGTCCTTGTCATTGTCCATTATGTTATGCTTGGGTGTGGAAATAAGTTGTCCTTATTTATGCGGTGTTCAAGTTAGAATAGTCCAGATTGTCAATACCGACCCCAACACCTAGTGCCGATCCAAACATTTTGTCTCCTATACCGATCGCCTCCCCAAAACAATCGATCCACTCACTCTCTCAAGACAACCGACCTACTCCTACGAACTACCGACCGCCTCTCTAGGCAAAAACGACCGATCCGCACATTCCCCCAAAACAACCGATCCACTCACTCTCTTAAGATAACCGACCCATATTCACTCTCAAACCACCGACCTATAATTTCCCTCGGTACCAACCTACTCTTTCCTTCTTTCAGTACCAACCTACTTTAATACTAAAATCCAACCGACCGACTTCCCTTTAGATTGCCGACACAGCCTTAAAAAAACTCCTCTACCGGTCGGCTTCCACCAAAATATTCCAGCCTAAATTTTCCTAAGACACCAACAAACTAAGGCTACCGACTGGGTTCTTCACTCCTCCTACACCGAATCCCCCTTTCGCTCCCTAGAAAGTAAAGTCTTTTTCTTCTCCAAACCACCTACCACCATTTTTACCTATGCTCTTGTTTCCACTCTCTCTCTCTCCCCTCTTCCCCGCCATGAAAAATTAAGTACCAACACAGCTCTGTCCTAGTTAACGGCCAGGAAGAAACAACCCACAAGTTTGAAATATCTCACTATGCGTTAATTTGAGGATTGGGCGAGTGATTCTTGGGGGTTTGGAATTGAGGAGAATGGGGTAGCGCGTTTGGAAGATGATGGAGTGAAGTGGAGAGGAAGTTCGGTGATGAGGAGGAGTGTGAGTTTAGCACGGTGATGAGGAAGGAGAGATATGGAGTAATTTAGAAGGCTTGTAAAAGTGAGGTGTAAGTGGAAGGAAAGAAAAATGTAGGCTTTTATATGATGAGGGGGAAGCTGAAGGGGCACTATCCCATAGAACTGGTCAACTTGCTTTGGTGGGTCGGTAAGGGAACGTACCCGACGTTACCAGTTGAACCTACTGTGTGGGTCGGCCTTCATATGACGACCCATCCCTTGTTTTAAAAGAAAAATAAAAAAAATAAAAATATATATAAATGAATAATAGAGGTAAATATAATGATGATAAAATATGATATGAGAATGTATACACATATAATAAAGATTGAGGATGATAATTTGGAAAAGAGACATATACTACAAGATAGGTGAACGAGCGTGGATTTGGGAAGTCCACCACGATTCAGCCTTCGAAAGGTTGTATACACTCAGCTTTTGAAAAGTTGTATTGGGATTTTGAAAGTTTCTTCAAGATTAAGCTAGTACGTTCGGACAACACGAAGCTTCGTAAAAGGCCAATGAAGAATGACAGTCGGTTATCATTCTGAACGAATCAACCTCTGGAAGTAGGGATTACTCGCTGATTCAAAGTGTGTCATGTTGATTCACACAACGCACTTTGGGGGGCAAATGTTACTCGGCTACTTGGCCCCCCGGCTACGGAGCGATAGTTGTAGAGGCTATGGTTGAGTCCAGACGGGATTCAAACCAACAGAGATATGGAAGTATAAGAGTTCGGTGTAACTCGATTGGTTTGGTGTGTGAGTGGTTCGGCTTACATATATGGTTCGACATGTGTGGGTCGGCCTAGGCAAGTCGGCCTTAGAAGGATTGACATATGTGGTTCGGCATACATAGATGGTTCGGCATGTATGGGTCGGCATAGGTGGATCGGTCGAGGTAGGAAAGATGAAGTGGATTGACCTAAATGGGTCGGCCTAAGGGTTCGGACTTGGTGGCTTGATATAGGTAATTAAGTAATGATGGATCGGCTTAGGTGGGTCGGCATAAGTGGATCGGTGTTTTGGGCTTGGTCGCCCCAGTTCATCATAACTGGTTCGGTGCATCCTACGGGGGTTAGCGGGCTATCTGGTCTACGAAAAGTGAAGCGTACAGTGTTTCTTTGCTTCGAGTCACATCGCTACTTGCTTCGAGTCACTTGAGAGTTAGCTTCGAGTCATCCACGAGGGAACCCCAGCTAGGCAGTGATGGTTCGGCCAGAGTGGCTCGGCGACTATTGGGTCGGCCATAGAGGGTCGGTATGCATAGATCGGTGCACAGGAGTTGTCAACTATGGGCTGAAGTGTCTTGGTCATGGGCCTACATAGGGGGACCAACCTGTCTTCATCTATAAATAGAGGGGCAGGGGTCTAGTTATGGGGATCTTTTTTCGAGAACTCCAGGGATACTCTTCCATTTTCAGTACTCACTTCTTTTCTGTTCAAACTTGTATTCGAGTTGTTTGTTTACGGATTGTATCTACACTCAAGTGATTAGAAAAGTAATAAAGATTATATTCAAAGTGGATGTAGGAAATTACACTGAACCACAATAAATCTGGTGTTCTCATTCTTGTTGTTCTTTTTGCATTCAATTGTATTACTTCTCTGCTTTAATTTACTTTCTTCATTAACCTCTCTACACAATTCTATTCAAGGGTGTTAGTGACCAATTTTTGTACTAACAATTAATCTTTTTAAATAGTGTTGTTTTGAAGCAATTAATCAACATTAAAGCTAATTGATTATTTTAAATAATGATGTTTAGAAAATAATTAATCATTGATTAAAGTTGATTTATCATTTTAAGCAATGATATTAAAGGAATTATTGGTTTTAAAAGGTAATTAACTTGTGCTTAAAGTAAATTAATTCATTTTTATAAAGTTGTTTAAAGTTAATATTTTTAATGTGAAACCTCGGCACAAGTTTGGTTTAAAAAGTAAAAGTTCGATTCGATTACAGAGAAGTAGCGGCGTAAACGATATTGATTATATAAAAGAATTTAGTTATACTTTTAATACTAAACATCAAGGCATAGACTTGTTTCTATTTTGAAGGTTAAAAATGTCGTCAAGTTAATGCCTAGAGTTAACACTACCTCAACTTACCCTGCTTCATTTTCAACCGAGGTATGTCACTTGTTTGGAAATGAGGAGTACTGATAAAAATATGAGATTTAATTTCCACATATGATCATTTTTAATTATTCCCCATAGTTGATTAATTAATTATCAAATCATCTCTCTTCATTGTGTATCGTCAATCTAAGACGATTTATTGCTCATTTGAGTTCTGATATCCTTTGTCGGAAATGACTATAATTCAAGCACTAGTGGGGTCCAAGCTATGTGGGGTTGTTCCCATTAGGGTATTTTCACATCTACTCTAGGTCAGTTTTGGTTACATGTGCAATAAGATGTGAAATACTCAGATTCTCGATAAAGGTTGGCGGCGTCCGGCTTGGAGTTCCCTAGAGCCATCGTAGTCCTAAAGTATATTTCTAGAGGTATACTTCCGATAGGGGGAGCACCCTCCAAGTCATCTGTTGGAAAATTTTCCTTTCCTTTCCTTTGATTCCAAAATTTTAAATTTACTTCTTTCTTAATTGCATTGGGAAGTGTTGTGGGCACTTCGCGATGTTTAATTATTTGTATCCATCGTTGTGATTAGATGTTGTTATTGTAAGGGGAAACCCGTTCCGCAATTTTTGGCGTGATCTAACATATTGTGTTTATTTCCACCTTTATGTTTAGAGATTTACTCATACCAGATGTATTGTCTGACCCGAGTTGTTTGTTTTCCCTAAAACTCTCGGATACTCAATTATATTTGAGTAGTCCGAGAGTAGAAGGTTTTCTTTGGGCTCTTTGAAGATGATGGACGAGCAGGAGGCTCTTTTATCTATCTAGTTACTTATTCCCGCTGTTATATCTATTATGTATATGTATTTCATATCAGCAAGTGTAAAGGTAGAGTGTTTAATCACATAGTCTGATAAGTTGTAATATATTTGTGTAACTCTGATAACTTCATGGAAGGTGTAACCTTTTTTACTATATTATTTTGTATTATATGTAACAGGTCCATTACAAGATTTTTCTATTATGTCATGTTCTGTTTTTTTATTTTCTCCCATGACAACTTGTCTTTTTGATGCTTTAGCAATGGCACACAAATACCATGGATGTATTAAGTGTCGTTCCCAGGGGTCAGAAAGGTAGGTCATCACAAAGTGGTATCAGAGTTTAGGTTGAGTGAACACATTGGCTTTGGGTGGGGTAAACTCATTAAAGATAGGGTACGTGACACCCTAGAATGAGTTTCAGCGTATATATAAGAGTGTGTATTTGTTATTTTTATAAAAATACTTTTATATCGTGATCTGTTGAGTGGTTTATGGATTTCGATCAATACAAGTAGCTAACGTTATTGATAGTGATCTCTAAAGCACTTAAACAAGGCCAACCGACACAATATTGTTTTAAATTAGGTAAATTAAATAATTTTACCTAAATTATATTTTGTATATAAAAGAAAATTTTTAGAAAATTGTTATAGTTGTTTAGGATATGCTTGTTGTTAGAGAATGATTATATCTGATCATTATCATTTATTATTTATTATTTAGCCTCAAATAGTATATGAGCATTTATTGTTTTAGTTAAATTAAACATGAACATAATTCAGTTTCACAATTTGACTATAAGGCATTCGGTGATAGTAGTGGGAATATATGATACCATTTGGTAGTACCTAGTTCCCTAGTATTATTTTGGGGTTACTTGAGCTATATAAATATATTTCTGTGGTTAAAATGTATAAAAACCATTTCGAAAGAGTTTTGAAAAAGCTGGGTATTTGGATCTCGAGTTTACTTAAGAAAAAATAAATTGAAAATGGAAATGTTTGAACCAGATAGTGGTATATACTCTCAAGATGTAGTAAAGTATTAAAAAAATTAAGCTTAAGTTATTTCTATGAAATGTTTTCATAAATAATTTTAGCAGAAATAGAAATTGGTATTAGTGAGAACCAATAAAATAAGTACATAAGTTGAACATAGATCATTCCTCTTTTCACATAGGTTGGATCTAAGATTCGAGTACATGTCTTTAGGTGTGTCACACCATTCCAAATAAGGATCGATCACTTGATTTTTGACAGAGAATACTTGGTAAGGGTTGTGGATAGGGAACCAAAGTTTCTATCATAGTATATGGCTATGTAAGGATAATGGAGGTTCCTAATCAAGGAGCCTCGTCGGAGTCCGCACTAAAAAAAGATCGGGTGAGCAATACTAGTTCAGAAAAGATGTTGTGTATTTGAGGAGATATCGAACCGGATTTTGCATAGGAACGATCTATGGGCATCATAAGGACTCAAGAGTAATTTGGATGTTTCTTTCTAGGTTTGAGTTGTGGTGGAATTTCGGGGTCGAAATTATTTTAAAGAGGAGAATGTTGAAAGTGTGTATGCTTGTGCACACTAATTGTGGATCGTGTAATATGGACTAACAATATATGCGGAATGTTATTTACAATTGCTATACAAGTAAATATTCAATAAACTAACTATATAGCAATTCACAGATATAGAATAGTAAATGCAGTAAACTGTAAAAATCACACCAGGGATTTTTATACTAGTTCGGACCTCCCGTCCTACGTCCAGTCCCAGACTCCTATCTGGATTTTCACAACCAACTACCTCGCTTCACCCGGAGGAACAGGTTTACAACACCCGAACAGCCGCACGGGATTTCGTGCCTCTTACAACACCGAGGACTTCAACAAAAACAAATACAATAGCCGTTGACAACTTGTGCTCTTGATAACACTGATTTGTCACTTGTAGTACACCCTTCCTATAATCTTATCCTCAAAGTATGTGAATGATGTTTGTGAAGATTGAAGGAAGTATATTACTTAATTGAATCAAAAGATATGAAATAATTTCAATGATTCAATAAGCAATTGAAATGTTTGAGAGTTCAAGACAGAGATCAATAGAATAGAGATTAGAATAATAGAATTGGTTATTTGGAATAATGATTTCATGATGTTTATATAAGAAATAAACAGTTGTAACCCTTTGTGAAAAGATACAAACAAAGGTCATGATCATTGGTGAAGAGAAAGAGAAGCAACCGTTGAAGAAAAGGAAGTGTCTATACGAAAGGTTGCTCTCTGTTTGAAAACGGTCGACAGGTCAAAAATGGCCGGTAGACAGGATTTCAAATATATAGACGTTATGTGCATGTGTGCACGTTCTTTGTGCAATTTACACAGAAACGGTCGACCGCCCAAAAACCTACCGGTCGACCGGTCCCTGTCAAATTGCACAATGAATGTGCAATGCCATTCAAACGTATATATATTGATTATATTGAGGTGCATGATTACTTGAGGATAGATTTTAACAAGTTTAACACTATTACAACATCAAATAATCAACCTATAATCTAGAGTACCATATGTAGCTCTTTTGTGTCTCTTTATAGCCAAGATGTCTTCTTTTTGTCGATCGCCTTTATTTCTTTGTCAGAAATCAAAACTTCATGGACTATGTGACTCAATATTCTCCCCCTTTTTGATTGATGACAACATATATCTGAAGTTCTGAATCTCCCCCTGAATATGTGATCTCCCTGAGATTTTGTCTGTATTCTTTATATATATATATATTCCTGCAAATAATTGTTAGCTCTTTCTCCCCCTTTGTCATCGACAAAAAGGAGTAATAGATAATGGAATAATATAGGAATGTATCAACCAGAATATCCATTTTCCTCTTTTCTTAAGTGGTACCTGCAAAAAATATAATTAAGACCATGGTACCCACTTTTTATAGGGTCCTAAGAGTTAGATCTTAGGAATCCAAACCCATACGGGTCCGGTATCCCCTTTATATATATAATTAGTATTAAGATACACAGTATTCATGAAATTCTGAATATATTTATTCCTAATCAAATTGTTATTTGTTTTAGGAACCCATATTTTGATAGTCTTGACATTTTTCTTCTGAAATTTCACAACTGGTTTTGGTTTGGAATATAATAAACTAAGATTTTTCTTAGCTCCAGTCTTTTGTACTTTCCTTTTCCTTTCATTACAAAGATGTTTCTTGGATTCTTGTTTCCTATATCCCAAACCTTGTTTATTTGAAACAGATTGTGAACTTTCAATGATTTTTGTCAAATTTTCTCGACCTTTGTTAAAGTTAGAAACATTTTGAGTTATGTCATCTAACTTAGTTTGTAAGCTCGCCTTTTCTAGGTCCAGATTTTTGACTTTTGCCTTAAGCTCATGATTTTCAGTAGTGAGAGCATCATTTTTCTATTTTTGAGTTTCAATTTCTTGACTCAAAAGAGATAATTGAGAGTCAACATTAGATGATGATTCTTGAAGTTTTTCAAGTTCTTCTTCTAATATTTTCTTCTCGTCTTTTAACATATCTCGTTCAAACTCTGCTCTACTCAAATCTGCTTTGGCTACTTTTAATTGACGTTTTATGTCTTTATATTTGACTATCAATTCAGAATTAATATCAAGTAATTCATCAAATGTAGGAATTTGTACCTCATCTTCTGTTGCCATAAAACAAACATTAGCTTGTTCATTCTCCGGATCACTTTCACTTTCAGATGAGGATGAGTCTGAATCATCCCATGTTACTGAGAAGGCTCGTTTCTTTGACTTGTCCTTCTTATGTTTGAATTTATCATTTTCTGACTTCTTCTTCTGTTCTGGACAATCCTTCTACATGTGCCCCTTTTTGTGACAGTTGAAGCATTCTATAGTTGATGAAGATGGTTTGTTTGATCCAGGTTTCCTTTTGTTGTAACGACTGGCTTTTCGATATTTTAGGAATTTTTTTGAATCCTTTTGCAATGAATGCTAGATTTTCATCTTCAGAATCTGATTCATTTTCATCTTTCTCAGCATGAAATGCTACATTTTTCTTTTCTTCTTTTTGTTCTTTTCTAGCCTGCAAATTTGCTTCATAGGACATTAAATTTCCTATTAATTCATCTGGCTTCATGATGGAAAGGTCATTAGCTTCTTCAATTGCTAATACTTTTCCTTCCCATTCACTAGTCAGAGAATGTAGGACTGTTGAAACAACATCAAAATCTGAATATTTTTGCCCTAATCCGATAGGTGCATGATGAATAGTTTGAAACCTTGAATACATATCATTGATTGTCTCATTCGATTTCATTTTGAAAATTTGAAACTGACTTTTCAGCATGGCTATTTTGGCTTGTTTAACCTTGTTAGTACCTTCATGAGTGGTTTTCAGCGTTTGCCAAATTTGATATGCAGTAGTGCAGATACGAACACGGTTATATTCATTTTGGTCTAATGCACAAAACAACATATTTATTGCCTTTGCATTTACGGCTGCTGCCGTTTTCTCAGCCGTTGTCCATTCTGAATATTCAGTTGTTGGATTTACTATTTCTTTTTGAGTAGCATTCCAAGCATCATAGCTATTTGATTGCATAAAAAATGACATACGTGTAGCCCAATAGCTATAGTTGAGACCATTAAAGAATGGAGGTCTTTGTGTTGATTGACCTTCCGTGTAAGTGTTAGTGCTAGTGCTTGCGTTATTTTCCATATTACAAGAATATATCAAATAACGGTGTTACGGTTATATGATGACCGTGCTCTGATACCAAATGAAAGTGTGTATGCTTGTGCACACTAATTGTGGATCGTGTAATATGGACTAACAATATATGCGGAATGTTATTTACAATTGCTATACAAGTAAATATTCAATAAACTAACTATATAGCAATTCACAGATATAGAATAGTAAATGCAGTAAACTGTAAAAATCACACCAGGGATTTTTATACTGGTTCGGACCTCCCGTCCTACGTCCAGTCCCAGACTCCTATCTGGATTTTCACAACCAACTACCTCGCTTCACCCGGAGGAACAGGTTTACAACACCCGAACAGCCGAACGGGATTTCGTGCCTCTTACAACACCGAGGACTTCAACAAAAACGAATACAATAGCCGTTGACAACTTGTGCTCTTGATAACACTGATTTGTCACTTGTAGTACACCCTTCCTATAATCTTATCCTCAAAGTATGTGAATGATGTTTGTGAAGATTGAAGGAAGTATATTACTTAATTGAATCAAAAGATATGAAATAATTTCAATGATTCAATAAGCAATTGGAATGTTTGAGAGTTCAAGACAGAGATCAATAGAATAGAGATTAGAATAATAGAATTGGTTATTTGGAATAATGATTTCATGATGTTTATATAAGAAATAAACAGTTGTAACCCTTTGTGAAAAGATACAAACAAAGGTCATGATCATTGGTGAAGAGAAAGAGAAGCAACCGTTGAAGAAAAGGAAGTGTCTATACGAAATGTTGCTCTCTGTTTGAAAACGGTCGACAGGTCAAAAATGGCCGGTAGACAGGATTTCAAATATATAGACGTTATGTGCATGTGTGCACGTTCTTTGTGCAATTTACACAGAAACGGTCGACCGCCCAAAAACCTACCGGTCGACCGGTCCCTGTCAAATTGCACAATGAATGTGCAATGCCATTCAAATGTATATATATTGATTATATTGAGGTGCATGATTATTTGAGGATAGATTTTAACAAGTTTAACACTATTACAACATCAAATAATCAACCTATAATCTAGAGTACCATATGTAGCTCTTTTGTGTCTCTTTATAGCCAAGATGTCTTCTTTTTGTCGATCGCCTTTATTTCTTTGTCAGAAATCAAAACTTCATGGACTATCTGACTCAACATTCTCCCCCTTTTTGATTGATGACAACATATATCTGAAGTTCTGAATCTCCCCCTGAATATGTGATCTCCCTGAGATTTTGTCTGTATTCTTTATATATATATATATTCCTGCATATAATTGTTAGCTCTTTCTCCCCCTTTGTCATCGACAAAAAGGAGTAATAGATAATGGAATAATATAGGAATGTATCAACCAGAATATCCATTTTCCTCTTTTCTTAAGTGGTACCTGCAAAAAATATAATTAAGACCATGGTACCCACTTTTTATAGGGTCCTAAGAGTTAGATCTTAGGAATCCAAACCCATACGGGTCCGGTATCCCCTTTATATATATAATTAGTATTAAGATGCACAGTATTCATGAAATTCTGAATATATTTATTCCTAATCAAATTGTTATTTGTTTAGGAACCCATATTTTGATAGTCTTGACATTTTTCTTCTGAAATTTCACAACTGGTTTTGGTTTGGAATATAATAAACTAAGATTTTTCTTAGCTCCAGTCTTTTGTACTTTCCTTTTCCTTTCATTACAAAGATGTTTCTTGGTTTCTTGTTTCCTATATCCCAAACCTTGTTTATTTGAAACAGATTGTGAACTTTCAATGATTTTTGTCAAATTTTCTCGACCTTTGTTAAAGTTAGAAACATTTTGAGTTATGTCATCTAACTTAGTTTGTAAGCTCGCCTTTTCTAGGTCCAGATTTTTGACTTTTGCCTTAAGCTCATGATTTTCAGTAGTGAGAGCATCATTTTTCTCTTTTTGAGTTTCAATTTCTTGACTCAAAAGAGATAATTGAGAGTCAACATTAGATGATGATTCTTGAAGTTTTTCAAGTTCTTCTTCTAATATTTTCTTCTCGTCTTTTAACATATCTCGTTCAAACTCTGCTCTACTCAAATCTGCTTTGGCTACTTTTAATTGACGTTTTATGTCTTTATATTTGACTATCAATTCAGAATTAATATCAAGTAATTCATCAAATGTAGGAATTTGTACCTCATCTTCTGTTGCCATAAAACAAACATTAGCTTGTTCATTCTCCGGATCACTTTCACTTTCAGATGAGGATGAGTCTGAATCATCCCATGTTACTGAGAAGGCTCGTTTCTTTGACTTGTCCTTCTTATGTTTGAATTTATCATTTTCTGACTTCTTCTTCTGTTCTGGACAATCCTTCTGCATGTGCCCCTTTTTGTGACAGTTGAAACATTCTATAGTTGATGAAGATGGTTTGTTTGATCCAGGTTTCCTTTTGTTGTAACGACTGGCTTTTCGATATTTTAGGAATTTTTTTGAATCCTTTTGCAATGAATGCTAGATTTTCATCTTCAGAATCTGATTCATTTTCATCTTTCTCAGCATGAAATGCTACATTTTTCTTTTCTTCTTTTTGTTCTTTTCTAGCCTGCAAATTTGCTTCATAGGACATTAAATTTCCTATTAATTCATCTGGCTTCATGATGGAAAGGTCATTAGCTTCTTCAATTGCTAATACTTTTCCTTCCCATTCACTAGTCAGAGAATGTAGGACTGTTGAAACAACATCAAAATCTGAATATTTTTGCCCTAATCCGATAAGTGCATGATGAATAGTTTGAAACCTTGAATACATATCATTGATTGTCTCATTCGGTCTCATTTTGAAATTTTGAAACTGACTTTTCAACATGGCTATTTTGGCTTGTTTAACCTTGTTAGTACCTTCATGAGTGGTTTTCAGCGTTTGCCAAATTTGATATGCAGTAGTGCAGATACTAACACGGTTATATTCATTTTGGTCTAATGCACAAAACAACATATTTATTGCCTTTGCATTTACGGCTGCTGCCGTTTTCTCAGCCGTTGTCCATTCTGAATATTCAGTTGTTGGATTTACTATTTCTTTTTGAGTAGCATTCCAAGCATCATAGCTATTTGATTGCATAAAAAATGACATACGTGTAGCCCAATAGCTATAGTTGAGACCATTAAAGAATGGAGGTTTTTGTGTTGATTGACCTTCCGTGTAAGTGTTAGTGCTAGTGCTTGCGTTATTTGCCATATTACAAGAATATATCAAATAACGATGTTACGGTTATATGATGACCGGGCTCTGATACCAAATGAAAGTGTGTATGCTTGTGCACACTAATTGTGGATCGTGTAATATGGACTAACAATATATGCGGAATGTTATTTACAATTGCTATACAAGTAAATATTCAATAAACTAACTATATAGCAATTCACAGATATAGAATAGTAAATGCAGTAAACTGTAAAAATCACACCAGGGATTTTTATACTAGTTCGGACCTCCCGTCCTACGTCCAGTCCCAGACTCCTATCTGGATTTTCACAACCAACTACCTCGCTTCACCCGGAGGAACAGGTTTACAACACCCGAACAGCCGAACGGGATTTCGTGCCTCTTACAACACCGAGGACTTCAAAAAAAACAAATACAATAGCCGTTGACAACTTGTGCTCTTGATAACACTGATTTGTCACTTGTAGTACACCCTTCCTATAATCTTATCCTCAAAGTATGTGAATGATGTTTGTGAAGATTGAAGGAAGTATATTACTTAATTGAATCAAAAGATATGAAATAATTTCAATGATTCAATAAGCAATTGGAATGTTTGAGAGTTCAAGACAGAGATTAATAGAATAGAGATTAGAATAATAGAATTGGTTATTTGGAATAATGATTTCATGATGTTTATATAAGAAATAAACAGTTGTAACCCTTTGTGAAAAGATACAAACAAAGGTCATGATCATTGGTGAAGAGAAAGAGAAGCAACCATTGAAGAAATGGAAGTGTCTATACGAAATGTTGCTCTCTGTTTGAAAATGGTCGACGGGTCAAAAATGGCCGGTAGACAGGATTTCAAATATATAGACGTTATGTGCATGTGTGCACATTCTTTGTGCAATTTACACAGAAACGGTCGACCGCCCAAAAATCTACCGGTCGACCGGTCCCTGTCAAATTGCACAATGAATGTGCAATGCCATTCAAACGTATATATATTGATTATATTGAGGTGCATGATTATTTGAGGATAGATTTTAACAAGTTTAACACTATTACAACATCAAATAATCAACCTATAATCTAGAGTACCATATGTAGCTCTTTTGTGTCTCTTTATAGCCAAGATGTCTTCTTTTTGTCGATCGCCTTTATTTCTTTGTCAGAAATCAAAACTTCATGGACTGTGTGACTCAACATTCTCCCCCTTTTTGATTGATGACAACATATATCTGAAGTTCTGAATCTCCCCCTGAATATGTGATCTCCCTGAGATTTTGTTTGTATTCTTTATATATATATATATATTCCTGCAAATAATTGTTAGCTCTTTCTCCCCCATTGTCATCGACAAAAAGGAGTAATAGATAATGGAATAATATAGGAATGTATCAACCAGAATATCCATTTTCCTCTTTTCTTAAGTGGTACCTGCAAAAAATATAATTAAGACCATGGTACCCACTTTTTATAGGGTCCTAAGAGTTAGATCTTAGGAATCCAAACCCATACGGGTCCGGTATCCCCTTTATATATATAATTAGTATTAAGATGCAAAGTATTCATGAAATTTTGAATATATTTATTCCTAATCAAATTGTTATTTGTTTTAGGAACCCATATTTTGATAGTCTTGACATTTTTCTTCTGAAATTTCACAACTGGTTTTGGTTTGGAATATAATAAACTAAGATTTTTCTTAGCTCCAGTCTTTTGTACTTTCCTTTTCCTTTCATTACAAAGATGTTTCTTGGTTTCTTGTTTCCTATATCCCAAACCTTGTTTATTTGAAACAGATTGTGAACTTTCAATGATTTTTGTCAAATTTTCTCGACCTTTGTTAAAGTTAGAAACATTTTGAGTTATGTCATCTAACTTAGTTTGTAAGCTCGCCTTTTCTAGGTCCAGATTTTTGACTTTTGCCTTAAGCTCATGATTTTCAGTAGTGAGAGCATCATTTTTCTCTTTTTGAGTTTCAATTTCTTGACTCAAAAGAGATAATTGAGAGTCAACATTAGATGATGATTCTTGAAGTTTTTCAAGTTCTTCTTCTAATATTTTCTTCTCGTCTTTTAACATATCTCGTTCAAACTCTGCTCTACTCAAATCTGCTTTGGCTACTTTTAATTGACGTTTTATGTCTTTATATTTGACTATCAATTCAGAATTAATATCAAGTAATTCATCAAATGTAGGAATTTGTACCTCATCTTCTGTTGCCATAAAACAAACATTAGCTTGTTCATTCTTCGGATCACTTTCACTTTCAGATGAGGATTAGTCTGAATCATCCCATGTTACTAAGAAGGCTCGTTTCTTTGACTTGTCCTTCTTATGTTTGAATTTATCATTTTCTGACTTCTTCTTCTGTTCTGGACAATCCTTCTACATGTGCCCCTTTTTGTGACAGTTGAAGCATTCTATAGTTGATGAAGATGGTTTGTTTGATCCAGGTTTCCTTTTGTTGTAACGACTGGCTTTTCGATATTTTAGGAATTTTTTTGAATCCTTTTGCAATGAATGCTAGATTTTCATCTTCAGAATCTGATTCATTTTCATCTTTCTCAGCATGAAATGCTACATTTTTCTTTTCTTCTTTTTGTTCTTTTCTAGCCTGCAAATTTGCTTCATAGGACATTAAATTTCCTATTAATTCATCTGGCTTTATGATGGAAAGGTCATTAGCTTCTTCAATTGCTAATACTTTTCCTTCCCATTCACTAGTCAGAGAATGTAGGACTGTTGAAACAACATCAAAATCTGAATATTTTTGCCCTAATCCGATAGGTGCATGATGAATAGTTTGAAACCTTGAATACATATCATTGATTGTCTCATTCGGTTTCATTTTGAAATTTTGAAACTAACTTTTCAGCATGGCTATTTTGGCTTGTTTAACCTTGTTAGTACCTTCATGAGTGGTTTTCAGCGTTTGCCAAATTTGATATGCAGTAGTGCAGATACTAACACGGTTATATTCATTTTTGTCTAATGCACAAAACAACATATTTATTGCCTTTGCATTTACGGCTGCTACCGTTTTCTCAGCCGTTGCCCATTCTGAATATTCAGTTGTTGGATTTACTATTTCTTTTTGAGTAGCATTCCAAGCATCATAGCTATTTGATTGCATAAAAAATGACATACGTGTAGCCCAATAGCTATAGTTGAGACCATTAAAGAATGGAGGTCTTTGTGTTGATTGACCTTCCGTGTAAGTGTTAGTGCTAGTGCTTGCGTTATTTGCCATATTACAAGAATATATCAAATAACGGTGTTACGGTTATATGATGACCGTGCTCTGATACCAAATGAAAGTGTGTATGCTTGTGCACACTAATTGTGGATCGTGTAATATGGACTAACAATATATGCGGAATGTTATTTACAATTGCTATACAAGTAAATATTCAATAAACTAACTATATAGCAATTCACAGATATAGAATAGTAAATGCAGTAAACTGTAAAAATCACACCAGGGATTTTTATACTGGTTCGGACCTCCCGTCCTACGTCCAGTCCCAGACTCCTATCTGGATTTTCACAACCAACTACCTCGCTTCACCCGGAGGAACAGGTTTACAACACCCGAACAGCCGAACGGGATTTCGTGCCTCTTACAACACCGAGGACTTCAATAAAAACAAATACAATAGCCGTTGACAACTTGTGCTCTTGATAACACTGATTTGTCACTTGTAGTACACCCTTCCTATAATCTTATCCTCAAAGTATGTGAATGATGTTTGTGAAGATTGAAGGAAGTATATTACTTAATTGAATCAAAAGATATGAAATAATTTCAATGATTCAATAAGCAATTGAAATGTTTGAGAGTTCAAGACAGAGATCAATAGAATAGAGATTAGAATAATAGAATTGGTTATTTGGAATAATGATTTCATGATGTTTATATAAGAAATAAACAGTTGTAACCCTTTGTGAAAAGATACAAACAAAGGTCATGATCATTGGTGAAGAGAAAGAGAAGCAACCGTTGAAGAAAAGGAAGTGTCTATAAAAAAGGTTGCTCTCTGTTTGAAAACGGTCGACAGGTCAAAAATGGCCGGTAGACAGGATTTCAAATATATAGACGTTATGTGCATGTGTGCACGTTCTTTGTGCAATTTACACAGAAACGGTCGACCGCCCAAAAACCTACCGGTCGACCGGTCCCTGTCAAATTGCACAATGAATGTGCAATGCCATTCAAACGTATATATATTGATTATATTGAGGTGCATGATTATTTGAGGATAGATTTTAACAAGTTTAACACTATTACAACATCAAATAATCAACCTATAATCTAGAGTACCATATGTAGCTCTTTTGTGTCTCTTTATAGCCAAGATGTCTTCTTTTTGTCGATCGCCTTTATTTCTTTGTCAGAAATCAAAACTTCATGGACTATCTGACTCAACAAATGTAACGACCCAAAATTTAATCACTTTAAATATGGATATTTAATATATTATTTAATAATTAATAAAAGGATTTTTTTATTAATATACATAAAATTCAAGAATGGCGACTGCATCTGTTTCTTGTCTCCGATCCCAAATTCTTCCTCTTGCGTTTCTCAATCGTTCTCAATTGCTCGCTGATAATTTTGTCAGAGATTCGAAATCGACTCACCACCGTTCTTATGCTCAAGTGGTCAAAGCCGGTCAGCCAATTTCTTCGCTTCGAATGAGGCGGCCGCTATCATCGAACAAAAGATGGTCTAGATCAAGCAAGTTCTTTTGTTATAGATGTGGCGACAGCAACCATTTTGCATCTCAATGCCGTGATACTATTAGATGCTTTAACTGCGGCAATTTTGGCCATAAGAGTAATAAGTGTTCGAGTTTTTCAGAATCAAATGTTTCTTCTGATTTCTTGGTAGAGAATGGTTTCCTATTTGTGTTAAAGATCATGCTTTTGAAAGGGATTATGCTTGATCATTTGTGGCAAAGTCGTGTTGATGGTTTTAAGTATCTGGAAGATATGTTGTTTCATTTCAATTTTGTCAACGCCCCGAACATTGGTAAAGGCTATAAAGCTATGTTCGGTGATCCTGAATGCTATTTTAGTAAAATCGAATCTTCTTCTGTCTCTCCAATATCTTCAGAGAAGTTAGTAGAACATGGATTCCGATTTGTTTTAAATTTCATTAACCTGAGAGGGATCCTAATCAACTATCTCCAGTCCAAAAGATCTGAAGGTTTGATGTTTTTAGATGATCTTTTACATCACTTTAACATAGTTAATTCGCCAAACATTGGTAAGAGAAATCAAGAAAGTTTAGGCAAAGCAGAGAATCTTGATGTTAATGTTGATGCTTCGGTCATCTCAGAGAACAGCATGGGAGAATCGATTTTAAATGATAGCTATCTTCCCAAATTCGTTAGTAAAAAAGATTATTCTTTTTCAGATTCTCTCTTGCTTGATCCTGATGTTGCTCTCTGTATGTTTGTTTCTTATTCTATGAATAAGAATGGGTTTATTTTTCCAAAGATTAAAAATGTTTTGTCTTCTTCACGCAATATAGATTCTTTTAAGATTTCTATATTCAACAGATTCGCTAGCCTTGATCCAGTGGCCACCTCAGATTGCTTTGTTAATTCTGAGGACTGTGTTTTGTCACCCAATATTGATATTGTTTCAGAGTTTTCCTCAGATCGCTCTTCGATTCCTGTTGATGGCGAGCTTTCTAATGATGTGGCAGATTGTTTTTCAGATGATAACTTGGTTGTCTTAGATTGTTCAGTTGCTCTTGAGCCTCTGTTGCTTTTACCTGAGTTTGACTCCGATTTGCGTAATGATAGTGAGAGTTTGTTTGAAGAAGTTTTTGACTTCGCTTCAGGGCTGGATATTGAATTGCCTTCGATTACTGATTCTCCGATGGACATTGACTGTTTTGATCAATGCTTTTTGGCAGAAGAGTTTTCCAATAGGGTTGAAGAAAATTCCTCTACTGACAATATGGATACTGAGGAGTTTTTATCAGGGGAATTGGAGCAGTTTGATCTAGTTGTCGATCCAAAGAGCTTTGTTGATATTGAGTTCCTAGATTTGCTCATCCCCTCTGTTGATGATATGCACACGGATACAATCATGAAGGATAAATGGGTTCAGGTTTCAAATGATGATAAAGTTGATACCTCTAATGGTAAGGTTGACTGTGACATTGGAGAAGCCAAAATTGCTTCCTCTAATGACTGTCAGGATAGGATAGGTAATCAGGATGTGGCACTTTTGGATTCTATTGATTCTTGTGTTCCTAGTGCTTCAGTAAGGAGTCCAGGGAATATTATGTCTAGTCAGTTTTGTATGACTGAAAGTGTTTATGTGCCTTGTATTTCTTCTTCGAAGAGAGGTAGACGAAGGAAGTTTTCAGCTTCTAGAGGGACGGTTCGTCGTAGTATCAGGATTCGTGGTAGTCGCTCTCAGTCTTCGGGTAAGTTTCCAGGTTCGAACACCGAGGAAGGTGTTACGGAACTAGGCTCAGGTACGCTTTTAGAATTGGGTAGTACTTTTTCGTCTTATGCTCTAGGTAACTTGTCTATTTCTGATTTTAGCCAGTTAGCTAGAGGCTCTGCTTTTATTTTCTCGGACATTGAGTTAGATCGTGAGTTTATTATAAGTAAGGAACTTGATAGGGCTAGATCCATGGGTTTATGAGGATCATCAGCTGGAATATTAGAGGTTTGAATGACTTAAATAAATGTGATAAATTTAAAAAAAAATTAAAAGATTTTTCTATTGACATTGCTATTTTACAAGAGACTAAAATCGAGTGTCCCGACTCTCGTTTTTTTAGAAGATTAGGAGGTTTTCGTTTTAGAAATTGGCTTTTTTACCTTCGATGGGTTCCTCTGGAGGTTTAATGATTGGTTGGAGAGATAGTCTCTTTAGATTACTTCAGTGTATTCACAAACAGCACTCTTTACATGTTATTTTAATTAATCTTATTGATAAGTCCTTTTTAAATATTTCTAATGTTTATGGTCCTAACTCTAAAATAGATAGGCGAATTCTCTGGAATGAATGCCTCGAGTTTAGATCTTTTGCCCCCGGATCTTGGATATTGGGGGGTGATTTTAACGTTACCCGTTTTATTGGGGAACGTTCTCCTCGAGAAGGAGATTATACATCCATGGAAGAATTCGATCAATTTATTATTCATTCTAATTTGATCGAAATTCCTCTATCCAATAGAGATTTTACTTGGAGTAATAATAGGGAGTCTCCCTCCTTGGCCCTCTTGGATAGATTTTTCATAAGCGATGAAATTGAGGACAAATATCCTATCTGTAGAGTGTCAGGTTTACCTTACACCCTCTTAGATCATTGTCCCATTATTCTTTCTTTTGATCATCATAGAATTATTAGTAGATCTTTTAAATTTGAAAAAATGTGGCTTCTAGATCCTTGTGTTTCTAATTTATTTATCAATAAATGGTTGTCTTTGAGTTATTTTAGTTTAAAGTATAGTGATAATTCTGCTAAAGTTTTTGTGCTTAAACTTAGAAAAATTAGGAGTTTTCTTAAAAATCGGAATAAAAATATTTTTGGTAATATTAAAATTAAAAAAGATAATATTCTAAATGAGATGCTTAAGCTTAACAAGATTGAAGAAACTAGGAATTTAAATTTAGGTGAGAGAAATGTTCTGAATAACTTGAAAGAAGATCTTAATTCTATTCTTGAAAAAGAAGAAGTTATGTGGAAACAAAGATAAAAAATTCAATGGATTAATGAAGGTGATAATAATACCAAATTTTTTCATAATATAGCTAATAGTAGAAAACGTTGTAATACAATTAATTCCATTTTAGTTAATAATGTGGAATTAGTCGAACAACGTGATCTCAACAATGCTTTCACTGAATATTATAAAGAAATCTTTGGTAATAAAAATAAGCATAAAGTTAATGTTAGATGGAATGATCTTTATCCATTCGACTCTAATATTAATCTTTCTGATTTAGATGTCCCATTTACTGAAGAGGAAATTCGAAAAGCCATTTTTGATTTACTAGGAGATAAATCTCCGGGCCCGGATGGATTTCCTATTTTCTTCTATAAAACTTTTTGGGAGGTTTTAAAATTAGACTTAATTTGTATGTTTAATGAATTTTATAATGGTAATCTCCAATTAGTTCGTTTTAATAATGCTAATGTTATCTTATTACATAAAAAAGTTGGGGCTAATACTTTAAAAGATTTTAGACCCATCTCTTTGATTAATTACTCTGTTAAAATTATTTCTAAAGTTTTAGCCAATAGACTTAGTTTAAAAATAAATGATCTAATTGACTGTTCTCAAACAGCTTTCATTAAAGGAAGAATTATTACTGATGGTGTAGCAGTTGTTCAAGAATATATTAATTATTGCTGTAAAAATAATATAACTTGTGCTATTTTAAAATTAGATTTTGCTAAAGCTTTCGATTCGGTTGATTGGGATTTTCTTATAGATATTTTCCTTGCCAGAGGCTTTAGTAATAGATGGATTAACTGGATCATTAACTTGCTTAAAACGGGAAACTCGAGTATTATGGTTAATGGTATATTGGGGAATAAAATTCAATCTAAGAGAGGTTTAAGGAAAGGGGATCCTTTATCGCTCCTCCTGTTTAATTTAGCGGCAGATGTCTTTTCCAAGATTATTAAGAATGCTGTTAACAATAATCTTTTGGGTTTTATTGGTAACGATATTGCTAGTTTTGGTTTGTCTGTCCTTCAATTTGCTGACGATACATTGCTTCTTTCCTCTCATCATCCTAGACACATTATTGCTCTTAAGTTTATTCTTTATAGTTTTGAACTTTTATCGGGTTTAAAAATAAACTTTGATAAAAGTTCTGTTTTAGTTTTAAATGATTTTGATAAAGTTGAAAATTTAGTTGCTAATACTTTAAATTGTAAAACTGTGAGTTTTCCATTCGACTATCTTGGTTTTGTAATCAGACCTTCAAAACTTAAGCATGATGATTGGTTAATTATCATTGATAAATTAAAAATCGGATTTCTAATTGGAATGTGAGATTCTTATCTAGAGCTGGTAGACTGGTTTTGATTAATTCTGTTCTATCAGCTCTCCCTATCTATTGGATGTCTATGCACCTTTTTCCTGATTGGGTAATAGACAAAATAGATAAAATTAGAAGAGATTTCCTTTGGAGTGGTGATAATCCAAACAGTAGCATTAAATGTTTAGTTAATTGGGATATTGTTTGTAAGTCTAAAAAGGAGGGTGGTTTAGGAGTCATTAATTTACATAATATGAACCAGTCTCTTCTTGGTAAATGGTTATGGAAATTCAGAGATACTAGTGATAATGCCATTTGGAAGGAGACTATTTCTAAATTTTACTACAATGGTAGTTATAATCTCTATCAAATTAGTCCTTCGATTTATAGTAAATTATCTTATTTTTGGAAATCCATCTTAAAATGTAGTGATATTTTCAACTTAGGTGTTAATATTATTGTTCATTCTGGCAATAATACATCTTTTTGGCACGATAGTTGGATTTCTGCTACTCCTCTTAAGAATGAGTTTAAAGATTTATTTGATATTTGTAACTTTAAATCTGCGTTTATTTCTGATGTTTTTAATTCTGAAAGTGACCCTCCTTGGACTTTCAACTTTAATAGTATTTTAGTAGGCTCTACTCTTAGACAGCTTTATTTGCTTTATGCTAAGCTAAATCTTTATAATATTGACAACGATAATGATCATATTAGTTGGGAGTGGGATAAGAGTAAGAATTATTCTTCTAATTCCTTTTACAAATTTATTAACTTTTCGGGTGTTTATATTAATTGTTTTAAATTTATTTGGAAGTCAAATGCTCCTCCAAAATCTAAGATCCATATGTGGCTAATCATTCATGGTAAATTAAACACTATTGAATTTTTAAAAAAAGAAAAATATTAACATTGATAATAAATGTTATTTTTGCAACATGCACTCTGAAGATATTAACCATATTTATTATGAATGCATGGATACTCATTTTATTCTTATTAAGACCCTTAATATTTTTGAGTTTAATATTAGTTCTAGAGTTTCTGATTGTTTTTTCTATTGGAATTCTTTTAGACTTAAGTTTAAGAAGGATTTTAGATACTTGCTTGATATTTTATTCACTATTACTTGTTGGTACATTTGGTTTGAAAGAAATCAAAGGATCTTTAATAATAAAAATAAGCACTATTATAATTTAATAATTTTATTTTCTACTTTCCGCTTAAATTGGATTTCTAATCCCAAATATAAATTAGCCAAAAACAATTGCTTTAAGGAATATCTTAACAAGGTTAGAAATAATATTAACATTTTCAATCTTAACATTAATATTTTTGTCGCTAATAACTCTTATTTTAATTTCAATTCTAATTTAAATAATGTTCATAGGATGCATTATAATTCTCTTTCTATTTTAGGCCCTTAGAGTAGTTTCATGTTTTGTTTTTATTTTTTGTTTTTAATTCTTTTTTAGTCCTTGTTTTCTTTGTTGTTTTCCTTTTCATGTTGGTTCTTTTTCCTTTACTTTTTAGAATTGTTTGTTTTTGGTCCTTGTTTATCCTTGCGTTAATTTTCTCTTTGGTTTTTATTATCTCTTGTAGATATAAAAATTCTATTTATATACAAATATGTGATTCATTTTATCTTGGTTTCCTAGTTTTGTTTCAGGTTTGGTTTGGGTAGGTTGCTGGTTTTTCTCTTGTCTGGTTTGCAGGTCTTTAGTGTGGAGTTCTTCATTTTGGTTTTTTGAGTTAGGTTATCAGTTTCATTTCGCAGGTTCCTCTTGTTGCTGGATTCTAGATCGTAGAGAGGCCATCAGAGTAGAGTTTCTTTATCCAGGACTTCTTGCAGATTGGATTATGCTATCTTCTAGTTCATTTTCAGGATGTTCTTTTATTCAGTTTGGCTCTCCTTCTTCGTATTCAGAGCTTTCAGAGAGATCTCTCTTTTCACCAGATCCTCTCTAGAGTAGATGATTATTCATTTCTTCTGATTCAGACTATTGGAGTTTTTTATTTATCCTTTTTTGGTACTTCTAACATCTTAATATCGGGCGGTGGCCATGCTGGAGCTCGATATTGAGGTGCGATGGGTGGTGGCCTTGCCGGAATTCATCTTAGAAGTACCTGAGTTTAGCTATTTGTTTTTTTCCTCTTGCTACCTACCAGGCATGTTGGCAGCACCTTTTGTTCGTGTTATATATATATCCTCATGTGTGCTCTCCTCTATACGTAGAGGATCACACATTTTTCTCAAAAAAATTAATAAAAGGATTTTATAACCTAAAAATACCACTTTTTAATAATAACCAATAATGGTGAAATGATTTTTAAAATGTGTTTACAAAAATAATTAGTTCAAAAGAAAATAGAAAATGTGACTGAAAATCGTTTTCCAAATTTTCGACTTTTCGGTGTCAAAAAGTTGTTGGAAAAATTGTGCACACTATAGTTAACATATACACATATTTAAAATAATATAAGTATGGATAAGTTAGTTATATGATGAAAATATATTTACTTGAGTAAATAAAAGAAGATGTAACATCTTTTAAAAAGTTTAAATCAAAATAAAATTTAGAATGATATGTCACCTTTCACATGACATCTTAGTATAGAGTTTTGTTTAGTGCATAAAAGAGGGGTGCCTTGTAGGTGGTGTATGGAGGAGTAAGGGGATAATGGATATGGAAGGTGATGATGTGTTCAAAAATTAGTTGAGGGCATTTTTACTTAGGGTTAATTAATTTATCCATTTGTATATATATATAATTCCAAATTTTTTTTATCATTTCTAATTTTTTTTTTCAAAAGATTCATCCTCTTTCCAAAGCTTTGGAAAACTTTTTAATGGCTTCTCTTTGATTTCCAAGTTTCAAAAATCAAAGCTTTTTCATTTAAATCCTTTACAAACTTGTTTAAACACTCCTCCTTTCACTTATACAACTTCTCCTTGCCAAAGCAAGTCCTCGCCCACCTCATCATCCTAAGACCAAGCCTTGTTCGTTCATGGCCGAACCATTTTGGCCCTTAAGGCCACCAAAAGTTCCATTTTTCCAAGTTTTTAACAATTTTCCAAGTCATATTAAAAAAATAGTTAGTGTTCGGTTTGATTTGGATAGCTTTAACTAAGTAAAAACTCACTAATTTTAGGGGAAGTTTTAGATTTATTTTATGATGTTTAATATGGTGTTAAATGTGGTTGTTTGATGGATTTTAGTGATTGTTTGGTTTGATAGATATGTGCTTATGTGTAATTTTGATTTTAGATCTGAAATGTGGCCTAATGTAGTGATTAGTTAAAAAGTTATGATCTTGCTTGTGTTTGTTGTTATGGCTTGTAAATATATGTTATGGTGTTTTGTTGTTAAAAAAAAGTTAGCTCCTTGACTTGTAAAACGACTTGAGATCCTTTAGAAAACAAATATTGTTTTACTAGTTTTTATTTTACTAAAATGTTTTCGAAGTTTCTAATTTTGCTCAATTTTTCAACAAACTTTTACTTATGTTTTTAAAGTGAGTAAAAGCTATGGGTACAGGTTTGAAAGTTAACTTAGAAGACCAAGTCTAAGTTATGGCATCCATAGTGATAGTCGCTATGGATGTAGTTCAGAAAAACTTAACGTTTTCTAAATTTAAAATGTTTTCTTACCAAATGTTTTTGAAACCTTTTCCAAACCATTAATTAAGTATAAAAGATAATTATTAATTAATTAATTAAGTATGAGTTAATAATTTATTTATTTATTAATCAAGTATAATTTGTAGTTAATTAATAATTAAGTTAAGCAATAAGTAATTAATTAGTAAGTTAATTATAATTAAATAAGTAATTAAGATAGTTTTAATTAGTTATTAACTAAGTAAGAGTTTATTAAGTATTTAATTTTATTTAATTAAGGTCTAAGTATTCAATTAGTTATTAATTAAATTGGGTTAAATAATTGATTTGGGTTTAATTATTAAGCAATTTATTAATATTTAATTTAGGATTATTGATAATTTATTATGGTTTAATTAAAAGTTAATTAAGATTTAATTAAGGCTAACTGTGATTTAAATTTTGATTTTAATTGAGATTAATTAGTAATTGAATTAAGTTTTAATTATTATTAAATAAAGGTTAATTTAAACTCTATTGGTTTTATTTAAAAGACCTCTTTCTTTTATAAGTAAATTGGTTTTAAATATGGGATCTCTTGTCTATGCCATTAATTTAGCCTAATAAATATGAATGCTTTATAGATGACAACTATTTAGAAGAATAAACCCCCATTTTGATATAACTTAATTGAATAGATTATTTTGGCTATCTATTTAGCAGAATAAAACACTATTCTACTCTCATTTGATTAGATAAAATATAAATGACATATGTTTAGTAGAATAAATCCCCAATCTTCTATAATCAAATTAAGTAGATTATTTGGACATCTCGCTGGCAGAATTAATCCTCCTTCTGCTATTATATTGATTTAGACATTGAATTGTATGCCAGTATATTCATATTGGATAAGAGATGTTCTCTAATTATTTATAGTTGTTAATTACCTTTGTGATTGTGCTCACCCTTGTGTTTTGTGATGTTTGAATGGAAATGTTATCCCCTTTGAAATATTTCGTTAAATCTTATGCATGGGTTTTACAAAGATAATTAATTATTTAAATAAAGATAGTTTAAAATAAATTAATTACTTCAAAAAAAGGTTTTAAAAGTAATAAATCATTTTAATAATAAGGATTTAAAATCAACTAATTATTTTAGTAATGGTGTTTTAAAATTGATTAATCGTTTTAATAATGATTTTTTAAAGATAATTAATCATTTAAACAAGGATGTTTTAAAGTTAATTAATCTTTTTAAATACTGTTGTTTTGAAGTAATTAATCAGGATTAAAGCTAATTGATTATTTTCAATAAAGATGTTTTGAAAATAATTAATCCTTGATTAAAGTTGATTCATCATTTTAAGTAATGATATCAAACGAAATTATTAGTTTTAAAAGGTAATTAATTTGTGTTTAAAGTAAATCAATTCATTTTGATAAAGTTGTTTAAAGTTAATGTTTCTAATTTGAAACCCTAGCACAAGTTTGGTTTTAGAAGTAAAAGTTCGATTAGAATGGAAAAGTAGTTACGTAAATGATATCGCTTATATGGAAAGGATTTAGTCATACTTTTAACACTAAACATCAAGGCATGGACTCGTTTCTATCTCAAAGATTAAAAATGTCATTAAGGCAATGCCTAGAGGTAGAGGTTTAACACTACCTCAACTTGTCCGGCTTCATTTTCAACCAAGAAATGTCATTTGTTTGGAATGGACGAGCAGTGATAAGAATATTTCCCACATACAATCGTTTTTAATTATCCCCGATAGTTGATTTATTAACTATCGAATCATCTTTCTTCGTTGTGTGTCATCAACCTAAGACGATTTGTTGCTCATTTGAGTTTGATATCCTTTTTCAAAAATGACTAAAACCAAAGCGCCATTAGGGGCCAAGCTATATGGGGTTGCTCCCATTAGGGTATTTTCACATCTACTCTAGGTCGGTTTCGGTTACATATGCAATAATATGTGAAATACTCGAATTCTCGGTAAAGGTTGGCAGGGTCCGGCTTGGAGTTCCCTAGAACCATCGTAGTTCTCAAGAATATTTCTAGAGGTATACCTTCGGTAGGGGGAGCACCTTCCTAGTCATTTGTTGGAAATTTACCTTTTCTTTCCTTTGATTCCAAAATTTTAAATTTACTTCTTTCTTAATTGCATCGGAAAGTGTTGTGAGCACTTCGCGATGTTTAATTATTTGTATCCATTGTTTTGATTGGATGTTGTTATTATGAGCGAAAACCTGTTTTGCGGTAGGCGGAGTAATCTCACATACCATGTTTATTTCCACCTTTTTGTTTAGAGATTTACTCATACCAAACTTATTATCTGACTCGAGTTATTTATTTTCTCTAAAACTCTCGGGTACTCAGTTATATTTGAGTAGTCCGAGAGTAGAAGTTTTTCCTTGGGCTCTTTAAAGACGATGGACGAGCAGAAGGATCTTTTATCAATCTAGTTACTTATTCTCAATGTTATGCTATTATGTATGTGTATTTCGTATCAGCAAGTGTAAAGGCAAAGTGTATGACTGCCTAATCTGATAAGTTGTAGTACTTTTTTGTAACTCTGATAACTCCATGTAAGGAGTAACCTTTTGTACTATATTATTTTGTATTATATGCAACCGTTCTATTGCGAGATTTTTCTATTATGTCATATTTTGTTCTTTTATTTTATCCCATGGCAACTTGTCTTTAGGACGCTTGAGCAATGGCGCACGAATATCATGGATGTATTAAGTGTGTCTTTCTCAAGGTTCAGAAAGGTGGGTTGTCACACGGTACCTCGTAGTAACTTTTATTTACACCAATTCTCTTTTTCGACAATATATCACATTAAAACTTATGGAATTTGGTTTTGGTCAAAATTTCAAGAATATCCACATTCAACGTGATTAATCCAAATATAAAATCCTTGGTTCAATAATAACAATTATTATTAACAGAACTGCTATGGCCGGATACTTTGATTTTGAGTCGACTACCGTTGACTGTGGTACTAATCACTTATAACCAAAATATGAATTCTCTATTGAATACTGTTTCCTTTCTGTGCTTCAACCAAGACCTAACTGTAGTCGCTTAGTGGATTGCGTGCCATGATTTAACTATAATCAAAGTGTGGTGTCCACATTGAAGTTCAACTATATTCTCAAATCGAGAGAACTATGTACTATCATCACTTCAATATTCTCTAATTGACCATAGTTATATTAACCAATAAAAACTCTAAAGTAAATCATTCCATACTTATCTAATAACTATCAGTATATAACCCCTTAGTGCCCCCAACAAGCATGATTAATGCACTGTCCAACATTTGAAAAGCGTTACGTAATCTAGTCTCAATGAATGAATCGATATCCTTTCCCAAAACATCTTGAGCATGAATATTTAAAATAATATTTTGTTTCAATGTGATAAATTTCTCGTGATTACAACAAATTTTAATTACTGTAACTAGCTTATTATTTAAGGGTTTTCTACTTAATATACTTCAAATTAATTATACCATAGTGTAAAAAAGTATGTTATATAAATCAAACACCCTTATTACATACAAGATTGGTTATCAAGTTAGATATATGCAAAAAATTACATAATTGCCCCTATGGCATATCCCTACCTCTATCTATACATTATACCAATATATATACATATATATATATATATATTTATGTGTATGTGTATGTGTTTTTGTGTATACGCGCACACATAAAAAATTTGAGACGTTCTATGCGAAACATGGTATGAGCATAAAATTGATATAACAATATAATCATAATACATTGTCCCAATGCAAATTTATTATTGAATGATACATCAAATACAATACATTTCATCATATAAAAATAACATCGGTGGTGTATAGAAGAATAAAATGACAGCTAAGAATCACAGTGTACATGCACCTAAAGATCCAACTGTCTTACTAATGTGTCCCTAAATACCTAACTCTACAAGTTGTCCAAAAGGAAAAATAGAGAAAATGAGGGTTTGATGGAATTCTGGTGAGGGGACTATCTTTGTGTACTGTATAAATGAAACTTATATGCATCTGGTAAACGTAAGGGTCTATAGGTAATATTAATCATACCTCATCATGCTCTACCGCTACACCAACAAGTTTGAATAATACATAATAGTGATTATACTATTAAAATAGTACATACTATAACAAGATACGCTATATTACTACTAATAACGTAATATAAGAGTGTAGTTGTAATGCTACACTTAGTGGTCAACAGTGTCATACGTCTCCCCATTCTGATTAACCTGTAATGTAAACTAAATACAACAATATCGCTATGCTATACACAAGCATTCACACACCCAACTCCATGTATAAGTCGTATATGTGTAGTGTCATATGTATGTGATAACCCGGATTTTTGGACATGGGATAATTGGATAATTATTTGATTTTAAACTATTGAGATACTGATTTTATAACTTGAACAAATAATTCTGATAATAAATATTTATATCTGGATAAATATTTATTTGATAATCTTCTAATATAATTATTTAAATTGGCAAAATTTATCTTTTCAAAAACAAATAAAATATGTATTTGTTTATGTATATACATATATATAAGTAGATTGTAAATAGAACTTGGGTTTGAAATTCAAAGTAATATCTTAAAAATAAATTTTACAACTATTATATATATATATGGTTATTAATTAGTGTATAATTAGGTTTTATGTCATTTTTTCTTTAAATTATAAGTAAAGAGGAAATGTGTTAATGGAAATATAAAACCTAAGTAAATATAAAATATTGGTTTTAGACATTTGTAGCTTTTATATAACATGCAAAAGACAAGTGGCTTAGTTTCTTTTTAATTGAAATATATGTAAATAATAAGAAGTGAGAAACCAGGACTGGTATATTCATTTTCACTTCCTCAATCCATTTTCTTTCTTTATGTTCTTCTAAAACTAAAAAGAAATTAAAATCAAACTAGCAATAACTTCAAATTCTACTTCTGCTAGTTTTCAACCTGAGCAAGCAAAGTAGATTCAAATCAGAGATCAAGCTTTAGTTCAAACTCAAACATAGAAAGGATCAGATCAATCAAGTCCAGTTTTTCAAATAAAACTGTTTCTCTGTTAAACAAAATCTGTGAGTAAACCCTCTTAAGATCTGAACTAAAACTTGTTGTTGTGAATGATGTTGAAGTATGGATTGTAAATTATGTTTGCATGTGTATATATATATATATGTGTGTGTGTGTGTGTGTGTGTGTGTGTATGAAAATGATGTGTGCATGTCTGTACATATGAAAATGCCCTCTGTTCCAGGTTTCCAGGTATCAAAAACCTGTAAAAAAATTCAAATGCTCTCTCTCTAATCTTCTTTAGGCTTTAAGGTTAAAACAAAACATGTTTGTATAATCATGTTTTAAGTTTAAAAAAATAATTTTTAGCATAATTAATTAAAGCATTTTCTAGAAATGAGAAATACAGTAGAATTCAAAGAATATCAAAAATTTGAACATCATGATTTCCAGTTTCCTTTACATCACCAGATTTGTCTTGGAAAACCATGAATTTTAAAGAAAGAATCAAGATTTTTAGTGAAGTATTGATCGAGAAATTAGAGGATGAACGGAATTGGTACTTTTGGTAATTGCTGGTCATCGGCGTGACAAGGAAGGTCGTGGTCACGGCTGGAGGAAGCCTAGGGGACGAGGATTCATGGAAAATGCTTGCAAAAATTTTAGTTGATTGTGGCGATGGCGCGGCGAGGATCTAGGGTTTAAACCTAGTTTTTAGTCGATCGTGTTCTCGAGGCAATGGCGTCGTCAACGTCGGATCGGGCTCGACCGGGGCTGGTGAAATCGAAGCATGGATCGTTGACAAAGAGGTGAGCGTGAAGGCGAAGGTTTAGGTGGTCTGAGGCGACGGAGTGAGGCGATTAGGTTGATCGAAGTGGTTTTTTAGGTTTGGTCGAATAGCTCGTTTGCGAGTTCGTCGTCGATTCGGGTTGCTGGGTGGCCTGGGGGTTCGAGTCGATCGTCGACAAGTTGTGGAGGATGGTAGAGTTGATCGGAGTTCGTCGGATGGACTGTGCATATTGCACAGGTATCATATATATATATCTAGAGGTAATTGTGATGTTTTGGGAAGACGGAGTTTACTCGAAGTTGAACTGGGTTTGACTCGAAGCAAAAGGGAAAATGTAGGTTACTCGAAGTTGGACTCGGGTATTCCAAACATTTGGCTCGGGTTTTAGTTGAATAGAAGTAAGCAAGTTTTAATTTAAAAGAAATAACAAGTTTTAAAGTTTAAACTTAATCAAGATTAAATAATTTATGAACCATTTCTTTTAAAATAATTAATGTTTAATTAAGATGGAATTTATTAAAGGCTTGAAAAATAAATTTATTTGAGTTTCAAGTATTCAATATATATATATAACCTTTGTTTTTAAAAGTTTATTTTAAATAAATTTAATATTGTAATTAAGTAAATGATTAAAAGATGAAGTGTTTTAATCCTTAAATTAACTTAAAGGTTTTAGTTAAGTGGTTAATGATAATTAATTACAAGATTATTAAACAAGGTTTAAATGATAATTAAAGAAATCAAGATAAAATGCTTTATCTTTTAATTAATTAAGATCTTATGTTACTAATGATTTATTAATGAATGTAAGTAATTAAAGGATAATTACTTGAAGAATAATTAGTTAATTAATGATTGATTAAGGTTAATTAATTAAAATTTTAAGGTTAATTAATTTAATGATTAAGGTTAATGAATTAATGATTAAAGGTCAATTAATTTATGATTAAAGGGTTAATTGGTTGATGTAATTAATTAAGGATGATTAGTTAATTAAAGAATAATTAACTAAGGGTTAATTAACTAATTAACTTAAGGTTAATTTACCTATGTGATTAATTAAGGTTAATTAATTAATTAAGGATAATTAATTAAATTAATTAGGAATTACATGTCTAATAAATCTTGATTATGGATGTTGAATGATATTGGATTGCTGGGATTGTTGATATCTTTGATGAGCGATTGAGATGTGCTGTGATAAGAATAAGTTGAAATGTGATAATGTGGTTTACCTATCTGAGTTGAATTGTTGTGTGATATGATGTCCTGAATATAAATTGTATTGTTTAAACTTAACAACTTGGAATAAAGATGACACTGAAATCGAAGAGACCGGAATCGGGTATTAGCAAATACCCGGAACCACTTCATTTTGTAATCTAAATTCTTTATAATTTGATTTTAGAAGTAAAAGGCTGGAATAAAATAAGTTAAGAATCATGGATATTTGAACTGAGTAATGATTCTTAGATATTGTTTGAAATAAATGATTGTCTTAAATTAGATGAGAACTCGTAGAAGGTACGAGTTACCCTGGTTTTGCAAAAAGTTTTTATAACTTAGTATATCATGTTATATGGGTTTACTCATGCTGGTTTCCAGCCTGACCCGGGTGTTACTTTGATGTAATGCTCGGGTCAGACCGAGTATTACAGATTTCCAGGTAAGGACGTTCTGGAGCTCAGGAGGCGAGCTGGATGGCAGGAACGTATGGAGTGTATTCCGCTGTGATATATTGTTGTTGATTGGGACAAGTTAATTTTAACTGTCCAGTTTATTTGTGATTGGATGTAACTCTGATGTATTGATGTAATTGACTGATACAGCTTTCTTTGTGTAAAGAATATTATTTGATATTATATTTTATCCGCTGCAAATGTGAGAATCTGTGTTTTGGTGTTTCTGTTTCTTCTTCTTCTTCTATCTCTCTCTTCTTTTCCATAACTATCTGGAATTTTCGAGATCGAAAATTTCGGGTCGTTATAGTTGGTATCGGAGTTGAAGGTTAAGCGAGAACCTTGGCTCTGTTGGGGATTACTCATTAAGGAAAGGGTCACTAGTACCCTAGAATGAGTTGAGTGTATATATATATGAGGGCGTACTTGTTCATTTCTTATATAAAGATTTTGAAACGGTTTTAAAAATGATTTGCATATAAGCTTATATTTTGATATATAAAGCAATAGTTTTTCTACTTATTATATATTAAGGTAATTGGTTGTTGAATTATTGGAATTAAATATAATAAATTTAAGGGGTAATGGAAATACAACCAAATAGGAACTGGATAATATGAACTATACAGATAAGATAAAACCAGAAATGGTTATTGTGTCTAATAATGGGATGTTTGTTTTCTAATGATAACAATGATAAAGCAAATGAAATGTGACATCCCGGAATTTTGAGCAATATCAATTTAATAATCTATATTAAATATTAAATTGATTTGATATATAATTGTTAATAAGATATGAATTGAATTAATAATTTTCTTTTAAATGAATATTTAACTGATAAATTATCTTTTAAAAGCTAATAAATTGTTTTCTATATATATATATATTTGTATATATTGTAAATAGTCAATGTCTATTTTAAATTTGATTTAAATTCAATATTTAATAAATAACTATTTGGCTTTAGAATATACTCAAGATTTAAGTTAAAATTTGTCTAAATGGTTTTAGCTTAAATTTAAATTAAATAAATGACTTTGTTCTTTTTAGAGCATAGCTTGATAGAAAATAAGTAATAAAGTGATAAATTCTTTTATAAATTCTTTTAATGTAATAATGAGCTTTATTTATAATGTGATGTCTATATAAGTAGATTTTTATTTTAAATGAAAA
This sequence comes from Allium fistulosum, assembly GCA_030737815.1. Lineage (NCBI taxonomy): Eukaryota > Viridiplantae > Streptophyta > Magnoliopsida > Asparagales > Amaryllidaceae > Allium > Allium fistulosum. The sequence goes on along the minus strand of CM060905.1, from coordinate 387,182,959 downwards.
TTGTTATATATGTTTTAAAAAGAAGTTATGGTTTTAAAATTTATGTAAATCTCTAAAATAAATATAATAATTATAGATTATAGATAATAAAATATACCTTGTAAATATTTAAAGTAATTATAAAATAAAATGATAATGGGGAATTATATATTGATTGTTTATCTTTTAAAATGTAAATACCTTCATGTTATAAATTAAAAATAAATACATTTATGCTAGGAGATAGAGATAAATTAACAAGTTAACATAACCATAACCATATCAATTTTTATAGTAAAACTTAAGTATAAATCAAATGTATGAAATAAAATAATAAATAAGTAATTAAATAAATGTAGTATTTAATAGTATAAACTGTAAAATAAAAGAGTAATAAATAAATAGGATATGCAGGTAAGTTTAGAAGCAAAGCAAGTAAACAAATGCAAAGCAAATAGCAAAGTAAAGCTTAAGTAAAATATTATGTAATCTTTAGAAGCATATTTGCAGGCTTGAAAATCACTTAGGTACAAGATAGTTAAGGCTAGTAAAATATATTTGCAGGTTAGAGAGGAATCTTTTTAGTGCCAGGCAATAAGTAAAACTTAAGTAAAAGGCAAAGTAAATTATTTATGCTCTATAACAAAGTATATAGGGTGCAGGAAGTAGAACCATCTATATACATACGAATAGGATTGGGTAAGTATGCTTAGCTTCTAGTCAAACAAAGTATAAACATATGTAAGATTGTAAGTACATACGAAAGTGGATTGTAGGAGAAGCTTGTATACAAGAAAGTACATAGCATTTAATGTTTTTCCACCTTAGCATAACAGAACCTGTTCGAAATATGTTTTCAGCCCCCAAAGAGATAAAAATCTCTGATTTCTAGTGTACTAGGATAATAAACTATTGTATACTTGTGTATTTAGCAACCCTACCTTATTTCATTCGTATACAAAGGGCTGAGCAACTCAGTTTCTAAAAGTTTTAAAAACAAAGCAAAGTCTTGAACAATATACAAAACTGAAATCAAATAAGGAAACAAGCACTCCAGTTTCAAATTTAAAATGAAAGCATCTCGACTATAACAAGATTTCCAGACCAAGGCATGTTCAAGTTTTAAGGCTAGTTCAAAGTTTCAAGGATCAAAACAACAAATATATGCAAGTTTTCAAATGCAAGTTCAAGCTGCTGTTTTCAAAACAAAGATCAAACCTTCTGCTTCAAAAAGTCATTGTGAGTAAACTTTTTAACTAAAACTTAAATACTCTGAGCATTTCTGTGTTAATGTTTGTTTATATGTATGTGTTTGAGAAATGCTTTGTGAAATTATGTAAGTGTGCATATCTGTAGTTGTTAAACACCTCAGGTCATAGTTTCAACCCTCTGCCTTGAAAACTGTCAACATGAGATACCTTTGTTTAATGGATATGACTTAGGTTTTAAGTAGACTTGTGGTGTATGTCTGAAATGTGTTGCTATGATTGTTTTAAGGCTCTGGAAACATATGAGTATGTTTAGATAAGCTATTGTGATCACCTCTGTTTAAAACTTTAGAGATTTAAAACTTAGTTTTAACTCAAATCTCTTCTCACTCAAATCTTCTGTAGGCTTAAGTATTTTAAACAAAGTTGTTGTTTAAAACTAAACCAAGCTTTAAAAACATTTGCAAGAATTTTAGATAGTAAACACTGTCTGGAAGAAGAAATCACAGAGGAACTTGGAAAATGTTAAAAACCAAATATGGAAATTTGTTGATACAATCATATATCTGAAATAGTAGATGAAAGCTAGGATTTTTAAGATCAAGTTCATAATTTTTAATGTAGTATTGAATGGGTTATTTGGGTTCGTCTGGAAATCATGTTTTCGAGCATTTCCGATGATCACGTGGTCGAGGGTGGTCGGGCTTGTGAGAGGTGATGGAGGAGCCTATGGGGATGAGTGGAAAAATGGTGGTAGATGGCCACGGCCCTGGTGGCGTCAATGGTTAGGACTTGAAGTTTCTAACCCTAGTTTTTCTGAGCATGATGAAGTCGACCACTGTAGCCTGGAGAGTTGATCGAGTTCGACGTGTATTTGGGTAATGGTAGTTGTCGTGAAGAGAGAGGCGACGCCGGAGTTTCGGAGGCAGCGATGGTCGGAGCTTCAAAGGGGAGGCGTTGACAGGTCTTGGCAAGTTCGAACTGTTGGGTTTCCAGGTTTGGGTGAACTCGAATTTTAAATTCGAGACAAAGAGGGTAATCTGGTGATAGGGATGGTGTTTGGGCATGGTTGTCGATGAGGGAACGTCGTCGAGTTCGACCGGAATCGATCAAAACTCGTGTGCACGTACACGTGATTTCTGGTGCATGTGGAATTCTGGTAGCAGGGATGATACGCGAGTTCCTCGAGTAAAATGAGGAAGAGGCCGAAGTTTCTACTTGTTCGACTCGAAGAAGGAAGTGGAATGAGTTTTTGCAAGGGGAGACTCGAAGCGAAGAAAGGAAAGGCTCGGGTTTGTTTGCGTGCCAGTTTCAAAGCCTACCAGGCTTTAAGTATTCAAAATTTTTAAGACAGGGTTTTAAACCTAGTTAAAACCAAAGTGTAAGCTATGGATTCAAATTTGCTTTTGACTCCATAGTTTTAAATAAAAACAAGTTTTATAAAATAAAATGTTTTAACAACTTCTAAGTGTTTAAAGTAGATTTAAATTGTAATTTAAATCTTGCTAAGTTAAATGTTGTATTTATTTGAATCTAATATTTGAAATGAAATGTGATCATAAATAAGAAATGTTTATCTTTAAATAAATGTAGACATAAAGATTTGTAATTATTAAGTTAATTAAAATGAATGATTAACTAATTTGATTAATTAATGATGGAATTAATTAATTTAGTAATTAAAGGTTAAATTAGTTACTTAAGGGTTAAGATAATTAATTGGTAATAAATGGAAAATTAAGAATCATTAATTAAATAAGAGTTGAATGTTAATCTATGATTATTAATTAATAAAGTAAGTAAGGATTTATTTAAGTTATATTGAATACTTAATTAGTTAAATAATTAAGGATTTATTAATGAGTATTAAAGATGAAATTTAATTGTAGTTAATGATAAATCTTAATTTAATTACTTTAGAAAAGTAAATTAAGAGGTGTGAATAATTAATGAAGATTATTAACTAGGATTATTAAATAATGGATTAATATGATTAATTTTGATAATTAATTAGATTTATTTATTTAAGATAATCAATTGTGAATTTATTTAAGTATAATTTACTTATGAAAGTAATTAAGGAATAAATTTCTCATTATAATTAATTAAGTTTAATTGAATGGTTTAAGTTAATTAATTAAGTTTAATTAATTTAAATAACCATTTGATTATGTGATGAGTATAATTACTTAAAGAAGTAATTAATTGTGGATTATTTAATAGTGAAAGTAATTTGAGTAAAATTACTTTGTAAAATTAATCAAGGAATTAATTAGAGAATAATTAATTATGGGGTAATTGAATTATTTATTGAAGTAATTAGGGTAGTTAATTACGGAATGGAGTTAATCAAGATGATTAACAGTTTGGGTTAATTGAAGATAAATTGCTAAATGTAATAGCTGTAGTATAGATCATTAATTATTTTAATTAATGATGTGATTTAAAATGGATTTATTGGGAAATAATAAATAAATGAAGGGGTTCATTAATGTAAATAAATTAAGAAGTAAAGTAATTAATTTTAAAGGTTACTTTCTATATTTGGTATAAGATAATTAAATGTTGAAAGATAATTAAAGGATAATTATTAAACCGTAATTAAATGATAATTAATCAAGAAAGGTTAATTAAGATGGAAATTTAGAGAATGGTTAATTAATTAACCTATAATTAATTAATGGATGTGTAAGCAAGATTAATATTTGATGAAGAAATTAATTTAATTTACTTTAAATTAATTAGAGATTTGTAATTAATTTAATTCATTTTAAATTAATTATAAATGATGTGATTATTAATCCTTGTTTATATATGATGGATGATATTGATTTTCTTGACTGATTGTGATCTTAGACATGAGATGAATAATATATATGTGATATGGATGCTTGTTTTAAATATGATAATATTGATTATCTGTTTGAGTATGATAATATTGATTATCTGTTTATGATGATGATGTGAATATCCATTGTTATATTGTGATTTATCTATCTGTGTGTATATAGATAATTGAATTAAACTGTTTTTAACTTTAAAACAACTTGGACCTAAAAGATGGCGGTTTGGATTTCGATGAGACCGGGATCGGGTTTCCAGATTTGGATATCCGAAAACCACATCGATCCAAATTAACGATAGGTCGTGAATCTCAAGTGAAGATGAAGATTCAGAGTGCAAGGGTTATTGTCGTTAACTCTGAGGGTGATTCCAAAATGAGTGTAACGAGATAATGCCTTCGGTTTCGTTCGAACCCGGAACGAACTTGCATGGATTGAATGCTTTTAGAACATCGTCAGGTGGACGATGAGCATTCTAAGAGATGTGTTCTCTAAAGGTAATCGTAGCCTCAAGCCTCATCAACCGGGAATGGCTAAAACAGGGGAGGTGCAGCAAGGCTTCGTGGGTAGCACCCACTTGAGAGCGAGATATACCCCTGTCTAGATGTCCCTTATTTTCGGCTTAGTGTGCGGTTGGTCATGAACAACCGTGGGGTTGTTTCGTTTGGAACTGTCCAGTAAGGGATGGTTCTGGCTTTGTGTTGTAGGGGAGCGGGCGTACTCCTCGGTACGATGATCTAGGCCACGTACTGTGACGGGCGGTACCCCAGTAGCCCTGCCATTGTATGGAATCCAATCTCCAATAAACGCCGTACGATTTAGTTGTGCCCAACTATGTTGAAATGTGAGATGTAAGCATTTCAGCTATTTCTGTATTTTACTTGAAAACCCTAGACACTATTATAATATCACTGGATTTCCTATCAAATGTTTTGGTTAGCGTAAGGTAAAAACTTACCCATGTTTATGTGTGGGAAGTCTTACGTGATACCCATTGTTTTCAAAAGGTTTTTAAAGTTAAGCAACTTTAACTGTTTACTCATACCAGACCCATGTCTGACCCGGAGTTTATTTCTGTTTTTCCTAAACTCTCGGGTACCCAAATTTTTACGGGTAGCCAAGGGATTCAGGTTAGCTTTGACGAATTCTAGAGGAGCAATGGAGCAGGAGGCTTCAGCGTATAGATATATATTGATTCCGCTGTGTAGTGTTTATTTGTATTTCCGCTGTGTTGGTATCTCTGTATTTGTATTGAGTTGTATCGAGTTGTATTAACTAGACAGGTGTTTATAACTGTCTAGTATGTGTTGTATTATCTGTGTAGCTCTGATGTATATGATACTATGTAATCTATTATGTGATATATTATATTTCATTCGTTTCGCTGTTGAGATTCTGTTGTTGTTTCTTCTTCTTCTCTATCCTTTCTATTTTCTCACCTCTTTCTTTTCTTAAAATGATACGTCTTCCTGAGCGTAGGAAGTCGGGTCGTGACATGAAATGTTTTAAGGAAGTAACAATTTAGATAAGTATGACTTGTAAATTTGAATAGATTTAAATTGTGAAGTTTTAAATCTAAGTCCAGAAAATTTAAATTGTTTTATAGTGTTAAAAGAAATTTGTTTTGGATTAAAACCAAAGGTGGTTTAAAATTTAAAGTATAACATGGTGTGCAAATGAAATAAATATGTATATATAAGTAGATATACATAAGGTCAAAGTTGATTGGAAGTAAACACTAAGTGTTGAGTTTTGGATTTTCCGAAAATGTGATAAGTTTTTAAAACTTAAGTGGGAAGTTTATTAATAAGAAGTTTAAAATTTGAAATGGAGAATTCAAATTTGAGTAAGGTTGATTGGATTCTGAAGATTAAATTGTTTTTTTGAACTCTTATTTGAACTTTGAAATAAGTTAAGTAAAGGTAATTTAAAATGGAATTTTGAAATTTGGACTCAGAATTAAATTGTTTAAAAATTTAGGTTGTTGATTTAAAAGTAAAGGTTAATTTGATTTAAGGGATTAAATCAACATTTGAAAATTTAACTCGAATTTATATAATTCGAGATGGTTTAAAGTTGAGATTGGAATTGAAATTAGTTCAAATTGAATTTGATTTGAATAATCGAGAAGTAAGCTTGAAGTTGAATAAGTTTAAATTCAAATGGGAATTGATTTGAATTTGGAATGGGAATCAAAGTTAATTCAAATTGAATTGAAAATTGAATCAATTTAATGAAAGTGGAAGATGGATATCTTTATAATTGAAATTCACTTTATGAAGAGTAAGTAAGGTGGTAAACAACTTTATAAAAGCAATCAAACTTGAATATTTGATTTGGAATAAACAAAGTTATATATCTTTGTTATATATGATAAACTCCTCTTGTTGAATCTATAGCCAGAAGAAAAGGGGTTTTTGAAAGTATTTGAAATATAAAAAGGGAATTTATACAAGTATGAAGTGATCCAAAGATTTTTCAAAGTTATATATATCTATATCTATATATATAAGGGACTTTATGAGAATGATTTTGGAAAAGGTTTTGGAACCTATGGATTTTGGAAAGGCTTTTGATTTTGAGAAAAATCAGTTTTGGGAATTTGGAAAGCCAAGTTTGGAACTATCGATTTTGGGATATCGATTTTGTGTAAAGAAGATTTTGATATAAATCATAAAGGGTATGATTTTAAGATACTATAAGTGTATAGTATAAAGTGTTTTGAGAATAGCTTTGGGGAAAAAGGCGCTCCCTTGAAATGAACTTCTCAGGAGTGCCACAGGGTGGTACTGCCTTGAACCCTAAGGGGGGATTCTAAAGTTGATCCTGTAAGGAGTCTGGACAAACTAGTTCCTGAGGATTGTTGGGTAGCGAAAGTCGAGGGCGTTGATGCCTATAAGGGCATTTGGGTAATGCTGTGACGACAGTGTAACTCAATGTCGCTGCGATCTACTGTGTGGACCATAGCAAAAATCGTGTGGAGGATGAGTGCCAATAGTCTACACTTGATTTTGCCGGGACGGCAACGTAACATCGGTAGGCTGCGATCTATGGTCGAGTGGAGGAGTTTCATTCTTTTGGCAGCAAAATTCGAGGGCGCTGATGCCTACAGTTATATGGACTTTTGCTGTGATGGCAACGTAACCCAGGATGTAACTGCGATCTGTAGCGGGTTTTATGTTGTAATCGAGGGGCGCGGAGTGCCTACAGTTATCTATGGATTTTGCCGGAATGACAACGTAACCATCGGGTTAACTGCGACCATTGATGGGGGTGATGATTTCCAGAGCATTCTCACCAAAGATATTTCCTCTATTTTCAAAACTGTTTTCTATATTTTCATAAATTATTTTCCAAGTATTTTTACTGGTGTTGAAAACGGGTTTACCAAGTACTTATAGATTTTCAGTCTTACGCCTGATCAACGTACGACCGAATTTCTGTGAGAACGAGGATGGATTTGTTGAGACATCGAGTTATAAAAAGTATTTTTAAAGCTATTTTGATAATATTATGTAGATTTTTAAAGTGTTCTAAAAATTTAAATAAAAAGAGTTAAGAGTTAAATTTGTTCAAAGAGTAATTTAAATGATAATGAACATTTTAGTAAAATTTTGGCTTCGTTCCTTTTCGAGGACGAAAAGTTTTAAAGGGGGGAGGAATGTGATAACCCGGATTTTAGGACATGGGATAATTGGATAATTAACTGATTTTAAACTATTGAGATACTGATTTTATAAGTTGAACAAATAATTCTGATAATAAATATTTATATCTAGATAAATATTTATTTGATAATCTTCTAATATAATTATTTAAATTGGCAAAATTTATCTTTTCAAAAACAAATAAAATATGTATTTGTTTATGTATATATATAAGTAGATTGTAAATAGAACTTGGGTTTGAAATTCAAAGTAATATCTTAAAAATAAATTTTACAACTAGTATATATATATATATGGTTATTAATTAGTGTATAATTAGGTTTTATATCATTTTTTCTTTAAATTATAAGTAAAGAGGAAATGTGTTAATGGAAATATAAAACCTAAGTAAATATAAAATATTGGTTTTAGACATTTGTAGCTTTTATATAACATGCAAAAGACAAGTGGCTTAGTTTCTTTTTAATTGAAATATATGTAAATAATAAGAAGTGAGAAACCAGGACTGCTATATTCATTTTCACTTCCTCAATCCATTTTCTTTCTTCATCTTCTTCTAAAACTAAAAATAAATTAAAATCAAACTAGCAACAACTTCAAATTCTACTTCTGCTAGTTTTCAACCTGAACAAGCAAAGTAGATTCAAATCAGAGATCAAGCTTCAGTTCAAACTCAAACATAGAAAGGATCGGATCAATCAAGTCCAGTTTTTCAAAAAAAACTGTCTCTTTGTTAAACAAAATCTATGAGTAAACCCTCTTAAGATCTGAACTAAAACTTGTTGTTGTGAATGATGTTGAAGTATGGATTGTAAATTATGTTTGCATGTATATATATATATGTATATATATATATGTATATATATATATATGTATATATATATGTATATATATATATATGTGTGTGTATATATATATGTATATATATATATATGTGTGTGTGTATATATATATATATATGAAAATGATGTGTGCATGTCTGTACATATGAAAATGCCCTCTGTTCCAGGTTTCCAGGTATCAAAAACCTGTAAAAAATTCAAATGCTTTCTCTCTAATCTTCTTTAGGCTTTAAGGTTCAAACAAAAAATGTTTGTATAATCATGTTTGAAGTTTAAAAAAAATAATTTTTAGCATAATTAATTAAAGCATTTTCTGGAAATGAGAAATACAGTAGAATTCAAAGAATATCCAAAATTTGAACATCATGATTTCCAGTTTCCTTTACACACTAGATTTGTCTTGGAAAACCATGAATTTTAAAGAAAGAATCAAGATTTTTAGTGAAGTATTGATCGAGAAATTAGAGGATGAACGGAATTGGTACTTTTGGTAATTGTTGGTCATCGGCGTGACAAGGAAGGTCGTGGTCACGGCTGGAGGAAGCCTAGGGGATGGGGATTCATGGAAAATGCTCGCAAAATTTTTAGTTTATCGTGGCAATGGCGCGGCAAGGATTTAGGGTTTAAACCTAGTTTTTAGTCTATCGTGTTCTCGAGGCAATGGCATCGTCAACGTCGAATCGGGCTCGACCGGGGCTGGTGAAATCAAAGCATGGATCGTTGACAAAGAGGTGAGCGTGAAGGCGAAGGTTCAGGTGGTCTGAGGCGATGGAGCGAGGCGATTAGGTTGATCGAAGTGGTGTTTCAAGTTTGGTCGAATAGCTCGTTTGCGAGTTCGTCGTCGATTCGGGTTGCTGGGTAGCCTAAGGGTTCTAGTCGATCGTCGACAAGTTGTGGAGGATGGCAGAGTTGATCGGAGTTCGTCGGATGGACTGTGCATATGCACAGGTATCATATATATATCTAGAGGTAATTGTGATGTTTTGGGAAGACGGAGTTTACTCAAAGTTGAACTGGGTTTGACTCGAAGCAAAAGGGAAAATGTAGGTTACTCGAAGTTGGACTCGGGTATTCCAAACATTTGGCTCGGGTTTTAGTTGAATAGAAGTAAGCAAGTTTTAATTTAAAAGAAATAACAAGTTTTAAAGTTTAAACTTAATCAAGATTAAATAATTTATGAACCATTTCTTTTAAAATAATTAATGTTTAATTAAGATGGAATTTATTAAAGGCTTGAAAAATAAATTAATTTGAGTTTAAAGTATTTCAATATATATATAACCTTTGTTTTTAAAAGTTTATTTTAAATAAATTTAATATTGTAATTAAGTAAATGATTAAAAGATGAAGTGTTTTAATCCTTAATTTAACTTAAAGGTTTTAGTTAAGTGGTTAATGATAATTAATTACAAGATTATTAAACAAGGTTTAAATGATAATTAAAGAAATTAAGATAAAATGTTTTATCTTTTAATTAATTAAGATCTTATGTTACTAATGATTTATTAATGAATGTAAGTAATTAAAGGATAATTACTTGAAGAATAATTACTTAATTAAAGATTGATTAAGGTTAATTAATTAAAAATTTAAGGTTAATTAATTTAATGATTAAGGTTAATGAATTAATGATTAAAGGTTAATTAATTTATGATTAAAGGGTTAATTAGTTGATGTAATTAATTAAGGATGATTAGTTAATTAAAGAATAATTAACTAAGGATTAATTAACTAACTAACTTAAGGTTAATTTACCTATGTGATTAATTAAGGTTAATTAATTAATTAAGGATAATTAATTAGGAATTACATGTCTAATAAATCTTGATTATGGATGTTGAATGATACTGGATTGTTGGGATTGTTGATATCTTTGATGGGCGATTGAGATGTGCTATGATAAGAATAAGTTGAACTGTGATAATGTGGTTTACCTATCTGAGTTGAATTTTTGTGTGGTATGATGTCCTGAATATAAATTGTATTTTTTAAACTTAACAACTTGGAATAGAGATGACATTGAAATCGAAGAGACCAGAATCGGGCATTAGCCAATACCCGGAACCACTTCATTTTGTAATCTAAATTCTTTATAATTTTATTTTAGAAGTAAACAGGCTGGAATAAAATAAGTTAAGAATCATGGATATTTGAACTGAGTAATGATTCTTAGATATTGTTTGAAATAAATGATTGTCTTAAATAAGATGAAAACTCGTAGAAGGTACGAGTTACCCTGGTTTTGCAAAAAGTTTTTATAACTTAGTATTTCATGTTATATGTGTTTACTCACGCTGGTTTCCAGCCTGACCTGGGTGTTACTTTGATGTAATGCTCGGGTCAGACCGAATATTACAGATTTCCAGGTAAGGACGTTCTGGAGCTTAGGAGGCGAGCTGGATGGCCGGAACGTATGGAGTGTATTCCGCTGTGATATATTGTTGTTGACCGGGACAAGTTAATTTTAACTGTCCAGTTTATTTGTGATTGGATGTAACTCTGATGTATTGATGTAATTGACCGATACAGCTTTCTTTGTGTAAAGAATATTATTTGATATTATATTTTATCCGCTGCGAATGTGAGAATCTGTGTTTTGGTGTTTCTGTTTCTTCTTCTTCTTCTTCTTCTATCTCTTTCTTCTTTTCCCTAACTATCTGGAATTTTCGGGATCGAAAATTTTGGGTCGTTACAATGTGACAACCCGCACATCCCGACACACCCATCCAAAGCCTTTGGTGACTTTTAGACTTAGGTCAATGCCAAGAAGTATGAGCTGGTTGAGTTTTTAAATATTTCAGAGGCTAAAAGTATGACGATAAAATCTAAGATATAATACACTTTCAGATCTGCCAACGAAAGACACAAAAATATAAATACTGAAAATAGTCATCTCAGAAAACATCCGAAACACGGTCTCAAAAAATTATATAGTCAAATCCATAGTATACAGAAAATACATCAATAGTCTAACAAAATACTAAATACCGTAAGTAATACATGGAGAGTAATAGGAAATAAAGAGAAACTCGTCACATCCACACACAAATCTCTGGCCTATCACTTGCTGCCCTGAACTCCAATGGTAGAAGAAAAGAAAGGTAGGGTGGGTTAGACACAAGTATGGTGAATGAGTCACATCATTAATATATGGCGATCACATGCAATTGACTTTAGTAATACTCTATGTGATCTAGGATATTCTACAAGTGTCCGTGAATTATTTGTTTTCTTTACTTAAGGGGACTAGCTCAATACTCACCTAGATTAATGACTTATGCAGGCTCATACTTAGCGTCAAACAACTAATTGAACCTCAAGACAGCTAATAATCGTCTAATAGCTATTGGAACTATTCCAACATAAGGTTATCCTACAACTTCGACCATGGTACCACATTTCCCACATTACGATTACACGTAATTCCTAAAATAGATTTCCTTACAATTTCCACCATGTGAACAGTAACCTAATTAAGTGAACACAAATTTATAGATTTATAATGTTTGCCCAAATTCATATACGGTATTTCGAACTTTTAGATTATCCTAAGTTTAGCATCAATAGGATTACCAATACACATTAATTTGACCAAAAAGAGTGCGTTCAATCTTGAATCAATTCTTAATTACCAAGTCTAATTTAACTAGATCTGGATCAAAAGAAAGGGTTCGTGTTCATGTAGGTTTTAATCACTGTTAAATTTACAATCTAACTTAGACAACATTTCCATTTCGATTTAACATAACTCTAGATCAACTAGGGTATATTCGAATTAATTATATGTAAATCATCTAACTAACAATAAACCCACTCACCTCGAAAATTCTATCCCTTTTCGTAGCATGCCTAGAATCGCCTTTGCTTGGTGTAGATATCCTCTTGATTTGATTTAATCTATAATTTAATTTTTGATTTTGTTTTGAAGAAATTTTGTTTTGAGGAGAAAAGGGATTTTAGATTTTAGATTTCAAAGAGACAGAGTTTGGACGCTCTCGTTCTAATTTTCTGAATTAAGGTTAGGTTTAATGTCTTATTTATAGGTGTAAAAAAAATCGAAACCGTTAGATCTAACCAATCATATCTTGGTCGTTCGACCACTTAAAACCCTAATCGATTAACTATGATCGGTTGATCACGATAGATTAGTGCGGTCGACCGTTAGGGGTTGACCGGTCCCAATCTAGTTGTCGACCAGTGGGTTTCCTAATTTAATAATATTTATTTCCAAATTTTTTTATTTAATTATTTTTGACTTTGAATTTTCAAACATTTATAACTTTCTCACACTAGCTCAGATTTCAAAACATTTATCAGAAAGTTGCCTAGAAAATCGCTACGAACGTAGCGGTGCAAGTTTCGTAGTCAAATTCGAACATTTGTGAAAATTCCATTGTTGCCCTTATTATATTTATAATTCTTATATTAAAATTTCAGTTAAATTTTTGGGGTGTTACATTTTTCCTCCTTAAAAGGATTTCGTCCCCGAAATCTCCAAAGATGGAAAAAATGTAACTCATGCGTATATAAATCAATGACTATAGCCATCTACTCATCCATTAACCACTAGCAATCATTGTCCTTAGTTCAATTTCTAAAGCAATATGTACATGCAGTCATGGAATGCATATGAACCTAAATTAATGCAAAGACTAGGTTGTTTTCGGATCTAGTCGACCTTCTAGAATGCAAGTGCTTATGTCATATGTCCAAAATGTATGTAACATCCTATGTAAATATACTGGCAATTCTACATGTATACGCAACAATTCAATCCATGTGCATATAACTCAATGAAATAAAAATAAGTGATGATGTGAGTTTATGCTCACTTGAGAATATAATTGCCTAAGTATGTAAAGAACAATTTGATAAATACATCCTTTAGCATCCATCAACCAAAACATATCCAAATGACACGTTCGTAGCCATTCCTACATCCAATTGTCCCTACCTATGTGGTATACTAATCTAGAACCTAACACATAAGTAGTCTATACTTATTCGACTAAATTGGAAATGTACCATAAAAGAGTTATGGATGGGTAGCTCGGATCTTCTCCTTAGGCTCTCATGTACTCTTTGCCAAATCGTCTCCCCACTGGGCCTCAACAAGCTTGATAACTTTATCATCGAGTCGATTGGTACTATGCTCAAGAATTTGAGTAGATGCACGGCGAACAAGTGACTCTCTCCTTACCTCCACCTCCTCTAGTTGTTTTGGCTCGACTGTAATGGCTGCATCGTGTAGGCGCTTTTGCAAGTGTGACACATTTAAAACGTCATGTACTCCCGCTAACTTCTTAGGAGGCTTCATCCTATAAGCTAACTTCCCAACTCTACCAGTAATTGGAAAATGCCCTACAAACCTCAGTGCTAGCTTTCCTGAACTACCAAATCTCCTAACATGCCTAAGCGGTGAGACATTCACATAAGGCATATCGCTCATTGCGAACTCTAACTCCGTCCACTCCTGTCAATGTAAGACTTCTACCTATCCTATGCGGTTTTCATCCTTCTACGGATCAAATCTACCTTCTTTGATGTCTCCCTCACCATATCTGGTCTAAGAATCACCCTATTCGTAGTGTCCCACCAATAAGACGGTGATCTACAAGGCCTCCCATATAACGACTCGAACGGTGCCATTTTAATACCTGCATGATAACTATTATTATAGATAAACTACACCAATGGCAAGTGATCTCCCCAAGAGCCTCCAAAATCCAAGATACACATCTGAAGCAAGTTCTCCAGTACTCTATTTACCCTCTCTATCTATCCATCCATCTACGGGTGATAAGTGGTACTTAAGCTCAACTCGGTACCTAAAGTCTCCTATAGACACCTTCAAAAACTCACTGGTAAAAAGCAGATCTCAGTCGCTAATGATGCTAAAAGAAACTATATGTGACCTAACAATCTCTCACACACATATGTCACCAAAGACAAAGTTGTCCTCGTACTCCTAACTAGAATAAAATAAGCGCATATGGTCAGTCAATTGTCTATAACCCAAATACTCTCATTCCTCCTCCTACTCTTAAGTAGTCCAGTGATGAACTTCGTGGAAACACTCTTCCACTTTTAGTACAAAATATCCAATGGTTGCAACAATCCTCCTGGCTTCTACTACTTCACCTTTACCTCTGGCAAGTCATACATCGCGCTACATACTCTGCCAAATGCTTCTTCATACTAGGCCAATAAAAGACTCTCTTTATGTCATGGTACATTTTGTTTCCCCTGTGATGAATGATCATCGTAAAGCAATAAGACTCGACCGGTACCTTGTTAATCAAATCCAAAATGAGAGGAACGCATAATCTACCATCTCTCCACAACCACCCATTCGAGTCAATGATGTAGCACCTCAAGTGACTCGACTGCTCCCGTATACCAAGCTCATAGAAAATATCCACTAACTCCTTGTCTTGCTTCTGACTTGAGCCAATGCAGTCCATGAGAGTAGGTTGTACATCCAAAGTTGCTAACAAATTTTGAGTGAAGTCTGACGATGATCGAAAATCAAATGTAGAGATGAACTCTAAATGCTTCCACTCTAAGAACAAAGGACTCAACACCACATGCTGCCTACTTAAAACATTGGCTACAACGTTACCCTTGCCCGGTGTATATGAAATGTCGAAATCATACGATGCCAAATACTCCATCCACCTTTGCTACCTTCAATTCAAGTCCTTCTGGTGGAATAAATACCTTAGAGATATATGAACCGTACACCACTCCAACCACTATCCTAAAAGATAGTGTCTCCATGACTTGAGTGCAAAGACAATGGCCACCAACTCAAGATCATGGTTAGGAAAGTTTTTCTTATGGACTTTCAACAATTGACTAGCATAGCTCAACACTCTCCCTTCCTGCATCAAAACCGCGTCCAATCCCATGCTCCAATCATCGGCATACACTGTGAATGCCTTCTTATCTTTGGGTAATACTAGAATAGGTACACTAGTCAACGCCTCCTACGGCTTGACAATAGCATCCTTACACTTCGTGTCCTACGTGAAAACCAAATTCTTCTTAATAAGGCAAGTCAAGGGGACAAGGATCTTCACAAAGTCCTTAGTGAAGTTTCTATGGTAGCCAGCCAAACCAAGGAAACTTCTCACTTCCGTGCAATTCTTTGGCACATGCCAATCCTATACTACAACAACATTACTAGGATCGATCGTCAGCCCACTTTTAGAGAAAATGTGTCCCAAAAAGCATACCTCCTCGCGCCAAAAGTGATACTTGGAAAACTTTGCCTTTAATTTATGCTTACGGAGTGTATTGAGCACTTCTTCTAATGCAACCTTTTCTCCTTCTCGCTTTTCGAATAGACTAATATGTTCATCCAGAAATACCACCATGAACTTGTTAAGCAACCCTCTAAAAACTCGACTCATCAAATCAACAAAGTAGGAGGGTGTGTTAGTATGTCCAAAGGGCATGATAAACAACTCATATTGTAACACCCCGAAAATTTAGGCGAAAATTAATAAAAGAATTAAATCTAAATATAACAAGGGAAAAAATGAAATTTTTGAAAACGTTCAAATCCGGCTATGAAACTTTCACCATTGCGTCCATAGCGATTTTTGGACAATTTCATATACAACCTTTAGAAATTGAAGCTAATATGAAAAAGTTATAAACATTTGAAAATTCGTAGTAGAAATTAATTAAATAAAAAAAATGGAAAATAAATATTAATAAATAAGTAAACCCACTGGTCGACATATTGATTGGGACCGGTCGAGTTATATTAGCTAGGGTTTTGGACAGCCGATGGCCACGATTAGAATTTATATTTTTCTTAACAGTGAAGTAAATGATTAGCGATCATATTGTGAGTAAATATTTTTCAAAAGTCGATCAATGCTCCATATTACTTTGAACCCAAATAAATACATAGCTAACGTAAACCCAATTCACTATAAAATAAACTGTATACCAAAACTCTACCAAATTCATTTCTCTTCGAACAAAATTTTTTCAACCAAATTAAAATTAAATCAAACTAATAAGAAGAAGAAGCATTTATCTCAAATCAATCGGAGGTCTAGCAAACGGAGTAGATCCCTGGCGTAATTCGAAGGAGATAACTTAGATTTAAGGTGAGTGGGTATATTGTTAATAAGATGATTTATATATGGTTTATTTTATTACACCCGATTTGATCTAGCGGTTAGGTATCAAATCTGAAACGTTATATAACTAAATTGGATATTCCTCTTTTCTGATTTAGGTCTATTAAAATAGATTGGTAAACCAAAGAATTGACAAAACCTATGATTATAATAGTAACCCTTGGTTAAACTAGTGTTACTGTAAATCTTCAATTGTAATATGAAATAAGAAGTTTTGATAATAGCAAATTTGGGTTCATTGTAGTTGAGTAAGTAGACACTGAAGTTATTGTGATAGGAATTTGGGAATAAACACGATTAACTAACAATTAACGAATAAAGACAATAATAATCTATAATTAAATAGCAATGACCAGTCGATTGCTCTTACTTGAGCAGTCGACAACTAGCGGTCAAGCACTCCGGCATATAGTGGTCGATTGGTTAGCATTCCAAAAGCGCAGTATGAACCTTGGCTTAGGCCCATGTTATAAATAATTGCTTAGTGAATATATCTGTGGATGTTACTATAGGTTGGGAAGCGAGTTCCCTCTGTGGCGATTTTAGGATGTTGCGCGACTGGGTAAATGCTATTTACCAAATAGAGGTTGATATTCCACTAGGGGGCAATCCTATTGCAAGTTGCACTCATAAAAGGTTCTATGGTGGATGCACACCACTGATGATAATGCTTGATGAAGTGTGTCCCGGCACTAGCGGGTGTTCCTTGGTATTTACGGATGAGGGGACGTGATGTTATGTTGTTGTAGGATCCCAACAAGATGCAATAGAAGCATTACGTTAACATTTAGAGGTGGACATGGATGTAGATGATGAGACACTTTGGCAAGTTAGCATTGTGGGCTCCACCTCAAAGCATAACTGGGTACGTATAGTCGTAGTTGTGGGAAACTTAGTCCCTTGATAGAAACTGTAGGAAAATCAACGTTGGAATAGTTACGTGCAGTCGTATTATGGGAAATGGTAGGGAAATTCAATATAGAATAGTTCCAGTAGCTATTAGCCGATCCTTAGTTATGTAGAGGTTCGATTAGTTGTTCGACCCAAAGTATGAGCCTCCATAAGTAGTCCGTGTCAGTGTGTATTCTGCTAAACACCTTAAGTGAGGAAAACAAGTAACTATCGAAAACTTGTAGGACATTCTAGGTTACATAGAGTATTACTAAAATCAACTACATGTGATCACCATATGTTAATAGTGTACTCATTCACCAGACTTTTATCTAACCTATCACTTTTTCTTTCTTTTTCCCCATCATAGGTGAACGGGGCAGCAGGTGATAGGCCCGAGGTCAGTACATGGAGAGATGGGCTTAGAATTATAGTTGCTATATATTTTCCATTTTTTCCATGTAGTTACTTATCATATTCAGTACTTAGTAATTATCAGACTATGTATTGTATTTCTACGTACTCTGGATTTGACTACGTATTGTTTTCTGAGGCTGTGTTTTGAGATATTTTCTGAGATGGTTATTTTCTATATTAATATTTTATTTCCTTCCGCTGTGACGTCTAAAAGTAGAATGTCTTGGATCGTATTTGTTTATTCTTAGTCTCTTTAATGTTTAAAAACCCCAATAGCTCATATTTCTTGGAACCGACGTGAGTCCCAAAGTCAACCTAGTGTTTGGATCGGTGTGTCGGAAGGGATAGGTTGTTATACTTGGCATCAAAGCTTAGGTTTTGAGATTCCTTAAGATTAGGGGCGTATTGAGAGAACATATTTGAAAAAGTTTTCATAATAAAATGTTTTTCAAATGTTTTCGAAAATATTTTCAAAAGGAGTTTTCAAAGTACGTATGCATATTGATAAAAAAATTTCAAAAAAGGTTTTATATATAAGTATAATGTGAATAACTCCTTCCCTTATTCTTTCCAGTACTATCTATGGAAAAGTTGCTAATAAAATTTCTAAAATCATAAATAGAAGGATGAGCAATCCTGAGCAATCCTGCTAGTTGCAGCTTAGGCGATGCAGCTGAGATTTCGGGTGTGAACGTCCCGATTTGGTTCTGCCGGTCTCTTCAAGTAAGAGGACAAGCCACCTATGCAGTTCCTGCCCAACCACCTATCGTCGATTTTGCCAAGCTGTGTAAGGACTTTGTGGTCCTAGGAGGGAAGCTTTATGTGGGGACTGAGTAATATGTAGATTCGAGGACAGGATTCATACTAGTGTGAGGATTTTTTTTGATTGATGGGTCTTCCTGATGAGGTAAGGAGATAGCTTGCTACTTGGCATTTACATGGAGAGGCCCTAAA
Organism: Allium fistulosum; assembly: GCA_030737815.1. Classification (NCBI taxonomy): domain Eukaryota; kingdom Viridiplantae; phylum Streptophyta; class Magnoliopsida; order Asparagales; family Amaryllidaceae; genus Allium; species Allium fistulosum. Next base: position 387,163,998 of record CM060905.1, on the reverse strand, counting down.
TTGGTGGGAGGTAGTAGAGGCGGAGACTGATGGGGGAGATATTACTTAGGGGGAGGAGACGTTCTGAGATGAAGTTTCTGTCTAGTGCTGAACAAAGAGAACAAATAGAGAAGTTTATTCATTTACGGTAGTGAGAGATGTCAGTGAAAGAGTATGTTAATCAGTTCAATGAATTGGAAAGATTTGGGATGAAGCTTATCGATACCCCTCACAAGATGGCTCTAAAGTTCGCAAAGGGGCTAAATCAACCTCTTAAAGATTTGACTCCTAGTCATATTTCCAAGGGTGCAACTTATGAGGTTTTCATGGAGATGGCCTTGCTGAATACCATCTCCAAGGAGAAAGGGAAGGAAGAACCCAAGAAGTTAGGAGGGAAGGCGCCACCGCAGATTCAACTCAAAGGCAAAATTGGGCCCAAGGGAAAGATTAAGAAGCAGCACAAGCAGTGTAGGAGATGTGGTAAGAAGGGTCACTTTGCTAAAGAGTGCAACGCAGATAGTTCGAAGATTAAGTGTTACAACTACAATCAATTCAGACACATAAGGCACGAGTGTCTAGCACCTAAAAAGATCTTTACCCAGGAGGTTCTTACTTACGCACTGGATGCAGTTCCCAGCTCGAGTGTGCTTCTAATAGCGGACAAGGGGAAGAATGTGATTTTGGGCATGGATTAGATGATGATGTATAGGGCGATCCTAGAATGTGATAGCAAGGTTGTTAGTTTAGGAACTTGTAGTGGATGCGGTCTAGAGGTTCATTACGAACTTGGAGGTTCAGTTATATTGAGTTACCTATATTTATTTGACCTATCACATGATGAGTTAGATATAGTGGTGTTAGCACCAAAATTGGTCACTAACCTCGTTGAAAAAGATTGTGTAGAGATGTAAGTGATGAAGTTGAATTAAACAAGGAAGAATATGCTAATTTAAATGCAGAAAGTAAGAACACCGGATTTATAGTGGTTCAGCGTAACTGCCTACATCCACTTTGAGTTTTGATCTTTATTTCTTTCATAAGTAGTTGAATACAGATACAATCCATATATTAATGACTTGAATACAAGTTTGAGTTAAAAAGATGAGAGTATAAAAAATGGCAGAGTCTCCCCATTGTTCTCCCGAAAAAGGTCCCTTTTCACTGTGACCCTGCCCCTCTATTTATAGACAAATATGGGCTGGACTTCCCAGGTGGGCTTGGTGGCCGAACACTCTAGCCCAAGTGTAGTGGTCGCTGTATGCCGAACCAAGTAGACCGAACACGTTGACGCCGAACCACCTTCTCAATGTCGAACGGTACGTTTGATGGGTGGGAAGTGCAGAACAGTTGTCAGTCGAAGCCGAACGATCCTTTGGCCGAACGATGCTTCTTAGCCGAACGATCCTTTGGCCGAACGATGCTTCTTAGCCGAACGATCCTTTGGCCGAACGATGCTTCTTAGCCGAACGATCCTTTGGCCGAACGAAGCTGCCATGTAGACTAGTTATATACGCCGAACGTCTTCTAACGCCGAGTACCACTGGATGCCGAGTACTACGCCGAGTACTCCTTGATGACGGGTACCACTGGATGCCGAGTACTATGAGATGCTGAACACTACGCCGAGTACTATGAGATGCCGATCACTAGTTGACACTGAGTCGTCCTGTACGCCGAGTACTCAGTTGCCTGGTCAAATCTCCAGGAAACACTTGCCCCCCAAAGTGTGTCGTGTGAAGCAACACAACACGCTTTGAATCAGCGAGTATTCCTTGTCTTCGGAAAGAAATCCACCATGTTTCTTGAATAATCATTATCCTCCCAAGGTGTTGTATCCTTCTAAGGTCATCGTGATGCTTGGTCGATTCCCAATATTATAAATCCAGGGTTGTGGTTCATTAGTGGCCATACATGACTGATTCTGCAGAGCTAATAAGCTTCGGCTATCTGATCTAGTCTTTTCTTAATAACCCTTAGTGAGAATTCAATTTCTGTTGATTTCAAGAAGTCGAACTTTTAAGGATGTACACATGCACGTTCGGGTACATGTTCTTGCCATTGGCTCTCGGATGCATTTTACATGCTCATAAGTCGTCACCAACTCCATCTAGTTTAATTGCAATTCAATCGCGATTCCTTGTTTGTATTTTCTGTGAAATAAGGGTTGCAATCAGCCACTTGAGGAGTTTTCCAAACCTCTTTTTAGTACTGACTCTATGATTTGATTCACAGCTTCAACCTGTCCATTTGCAGTTATAATGGATCATGGAAGGTCATAAGGACAGATGACGTTACGGATAAAGAAGTTGATTATTTTCTTCATCTTGGTCATGGTTAGAGTTCTTCATCTGCCCATTTGGTGACGTAATCAACTGCTATGGTGGTGTATTTCGCACCATCTTGAGGATCGACAAGAAGATGATTTCAGTGCCCCCAAGTGGCAAACGGCTATGAACTAGCCATTTGACTAATTTCCGTCGGCGGGGTTCCCAGATTTTTTGCAAACATCTTGCACTCGTCACATTGTCTAGCATGATCAACCGCTTCTGGGTTGATAGTTGGCCAGTAATACCTGTAGCAGAGTATCTTCTTTATCATGGTTTTCCCCCTGATGTTATTACCGCGTTCTTCTTCATAGACTTTGCTCAAGATATCATCATGGGCGATATGCCGAAGCGTGGGGATGGATAAACTCCTTTTGACACACGACTTATTCTTAGATGATTTGGTGTGAAGCTTTGAGGAGGATCTGTCGTTTTCCATTCCCCCATTCAATAAGAATTGTAGATAGTCTTTGATAGGAGTCAACCATGACACCTTTTCATTTTGTTCACTGAGTTCATGTGTAATGATGTAATACGTGAAGTCGGTTAGTAGCTCTTGGACTTGGCCGAGATAAGGAGCAAGACAATGCCCCCTAGCAAGATCAACTTCCTTAAATTTGTATACTACCAATCAAGAACCACAAAAGATATGTAAAGTTTTCACTTCAAATCCTCTAGCAGATTTGAGGCTGGCAGTCAAGGCTTCATACTAAGCATCGTTGCTTGTTACAGGTAAATCGAGTTTTAGGACGTAGTAGATTGATCGTTCCTCAGGAGTCATTATCATGATTCCTATTCCATAACACTGATCATTGGGTGCTCCATCCGCGTACATTTTCCATCTTATGGTTGGTTCTCTGCTACTCTTTGAATAGTCATCTGAGGTAGTGAATTTGGGTGTGAGGTCTGCTAATTTCCGTCCTTGGATAGCCCTTCGTGGAAAATAAGTGATATCGAATTAGCTTAGTTCGATATTCTATTTAAATAGTCTTTCAGACGTCTCAGGCCATCGTATGCCCTGTCGCAATGGCTGGTGGGCATAGGCGTTGATGGGGTGAGCCTAAAAGTAAGAGTGGAGCTTTCATGAAGAAATCAATAGAGATTGTGCTAGCTTTTGTAGCTTCGGGTTGATATCCAATGCATGGCTCGCGATAGTTAATGAAATCACATATGCATGTCAGAATGGGTCCAAGGGAAGATATCATCATTTATTCAGAAAAATTCAACTAATTCTTTTATCATCACTGCACTGAGCTGTGATCCGATATTCAGCGCCCGGAAAGGGTCGCCATGGCTGGTTGTAATGTCGACCGTCAGATTAGCAGGTGCCATCCCAGATTCTTTGAGTAAAGATGTAACTATCATAACATTCAATGTGAAATATGGTTGGGACGGCCAAAGTTGATGGTTACTCTAGTCGAATCCTAGAGTCTTGTCATGAGTTATTGAGCCTAATAGCGAAGGGTTCTGAATGCTTTAATAGATTATCAGCAAATGGCCAAAGATCAGGCTTAAAAGCGCGTTGAAGGAAACGTCGAGTAGGGGCCAGCCTCGAGTTGCGTGCAACTGCATAGCTGGATCTTGCCATGAGTTTGAATTTGCCTGTATATTCGAGTGACGCATTTTCTATTCGATGCATTCATGATCCTTCACTCGTCCTTCGGGTTGGAGTGACAGTCAGTTACCCACAAGCTTTGGCATTGATTTAATGATTCTATCTCTGGACATCCTTTCGGTCGTTGCCTTGAGTAGCTGTAAGCACTATACACAAGTTTTAATACTGAGCTATCGTAGCCAATCTTTGGATGACCATGCGTCTTCTCCCAGTCTCGGGTTGATAAATGTACTACATGGACGGTTGAGTCTCGTCCTAGCTATGTATAGGTTTTCACCTAAACTCCAAAGACATAGAGGTGATTGGTGAAAAGTCGGTTCACATTCATCTTGCTTCTTGCTCGTGCCCCCAGGTCTGGGGCATATACTGATAAGTAGGAAGGCTAACCACGCCCACTTTAGCTTTACTCTCTTTCCCGTTGAATTGTGGGATCATGTCAGTCGATGGGAGACTAGGTCTCGCCTATCTTGGATTTTATCGTGGTTTTTCATTCCAAGAGGAATACTTCGATGCCACGTAAGTTTCAGGGCGTAATTTGGACAGTGGATGGTCATCCACGTCCACTTTGGTTCATGCTCTGTAATCAGATCTCGGGGTAAAGTTGGCTACAAATGCAGTCGGGTTATGCTCATCCAGTTTCATACTCCTCCTGATGAATCGAATGAGGGTGCTGGAGAATTTTTGACCAAGTATTCGTGGTTTATCCTCCTTTCCATACTCTGGGGGTCATAGTTTTTCAAAAAACAAACATCCGAGTCACATTCGTATGTGCTTGGCGCGGATCGGCATTGACCCTTGGTCTGAGGTATGATATAGTAGGTTGCTCGTAGCTTTGGATTCCGTTTCGATTGGTTCTGTATTGAGGCCTCCCTGCAGTAGCTGCCTCAAATTATAAAGAACGCCATGCTAGAGCTATAGTAAGCTGTCGTATTCGGCTTTTTAGTGTTTTGTACCCCTGCCCCCAGCATTGATTTGGCCAGGTCACTAGTTGGATGGTCGAACTCCATCCTCAGCGTGTTAATAATCCTCTTGTCGATTCCAGGCCGAAGTTTACGGAATAGAAAATGGTCGGAATCCACTCGTCTATTTATCGATGATCATACACCACTCTGCACTCTGGTGACTTAGTGTTATTCTCCCCCCGGTTGACTCGCGCCCAATTTGTGTTCATGCTTCGGTCCACGCTCCGAGGACTTAGAGATTTGTCAAACGGTTTATGCTTTAGTCCACAGTTCGAGACGCAGAGATTTTCGTCAACTTGTTTATACTCTAGTTCGCACTCTGGGAACTTAGAGTAATCTGGTCCGCTTCTGGGATTTAGGGATTTTTCTAAAGTTGTCTATAATCTAGTCCATGCTCTGGGGACTGAGAGTACTGTAGTCCGCACTCCGGGGACGAAGAGGTTTTTGAGTCATTTATACTCTAGTCCGCGCTCAGGGACTTAGAGTACTTTAGTCCGCATTCTGTCTCCCATTCCAAAGGGTGAGACCCCCTGGATGGCTGAGAGTCTGCCTAGACCTGGTAGATAATCCTTCTCTTTAAGATTCTCTTTAAGATTTCGAAAGTCGTTATTCTTTATGTAGGACTATTGCATTCTAATTCTTGTTTTCCATGATTTTGTGCAGCCCGTTCTGACCCCGAGCCCACTCCGAGGAGCGATGTCGCCAAGGAATTGGGGGAGAGAACAAGTGAAGCCACTCACGCAGGGGAGGCTCCTGGTCCAGACGCTCAGGTGATAGGGGCGCTTGATGAAGACAAGTCTGAGACCTTCTCTCCTACCGACGGGGGTTATAAAGTAGAAATTACAGGCGCCTCTGAGCACACATCTGAATTGAGCGTGGAGGAGCAGCTCGAGATAGAGAAAGGGGAGACGGTCAAGGTCATAGTAGAGCCCCGAGTTGTGGATTTGGACGATCCTTTGAACAAGCCGTTGAAGGTCATCCTTCCTGGCGGATCCAAGCCCATGGAAGGCCCCCGTGCTCCTTCAGTTGCGACCCCTCTATCAAAGAAGAGTACCAAGGGTAAATGCTCTGGAGAGGAGCCATCTGGAAAGAAGTTGAAGAAGCACAAGAAGTGATTACTATCCTCGTTCAACGAGAGTTAGTTTAAGTCATGTAATTATTTTCATCTATTTCCTAGTCCTTGTAAATAGAATGTCGACTCCGAACTTTGGAGGGGTTGTAATAGGAACTCATTTCTGAATAAGGTTTAGTTCTTTTTCTGTCTTGCAAAAGACTCTTATTGTTCAGTTTTCTTTGTGATTGTGACTTTAATCCAAGCAGTTGTGAGTAACATAGACTTCTCAGTCCATCTTCATATAACTCGGAAACTCTTCGGGAGTCGTTGAACTTCCATTCTGTGCTTCGAGCACTTAGAAAACTTTCTAGCCCGTATGTTAGGGATTTGACAAATTCAAGTCATCTGTGTCATAGTTCATATTCAGGGAACTTGGAGATCCAATTCGCTTATATTCGAGTCCGCACTCTGGGGAGTTAGAGTATTCCAGTCCGCACTCTGGGGACTTGGAGGTTTAAGTCATTTATACTCTAGTCCGCGCTCTGGGGACTTAGAGTACTCCAGTCCGCACTCTGGGGACTTGGAGGTTTAAGTTGTTTATACTCTAGTCCACGCTCTGGGGACTGAGAGTACTCCAGTCCGCACTCCGGGGACGTAGAGGTTTTTATGTCATTTATACTCTTGTCCGCGCTCTAGGGACTTAGAGGTTTAAGTCATTTATACTCTATTCCACGCTCTTGGGGACTTAGAGGTTTAAGTCATTTATACTCTATTCCACGCTCTGGGGACTTAGATTACTCCAGTCCGCATTCTGGGGACTTGGAGGTTTAAATCATTTATACTCTAGTCCGCGCTCTGGGGGCTTAGAGTACTCCAGTCCGCACTCTGGGGACTTGGAGGTTTAAATCATTTATACTCTAGTCCGCGCTCTGGGGACTTAGAGTACTCCAGTCCGCACTCTGGGGACTTGGAGGTTTAAATCGTTTATACTCTAGTCCGCGCTCTGGGGACTTAGAGTACTCCAGTCCGCACTCTGGGGACTTGGAGGTTTTAGTCGTTTATACTCTAGTCCGCGCTCTGGGGACTTAGAGTACTCCAGTCCGCACTCTGGGGACTTGGAGGTTTTAGTCGTTTATACTCTAGTCCGCGCTCTGGGGACTTAGAGTACTCCAGTTCGCACTCTGGGGACTTGGAGGTTTTAAATTGTTTATACTCTAGTCCGCGCTCTGGGGACTTAGAGTACTCCAGTCCGCACTCTGGGGACTTGGAGGTTTTAGTCGTTTATACTCTAGTCCGCGCTCTAGGGACTTAGAGTACTCCAGTCCGCACTCTGGGGACTTGGAGGTTTTAAATTGTTTATACTCTAGTCCGCGCTCTGGGGACTTAGAGTACTCCAGTCCGCACTCTGGGGACTTGGAGGTTTTAGTCGTTTATACTCTAGTCCGCGCTCTGGGGACTTAGAGTACTCCAGTCCGCACTCTGGGGACTTGGAGGTTTTAAATTGTTTATACTCTAGTCCGCGCTCTGGGGACTTAGAGTACTCCAGTCCGCACTCTGGGGACTTGGAGGTTTTAGTCGTTTATACTCTAGTCCGCGCTCTGGGGACTTAGAGTACTCCAGTCCGCACTCTGGGGACTTGGAGGTTTTAAATTGTTTATACTCTAGTCCGCGCTCTGGGGACTTAGAGTACTCCAGTCCGCACTCTGGGGACTTGGAGGTTTTAGTCGTTTATACTCTAGTCCGCGCTCTGGGGACTTAGAGTACTCCAGTCCGCACTCTGGGGACTTGGAGGTTTTAAATTGTTTATACTCTAGTCCGCGCTCTGGGGACTTAGAGTACTCCAGCCCGCACTCTGGGGACTTGGAGGTTTTAGTCGTTTATACTCTAGTCCGCGCTCTGGGGACTTAGAGTACTCCAGTCCGCACTCTGGGGACTTGGAGGTTTTAAATTGTTTATACTCTAGTCCGCGCTCTGGGGACTTAGAGTACTCCAGTCCGCACTCTGGGGACTTGGAGGTTTTAGTCGTTTATACTCTAGTCCGCGCTCTGGGGACTTAGAGTACTCCAGTCCGCACTCTGGGGACTTGGAGGTTTTAAATTGTTTATACTCTAGTCCGCGCTCTGGGGACTTAGAGTACTCCAGTCCGCACTCTGGGGACTTGGAGGTTTTAGTCGTTTATACTCTAGTCCGCGCTCTGGGGACTTAGAGTACTCCAGTCCGCACTCTGGGGACTTGGAGGTTTTAAATTGTTTATACTCTAGTCCGCGCTCTGGGGACTTAGAGTACTCCAGTCCGCACTCTGGGGACTTGGAGGTTTTAGTCGTTTATACTCTAGTCCGCGCTCTGGGGACTTAGAGTACTCCAGTCCGCACTCTGGGGACTTGGAGGTTTTAGTTGAGAGCAGTCGTATTTCCATTTTTTAATTTGTATTCATCTACTGTATCGAGGCTAATGTCATCGAATGAACAATCGAAACACGTTTGCTCACGGAATGGGATTCTGCCCCCTAGGATGAGGGACGAAATTAGAAAAATGGACGATCGATTCTCGTCCGCTTGGTGATTATAGCTCTTCCAATCAAGTCAAGGAAGGAGGTATATGACAGATGGTTGAATCACATCCATGTTGGGTTAGATAGCCAAATCTCTTACAATTTGCTCTGTATCTCCTTCTAGAAAATAAGGATAATAGATTGTTGAGTAGAAAAAGTAAGTTGCATATGTTCCAAGGTGCAGTCGTGTCCGTATTTTGACAGCGATGGTTAGTGAGTACGCAGTCTACCATAGCTACTTCAAGTTGGGCTTTCGAACAACCTTTCGTGTTCAGGGTAGGATTTGATGTGTAGATGATCAAATCACGTCCACTTTAGACGGATCCCGGCGTCACTGAGCTTCATGAGGGGTATCTGTATTTTGTCGAACTTTGTTCTATTACCCGATTGGAGTGGATGATCGGGCCATATTCATTCCAAGCAGTTTAGGTCTCCAAGTCAAAATGTGGAGGTTGATGGATGGATGGTCGGCTGCTCGAATCGATCATAAGTTGAGCGTACGAACTCGGATCGTCTTGAAACTTGGAACATTGGCTTCACTGGCTTTGATTGTTATGTCTTGTTAATCGTGGCTCGATCCAGACTCGGACAAAATCCATCGATATCCATTGTGAGCCTTTGTGTAACCGATCTCCAAGACGAACTGTCACTGGTTTCTAATCAAGTTCTTGGTGTCACGGCCTTGCCAAAAGGCGGGATAACATTTGCCCCCCAAAGGACGTCTTGTGTAAACATGACGTGCTTTGAAAAACCGCGGTCCTTCATGCTGAATATTTCCGTTCAGTTGATTGCTTGACAGTCGTCTCTTAATCGTTTCGTTGCAATCTTCTTTTAGACAAATGTTCAACTAGCATGCTTTGCTTTGGTTCTGCCACCAGTTTTGGGGATGAGTATGGAGTTGATGTATGTTTATACTCCATCTCGCACTCTGGAAATACGGAGTTGAGTAGATGTTTATACTCCGTCTCGCACTCTGGGAGTACGGAGTTGATTAATGTTTATACTCCGTCTCGTACTCTGGGAGTACGGAGTTGATGAATGTTTATACTCCGTCTCACACTCTGGGAGTACGAAGTTGATGAATGTTTATACTCCATCTCACACTCTGGGAGTACGAAGTTGATTAATGTTTATACTCCGTCTCGCACTCTGGGAGTACGGAGTTGATTAATGTTTATACTCCGTCTCGCATTCTGGGAGTACGGAGTTGTGTAGATGTTTATACTCCATCTCGCACTCTGGGAGTACGGAGTTGTGTAGATGTTTATACTCCATCTCGCACTTTGGGAGTATGGAGTTGTGCGAAGGATCGTCGTGTATCAACCAATTTTTAGCCATGATGTGATGGCTTGCCCCCGAGCTCGAGTTTCACTTAGCGAGTGGTCGGCCGTATCGCGACCGCTCTCTACTTGAATAAATTCCACTTGCAGGATGGAATTCAGCTCTCCGTGCATCATGATGTTGTACATTGTATTTAACCCATAGCCCCATATCAAAGGCATATGGTTGATGATGAGCGATAGAATTATGCTCGTCCAGATGTAACTCCACACGTCCGATCATGGTCTGCGTAGATTGGTTGGCAACCAAATCTGAGTACCTGGTCACCTGCATCGTTTTGAAAGTAGTTTAGTTCAAGCTAGTTGTAGTTCATAGAACAATTGAAATAGAGATGGAAATGGAAATAATTCAAAGAAGATTATGGTAAATCTCATTGATATGTGAAGCAGCATCGTGTGCTCGCTATTCGACTCCGCCCCTGGCTCCTTTCAAAGGGATGTTGGCCATCAACCGTCCAATTGATAATCATAGCCCTTTATTAATAGGCATCAGATATTCGCTGCCCGCCATTCTGCTGGAATTGTACATACTATTGAAGCTTTCCTTTCCAGGTCATCTTTTCGATCACACCTCGGAGGTGTTTGTAATCGCTCGTGTTAGGATTAGTGAGCATCTGGGAATATACAACATTCCCCTGATTTTCTTTAGACTTTGGTGTACTCTCTCGAGGTTGGTTTCCAATACCACTCCGAGTCGTGAGTCTTCAAGTAGAGGTTGTCAATTGAATCTTTCAAAGAGCATATGAGCTGAATTCTGAAGTCTTGTTTCGGCTACTGGGATCTACATCCTTAGCCAACGGGCCTTCATTGTTATTTTTCTTAGTCTGCTCCACTCCTCCTCACTTTAGTTCTGATTCATTTTGTAGAAGAAACGATCCATAGTCGTAGGAGGCTCTTTAGCTAACTAGCTGCCAAAATATATCTAGAGGTCGACTTTCCTCAAACGCGATCAGTATGATACCCTTGTTAGTATTTGGAATAAATTGTTTAGAGCATTGGTTTGCTTGGGGTCATTAAATTCGAAGTGCTGGGTCAGCGAAGAATGGTGCTCGGAGCCATCTTGGCATTTTCTAGAGTCATATCATCTATGTTCTCCAACCTTTGGGAGTACCGTTTGAGTAGCGGTTGCTTGTCTGTTCCCTTGATGCCGTTCATAAGCTGCCGCTAGATCCTCTATGCCCTGGTCGATCATGGGATGTCAGGGAAGTGGATAGAATGTTCCTTTACTAAGTTGAGTTTTGAACTCATTATCCGGAGGCACTGCACTCCTTTTAGCCTCTTTTTTTGGAAATTTGGGTCGTACCCGAAAATATTTTTTTTAGAAATAGGGGTTGTATAGGTGACCGGTGTAACTTAATTCCAGAGGTGCTCGGCATACAATACCGTTCGGCATTGATGAGCGTTCGGCATACAATACCGTTCGGCATTACAGAGGTGTTCGGCATAGAGGTATGGATCGGCCTGGAAGAACGTTCGGCCTAGAGGTATGGTCGGCCTGGAATGGTTCGGCCAAAGTTGTTCGGCCAAGGCTGTTCGGCCAGAGTGGATCGGCCTGGAGTGGTTCGGCCAAAGCTGTTCGGCCAAAGTGGGTCGGCCTGGAGTGGTTCGGCCAAAGCTGTTCGGCATCCACACTGTTTGGCACAACCGAGTCGTTCGGCATACAATACCGTTCGGCATTAGGGCGTTCGGTGTAGAGGTACGTTCGGCCTGGAAGAGCGTTCGGCCTAGAGGTATGTTCGGCCTGGAAGAGCGTTCGGCCTAGAGGTACGTTCGGCCTGGAAGAGCGTTCGGCCTAGAGGTATGTTCGGCCTGGAAGAGCGTTCGGCCTACGCCTTTTCTGGATCGTTCGGCATATGCCTTTTCTGGAGCGTTCGGCATATGCCTTTTCTGGATCGTTCGGCATATGCCTTTTCTGGAGCGTTCGGCATATGCCTTTTCTGGATCGTTCGGATGGCCTGGGCCTCCAGCCTCCATTTGTACTCCTGTCCTGAAGTTTCCAGCTCTTGCTTGGTCACGGACTCCAGCTGTTTGAACAGCAGCTTCAGTCTTGCGGCGTCTGCGCCTGGGAGGTTCATCAGAGGAAGTAGAGATGTCAGCAGCTTCAGTCTTATTGCATGCTAGCGGTCTCGCGGGCATCCGCATTATGAGAAGCTGACCTGGTACGTGGTCCTGCCATTGTAGAGTTATCGGTATGAACTCTGAGTAGAATCAACGGATGTCCTATCAGTGAGTCGGATCTTCTTTGGGGGATTTATTCAATCCAGTAGCTTCAAAGCAGATCCTTGAGGTCTGAGAATTCAATTCTCAGTGAAAGCACCAAAGTGTTAGCACCAAAATTGGTCACTAACCTCGTTGAAAAAGATTGTGTAGAGATGTAAGTGATGAAGTTGAATTAAACAAGGAAGAATATGCTAATTTAAATGCAGAAAGTAAGAACACCGGATTTATAGTGGTTCAGCGTAACTGCCTACATCCACTTTGAGTTTTGATCTTTATTTCTTTCATAAGTAGTTGAATACAGATACAATCCATATATTAATGACTTGAATACAAGTTTGAGTTAAAAAGATGAGAGTATAAATATGGCAGAGTCTCCCCATTGTTCTCCCGAAAAAGGTCCCTTTTCACTGTGACCCTGCCCCTCTATTTATAGACAAATATGGGCTGGACTTCCCAGGTGGGCTTGGTGGCCGAACACTCTAGCCCAAGTGTAGTGGTCGCTGTATGCCGAACCAAGTAGACCGAACACGTTGACGCCGAACCACCTTCTCAATGCCGAACGGTACGTTTGATGGGTGGGAAGTGCAGAACAGTTGTCAGTCGAAGCCGAACGATCCTTTGGCCGAACGATGCTTCTTAGCCGAACGATCCTTTGGCCGAACGATGCTTCTTAGCCGAACGATCCTTTGGCCGAACGATGCTTCTTAGCCGAACGATCCTTTGGCCGAACGAAGCTGCCATGTAGACTAGTTATATACGCCGAACGTCTTCTAACGCCGAGTACCACTGGATGCCGAGTACTACGCCGAGTACTCCTTGATGACGGGTACCACTGGATGCCGAGTACTATGAGATGCTGAACACTACGCCGAGTACTATGAGATGCCGATCACTAGTTGACACTGAGTCGTCCTGTACGCCGAGTACTCAGTTGCCTGGTCAAATCTCCAGGAAACAGTGCATGTAGTTAGAGAATACCTAGATGTACTTTTCAGAAGTTATCGGTCTCTCACCCTAGAGAGAGATCGAGTTTTGAATTTATCTTGTAAAGAAGCTAGACTTGTTGCCTTACCCTTGAGGCATGTGGCTCTAAAGGAGAGACGTGAGTTGAATAAGAAGGAGAGACGTGAGTTGAATAAGCAATTGAATAAGCTATTTGGAGAAGGGCTTTATTAGGAGGAGTATTTCAGCGTGGGGAGCACTAGTTGTCTTTGCCACCAGGATATATGGTTCTCTAAGGCTTTATGTCGATTATAGGGGTTGAATAAGTTGACAAAGAAGAATCATTATCTATTGCCCCGTATAGATGATCTCTTTTATCAGTTGATTGGAGCAAAGATGTTCTCACTTCTCACGGCTTTATTTGGCTAAAAGATTCCATCAGTTGTGTGTAGTTGAGGATAGTATTTAAAAGACTACTTTTCGCACACCCAACAGACTTTACGAGTTGTTAGTCATCCATTCAGACTGACTAATGCACCCACCTACTTTTTTGATTTGATGAGCCAAGTCTTTAGAGGGTTGCTTAATAAGTTCATGGTAATATTTCTGGATGACATATTAGTTTATTCGACGTGTGAAGGGGAGCACAGGTTGCATTTAGAATTTCTCAATACATTCTGTGAGCATAAGTTAAAGTCAAAGTTTACTAAGTGTCACTTTTGGCGTGAGGAGGTACGCTTTTTGGGACATGTTGTCTTGGAAAGTGGGTTGGATTTCGATCCTAGTTAAGTAGTTACGGTATAGAATTGGCATGTGCTAAAGAATGCCACTGAAGCGAGGAGTTTCCTTGTTTGGCAGGCTACTATAGAAAGTTCATTAAGGACTTCGCTAAAATCTCTAGCTCCTAATCCGTCATACCAAGAAGAAATTAGTTTTCTCATGGAATGCAAAGTGTAAGGATGCTTTTATTAAGCTGAAGGAGGCATTGACTAGTGCATCTTTTCTAGTGCTACCCAATGGTACGAATGCATTCATAGTATATATCGATGCTTGTGGTACGGGGGTGGATGCAGTGTTGATGTAGGAAGAGAGAGTAGTAAGTTATGCTAGTCGATAGTTAAAGGTCCATGAAAGAAACTATCCTACCCATGATCTTGAGTTGGCGACTATTGTTTTACTGCTTAAGTCATGGAAGCATTGTCTACTAGGATAGCAGTTTGAACTATATACAGATCATAAGTCTCTGAAGTGCTTGCTCTCCCAGTAGGACTTGAATTTAAGGCAGAAGAGGCAGATGGAGTTTTTAGCATCATATGGTTTCGATATCTCATATACTCTAGGCAAGGGCAATGTTGTTGCTGACGCCTTGAGTGGGCAGCATGCAATGTTGAGTCCTTTGTTCTTAGAGTGAAAATAATTAGAATTTATTTCTACGTTTGATTTCTGACCATCAACAGACATCACTCTAGGATTATTAGTAGCTTTGGATGTGTACTGTTTGTACCAAAATTGGGCACAAGACTCTTTGGAAGGGTTTGAAGAGATAAAAATGAAGAAATTAAATGAAAAAAGGGTTATCTAACAAACACTTCAAAAACAAACAAGAATGAATGCAGAAACACAGAAATTTAGAGTGGTTCGGCGTGTTGCCTACGTCCACTATGAAATGATTGATCTTTATTAACTTTTGGTTGCTGGTTACAGCGAATTGCAGCAGTAAATCTTGAGTACAACAGTGGAATTTGAATACAATGGTGAATTCGGCAGAGCCTGGATGTCAAAGAGCCTAAAGATCCCTTTTCTGTAGGCTCTGGGATGCTATTTATAGGCGTAGGATGCAAATATCTCGCTCAGATATCGAGAGACCTCTTCTGGCACGTGAGCGGGCCCACGCGATCGATCCCACGTGATTTGCACTCGGTCCGTGATCGATAAGAACGAATTTTGTAACGATCAGAATTTGACCCAATCGAGTCTAAATTTAGCATGAACATTCTCTAGGTTGTACGCAAGCTCCTGTGAAAATTTCGTAGCATTTGGACTTGTAGATTGTGAGTTATGATCGATGCAAGTTTGTGTTTTCTCTAGGTTGCTGGATTCGCATCGATACTGTTTGTATCCATCTGTTCGTATCGCTCTTTGGGCACGTGCCTGCAAGTCGACGTGGCGCTAACTCCTCGGATTGATCCACTTTTCATGCCGAGTGATGGAGTCTTATTCGTATACAATATCGAAGCCTTGTTCGTATCGATCGATTTCGGCCTTGTTCGTATCGATATTAGTGGTTCTGTTCTATTCGTATCGACCGCGTTTTGTCTTGTTCGTATCGATCGACTGTCTCGCTTTGTTCGTATCGATCGGCAACATTGTTTTGTGCATATAGTGTTGACTTCGTATCGATCTGTGGTCGCTCGATACGAAACATGTTTGAAGTCCGATCGATACGAAATGCATATTCGTGCCACAGTCGATGGTTACAAAGTAAACAATCACGGATGGATACGAATTGGATGTTGGTCGACCGATACTAGTAGGTTGGAATTGATCGATATGAAATCGTGTATGTCTGATGGATACGAACTAGATCGATACGAAGAGGCTGCCTTTGGATGGATACAAAGAGTGTAGCTCTGGATGGATTCGAACAAGATGGATGCGAATGAAGACTTTCTTTGGTTTTTTGATGGATGCGAACAGAGCTAGTGCAGGGTGATGGATACGAACAGAGGCCTTCCCCCTTGATTTTGATCGATCCATATCTTGAGCATACGAACTCCGATTGACTTGAAATTTAGGGCGTTGGCTTTCATAGCTTTCCTGGTACTGTCATATCAATTGTAGCTCAATACAGACTCGGACAAAATTCGTCGATATCCATAGTGAGCCTGCGTATAATTGATCTTTGGGACGGACTGTCCATGGTTTCCAGTCAAGTTCTTGGTATCACGGCCTTGCCAAAAGGCGGAATAACATTTGCCCCCCAAAGTACGTCTTGTGAAAACACGACGTTCTTTGAAAAGCCGCAATCTTCATTCTGAATAGTTCAATCTGACTTGTTAAACAGTTGTCATCTTCTTGTCAGAAGTTGTAATCTTTGACTGATTTTTCGGTAATATGAATTGTTGACTGCCAACCGTTGTACCGTGTACTGTTGTAACTGATTGCTGTATGATAGCGATTATTTGTTTGTTGTTATAACCATCATCAACCGAATATCCAATCCCTGTGAATTTTGAAAATGAATATTAGTCCGGCATACATGCATATATGTTAACCTGACTCTCGTTATCGTCGCACGTTCACGAGTCGTTGTTAGTTCTCTCGTATCGAATTCCATATCGATCCTTTCCTGAACCGATGTGAAATTCAAATTGTAACAACTCTTGATGGTTGTTTTGGAATGTCCCTTCGTGTCGATCCTCTCCGGGATCGATGTGAAAGGTCATAAGATTGTTCTCATATTTACGTATTCGTATTGGTGGGTACGAAATAAACATTTCATATCGATGGATACGGGTTTCGGTGGACTCCATAGCAGTGAGCATGAAGTTGTGATTTCGCGTCGATGGACTTATGAGGGATGCGAGTAGAGCAGCTGGTTCTCTGGGTACTATTCGTATCGATAGAGTTGATTTGCCCAGATAATTTTGCAGTAATTTTCGTATCGATGGTTTTGAATCCCCATGGTCTTCAAAGTGATGGA
This sequence comes from Allium fistulosum, assembly GCA_030737815.1. Taxonomy (NCBI): domain Eukaryota; kingdom Viridiplantae; phylum Streptophyta; class Magnoliopsida; order Asparagales; family Amaryllidaceae; genus Allium; species Allium fistulosum. The sequence goes on along the minus strand of CM060905.1, from coordinate 387,147,308 downwards.
CACGAACTTGTCATTCCGCATCGGTAGTGTTTAATGGACGCGAACAGTTCAATTGGTTTTCACAGCAACGTTCGTGTTTCGTACCGATAGTCTGATGGTTACGAATAAGTGTTGCTTCAAATGTATGTTTTAGGGGTACGTATAACTTTCTTCATATCGATCAGAGGGGAAACTGTTTCGACCGGTCACAGCGACTAGGATGCGAATCGACTCTCCCCAGGGCTGAACCATATAAAAGCCTTTGCAACTTAGAAATTTTTTCATATGCTCTTATTTTCCCTTTGCTTTCGTATCGCTTCGAGTTCGTGAGAAAATAGAATTGCCTTTACTTTCAAACTGCGCCAAGCTCTCAATCCCTTAAACCAATCGTTGAAACTAGGTAATTAATTAATGAATTCATGTTAAAAACGATGAGACTCGATATTTGCATGCCAAACCACTTATTTCCGCGATCAATTCTGGTGAAACAGAGGCTATAGATGGTCGGAGCGAGGTCGAGGGAGGCCATTGTGGCATTCGTGCTGTTTGGAGAAGAAGGATAGGTGGACACGAAGGGATCGCTCGCACCAGTTGAGGAGGAGCGATTCGCATCGATCGCAAGATGATCGAAGTTCGTATCGATTGGAGAAGGAGTGTTGAGGAAGCTACTTTGTATCGATAGGAAACGGCGATCGATACGAAGTAGCGATCCTATTTATCGATACAAAGACGAAAGGCTTGCTGATCGATACGAACTGGAACCTTGGGTGATCGATACAAAATCTCTTGCTTCACGATCGATACGAAGTAGAGGTTTTGTGGTCGATACGAGCCATCCGATATGCATGAATCGATCAATACGAATAGAGTATCGATTCGAACATATCGATGCAATTGAATTAATGGCCCAAGCTTTTGATCGATACGAACTTAAGCTTCGGGAGAACGATCTCATTCCACCCTTGATGGATACGAAGTCAACTACTTTATGCATATTCGAACACTTGACTCCAACAAGCTTCAGTCTTGCAAAATTAGACTTGACTATTTCACTGCATATCTGACTGCCTATCGATGCTCGTCGATGGAACTGTAACTTAACAAAATTTTAAAGAACTTTAACTTGGATTGGTCTTTAAAATCTGGATGGCATGGTTGTGACGGTCATCGACGACGGTCACTCCAGTTGAATTTCAAAGCCTTGTCGTTTGCATATTTTCTTTAACTCTGTAGAATTTCTCAAGTAACATGTAGCACTACACTTGCACATTCACACACTTCACACTGGGGAACACACGGGCTTACTATTGTCTAACGATGGGTTTTAATGAGTTGATTAGTTACAGAGTCCACAAGTTCACAGCAACAGGAAAATCAGAGTCTGCCTCTTCCAATGATAGAATTGCCAGCCATCGCAGCCGAAGTCACAGACCCCGCTCCGGACGAACTACCCGATGCCACATTCATCTGTAATCCCCAAGATTCTGTACTGTCCAACATCTCTAAAGACATGTTGGGATGAATATGCCTAAGGCATGGTTTGTCATTGGACGATGTACTATTGCCAGGACCAGACGATAGACCGCACGCTCCCCCGGAGGGGTTTACTGCCTTTAATCATCATGCATGCACAGCAGGCACACTTCCTCCATTTAACCAATACATTAGAGAAGTGTTGTCTTTTTTCGAAATTGCTCCATCACAACTACACCCCAACGGATACGCTATGCTGAACAGCTTATTTATTGTATTCATGGAGCACCTCTTTCGGCCACCGATTCCAATCGAGATTAGATATCCTTTTAACGTCAAGAGTACGGGAGATAGTCCATCTTTTACGTTCCTGGAGGTGGTCAAGAACTGTGTCAAGTAGTAACCGGATCTTGGATGAGGCTGAGTTACTTTAAAACAGAATGGTTCTACGTCCGATGCCCCCCAGGATTGGCTAGCCGATGGTTAGTCAAACGTAAGTGTTGCATTCTTTTCCAAGAGTTGTCAAGATAATAGTAGTTGATGTAAAACTAATATCTTCTTTTCTTTATAGCCCCAATCTCACGACTTGAAGGTGGGTACTTCAAAGAAATAATAAGGATCCTTCAAGAAGGTCTAAGTGAAATGAGGACATCGAATCGGTTTTAACCTATAGAAATTTGAGAATCGTTGGACTGATTGAGCGAAATCAAAGCATAAGGCTTGAAGGAACACTGAGAGTGGCCCCGACGAAGCGGGTAGAGTGTAAAGCGCCTAGGGTCGTAATTGCTGAGGGACGTGACGAAGAGAGAACGCCCATGGATGATGAACATGTTGCTGGGTCTTCGACCGGATTTCAAGCGACAGAAGGAAGAAGAAAAGGCAAGGCCGCCGCTTACAAACGCCCTAAGTCTTCGAGGTGGAAATCAGTTGTGGTTTCTTTGCCGACTCCCGGCATTAGAATCTCAGAGCTCCTCCCTTGCCAACAGAGAGTCCTTTTGAAGGGCTTGCTGATATTCCAATTCCGGACTTTGTCTCACTTCCACATGATACGAGATTGGAGGAGCTTCAAAACGCTCTAGATTTAAGCGAGTCTCTATCCATTAGTGCGGCCGACATTACCGGTTGGTTGGGGGTTGCACACACATACACACTTCATAGCACTACACGGTTTCTAGCCTTAAGTTGTCTGTTTCAAGAATTCACCAACTCTGTTTTCCTTTTACTTTACAGACACGATGAACAGACAAGATTCTGTGCTCAGTAGTCTTGGTTCAGCACGCCAATCGTTAGGCACGTATTATGTAACCCGCTGAAGGGAGGATGACAGAAACTGCGATCACGGTTATTCTAGTCAGGAACGCTATGAGAGGGATAGAGATAGGGATTACAGAGAACAGAGACATCGATCCCGATCGCATTCTCCACCCCCTCGACTCCCTACGCAACCTTCGGGCCAGGGAAAACAGCCGGTAGAGCCCCCTCGTCACAAACCATCTTTGCATGCTTCTCGGCCTGAGTCGCAACGCCATAGAACTAAGGTTGAGCCTCCAGTCATCACTGAACAAGCATCACCGAGCCTACTAGGGAAGGGGCCATTAGAATTGCTCATCTAAAGAATGATTTTCCAAATATATGCTTTGATGGCTACATTTTCCCTCCTCACTTAAAGAGAATTCCATTGGAGGCGGAGAATATAATGCATGACTACATTCATGACATCTATTCTCAGTACAAAGAGTGGGCGAAGGCTGCAGAAAAAGCATCGAAGGTGGCCTTCGAGCGGGCTAAAATAATCGAAAAGTTAGAATCTGATCTCGCGCAGAAGGACCGCATCGTCCAAGTGCTTAATAATGAAGCCGAATCCTCTCGGAAATCAGAGATAGAGGCCACCAAAAAGGCCGATGAGGCGAACTTGGCCATGGAGAGGATGAGGCAAACACATTTTGCCTTGGTGGAGCAGATGGGCCACCGAAACACCACTGCCACAGCTGAACGGGACGATTCTCTGAAAGAACTTGCTGAGCTTAAAGCTAAATTTTCCGAAATCATCAAAGAAAAAGATGATGCAAATAGAGCTGCCCAAGAGGCTTGTGAACAGACCGTTGTGCTTCGGGGCGAACGGGATGCAGCAATAGCTAAGGTCCGGGTAGTGGAGACTGAGGTCAAGGAGAAGGTCCAAATGGCGGAGTCTAGGATAGAAACTGATATTAAAGATCTCATCATTGTTTATAATGCTAACATTTTGAGGCACAGAAATCTAGCCTTGCTCGACAACTACCCGACACATTTATACAACGCTTGGGGCCGATTGGTTGAGGAGGAGAAGGCGGTGCATCTGGGTGAATCAATCGATGAGTTTGAGCTTGAGAATCGTATGCTAAACGAAGATGAAAGAAAGATTCTCCATGAGTCGATGATTTCGCATGAAAAAGAAAGGCTCGACACCCAACACTCGGAGGCCGGAGAAGGTTCAGGTGTCGAGCACCACGATGCAAGTGCTGAAGTTCCTGTGCCAACCCAGCCTGAATCTGCACCTGTGGTTGATTCCCAATCAGTTCCTGCTTACAATTCGGATCAGCCACAGTTATCTCCGGCTAGAGAGCAAGTTTCTGAAGCAGTTTAGCCATCCACGAGCCAAATTGAGGAAGGTACTATGAACATTCCGCATACTTGCTCAAAATCAGGAGCTTGATTTGAAGCGTTTACTAACAGTCTTCCTTTTTTCTCTATCCAGTGACTGGAGTTACACCGATCGTGCCTCCTACAACTCAAGAATCACATCAAGCGCAGGAGGCCATCATCACTGAAGTGACCACCATAACTACAACTGCACCGATTGATGGAACGCAGGGGAGCACACTTATTTTTGATGAGCAGATGATGGAGGAACTCTTCGGTCAACACAGCGACCCCTCTGCGGACCTACCATTTGTTATGGGTGGAAGTGCACCTACTACTGGCTCTTCAATGGCAACCACTGATGGTCCCAGCGAGGCCCAAGTAAGTCATGAAGAAGAAATATTGGCGGAATTCGACGCTGAAATGGAGGCAACGGCTCGTGGTGGTAGTTTTGGAGGTGGGATGGCAGCACCTGGTCCAGCCCCATTAAGGATGATATCACCTGGTGGTACAGTTATTGATACCAGCATGCCTATCCCGCCTCCTATAGTCGATCCAGTTCCTCCGACTCCACCTTCAGGGAGCATTCCCGTATACTTGAGCTCGGATGAGGAAGTTGATATCATGACCCTATTGGAGATCAGCCGCCGAAAGGCAAAGGTTCGAAAAGAAAATTATGTGGCAGCTCCAGTGGGTCCACACCGAAGAAGAAGCCTAAAAACGCTAACTTCTTTGGAAACCTCACCCAATAATTTAACTTCCCAACCCTATCAGTAATCAGAAAAGGCCATACAAACCTCAGTGCTAGCTTTCCTGAACTACCGAATCTGATAACATGAGTGAGCGGTGAGACCTTCACAAAAACCATGTCGCCCACTACGAACTCCAACTTCGTGCATCTCCTGTCAATGTAAGATTTATGTCTATCCTTTGCAGTTTTCATCCTTCTATGGATCAAGTCTACCTTCTTTGATGTCTACCTCACCATGTCTGATCCAATAATAATCCTATCAGTATTGTCCTAGAGACACGATGGTAATTTATAGGGTCTCCCATATTCCGCCTTGAATGGTGTCATCCTAATACTCTCCTGATGGTTATTATTATAGGTAACTCCACTAGTGGCAAATAATTCTCCCAAGAGCCTCTAAATTTTAATAAGCACATCCAAAGTAAGTCCTCTAACACCCAGTTCACTCTCTTGGTTTATCCATCCATCCATAGGTGATAAACAGTATTCAAGTTCAACTCGGTGCCCAAATCCTCTTGTAGACTCCTTCAAAGCTCATTGGTGAAATGCATATCTCCATCGCTAACAATGCTAAAAGGAACTTTGTGTAACCTAACGATCTCTCTCATGTATAGTGTTGTCAAAGACGCTGCAGTCCTCATACTCCTAACCAGAATAAAATGAGTGCATTTGGTTAGTCGATTGACTATAACCCAAATACTCTCATTCACTTTCCTACTCCTACGTGGTCCATCGATGAAGTCTACAGAAATACTCTCCCACTTTCATTAAGGATTATCTAATGGTTGCAACAATCCTCCTGGCTTCTTCTGCTCTGCCTTTACTCTCTAGCAAGTCATATATCGAGCTACATACTTCGCGACGTGCTTCTTCATAGTTAGACAATAAAAGACTCTCTCCATTTCATGTACATTTTGTCTCTGCCGGGATAAATAGTCATCCTAGAGCGATGAGACTAGCTAGTACTATGTTGATCAACGCATAACCTACCATCTCTCCATAGCCACCCCTTTGAGTCAATGGTATAACGCCTTATGTGACTCGATCGCTCTCCTCTACCTAGCTTCTCGAAAATATCTACTAGCTCCTTATATAGCTTCTAACTTGACCCAATATAGTCCATAAGTGTAGACTACATGTTTGTACCAAAATAGGACACAACACTCTTTGGAAGGGTTTGAAGAGATAAAATGAAGAAACTAAATGGAAAAAGAGGATTATCTAACAAACACTTCAAAAAGAAACAAGAAAGTACACAGAAACACAGAAATTTAGAGTGGTTCGACGTGTTGCCTACGTCCACTATGAAATGATTGATCTTTATTAACTTTTGGTTGCTAGTTACAGCGAGTTACAGTAGTAAATCTCGAGTACAACAGTGGAATTTGAATACAATGGTGAATTCGGCAGAGTCTGGACGTCAAAGAGCCAAAAGATCCCTTTTCTGTAGGTTCTGGGTTGCTATTTATAGGCGTAGGTTGCAAATATCTCGCTCAGATCTCGGGAGACCTCTTCTGGCACGTGAGCGGGCCCACACAATCGATCCCACGTGATTTGCACTTGGTCCGTGATCGATACAAACCAATTTCGTATCGATCAAGATTTGGCCCAATCGAGGCAAAATTGGGCATGAACATTCATTGAGTTGTAAGTAAGCTCCTGTGAAAATTTCTTAGCATTTGGACTTGAAGATTTTGAGTTATGATCGATGCAAGTTTGTGTTTTCTCTAGGCTGCTGAATTCGCATCGATACTGTTCATATCCACCTGTTCGTATCGCTCTTTGGGCACGTGCTTGCAAGTCGACATGGCGCTAACTCCTCGGATCGATCCACTTTTCATGCCGAGTGACCGAGTCTTATTTGTATCCAATATCGAAGCCTTGTTCAAATCGATCGATTTTGGCCTTGTTCGTATCGATGTTAGTGGTTCTGTTCTATTCGTATCGATCGTGTTTTGTCTCGCTCGTATCGATCGTGTTTTGTCTTGTTCGTATCGATCGTCTGTTGCTTTGTTTGTATCGATCGGCTACATTGTTTTGTGCGTATAGTATTGACTTCATATCGATCTGTGGTCAATCGATATGAAACATGTTTGAAGTCCGATCGATACGAAATGCATATTCGTGCCATAGTCGATGGTTACAAAGTAAACAATCACAGATGGATACGAATTGGATGTTGGTCGACCGATACGAGCAAGTTGGAATTGATCGATACGAAATCGTGTATGTTTGATGGATATGAACAAGATCGATACGAAGGGGCCGCCTTTGGATGGATACAAAGAGTGTAGTTCTGGATGGATTCGAACAGGATGGATGCGAATGAAGACTCTCTTTGGTTTTTTGATGGATGCGAACAGAGCTACTGCGAGGTGATGGATACGAACAGAGGCCTCCCTCCTTGATTTTGATTGATCCATACCTTGAGCGTACGAACTCTGATTGACTTGAAATTTGAGACATTGGCTTTCATAGCTTTGCTTTTCATGTATTGTCAATTGTAGCTTGATTCGGACTCGGACAAAATTCATCGATATCCATAGTGAGCCTGCGCAAAACTGATCTTTGGGACGGACTGTCCATGGTTACCAGTTAAGTTCTTAGTATCACGGCCTTGCCAAAAGGCGAGATAACATTTTCCCCCCAAAGTACGTCTTGTGGAAACACGACTTGCTTTGAAAAGATGCAATCTTTATTCTGAATAGTTCCATTTGACTTGTCAAACGGTCGCTGTTTTCTCGTCGAAAGTTGTAATTCTTGACTGGTTTTTCAGTAATATGAATTGTTGACTGCCAACTGTTGTACCGCGTACTGTTGTAACTGATTGCTTTATGATAGCGATTATTTGTTTATTATTGTAACCATCATCAAGCGAATATCCAATCCCTGTGAATTTTGAAAATTGAATATTAGTCCGACATACATGCATATATGTTAACCTAACTCTTATTAACGTTCGCACGTTTACAAGTCGTTGTCAGTTTTCTCGTATCGAATTCCATATCGATCCTCTCCTGAATCGATGTGGAATTCAAGTTGTAACAACGCTTGATGGTTGTTTTGGAATGACCCTTTGTATCGATCCTCTCCTGGATCGATGTAAAAGGTCGAAAGATGGTTTTCGTATTGATGTAATTCGTATTGATGGGTACGAAATAAACATTTCACATCGATTGATACGTGTTTCGGTGGACTCCATAGCAGTGGGTATGAAGTTGCGATTTCGCATCGATGGACTTATGAGGGATGCGAATAGAGCAGCTGGTCCCCTAGGGACTATTTGTATCGATGGGTACGAGTCTTCATGGGCCGTGTGTTGATGGTTACGAACGAAACAATTCGTATCGATAGATGATAGACCTGTTGTAACCGGTCGTTTTGACTAGGAGGCGAAACATTTCTTGCTCTTGGTTTCGCACCAATTTAAATACATGATTCTGTACTTAGAATTTTTTTACTTATTCACTTTCTTCTTTGTCTTCGTATCGATTAAGAGACCCAGGAAAAGGAAACTGTGCTTGCCTTCTGTTTGAACAACCCATTAACTTTTCGACTCGAATCCTTACACTAGGTAACTAACCAATCAAATCCGCTCTAAAATGACAAGACTCGAGCTTTAACGCCAAATCATCCACGGCCGTAGCCGATTCCGGCGTTAGCGTTGCCGGAGTTGGGTCGGGGTAAAATGTTATCCCGCCTTTTGGCAAGGCCGTGATACCAAGAACTTAACTGGAAACCATGGACAGTCCATCCCAAAGATCAGTTATGCGCAGGCTCACTATGGATATCGATGAATTTTTTCCGAGTCTGAATCAATCTACAATTGACAATACATGACAAGCAAAGCTATGAAAGCCAACGTCCCAAATTTGAAGTCAATCGGAGTTCGTACGCTCAAGATATGGATCGGTCAAAATCAAGGGGGGAGGCCTTTGTTCGTATCCATACGAACAAGACAAAACACGGTCGATACGAGCGAGACAAAACACGATCGATACGAACAGAACAAAACCACTAACATCGATACGAACAAGGCCAAAATCGATCGATACGAATAATGCTTCGATATTGGATACGAATAAGACTCGTTCACTCGGCATGAAAAGTTGATCGATCCGAGGAGTTAGCGCCACGTCGAATTGCAAGCACGTGCCCAAAGAGCGATACGAACAGGTGGATACGAACAGTATCGATGCGAATTCAGCAGCCTAGAGAAAACACAACTTGCATCGATCATAACTCACAATCTTCAAGTCCAAATGCTACGAAATTTTCACAGGAGCTTACGTACAACTCAAAGAATGTTCATGCCCAATTTCGACTCGATTGGGCCAAATCTTGATCGATACGAAATTGGTTCATATCGATTATGGACCGAGTGCAAATCACGTGGGATCGATCGCGTGGGCCCGCTCATGTGCCAGAAGAGGTCTCCCGAGATCTGAGCGAGATATTTGCAACCTACGCCTATAAATAGCAGCCCAGAACTTACAGAAAAGGGATCTTTTGGCTCTTTGACGTCCAGACTCTGCCGAATTCACCATTGTATTCAAATTCCACTGTTGTACTCAAGATTTACTACTGTAATTCGCTGTAACCAGCAACCAAAAGTTAATAAAGATCAATCATTTCGTAGTGGACGTAGGCAACACACCGAACCACTCTAAATTTCTGTGTTTCTACGTACTTTCTTGTTTCTTTTTGAAGTGTTTATTAGATAATCCTCTTTTTCCATTTAATTTCTTCATTTTATCTCTTCAAACCCTTCCGAAGAATGTTGTGCCCAATTTTGGTACAAACACTTTGGTGCTTTCACTGAGAAAAACACAATTTTTTCCTTCTTCTCATTGGATCTACTGCCAATATCGGATTGTAAACATCCAAGGGGAAGATCCAGATCTCAATTTCAAAAGTTCTTCCGTCCTATTCAGATTTGCTACAATTCTAGGAGAGAGCTTCATCATCCATCATGGTTAACACAAGGACTACTTCCATAGCTTCTGATCCTGAAGGACGGGACAAACAGAATTTCGTGCAACTACCTCCAACTTATCAGAATGCTACCGGACCATCAGATCCGCAAGGCTCTATCACCAGGGAAGAATTTCAAGTGTTGATGCAAGAATTGACTCAGAGCCGCCAACAGCTCACTCAACAGCTCTGCGCTAATGCGGAACTAACCAACCAACTGAACCGTCAGCGACGAAGGAGATCCAGGAGGGATCAGGCTTCCTATTCCTCCACCGAGAGTTCAGCCTCTTCTGATTATCATCACAGATCTACACACCCACGGCTAGACGGAAGCTGCACATAGGCCACTGGGCATCAACATACATTGAATGTTAGGCAACTGAGAGTTGGCCCATCAACCAGCCATCAGACTGGACCCTCCTCCCGAGGAGGCGCTACCCCACATCATATTACTGATAACCGTACTACGACAGCTACTGATTTGGGCACTGAGACCCGAAGTCGGACAGATCCGAACCATCACCAGCGTGAATACCATCCCGAGCCTTACGTCCCCGAAGACATAGAACCAAGGAGGCAAGACATGGACCGTCGACAGTGACCGGCCCCTCCTCGCATTGTAGAACCCGACCACACCTTGGCCCAACCTGCTCAAAATGACCAGATGCCCGACCTGCCAGCAATGATCCATCAAATGATCCGTGAAAGTCAGGGTCTTAGCAATAATGACTGGGGAATCTCCCGAAGTCATACCCCTTTTACTGATGAGATACTCTATGCTGAACCACCTCGACGATTCAGGATGCCGACTTTACCCGTTTATGAAGGAAACTCTGATCCTAATCAGCATATCCTGAAGTATTAATGGTTGATGAATGTCGCATGAGCTGATGATGCAGTCAAGTGCCAAAGCTTCCCGATCTCACTAGGGGGCATAGCGACTATGTGGTTTACCCGACAGCCACCTCGATCTATCTCATGCTTTGATCAGTTGGCAACAAAGTTTATTAAGCAATTTCGTATGCATGTCGCGAGACCGAAGGATGTTAATACTTTATCTAGTGTCACTCAAGCTCCTGGAGAGACACACAGGCGTTATTTAGAGAGATTTCATGCTGCATGTTCTGAGATCAGCAACCCAAATGATAACTCTATTCTTATGGCACTGACTAAGGGGATTGAGCCCGATTCTGAGTTCGGCAACTGGTTGGCCGAAAAAACCCCCACATCATTGGACTGTTTCTATTCCAAGGCAGCCCAATTATTGAGAAGGGAGGATGCGAAACAGTCTAGGAAGAAGGATGATGCGGGGCCTAGTGTGGAAGGAATTCAGAGTAATATTGCTGTTAAACAATCCGAAGAGAGTTCCGGAAAAGTGCAATTGAACATTCAGAATAAACAAGATCAGTAAAAAGGCAATGGCAACCAGAATAGAAAACGGGATCAGAACCGTGGTCCATGACGTAGAGCTCCTATGTTTGATAATTATACTCCTCTTAATACGTCGCTGGAGAATGTATATCTACAAACCTGCAATACCATTCAGTACAAGAAGCCTACTCCGAAACAGTCATCGAAGAAGCAAATTAAGACGGGGAAGTTTTGTAGATTCCACGAAAGCTAAGACCATAACACAAATGAATGCCGTCACTTGCAGGATCTCATCGAAAAGTTGATAAGAGAGAGGAAGTTAGAATAGTTTGTGCGGGCGCCGCAGTCTGGAGGTGCGGGCCCATCAAATCAAAATCATGTACCGAATCCGGCTAGACAAGAGTAACCCGCTCGTAATGGCGGGAGGTTGGTGATAAACACTGTTAGTGGTGATCCTCATCCAGCAGACCGAAGCTGGAAAGAAATGGATTTGTATGCCATCTCTATCAGGCATGCGGACTTTGAATGTTGTAGTAATTCCAAGGATGGGGCTCCGGCCAAGCAACAAAGAATGATGGCAGATGACATCATATTTCGAGGTTGGGATGCCGACAGGGTCGAAGCCCCCACTATTGATCCGCTTGTCATATCAGCTCAAGTAGGTCCTGCTTGGATGAAGAGGATCTTGGTAGACAGCAAAAGCTCTATGAATATCTTATTTAAATGAGCCTATGACCAGATGAGAATGGAGACTAAAGAATTGAAGCCGTGTCAGTCTCGTATTCATGGCTTCAACGGGAGTGCAACTATACCCACTGGAGTGGTGAAATTGCCAGTGGAGTTAGGAATTGGTGAACGCCGAAGAGTCCGGATACTGCAATTTGTTGTTTTGGATATAAACTCCTCATATAATGCTTTCTTGGGCCGACCAGCCCTAGCTGAATTCAGGGCTGCCATCGCCCCATGGTGTTTGACTTTGAAATTCCCTACTGACAATGGTGTCAGAGTTGTTCAAGGGGATCAGACCGAAGGACGAGCCTGTTACGTTGCTGAGCTACGCGAGGCGGAACGGAAAGAAAAAGGAAAGGGTATAGAGGAATCTCTCTGCGTCCGCTTTGATGATAATTGACAATTAGCGCCTGGGCCCGGGCCCGGGCACCCTAACCAATTCCAAAGAGATCTTGACTCGAGAGATACCGAAAGTAAAGATGAAGGTAAAGACAGTCAACCTTCTTCGGCCGAACTGACGATCGATGTTCCAATCAACGATGATGACGACTCAAAAATGATAAAGATTGGATCTCAGCTAAGCCAACAAATGCGAGAGGAATTGGTTGAATTTATCTGGGTAAACCTTGATGTGTTTGCCTGGACGCACTCGGATATGTGTGGGATCTCGCCAGACATCGCGAGCCACACACTGAATATTGACCCACGGTACGTCCCAGTCAAGCAAAAAAGGCATGGTATGGATCCAGAGAGATTTGCCGCCCTTAAAGAAGAGGTAGATAAGCTTAAGACGAATGGATTCATTCGAGATGCATTATACCCGGAATGGGTATCCAATCCTGTGCTTGTCCGAAAACCAAATGGGAAATGGAGAACATGTGTTGACTACCCAGACTTGAATAAAGCTTGCCCCAAAGACAGTTTTCCACTTCCACGAATTGATCAACTTGTAGACTCAACGGCTGGACATGAACTTTTATCCTTCATGGATGCGTACTCTGGCTATAATCAAATACCCATGCACTTGCCCGACCAGGAGCATACCAGCTTCGTAACCAATATGGGACTCTATTGCTATAAAGTTATGCCTTTTGGACTCAAGCATGCTGGTGCAACTTATCAATGGTTAGTTAATCGAATGTTCGCTAACCAGATTGGGAAAACCATGGAGGTGTATGTGGACGACATGCAATTCAAGTCGCGATTTTCCACCGATCACATCAGAGACCTGGAGTCAATGCTTAATTTCCTCTGAGAATACAGAATGAAGATCAACCCATTGAAATGTCACTTTGGGGTAGCATCCGGAAAATTCCTTGGGTTTATCATCAATGCTCGAGGAATCGAAGCCAATCCCGAATAGATCTGGGCGATCCAAAATCTTGAAACTCCGAAAACTATAAAGCAAGTCCAGAGTCTCAACAGGAAAGTTGCAGCACTGAGTAGGTTCATTTCAAAGTCCACTGACAAATGCATTCCCTTCTTCGATCTGATCCAAAAGGGAAAACAAAACTTTAAATGGACTACGGAATGTGAGGGCGCATTCCGAGCACTAATTCAACATCTCTCCACACCGCCAGTTTTGTCAAAGCCTATCGATCAGGAGAAATTGTACATTTACTTGGCGGTATCAAAAAACGCAATCAGTGCTACCCTAGTTCGAGAGGAAGACCGAATACAAAAGCCGGTCTACTACATAAGCAAGCGGCTAACCGGAGCTGAGAGAAATTATCCGAAGCTAGAGAAGTTGGCTTATTGTCTTGTTATTGCCTCAAGGAAGCTCCGTCCATATTTCCAGGCTCACCCAATCATCGTTTACACCGACCAGCCGTTACGACAGGTCCTTACGCGTCCTGAGACGTCTGGTAGGTTACTCAAATGGAATATCGAGTTAAGTCAGTTCGACCTTACTTACACCCTAAGGTGAGCCATCCAAGGACAAGTCCTAGCATATTTCATAGTTGAATTTACCATCCCAGGGGACTTGCCCGAAACCCGTGAATCTCCCAAGTATATCTGGAAGCTGCATACAGATGGTGCATCAAATGACCGTTGCTCAGGTGCAGGGGTTGTACTTGAAACTCCTGAAGGTCGATCTATATGTTACGCTTTGAAGCTCAACTTTCGTGCAACTAATAACGAAGCCGAGTATGAAGCCCTACTGGCTGGATTGAAACTTGCTAGAGATCTAAGAATCATTACGGTGGAAATTTACTGTGATTCGCAATTGGTCGTGTGTAAAGTTCAAGGGGAGTACCAAGCCAGAGATCGAAGACTGACCGCTTACCTTGCTTAGGTTCAGGAGACATTGAATTAGTTTGACTATTATACCATTTATTACATACCACGAGAACAAAACCAGAAAGCTGATTCGTTGGCAAAGTTAGCCAGTACAGGTGAAGCACAGCAAATGGGACTTGTTCCCGTAAAGACATTATCTTCGCCAAGCATCGATCAGATGGAAATCGATTGGGTATTTGATGTCGTTTCTGAGAGGGAGTCATGGATGACTCCGTTCAGAAATTATCTCGAGCATAGAACCCTGCCAGAGCGCAGGAGTGAAAAGAGACAAATTCTTCAAAAGATTCGTGGTTCACTATTCAGAATGGAGTCATGTATAGAAGAGGATACTCTGTTCCTATACTCCGGTGTATCGCTCATGATGAAATCAAACGAGTATTGCATGATGTACACGAAGGAGAATGTGGCGATCACACCGGGGTGCAAGCACTTGCCAAGAAAGTACTTCGATATGGATATTATTGGCCGACTGTAAATCGTGATGCATCGGATTATGCCAGGAAATGTGATAAGTGTCAGAAGCATGCTCGAATTCCTAGAGCCCCACCTACCGAGATAACACAGATGGTCAGCTCATGGCCATTCGCGGTATGGGGCATCTATATTATTGGCTCCTTACCTCTAGCCAAAGGTGGTGCAAAGTACGCCATCGTAGCAGTTGATTACTTTACCAAGTGGGCGGAAGCCGAGCCCCTTGCTACAATCATGACGAAGAAGGTGATCAACTTTGTAGTGCGTAACATCATCTGCCGATTTGGTCTCCCACGTACTATGATCACTGACAACGGAACCCAATTCAACAGTGCCGAATTTAAGGATTTCTATCAACGATTCCACATTCAGAAGAAATTCTCCGCAGTCGCACACCCTCAAGCCAACAGACAGGTTGAAGCTGTTAATAAATTTATAAAATCCATTCTGAAGAAACGACTAGAAAAAGCTGGGGGCAAATGGGTCGATGAGCTTTCTATGGCCTTATGGGCTTACCGAACAACCCATAAGTCTGCGACCATTCACACTCCATTCTCTCTCTCTCTTATGGTTCATAAGCTGTTATTCCAGTCGAATTAGAAGTACCTTCTCATCGCGTGACATACTATGATCGAAAGACAAACGCTATATTACTTGCTGAATCTCTCGATTTATTGGATGAGAAACGTGAAGAGGCTCATTTGAAGGCAGCCGCATATCAAAGTCGAGTCGCCCGATTATACAATGCCAAGGTTCGACCCCGAACCTTTGAACTTGGCGATCTCGTACTCAAGAGAATTTATTCGGTCCCTTCGCATATGAAACCAACTTGGGAAGGGCCATATGTTATTGAACGAAAGCTCGGAGATGGCACATTCAAATTATCGACCGTTGACGGTCTCATTCTTCCGAGAGCCTGGAATAGCGATAGTCTTCGTCGCTACTACACATAAAATGCTTTGTTTATTTATTCAGTCTATTTTTCATTTGCAATTTGTTTCTGCATTTCGAAATTCAAATTTGTAATAAGGCAACTGAATTTGCCGTATTTTCTTATTTCAGCAATAAAATGCAATCTCTTCGAGCCAGAGTTGTGACTTACTTGAAATACTTCATATGACCATCACTATGCACGGAGAGCTAAGTTCCATCATACGGTGGAATTTATTCAAATAAAGAGTGACTGTGATACGAC
The DNA here is from genome assembly GCA_030737815.1 of Allium fistulosum. Classification (NCBI taxonomy): domain Eukaryota; kingdom Viridiplantae; phylum Streptophyta; class Magnoliopsida; order Asparagales; family Amaryllidaceae; genus Allium; species Allium fistulosum. The sequence continues at coordinate 387,131,445 of CM060905.1, read as the reverse complement.
CGGTCACTCACTAAGTGAAACCCGAGCTTGGGGACAAGCCATCACACTGAAGCCAACAAAAGGATTGATACACGACAATCCTTTAACTAACTCCAGATTCTCGGACTGTGAACTGGAGTATAGACTTGCAAATATGGCTTCGAAGAGGGTGGATCCATCCACCTAACGACTTCGCCCGTACCTTGACAAAATTTGAGGAAAATGGATCCGTCCATATAACGACCTCGCTTGTTAACTCGGGGCGGATGTGAACCAACCATCCGCGATCCTGATAGATTCGTCGTTCCCGGAGTGCGAACGAAATCCTAAAGCCCGAACAGATGTGATTGACCGTTTGTTTATCAACTCCAGATTCCCAGAGTGTGAACTGGAGTATAAACATCACCTAACTCCGGATTCCTAGAGTGTGAACCGGAGTATCAACATAAACACCAACTCCAAATTCCCAAAGTGCGAATTGGAGTATAAACATTAACTCAAAATCCCCAGAGAGTGGATTGAAGTTTGAACATGAGCCGGATTGGGATCGACCATCCGTAAAACAACTCTAAGTCCCCGGAGCATGGTTAGAGTGTAAATGCAATATGGGTGTGACTAACCGCCCGTGAAAATAACTTAAGTCCCCGGAGCGTGGATAGATCCTTGAATTCTCGGAGCGTGGATACAATCATCGATAAAAGAGCGAGTGTGATTCGACCACTCGAATTCTCCTTGTTTTAGCAATCAATTCAACGATGCTAAGCATGATGTATTGTAGGTGAAATACAACCGCTATCCGATCTTTTCAATTCATCCCTGAAACTGGGGGAAGAACTTAAGTGTTAATCGCTGACTGAAGCAGTACAACATCGGAGTTCAACTTAATATCCAGTCATGAATTGTGGCCGTGATTTTAGGGCTTGATGGGTAAACTCAAACAAGATTCGAAAGTTGAAACTTCACAAGTATACTGAACGAAGAATTCAAATTCTGGAACACTTAAGCAAATAAATACACATCAATTTCGAAACAAAATAAAGTTTCATTTCAACTATTTGCGAAAAGAAGTTATGTACAAGTTGATTCCAAAATTCCTACTAGCGAGGGCCGAACCCACATCTATACACGGCCTACAAAAGAAAAACAAAAATAGATTCCTATCTATCTACCAAAGGTAAACCAAAGAAGCACATTTACTCTCGGAGTACATGACATTTTCCATGTGTCGCAGTTGCGAAAGTGCTTCCATGATACAGCCATCGTAGTCAAGCCGAGTCAGCTGAAGGTGGTGGAAGTAGAGAGGGAGTCACTTGTTCATTGTGCACCTGCTTGTATTCTTGAGCATGATACAAAGTGAATCCACAATAATGTTATTAACCATGTTAAGGTTCAATGGGGAGACAATCCAACGGAAAGTACATTGGAGCTTGAGGAGAGGATCCAAGCTGTGACAACCACCCTACACCACCAACACCCGATAATATAATAACCTACGCTGTAACAGTTCCAGGTCGATGTAGGATAGTCATCAAGGTGTGAAAGAAGAGTAAAGAAAAGAAAAGAATCATAGAACATGTCGTATATCATACAGTGCATTGAATAAAATATAATATTCATTACAGATATAAACAGGCAAGACGGTAATTGCTGAATGAATTGCAAAAATCAGAGTGCACAGATCTATACAGTTATACAAAACCATAATAGACCTTGTACAATGGAAAAATAAAATCAAAAGATAAACTGTCTCTAACAATAGCAAGTTAAACACTATCAAGGCTCCACAGTGTCATATAGTGGAATAAGCAGTAATAAGCCTAAAATATAAATATAAGAAAGCGTTACCCAATACTAGTCCATTTGTGCAACTCCATGTGCCTTTTACACCTGCTATCCAGTATACTCATTTAAGGGTACCCGAGATAATAAAAAGCAAAGCATAAAACCTTAAGCCAGACAACAGTATGGTGCGAGATAAATAATCTCAAAATACTATGAAAATCGATATAGTATATGGAATAGAGAGTATGATAAATCACACGTGACATGTCCTTACATACAAAGAGTCAGCACATAACAGTTGATATATGCTAATCTACTATTACAGCCATATAAGTGTACTACAGTCGAAGTACAATGTCTAGTGTCTGTGTATACGGTCAAAAATACCCACATCGTATGACACCTTAGAGTGATAAACAACTATGACAAACATAACATCATAAAAAAACATCACCATCACTCGTGTGCGTTGGATATATGATAACTTGTATGGCACAATCTCTAACCAGGGACCCAATCAAAATCTCGGTTTCATTGGTGCTCGAACCATGCCACTCTAAACGGCTAGGAACCTGGCTCATGATTGCAAAAGCCCAAGGTAATCTATTATCTTAAGATCTGGATAGGATCGCAAATCTAGTTAGGTGTCCCCACATACCCCTTCTTTACGAGCACACTAGAACCTCTGAGTTATCAACGATTACTTTGCACGCGTCTTCATAATGTTTGTTATTCCATCTCGGTTATCTCCATAGTAGAACACAATCGCAAATTTTACTTGCAAGTTCCCATAGTTTAACTTGCCCTTGCAGATCATCGTCACAACCTCCATCATTAAGTCGTCTTCTTCGAAATAACTCTTGACACCCATCGTAAGTCATAGAGTCGTCTTACCAAGGTCCCGAAGTCATCGTCATCATGGTTGGCGTCTTCGTGTCAAAGAGCTACACCATCGCTTCACCATCATCACTTGTTGTAAAGTACTAATGTCAAGACCAACAGTCGTCTGCATAAACAAACCACCACATCATGCTCCTCAAAGCTTTCTCATTGTCCATATCAAAGATTGGCCAAATCGGCCATCATCAATAGTGATGGGCACAGATCACTCTACAGTGGCTGATATCGACTATTTTGGCCTTGTACTTAGCCAAAAATGGCTAAGTACGAACCAAATGAAAATGTACAACGTCCATTCCATAGTCCAAAGCACATATCCAAGTCCATCAACTTTTATCTGTAGATCGGTCGGTACACACAAAATTTTATCCCATGAGATATATTTCCTAATAAAGTTATCGCCTACCGATCGACATTTTCAACCAATACAAGCAAACAAGTATACATGCAACCAAAAGCATACATACATCTATCATATCATACATACAACATATATAACACGTCAGTGTCAACTAAATCGGGGACTCATATCAAAAGTAGTCAAAATCTAGTGATTTCCTGAAAATAGTACATTCATAATAACATATGTAATATCCTATTTGAAACCATTTCAAATTACTTTAAAGTTCTTTTATAAATTCAGATGTGGATTTAAATATATTAGGAATCATGATTTAAAGTTGGAAATCAGTTCAAAACGTCGTTTTTATACTATACTAACAATAATAGTATGATGAGAAATAATATCACTCACCACAACAAAGCAAACCAATCCTATGCAAAGTCGTAGAGCTATCCAACACAAATGCAACGCATGAAACCACATCCATATCGGACATCGTATGCAAAAGATATGGATTTAATACGAATCAAGATAGTTTAAAATATTAATTAACTTAATTAATAATTAATTACCTCCATTAGCCAAAATACTTTCTTCCCTAAAAGGTATGCACAGTCATGCACTAAATAACCCATACCCACACACGTTTCTTCTCTGATTTCTACATCTACACTCGATGAAACGACGAACGGTCTTCGTCAATGCATCGCACATCACGCGCTCTCTGCAACTACCACCATCACGTGAAGCTCGGACACCTCCTCATCATCACGACCTGAGCCCCTCCTCAATAGCCATACAATGTCATGATTTGCCTCCATGAGCCGGAGTTGCTGAAATTCGACCGAAAGGTGCTCCTTAACAAGAGCATTGCAATGGTGGTGTTTGTTTTACCTGTTTCTGCTTCAATCCCCATTAAATTGAAACTCTAGTTGTTGACCAAAGAACGTCGACTTTGACATCACCATTTCACCCCACATCGACCACATAGAATTGAAGCTCTCCTTACCACAATCTCAATGGATTTGACCTCAACAATTGTTATGTCCTATAGCTCTCAATTTTAATTTATAAAAAGGGGCGGCTATTTTCCTTTTACTGGAAAAAGGAAGATAGGAAATATGAAAAAGGAAAGTGTATATGAGTGTGTATATATATTATCATATATATAATTCATTTGATTTCTCAAATAAATCACCATGCGTTTTGAGCTCATACGGTCACACGGGACATTCGATCATCACAAAACTCGTCAGCGTGCATCACTACATTTTTCTAATCTTAGTGGTACAAATTTCGCCACTATCTAAGAAAACTCCGGGATGATAATTTCACGCATTTTGAGATCGTTTTTGCCAACGGATTGCAAGATCCGAAATACAACGAATTTATACTCATTTTAAATTGCAACGTCGATCCAAACTCAACGGAAGTGGTCTCGAGTCCTAATTCGAACGTATGCGAAAAGTGATATTTTGGACCTTTAATTAATTAACGATTCATATTTAAATCAATTATTTAAATATCCTATCATTAAAAATGTGGGTCGTTACATTCTCCCCCACCTTAAAAGGATTTCATCTTGAATTCCCCAAAGCAAGAGAGTGTCTACCAACCCATAAGCTTTCACAACTCCTCTTACAGCACCTCCTTTGTGCGGATAGGTCTGAAAAATCCCAAAACGACATAGATACGCACACACATCTCATATCTGAGGCATCCCACATCTAAAGCATCTCGTTTCTGAGGACATATAAGCATATATACCCAAATCTGAACTACAGATCTTACGTACCCCTTTTATAGCAAGAGTATACCATTTAGATGCGAATAAAAGCGAGTAAGCATCCAAATAACCAACACTTACTTCCATGTACCTAAACATGTACTCAACAAAGAGGATTAAACACAAATGCAACAATATCATGTATTTAAGCATGCTAAATCATATATAACAATCATCTCAGATAAATATGCTACATCAAACCATAACTATCCCACATGTCTAACAACCATATAAGTATTAGTAATCGTATCAAATGCCAACAATCAAACATCAAACAGGCACATATAAGCTCAAACATCAAAAAGTTACAACCATGCCTATCCTGGCATGGTAGATACTAAAATATCTAATATAAAGCATCAAATATGATATCCAAATACGAAAGCTGATGAAAAATGGAAATCCCACCAAGTGAAGAGCTCTTGACAAGCGATCCTCATGCTCTCCTCTGTCCCTATATATGATCGACTTTGCTTTCACTCTACTGAACCTTTACAACTTCATTATCTTCCTCCTAACATGTTTCATATCATGTATCACGATACAAATAGGAATACGCGGTCTATGAGTTTTAGGTTCAATCTGATATCATCTAGTCGATTAGGCCTCTTGTAGGCTATCCAAAACCCCATTAGTGAACAACCGGTTTTGGTCTCTTACAATGCTCTTCAACACACCGTGGAATTAGACAGTCCACTTCACATATTGACTAATTTGGGTGTCGTCCTACTGGACTTAACGAATATAAATCCAGCATTCTTCGTCAATCTATCTATTGTGACCCAAATGCAATCATATTCTCCTCTAGTCCTTGGCATTCTATGGATGAAGTCCATCAATATTTATTCCCATTTCCACTCGGAAATCTCAAGCGGTTGTAGAAAACCACTTGGTTTCTTCTGCTCTGCTTTTACTGGCTGATAGTTCATTAATCTTGAGATGAATGCCTAACATCCTTCATCCCTTCCCAATAAAATGTCCACTTCGAATCGTGTTATATTTTATTTTCATTGGGATATATAGTCAATCTTGAATGAGAGCACTCTCATAGTACCTCATCCCTTAACCAATGACATCGAGAACAAATGATATCTCATCCTTATGGAGCCAACCATCTTGGTCGAGTTTATACTGCATCACCTCTACAGACACTACTCGTTCCTTTAACTTAGCCATGATCTCCGCTAATCTAGCTTCATGCCTCTGACTAGTACCAATCCCCTAAATCCAAGTAGGTTTAATAGTCAAACTAGCCACCATCTTTTGCCGTAGCTCACATCAATCTCTGAAGGCATAACTAGGGATAAATCAAGATGTGTCCACGCTAGGAACGTCGCTCTCAAACTAGCATGTCTTCCACTCAAAGAATCAACGATTGCATTTCCCTTACGGGAGCATAAATAATTTTAAAGTCGTAGGTGGCTAAGAACTCTAACCATCATTGCCGGCGACAGTTAAGATCCTTCTCGAAGAAGAGATACTTCAATGATGTGGGATCAGTGAACAACTCGAACCCCTCTCCTAATAGATAGAGCCTCCAAATATCCAAAGCAATATTATAGTTTCCACCTCCAAATTATGAGTCTGATACTTCCTCTCATGTCGTTTCAGTTGTCGACTAGCAATATGTGACAACCTTACCTGTATGCACCAATACCGCATCTAGTCAATTACCACAAGCATGTGCATACCAACGACCTTATTCCTACTCGGAATGACTAATGCTGGTGCACTCATTAACCTCTCTGTTAGACTCACAAATGCATGCACATACCTTGCATCCCAAATAAAAGTATAATTCTCCCTCATCAAATCGATTAACTGTGCTACTACCTTTGAGAGGTCCTTGGTAAAACATATATAATATGCCGCCAATCCAAGGAAACTTCTCATTTGTAGCACTCTTGGGTCTGTCCCAATCCTAGACCATTATAACCTATAAGATCCATAGCTCCAAAACAATGAATCTCACTTCCTTCCCCTAGAAGTGATACTTCAAAGACTTCATTATCAATCGGTGTTTTTTCAACACCTCCATACAATCATCAATTATGTCTTGTGCTCCTCTTTTGTCCATGAGTTGATGAACATATCATCAACGAGCACAAGCATGGACTTACTCAAGTGATCCCTCAAAACAGGGTTATTGAGATCAATAAAGCATGTCAATGCGTTGGTTAGCCCAAATGGCATAACCAACAAATCAAAAATCAAGCGTACGAAACGCTATGATCGGCACACTTTCTCAAGATATTCTCAGTTGATGAAACCTATCACATGGTCCAACTTAGAGAAAACCCTTGCACCATAGAGCTGATCGAACAAACCATTAATATATTGAAGTGGATTCTCATTCATCACCTCATTCAGCTCACGGCAATCAACATACAACCTCAAAAAGCCATCTGCCTTAGTGGCAAACACTATAGCTGCATCTCACTCAAATATGCTCCTATGAATGAACCCTCGCATCAATAGGTCGTTCGCTTGCACCTCTTGTTCTCTCCGCTCTTTGGGCATCATATGCCCCAAAGATATAACTACTGGATAACACCTTTGACCATATCGATATGGAACTCTATCCTTTCATGGTGATAATCCGGTCACCTCATCAAATATGTTCGGACACTCTCTAGCTATAGGAAAAGACGATAATTCGTCATGTGGGATATCAAGTGAATATAGAAAGCTAACCATCACCTCATCATCCAGTGGTAGGTTAACACTACCTTCCACTCATCTTCAGTTCCAGTCGTCACAACGACCTCTCATAATCCACCACCATTTTGTACCTCTTCATCCAGTCCGCTTCCAGACTATAATACCAAACCAAGTTAAATCCAAAATAAATCAATAACAACCATATAAACATACATGACTCAATAAGACTAAATCTAGACAAACCATGCACAGGCTAGCTGAGACTCCAACAGGGGTTTATCACAATTTAAAGGTCAGTAAACTATCTCGGGTCTCAATCCTAATCTATCTACCAAATCACTAGATATGAAGGAATGTGAAACCCTGATTTAGGATAGAACATGTATGGAATGCCATAAGTGAAATGCATAACTTGGACGGTAATGCCCTTTCCCTTCTCTTTCGTCGATGGAGCACTCGAAGAAATAGGAATGAAAATCAATGCATATGCCTTCATAGTTTTTCCCTACTGAGCTAGTTCGAGACAATCCTTCTACACTGGGAATAGGTTCCCACATCATAAAGCCTTCTTGATCAACATCTCGAAGCTCTCGTCAATATGACTAGTCAATCGCTTCCTAAGATAATCACTCAACCCAATGATAGACTTTTCATTCTTTCTAAATGGAGTATCAATGAAAGATAGATAGTACTTCAATAGCACATCAAATTCGACCGTATACACTGACGCAGGTTTGTCACTTGCTTCAAGTATGTGAACTTCCTAAACAACATTGGCTTTTGAATAATCGGGACAAATTTCTCTTCAAACCGAACTATGAACTGATTTTGGGTAAATAAATCATCGGGAGTCGAAGCTATAAGGGTAATCCACTAGTGCAAGCTCATCCCTGGAGTTATCTAGAGGCAAACTTCTACCTCACGGCATCATCTAACACCAAGTCATTGAGGATCCTTTCGCAAGTGTCCATCCTATCTTCCACCTCAATATCCAACTCTGTTCCAAGTACCGGTCCGCCTTTCAAACTCATGTAGTCTTTATATAGCTTAACAAAGTCGACTCTTGGCATTTGGACTTGAGCTGCATAATCATTTAGAGCAACTTGGGCATTTAAGATAATGTTTCACATCATCTCAGTGAATATGTTCTGTAAATCGAGGTCAGTGGCCCCCGATCCTGCCTACTCCTTTATTCTAGAGATGGAGTCAACAGTAGCATTTCTTATATGCCAGATCATTCTTAATCTATAATAAGGACAATCGGTTTCTTATAAAGGAAAACTGCATCAATGGTACTCATGTGTGCAACACGACTTATATAATATATGTACAATACGACTTAAATATTATATGTACTACCATATAGTTTTGAAAATCAATATATATAAGAAATACGCTCTCTCTTACATGTATAAATACTCTCGATCTAGTTTAAGGCGACAATTCCTACCCTATATCTACTGGATCACAATATCAACTTAGGTTGTCTTTGCAACCTGGCTCTGATACCAAGTGTGTCGACCACCTTACACCACCAGCACTTGATAATATAATAACCAACACTGTAACGGTGCTCAGCCAATACAGGATGATTACCAAGGTTTGAAAGTAGAGGAAAGAAAAGAAAACAATTGTAGAACCTATCATATATCTCATAGCGCATCGAATAAAATATAATATTCATCACAGATATAAATAGACAAGACAGTGATTACTGAATGAACCGCAAAAATCAGAGTGCATGGAACTATATAGGTATGCAAAACCATAATAAAGTTTATACAATGGATAATAAACTCAAATGATAAAATATCACTAATAATAACAAGTCAAACACTGTCAAGGATCCACGGTGTCACATGGCAGAATACACGGTAATAAGCCCAAAATATAAATATAAGAAAGCATCACCCCTTGCTAGTCCATCTACATAACTTCGTGTGTTGTATACACCAGCTATCTAGTCCACTCATTTAAGAATACCCGAGATAATAAGAAGCAAAGAATAAAACGTCGAGTCAGACAATATTCTAGTGTGAGCGATAAATAATCTCAAATACTATGAAAGTCAATATAGTAATTGGAATAGAGGGTATGGAGAATCATAACTGACCTATCCCTACATCCAAAGAGTTAGCACATAATAGTCGATATATGCTAATATACTATCAAGGCCATATAAGTGTACCACAGTCTAAGTACAATGTCCAGTGTCTAGGTATACGGTCGAAAGTACCCACATCGTGTGAAACTTTAGAGCGATAAACAACCATGGCAAACATAGCATCCATCAAACAAACCTCATTGTCACTCGTGTGCATTAGATATATGATAACTTGTATGTCATAATCATAAACTACGGACCAATCGAAATTCCAGCTTCATTGGAGCTCAAATCCATGCCACTCGTAAAGGTTAGGAACCACGCTCATAATCGGAAAAGCCTAAGGTAATCTACGATCGCAAGATCTGGATACGATCGCAAATCCAGGTGGGCATCCCCATATACCCCTTCTTTACAAGCACACTAGAAAACTCCAAGTTATCAATGAACCCTTTGCATGTGTCTCCATAATGGAACTCAATCGTTACTCCATTATGACTATCTCTATAGTAGAACACAATCACAATTCTACTCGCAAGTTCTCATCATTGAACTTGGCCTTATGGATCACCGTCATGACCTCCATCGTTAAGTTGTCATCTTCGAAACATCTCTAGACACCCATCGTAAGTCGTAACGTCATCATACCAAGGTCCTAAAGTCATTGTCGTCATCGGCAGCGTCGTCGTGTCGAAGCGCTATGCCATCGCTTCACCATATATATCACTCGTCGTAGAGCAATAACATCAAGACTAAGAGTCGGATGCACGAACAAACCAGCACATCATTCTCCTCAAAGCCTTCTCATCGTCTATATAAAAGATTGGCCAAATCAGTCATCATCAATAATGATAGGCACCGACCACTTTATAGTGGCCGATACTGACCACTTTAGTCGTGTACTTAGCCAAAAATGGTTAGGTATGAACCAAATAAAAATGTCTAGTGTCCATCCAAAATTCCAAACCACATACCCCAAGTCCATCTTTCATCCTTAGATCGGTCGGTACACATGAAATTTGTCGTACGGGATATTTCCTAACACTATTATCACCTACCGATCAGCATTTTCAACCAAAACAAGCATACATGCAACGAAAAAGCATTACATCTATCATAGCATGCATACAACATATATAACATGCCTATATCGACTGATTCTGGGATTCTTATCAAAAGTAGTCTAAATCTAGTGATTTCCTAAAAATAGTACATTCGTAGTAACATATATAATACCGGATTTAAAACCATTTTAAATAATATTAAAATTCTTTTATAAAATCACAAGTGGATTTAAATATATTAGAAATCATGTTTTAAAGTTGGAAATCGGTTCAAAACGTCATTTTTCTACTATATTAACTATAATAATATGGTGAGATATAATATCACCCACCTTAACAAAAGCTAACCAATCCTATGCCAAGTCGTAGAGCTCTCCAACACGAACACAATGCAAGAAACCAGGTCCAAAACTGACCTTGTATGCTAAAGATATTGATTTAAGATGAATCGAGATAATTCAAACTATTAATTAACTTAATTAATAATTAGTTGCCTTCATTATCCAAAATACTTTTTTCACCAAATGATTTGCACAGGTCATGCACAAAGAAACTCATCACATGCACGTATCTTCTTCTATTTCTCCATCTATACTCGACAAAATGACGAACGGTATTTGCCAACGCATCGCACCTCGTGTGCTTTCAGCAACCACCACCATCACGTAAAGCTTAACCACCTCCCTATCATCATGACCTGGGCCACTCCTTAATGGTTGTACAATGTCATGAATTTCCTCGGTGAGCCAGAGCTGTTGAATTTCGACGGGAAGGTGCTCCTCGACAAGTGCATTGTAGCAATAGTGTTCGTTTAACTGTCTCCGCCACAATCACCATCAAATCGAAACTTAATTGTTGACCAAAGAACGTCGACTTTAGCCATCACTGCCTCACCTCACATCAACCACATAGATTTGAAGCTCTCCTCGCCACGATCTCAACAGCTTTGACCTCGATGATTTTTGTGGCCTATAGCTCTCAATTTTAATTTATAAAGGAGGCAACTACTTTCCTTTTACTGGAAAGAGGAAGAAAGGAAATATGAAAGGGGAAAATGTATATGAGTGTAGTATATATTATTATATATATTTTATGTGATTTCTCAGATAAATTGCCATACGTTTTAAGCTTGTACAATCACACGGGACATTTGATCGCCATGAAACTCGTCGATGCACATCACCTCATTTTTTCTAGTTCCAATGGGATAAATTTCATCGCTATCCGAGACAATGCTCTGGGATGATAATTTCATACATTTCGAGATCATTTTGGTCAGCAAATTATGTGATTCCAATTATAACAATATTTATACTCATTTTAATCCACAACGCCGATTCGTGAAGTGGTCCCAAGTACTAAATCGATCGTATGCAAGAAGTCGTACTTTTGACCTTTAATTAATTAGCGATTCAATATTTAAATCAATTATCTAAATATCCTATAGTTAAAATGCAGGTCGTTACACGAGCTACCTACCTATAACTCTTTTTGGTACATTTCTATTTTAGATAATTAAGTATAGGTCACTTGTGTTTTTAGGTTCTAGCTTGGTATACCCCATAGGAAGATAATTGGATGGTAGGAATGGTTGCAAATGTGTCATTGGGACTTATTTTGGATGATGGATGCTAGTGGATGTATTTATGGAATTGTTCTTTGCACACTTAGGCAAATATTTTATCTAGTTAGTATACACACTTACACTATGGCTTGTTCAATTTTTCTAAGTTATATGCATATAGTTATTCCATAAAAACTGAATAGTTGTGCATACATGTAAAATTCTAGTATATTTACATAGGATGTTACATACATTTAGATACATGGCATAGGTAAGTGCATCTAAAGATGTCGACCAGATCAGGAGACCACCTATTTTTTGCATTAGTATAGGTTCATATGCATTCCACACTTGCATGTACATGTTGCATTAGAAATTTTAATAAGGACAATGGTCGCCAATGGATTATGGATGAGTAGATGGTTGTAGTTGTTGATTTTTGTACGCAGGATTTATATTTTTCCATCCCTAGAGATTTTGGGGACGATATCCTTTTAAGGGGGAAATGTAACACCCCAAAAATTTAAGCGAAAATTTAATAAATTATTAAAGTTTAAATATAAAAAGGGCAAAAATGGAATTTTTACAAACGTTCGAATCTGACTAGAAACTTACATCATTGCGTTTGTAGCAATTTTTTGGACAATTTTAATATATAGCCTTTTGAAATCAGAGCTAATATGGAAAAGTTATGAATGTATGAATATCTGCAGTTGAAATTAATTAAATAAAAAATGGAAAATAAATATTAATAATTAAGGAAACCTACCGATCGACTGATTGGTTGGGACCGATTGATCGCAAGTGTTTACCGCCTCAACCAATAGCGATCGACCGATTGATTTATATCGGCTAGGGTTTTGAGCGACGAATGGCCCGGATTTGATTTTATATTTTTCATAACAGTGAAGTACATGATTAGCTATCGGGAAGTGAGTAAATATTTTCCAAAAGGTCTTCAACCAAAGTACATTTTCCAAAGTACAAAATTTCTTCAACCAAATTAAAATTAAATTTAAATTAAGTAAAAGAAGAAGCAATTATATCAAAACAACCGGAGATCTATCAAATGAAGTAGATCCTAGACGCGATTTAGAGCAGATAACTTGGATTTGAGGTGAGTGGATATATTATTAACAAGATGATTTACCTATAGTTAATTTTGTTATACCCTATTTGATCTAGGTTGTTAGAGTTTGAAACATTATATAATTAAATTGGATATTCCTCTTTCCCGATTTAGGTCTGTTAACATAGATTGGTAAACCAAATTATTGACATAACCTATGATTATAACAGTAAACCTAGGTTAAACTATTTTTACTATAAGTATGCAATTATAATTTTTATACGAAGTTTTGATAATTGCAAATTTGGATTAATTGTAATTGCTGTAAGATGAAATTGAAGTTACTGCAATGAACATTTAGGAACGAACACCACTAACAGCGATGGCCAGTCGAGTCCTCTTTTCGGAGCGATTGACAACAAGCAGTCGATCGCTCCAGCATATAGCAGTCGACCGATTAGTGCTCTAGAAGTGTGGTACGAAACTCGGCCGAAGGCCCAGGTTATAAATAAAATACTTAGTATATATACTATATAAATATATGGATGTTACTATAGGTAGGGAAGCTTGCTCCTTATTTGGCGATTATAGGACGTTGCAGGACTGGGTAAATGCTATTTACCCAATAGGGGTCCATATTCGACTTGGGGGTGATTCTATCATAAATTACACTCACAGGAGGTTCTACATTACATGCATGCCACTAATGATGATGCCTGATGAGATGTGTGCCCGACACTAATGGTAGTTCCTTGGTATTCATGGATGACGTGATGTGATGTTGTGTTATTGTTGGATCCTAACACAGTGCAGTAAGAAGCGTTACATTACCATTGAGAGGTGGACACGAATGCAGACGATGAGACACTTTGGCAAGTCGGCATTGTTGGTTCCCCCATAATGCGTAACTGGAGTACGTGTAGTCGTAGTTATGGGAAACTTGGTTCTGTGCTAGAAATTGTAGGGAAACCTATGTTGGAATAATTATATGTAGTAGCAATGTAGGAAATGGTAGGGTAATCCTATGTAGAATAGTTTCAGTGGCTATTAGCAAATCATTATATATCTAGAGGTTCGATTAGTTGTTCGACCCCAAGTATGAGCCTACACAAGTAGTCTGTGTTGGTGTGTATTCAGCTAAGTAACTCACGAACACTTGTAGAACATTCTAGGTCATATAAAGTATTACTAAAATCAACTACATGTGATCATCATATATTAATAGTATACTAATTTACCAGACTTTTTTCTGACCCACCCCTTTTCCTTTCTTTTTGCCCAACATAAGAGGACAGGGCAGCAGGTGATAGGCCCGAGAACAAATACATGGAGTTGCTATATATTTTCCATTTCTCTCCATGTATTTATCTACCGCATTCAGTAGTTAATATTTATCAGAATACGTATTGCATTTTTATAAACTCTCGATTTGAGTACATAATATTTCCTAAGAATGTTTTGAGATTGTTAACCATAAAACTCACTTAAGAACAAAGGTATGAAAGAAGGCCTATGAAAGTATTGTAGAAGCTTCGCAAGCATTGAAAAGAAGAGTTTCGCCATGATTCAAAAGCGGAGTTTCGAAGGCATTGGAGTAGCTTCCGAAGAGGTTGGATTGATGCCACAAGCACCTGATGCCCCTACAAGTATTAAATGAAATAAGGGCTTCTGAAGGAGTCAAAAGGGGGCAAAGCTACCCTTTCAACTCAGTTGATTCTTTCGAAACAACTGGGTCTGCATGCATAAAGGAGTTTTGAATGTGTTAAGAATGCCTTTCGAAGGTATCAAATAACAAGCTTCCGCGCATATATCAGATCCTTCAAAATGGTTAGAGAGGATTCTGCCAAAACAGCCCTTTCGATAACAAAGACTAGCCTTTCGATCGGTTGAACCCTTCCACAAGTATTAGGGAGGTTTCGCACGTGACTAGTATTGCCTCCGCAAACATCGAAGGATAGGCATTCACTCTAATCGAGGAGATGCTTTCAAAGGCCACCTTTCGCAACTAACATTTGACCACTAAGAAGCCTCCTCCATCATAAATGACCTTTCACACTAGTCCTTTCGTCACCATTAAACCCTTCCAAAACCATCTAAATACCCTACCTCACACATTCAAGTGGCAAATGATCATGATATTACCAGATCTTAACAACAATGAAGGGGTTTCGAAGGAGATAAAGAAGTTAGAAGTGCTTCCGCTTACATTGAAACAGCAGAATAATGTGCCATGTCTCGTTCGCCACTAACGGAAGCGTACCTATCGATGGTGTCGAAAGGCTATAGAAGTACTCGAAAGAAATATTGGTGAATATCAGATCAATGTTTTCAACTAGCGTGATTTCGACAAAGACTGGAGGACAAAGGCAAAAGGATGGGTGCGAAAGGTGGGAAAAGAGACCCTTCGATGGCTTCGAAAGGATGGATGCAGAAGGGTCCAAACCGCATCTATAAATACGACCCTAGGGGTCCAAGTTCTGGACGTATTTTTGAATTCTCGGATTTCCTTTTCACTTCTTAGCCAATCAAATTCTTGTAACCCTATATCAAATTGGGAAAATTCTACTACTTGTAATCCAATCTTGAGAAATAAAAATGAGAGGATCTAATATTGATTTCGAATATGAGGATGATCATTTCGGCCATTAGCTTGTCTAATGACCAATTGCACATGATACACATTTATCTTCCTAACCCTTATTTGGCATATGCAAAGCTATGGATTTCACTTGGATATCATGATTTTGAAGCATACTATCATCACGTTTAAAGCCCATGCAATACGAAAGTGACGTGATGATGATTATTCAATATTACCGAGTCAATTGGACTTGTATCATTTATCTAAGATAAGATTCCATAGCATATTGGGTCCACTTTTTATTCAATATATATGTTGTGTTCCATGTCCCTTCGAAGGTATATAGACCATTTCGACTCGCTCGAAGGGGGTTTCAAAGGGATTGTTCACTTCCAAAACTTTTCTTTGAGGTGTTGATAAGATTTCTGGTCAACATTTTTGGCTCTAAAAGGAGGGCTCGAACCTCCGACCTTGTTATCCCCTTATAGACTAATTATGGAATGTTTGACTTGTTGTAGGATCAAAAAAGACTCAGCCGAATGGATGAGGTAACAGTACACACAACAATTCTGAAGGAAAATATTACTCCAACCTTTAACATAGAAGGAGTAGTGCCAAGACAACCATCAACTCCAACACAACCAGGTGATAATGCATCTAAGATAATGCATTTAAAGCAACAACTAGTAGAAATGCAAGAGCTCCTAAAAGCAACCCTACTTAGAAATTTTCTAAAACTTCTAAACTAACAACAGGTGATGAACTAGTCTACCCAAGGAGGAACTTGAAAGCTTATACGTTTGAAGATAAGAGCAAGATCGACTTAACTTCATCAAAGAAGAAGGAACATCATGCAACCAGAGTCGATCATCAAAGTAGAATGTGGGTTAAATCTTTGGAGCAATCTGGAAGCTCAACTTCAAAGGAATATAGCTCAAAATGGAAAATCTACCATAATGTCAAAGCTTATTTAAAGGATGCAGTGGAGAAGACTATTAAAGACATGCTAAACGCTAAAGGGAAAAGAACTCTAGATGAGCAAGTGAACAACAACAAATGAGTAGCTCAGTTTATTGACGAAATCATGTCAACGGTAATTTCGTCTCATGTTAAGATTCCAACTATGAAATATCATGGCACCATTGATCTCGATGACCACCTTATGGCTTTCGATAGCCAAATGGATCTATATATTGCTTCTAGGGGCAGTGCGATGCAGGTTGTTCCCAGTAACACTTCAAGGGGCTGCCATACAATGGTACCGCCGGTATCGGGAGAAAACATTTTCCTCGCGGAAACAATTCTCCTATTAATTTTCTACTCAATTCTGCATATGCAAAGATCCAACAGTTGATTACACTGTATTAGCAAACATCAAACAAAGGCAAGGAGAACCGCTAAGTGATTATCTCAAAAGGCTCAATACAAAGGCTTTCAAGGCTAAAGACATGAATGATAGAGACAAACTAGTTGCAGTGCATTCAGGGTTGATAGAAAACACGCCGTTTTGGAAAGAGCTCTTCATTCATGGATGTAAAGATATACAAGACTTTCACTTCCAAGCTGATAAATTCATTCGAATGGATGAATTATACTATGCCAAAAAGAAAGCTAACCCCAAGAAGAAGAGTGGAAGATTTGGATTTGACCGAGGGCACAAAAGGCCGAGGTGGGAAGACTCCAACACTAATTCAATAGCTTTGAACATGCCATTGTCTTATATCTATGCCACAACTAAAGAAAATGTTAACTTCTCGACTTCGTTCAAGGCTAGAAACTACCCTGAGCAAAGAAAGGGGGATAATTATTGTGTTTATCATAAAGCGAATGGCCATAAGATTGATGAGTGCCAAGTGCTAGCAGAAATTATTCAAAAGCTAATCTATGAGGACATCTAAAAGAATTCATCCAAGATAAACAAAAAGCACCCTGTACTAGCAATGGACCATAAACGTTCCCTAATAATGCTATGAATATTTTAGAAGATGAAAATCAATTAAACTTGAGTCCACCCTTGAATAGGAATTATGTAATTCATGGAGACCGCATCTAGCGAGAACTAGTAAAGGAGTTAGAAACAGATATATCAAGGATGCAAGGGAAGGAGTATTCTTTGTCCAGGAAGAGTCCCCGCTTAAAATCCATGGCTTAATATACAGATGCCAAATCTTGTCATCACTCCACGAGAGCTCAAAAAATGAATTCATCATCCCCATAATGACCCCCTTATGATCACAGCTCAAATCGGGCTTTCCATAGTGTCCAGGATTCTGGTAGACACTAGAAGTGCAGTCAACGTCGTCTTCAAGCACGCCTTTGATCCAATGGGCATTCCTGAAGATAAGCTAGAGTATAGTCTTGAACCTATTTTTGGGTTCAATAACAAGGGGTCAACTCCGGTAGGGCAAGTAAAGCTGCTAGTATAGATGGGATTACCACCATGCTATAGAATTTTTGAAACTCTTTTTGTGATCATCAATCGGCCATCGTATCACAAAGCATTCTTTGGCCACTCTACACTAGATGAGGTGGATGCTTTTGTCTCACCGAAATATCTAATGTTAAAATTCTTGACTAAAAAAGGTTAGGGTACTATTCGGGGAGAACAATTAAGCTCCCGCGAAATGTATTTTGCCACTCTTGATCAATACAAAAGGGAGCGTTCTTCTTATGATGATTCCTCTACTATTTTTCAGCCTTTAGATGATGGATTTTCACATCCAATATTTGAAGCAAAAATAAGATCTAATAAAATAAATAAACGTGTGTTTGGAAGGTACATCTAGCTTGGGAGTAAGAGGAAGAGGACTGATGCTAACTCTATAGAAGAAAGCGAGATCATTACAGAATTAGATTGCCGAGGAGAAACAGAGAAGATAAAGCCTACAGAGGATGTTAAGGAGATATGTATAAATCTAACTGATTCGGCCAAGATAGTTAGAGTGGGAAAGAATTGAAGAACAACTTGAAAGCAGACTTAATTCAATTTCTTAAAGCCAATAAAGATGTATATGCATGGACCCATTCGGATATGATGGGGATTGACCCATTAGTTATGTGTCATGCACTAAATAATGATCCAAATGTGACCCCCGTTCGACAAAAGAAGAGGCAATTTGATAAGGTTTGATCTGACGCCTTGAAAGAAGAGGTTAAAAGGCTGCTTGAAATTGGATTCATTCAAGAAGTTTTTTATCCAAAATGGCTAGCAAACCCAGTGTTGGTAAAGAAGGCAAATGACAAATAGAGAACATGTGTCGATTACACTGATCTGAACAAAGTATGCCCGAAAGACTGTTATTCGTTACCCAGAATAAACCGATTAGTTGATATAACTAGTGACATAAGCTATTGTCTCTCACAGATGCTTATTCAGGGTATAATCAAATACCCATGTTCAAACCAAACGAAGAACATACAACCTTCATTACCGATTGGGGAACTTTCTGTTATAAAGCAATGCTTTTTAGGCTGAAGAATGCGGGAGCTATTTATCAAAGATTGGTCAATAGAATGTTCAAGAAATAGACTGGATGAAATATGAAAGTTTATGTGGATGATATTCTAGTAAAGTCTCGTGAAGCTGTGAATCACCTTAAAGATCTAGAAGAAATGTTTAAAGTATTACGAAGGTATCAAGTGAGACTGAATCCTCAGAAAATTTCTTTCGGAGTTCATTCCGAAAAGTTCTTAGGTTACATTGTTAGCAAACAATGAATCGAAGCCAGTCTTGACAAGATCTATGCTATCAAGGACATGGGAGAGCCTAAAACCAGCAAAGAGGTAATGAGTTCGAATGGTATTGCAGCCCTAAGTAGATTCATCTCCAAGGCAACCGATAAATGCATCCCCTTCTTCAATGTAATTAAGAAAAGAAAGAACTTTGGGTGGGGAGAAGATTGTAAGAAAGCCTACCAAGAAATAAAAAAATCATTTAGAAAGGCCACCAATATTATCCAGCCCCGAGGATGGATAAAGCTTATACTTGTATATGGAGGTTTCAAAAAATGCAGTTAGTTTGGTTCTGATTAGAGAAGAAAATGAAACTCAACTTCTCATTTATTATAAAAGCAGACGATTGAAGGATGACGAGGTTCGATATCCAGTCATAGAAAAGTTGGCTTACTGTTTGATACTTACAACAGGAAAACTCAGAGCATACTTTCAAGCACATCCAATCAGAGTATTAACTAACTTTCCACTCAAGCAGGTTTTCAGTAAACCTGGGGTAGGCTAGTAAAATGGGGAATTGAACTTAGCCAATATGACCTTGAATTTCAATCACGAATAGTTATCAAAGGGAAAGCATTAGCAGACTTTATCAATGAATGTACAAACTTTGTTAAAGAGCAGCCAAAGAAAGAGAAAGATCAAATGCCTATATGGCAACTATTTGTGGATGGGGCATCAAACGAGCACGGAGCCGGAGCAGGATATGTCATAATCACACCAGATGGACATCGCCTACACTTTGCAATGATGCTAGGTTCCCTACAACAAACAACATAGCTGAATATGAATCGATGGTGGCAGGATTAATTATGGCCTTACAATTTAAAATCCCACGAATTCAAATATTTAGCGAGTCTCAATTAATGGTAAATCAGATAAAGCAGATATATCAAACTAAAGATGCCAAACTAGCCCTATATGTTAAGAAAGTGCTAAAAATGCTTGCCTTATTTGAAGATTTTTCTATACACCAAGCCCCAAGGGGAGATAATTCTCAAGCAGATTCGTTGGCAAAATTGGTAGTTCAAGAGGAGCTCTAGAAACCCGTATCGTACTAGTAGTATATCAAGCAAATCCCAGTATTGAAGAGAAAATGCTTGAGCCAGGGAAAGAACTATTGGTTCTAACTAGATCCCAAGCCATGACACAAGAAAGAGAAGAAAGAGAAATTGGTGAAGAAATTCCGTATGAAGAGCCCAATTATGCAAGGATAGATAACTGTTATAGTAACACTTAGATGACCCCTATTGTAGAATATCTTACCGATGGGATATTGCCATCTGATAAAATGGAAGCTAGGAGAATCAAGCGACAGGCTCCGACCTTCACTATGATGGATGGAATTCTTTATAAGAAAGGATATGCTCTTCCTTACTTAAGATGTGTGAATCCGGAAGATGGGATGAAATTACTAAAGGAACCACATGCAGGATTTTGTAGAGACCATTCCAATGGGATAAAGTTGACTAAGAAAATAATTAGCGAGTTTTCTATTGGCCTCAAATGACTAATCAAGCTATAGAATATGTAAAGAAATGTGAAAGATGTCAAAAATACTCGAAGATTCCCCGTTTATCCCCAAGCCAATTAACTCCGATCTCTAGTTCATGGCCCTTAGATGTATGGGGAATCGATTTGATCGGACCGTTACTGATTTCTAAAGGAGGAGCAAAGTATGGTGTAGTGGCCATTGATTACTTTACTAAGTGGGTAGAAGCAAAGCCATTCCCCAAAATCACTTCTGGGAAAGTGCTTAGATTCGTTATAAAGAACATTATCACTAGATTTAGGATCCCGTACAAAATTATATCTGACAATGGAACGCAATTTGAAAGTGAAGGATTTTCTCGATCTTGCCATAAAAATGGAATAATCAAAAGCTTTTCTTTTATAGCACATCTAAAGGCTAATGGAGCTATCGAAGAAGCCAACAAGACTATTAAGACCATCTTGAAGAAACGTTTGAATAAGGCCAAAGGAAACTGGGTGGAAGAATTACCACTTGTACTCTAGGCATATCACACGTCCACCGAAATCGCTACAGGTCATACCCCTTATTCTCGAACATATGGGTGCGAAGCAATGTAGCCAATTGAAATTGAAATACTTTCACATCGAAGAATTGCATGTGCATTTGATCCAAACCAAGAGTTGAAAAAGGAGTCGTTGGATTTAATACATAGGCTAAGAGATGAAGTATCTATTCAAACTGCTGAATATCAAAGAAGAATCTCAAAATACTACAATTCGAAAGTAAAGACAAGGTCATTCCAAGAAGGAGATCTAGTGCTCCGAAGAGTGATGGCAAACACTAGAAACCCTACAGACAGACCACTAGGACCAAACTAGGAGGGTCCTCTAATTGTGTGCAAAGTAATTCCTCCGGGAGCTTACAAATTATGTCGGCCAGATGACAATATGGTTCCCGGAACATGGAACGCAGAACATTTGCGACTGTATTTTCCCACATTAAATGAACAAAGCACCTCTTTTTTGAGAAAAGTCTACATGGTCGGGAGTAAAATTCTCCTTAAACTTGGAAACTACCTCAAACGGTCATAAGCCTTTGTCCGCGCCAAGATGGCCAGGTCAAAGCACCTCCTAGAGGAAGGAAAGAGTAATCCTTTATCTGCGCCATGCTATGGCCAGGTTAAAATACCTGCACACCCTAGACCATGCCACGCTATGGTCATATCAAGGCGCCCCCTGGAGGGGGATGGAATAAGCCCTTAATCCTACTACGCTATGGCCTGGTCAAGGCACCGACCAAGCCTTTAGTGCCGCCTATAAGGCCTGGCTGAAGCGCCTCCTGGAGGGAGGTCGGGTAAGTCCTTAGGTCCTGCTTATGGATAAGCTAACTAAGCGCACCGGACAACAATGGACTAAGACATCCAAGCCTGAGAAGTGGCACACCAAACAATGAAAACATACAAAGCCTAAAAGGTGGCACATGTCAAGAGAATCGAGAATCCGAAGAGGCGACACGAAGCAAAAGATTCGAACAATCAAAGCATCAAAAGTGGTGCATAACAAAAGGTTCAGATAAGAATTCATAGCCATTGGCTAATTTCCAAAGGATGATTTTTGAACTTCACTTATTAATACCCGAATCTGTGTTTCGAATCTTTTACTACTAATATTTGGTCTTCACTTATTAATACCCGAATCTGGATTTTGGGTCTTTTACTATTAATTTTCGGACATCACACTCATTAATGCCTGAATCTAGACTCTGGGACTGTTGTTATTGAGACCTCTATTATGGACTTCTAGTCTTCTATTGATTTCTAAATCTATCTTACTAGTATCAGAATCAGGGTCTTTGGTCTTCTAAACTCACGGACATCATTTACCAACACCCAAATCTAGGTTTCAGGACTTCTATTATTTCCAGATGATGATTTCTAAACTCCTATTATTTATTCCCAAATGAGGATTCCTGGATTTCTATGACTTATTTCCAGATGATAATTTCTAGACTTTTATTACCAGACAATTGTTATTGGTTTTCTATCAATTATAACCAGAAGAAGTATTCTAAACTTCTATTATTAATGCTGGATCCAAATTTTTGGTCCTCTATTATTAATTCCACAACTCGATTCCTGGACTTCTATTAACATAACAAGAGTTGAATTTCTGGACTTCTCTCATTATTACCAGAGTTGGATGTTGGGTCAGGAAAGAATTTTTTATCTTCAATCATTCCCAATAGTGGATTTCTCATCACTTATTAACTCTAGATGATGGTATATTAATTTACGTTGTTCCTACATTTAGAATTCTTGAGTTCTTTTATTAGAAATTCTAATATTGTCTCCAATAATATTATAAACAAACTACTAAAAATATTCTTTCATGAATTTCGAACTAACAATATGGAATGTTGACTACTTTGTACTTTGTAGGAAAACAAGGTTGATAAAAAGGGACATTAAGGATTAAATAGTGCAAAAGGAGAATTATTAGATTTTTGTCCGAAAGAACAAAAGCTTTTTTCATACAAAGAGGAGGGTAAAAGGTTAACCATAAAGCTTACTTTAGAACGAAGGTATGAAAGAAGGCCCATGAAAGTATTGTAGAGGCTTCCAAGAATTGAAAAGAAGGGTTATGCCATGATTCAAAAGCGGCGTTTCGAAGGTATTGGAGTAGCTTTCGAAGATGTTAGATTGATGCCGCAAGCACCTGATGCTCCTGCAAGTATTAAATGAAATAAGGGCTTCCGAAGGAGTTTAAAGGGGGCAAAGCTACCCTTTCGACTTAGTTGATCCTTTCGAAACAGTTGGGTCTGCATGCATAAAGGAGTTTTGAATGTGTTAAGAATGCCTTTTGAAGGTATCAAATAACAAGCTTTCGCACATATATCAGATCCTTCAAAACGGTTAGAGAGGATTCTACCAAAACAACCCTTTCGAAAGCAAAGACTAGCCTTTCGAATCGGTTGAACCCTTCCACAAGTATTAGGGAGGTTTCACACGTGACCAATATTGCCTCCGCAAACATCGAAGGATAGGCATTCACTCTAATCGAGGATATGCTTTCAAAGGCCACCTTTTGCAACTATCATTTAATCACTAAGAAGCCTCCTCCATCACAAATGACCTTTCGCACTAGTCCTTTCTTCACCATTAAACCCTTCCAAAACCATCTAAATACCCTACCTCACACATTCAAGTGGCAAATGATCATGATATTACCAGATCTTAACAACAATGAAGGGGTTTCGAAGGAGATAAAGAAGTTAGAAGTGCTTCCGCTTACATTGAAACAGCAGAATAATGTGCCATGTCTCGTTCGCTACTAACGGAAGCGTACCTATCGATGGTGTCGAAAGGCTATAGAAGTACTCGAAAGAAATATTGGTGAATATCAGATCAATGTTTTCAACTAGCATGATTTCGACAAAGACTGGAGGACAAAGGCAAAAGGATGGGTGCGAAAGGTGGGAAAAGAGACCCTTCGATGGCTTCGAAAGGATGGATGCAGAAGGGTCCAAACCGCATCTATAACAATAAAGGGGTTTCATAGGAGACGAAGAAGTTAGAAGTGCTTCCACTTACATTCAAACATCACAATAATGTACCATGACTCGTTCGCCACTAACGGAAGCGTACCTATCGATAGTGTCGAAAGGCTCTAGAAGTACTCGAAAGTAATATTGGTAAGTATCGGATCAATATTTTCCACAACATGCTTTTGACAAAGACTAGAGAACAAAGGCAAAAGGATGGGTGCGAAAGGTGGGAAAAGAGGCCTTTCGATGGCTTCAAAGGATGGATGCGGAAGGGTCCAAAATGGATCATAAATATGACCCTAGGGCTCCAAGTTCAAGATGGATTTTCGAATTCTTGGATTTCCTTTTCACTTCTTAGCCAAATAAAATTCTTGTAATCCTATATCAAATTTGGAAAATTCTACTACTTGTAATCCAATCTTGAGAAATAAAAATGAGAGGATGCATGGATCAAACAATATTCTTCATAAATAACTTAGCCAATACAGGTGCCATCCTGGTTGACTTAACGGGAATGAAATGTGCACCCTTGGTCAGTTTATCCACTATGACCCAAATATTTTCATTTCCCCTATTTGACCTTGGCAATCCGTCAATAAAATCCATGGATATCGAATTCCATTTCCAAACTGGTGTATCTAAAGGCTCAAGCAATCTTCTTGGCTTTTGTTGTTCAGCTTTTACTTATTGGCAATTTGCACACTGCTTTACCCATAAGCATACATCCCTCTTCATACATTCCCAGAAGAAATTTCTCTTCATATCCGGATACATCTCGGTTCCCCAGGATGAATCGTAAAATTCAATCGATGACACTCCTTAAGAACTTCCCTCCTTATATTTCCAACATCCGAAACACATAACCATCCCTTCTTCCTTAACCATCCTCTCTGGTCAAGACTAAAATCTTTTAGACCATCGATCTTGGTTCTAACTTCCAATCTTCTAATCTTTTTGGCTAACAATGGATCATCTCTCTGCTTAGAAGCAATCCTTTCGACCAACATTGGTTGAACTTCCAAGCAAGATAACATGGTTGTACTTTGACTAGAACTAGCAGTTGATCTCTACTGCACACCACAAGCAGTCAATGCCAATAAACCTTCCATTTAGCCAACATAGCTAACACCATATTCTGATGTTTCCCGCTAAGTGCATCTGCAACTTTATTTTCTTTTCCCCAGTGTTACTCAATACCAAAACTATATACCAAAACCATAAGCTACTAAAAATTCCAGCCAACTCTGCTATCTCATATTCAACTCTTTCTGAGAGAATAAATACCTCAAAGACTTATGATCCATATAAAACTCGAATCATTATCCTTAGAGGTACTGTCTCCGTATTTTTAATGCGAAAATCACCACTGCCAACTCCAAATCATGAGTCAAATATCTAACTTCATGTGGTCTGATCTGTCGAGAAGCGCAGGCAATAACTTTACCCTTCTACATCAACACAACTCATAATCCAGTTCCATGTGCGTTTCTATACACCACTAAATCCTGATTCCCATCTGGAACTACAAACATGGGCGCATTGGTCAATAAATGCTTTAACTCAAGGAATGCTTCTTCACATTTGTCAAACCAAATAAACTTTACGTCCTTTCTGGTTAGTTTAGTCAAGGGTGCTGCTATCCATAAGAAATCCTTGATGGATCTCCGATAATAGCCAGCCTATCCAAGAAAACTCCTTATCTTGGTCACTGTCTCGTGTCTCTTCCAATTCTTCATAGCCTGAATCTTAGCTGGATCCACTGACAACACTTCTTTTGAGACTACATGGCAAGAAACTTCACTTCTCTTTTCCAAAAATGACACATGGAAAACTTCTCTTTCAACTGATGCTATCTCAGCGTCTCTGGTACTATTCTAAGATGAATCTCATTATCTCTTTCATCCTTAGAATATATTAGAACGTCATTAATGAATACCAATACGAGCCTATCCAAGTGCTCTTGGAAAATCCAGTTCATCAAATCCACAAAGAACACTAGCGCATTTTCCAACCCGAATGACATTACTAACCACTCATACGAGCCATATCTCATTCGAAATACCATCAAAGGAATACTATCATTTGCCATCCTTAATCAATGGAACCTTGTTGTCAAATCCAACTGGGAAAACACTTTGGCTCCACATAACTAATCACACAAATCATCGATTCTCATTAAAGGGTACATATTCTTTATTGTCTTCTCATTCAGCTTTCGATAATCAATGCATAATCTCAATGACCTATCCGGCTTCTTCACGAACATCACGGTTGCTCCCTAAGGTGAACTGGGTGTAATAAAACTCTTTCCTGTTAAGTCCACTAGCTGCACCTTTAACTCCTTCATCTCGGTAGGTATCATCCTGCTAGGTGGTCTACTTACGGATTCGGCTCTAGGTACAAGGTCTATTCGGAACTCGATAGCTCGTTTTAGTAGTAGTCCGGTAACCGACTCAAAAACATCTAAAAATTCTCTTGCAACTAAAACTCGATTTTCTTCGTCTCTACTTCCATTGCTCCCAACAAAGTACAAATATCAACACTCGAGCTATCTACTAAGTATATAATTCGATTGCTACTATCAGGGTGTCTAACTGATATTTTCCTCTCTCGGTAAGATATCCTAGCATTATTTTGCTCAACCAATCTGTACCCAAAATAATCCCTAAACCCGCAAAATAAAATACATACAAACTGCAGGCAAAAGTATAACCTAGCAACTCAAACTCTAGATGGTCACATCTCATCCCTAGAATTGCACACCGTCCTATTGGATTAGCTATCCTTAAGGAAGTAATAATGTATAATGGTTTAGACAAACCTATCTATCAAACACTAAGATATAAATGAATGTGATGAAACGGTATCAAAAATTACCCCAATTGTTAAGCCAAGAATCAAAAGCGTACCTTCCGTCACAGACTTTCCCTTCCCAACTGCTGTTGGATTAGATGATGATGGTTCCAAAGAAAAAACCTTTCCTTTTCCTGCCTTGGCTGCTTATGGACATTTGTTTTTATAATGACTACCCAGTCGCAATTAAAGCACTTTACATTCTGCTTGCCCATAACCATCTTGCCATCACCTGATTGACACTCATTTGCATAGTGCCCCTTCTTATCACGCTTATAACAAACGGCATCTACCTTCCCTTTCTTAGCAGCTCCTTGCAACTATGTCGAAGCCAACCTCCTTTTTTCTCATCATTTAGACCCAAATCAACAAAAGTCGTTTCACAATGTAACGGCTAGTTCTCCACTTCTGTTGCATCCTCGGTCCCCAGAAAAGGCTTTCCACCTAGATTGGTGTAATCTTGACTTAGCTTAGCATAGTTATTACTAGCTAGAGCTATGGGATTGACTCCTTCGCATTAGCAGCATTTCCTCCAGCTACTCCAGCAGTTGCTCCGGCTTGCATCAGATTGACGAAGAACCGATACATAGTCCCCATATCCGCTGGTGGGGTCGTAGACCTATTTTGGCATTTGCATTTTGATTAGCATTTTCCTGTCGACCCTAGTTCCTTTTGGTGTTGAACCAAGCAATTCCATTGGTTGTGGTGCTTCCGCCACATAGATTCACTCTTCTGTTTCCTGCTTCCATATCTTTTTTTTCATAACTTTGCATACGATCCTTAGTAAGGTACATAAGAACGGTCTAAGAGAGAAGGGAAAATAGAGATAGAATATATACTTATACATAGCAAATACAAGTACGTTACTATAGCGTTATTCCATACCCCAATCTTGTTCTCTGATCCATTGGGATTATATTTTCAAAACTCTTTAGGTCTAAATTTCTTTTAATCATAAACTATGCTCTGGTACCAACTTGTAACATCCCCTATTCTGACCAAAACTAACCGCTACGGATGCTGCAGTCATCCATAGTTATTAATCTTAGACGACAAAATGCGACTATGTTAATCATATCAATAATCAGAAGCACATGAAAATGAAAAATTTTCCAACAAAATTCAGAAATAACTTTTACATTCCATTTCAAAATGTGATTTAATATTCATTACATAATATTGTGATTCCATGTCCAGAGAAAATATTCAAGAGCGACATATGAAGCTACCCCTTTGGTTGATCAGAGTCAAATACTTGGCAATTATACAACTTTTCCATTGCATTCAAATAGACAAAACCAAACTACACAACGAATTGGATAAAGCTCCTAACAGCTAGATTACCTCATGCATGTCTCCGGAAGCTTATTCGTTTAACAGAAATCCTAAAATCCCTTACTCCCGACCTACTCAAATGAGTACCCAAGAGTTTAAGGGAAAAAATTTCGATTTAGACAACGATCGAGAGTGAATAATAACCTACCATCTTGAACCAAATAGATATATAGTGAGACCACGCCAATGAGCGAAACAGGTTTTCCCCTCACTTGTATCTTAACCAAACTAATTAACCATATATTGTGCTCCTGCAACTACAAAGTTTTAAACAAAAATAACATTTATAGTTTGCAACACATACTCGATTACCCATCCCAATTTATTAGATCACTCTCTTAATTTCAAATGACTACCCGTCACAATTTAAACAACCTATCCATCTTATTTTTAATCTGACCCCGTGTTATATTTATATGGACTACCTATCTCATATTTAAACATATTCATAGTTATGTGGACTATCCATCTCATATACAATTATTACTTGGATTACCCATCCCCTACCATATTGACTACCCATCACATATGGTTCCATTGTCTAAATTATGTGGACTATCCATCTTACATATTTCATTTAATTTACAATGATGTTGACTATCCTTCACATTTCCCATAGTTTTCCTAGGATGACAATGAAGCCTTCATTAACCTCATAAAGTCTATCTACTTCCAGTATGATTTGGACTATATATCTCACATCCCATTATTTAATAATTTGATTCATGTCACCCACATGTTTAACCTATGTCTATTGTTGTCCCCAATTAGGTTATCTCCCCCTTAAAGTTATAACATATCAAAGTGACATATATTGGTATCCCCAAATGATCAATGTCGAACTCATTTAGGAAAATGCATTGCTATCTCTAATGATAAAGTCTCATTAATAAAACATTTAGTTTGTCGAAACTAATCTACTTTAGTGTCCCCAATGATAGTGTCGACATCTACAATCAAAATAGCATTGGTATCCCCAATATTTAAAATCGAAGTCTTGAAGGATTAGACTTGCCACCCTTATTAGGTTAATATAAATCAATGTTGATGTCTTAATAGTGTCAACAAGAAGGATTAAGGCACTCTGCCTTTAATCAAATAACACGTCAAACCCACGGCGTTACAACATCATCAAAAAGAAACTTAAGGCTCTCCACCCTTAAAAAAGATAGGTGGAATTAAAGCTACACTATGCCTCTTCGAACCTCTATCCAAGGTAAATCAAGCTTAAATTCTTTTAAATATAAAATTTCCATGTCGGAGACAATGTCGTCGACATAGATACTTATGGGTTATCTACCCTATCTAATAAAGCTTTAGTATAAAACAAAGGGCTTAGTGCCGAAAATATGGGGTCATCGATCGTCTTTAACTTAAGCTATACCGCCTCTTTAAACCATAGTTATACTTTACATAAAACTATGCCTCACTGGATTTAAAGAAAGAAGTGCAGCATTATTGCCAAGTAGTATAATGTCATCGACTTTGATGAATAGTGGTATCAAGACTAGCGATGCAAATTTAAAACCTTATACTTAACTTACTTCGGTTGTTATGCCACTTCGTATATAAAGTTGAAGAAACAAGACGTGTAGCGTCACCGCCCTTTCGTATAGATGACTTCGAAAGTACTTAAAACATTAGCATATAGCATTATTTGATAATATAGGCAAAGAGGTGCGGCTTTGACATAGATAAATCATGAGGTGGTGATGCCACTAATACTAAATTATCAACAAGGTCGACTTCGATCTACACGGAAGCATTCCATAGCTACCGAAGTAATTATCATATGCTTCCTTTCACCTCGTCTTTGACACTCAAGGACGCGGCTCTTCTATAGGCTCGCAGAGGATACATGCGGCATGACATTATCATAATTATTAATAAAACTAATTTATTACTAACAAAAGTAATTGTTTTTCACCAAACCTTAATGTTTGTCCAATTTCTATTGGATGAAAGAATCTCTTTAACAATGTTTTAAAGATTATTTCCGCATACATTTTTCAAATTCCAAAACATATACCAAACTAATTAATTAATATCCTTAACTAATTATCCTTTTAAATGCTTTTCTAATATGTAAAATTCACAATAATTTGACATCTCTTGGGAAAAATCCTAAAAATTCACAGAAATTCTAAAATACTATATTTTTCACTATATAAAAATTTCGAGACAAAAAACCATTTTTAATTATTTTTAATAATTAAAACCCAAAAATCACCCAATTTCCTTATTAGGAAATTCATAAAATAATTAATATAACTTGGAAAATTATGAAATTAAAAAACCATCTCTAAAATATCATTTACACCACATATCAAAAATTCGAACCATTTGGAGAATAAAAACTTGGGTTTTATCCCTAAAACCCTTCCAATTGATTTCATAAAAATTTCCATAAATCATTATTCTATCCAAATAATAATTCTACAACCATATCTTGGCAAAAAAAATCGGATTAATTCAAATACTACCCATAGCCAAATTTAGAACAATTAATAGAGATGGAATCATATTATTCATCTTGAAATCAATTGTTGGAGTTGAGATTTAATGTTGTTATTGTTTCTCCTAATCTTGTAACATCCCGTAATTTGGCATTAGTTATTTAATTAGTTAGTTAGTTAATTAATTAGGCTCCAAAAATGGAATTTGTGCAAACGATGTAGTTTGGCCATGAAACTTGCACCATTGTGTTCATGGAGAAATTTTGAGCAACTTTCATATTTGGAGTTTTGCGATTGGAGTCCAAACAAAGAAGTTACAAACGAAAAACGAATTCGAAACGGAAATAATTCGAATCGAAAAAATAACGTTTATATATTAATTATCTAGGGCCCATAGGTCGACCTGTATATAGGAGCAGTCGACCACCCCTGGTCGACCCTAAGTAGGGGCGGTCAACCGCTCTGTGTGTGGTGGCTAGGGTTAGTGTAGGCCCAACGGCCCGGATTTAATATATTTTGATCTGACGGTTGAGTTTGACTCTTACGCCTATAAATTCAGGCCTAACCCTCCCTTCTCATCTTATATTTTTCTGGAGGCAGTAGCGAAGCTTTGTCATTTCTTATTCTCTGCTTTCTTTCTAAATTATAAAAATAAGATATTTATATATATATATATATATATATTCATATAAATTGGAAAAGAATAGAAATCTAATAAAAAAAGAGAAGAGAAGAGAATCAACTATAAGTGTATTTGAGGTAATTTATATATTTTTATTTGTATCTATTTTCTCTCCCAATCTCAAATCTCTTCTTAGATCTGTAATTCTAATGTATGTATATACACTTTTATACATATTTCTTGGATTAAAGAGGATTGGAGATTAATTTAAGGTTCTATTTCAGATCTGAAGATTTGGATCGCTTTTAAAAGGTGGGTGAGAAATTTTATATATTTTTTATGATTTTAAATCTATTCCGTTAGCATACGTTTGATTTTTATGCCAAAATCAATTTTATTTATGAAGTGTAAACTTAAATTAGCATAGAAAACTATTTCCTCCATATTCTTGTTTTAGACCTAATTTGAAATATGTTTACATCTACATCTGGAAATCAGTCCTAAAGATTTTACAATTGGAATGTTGTATATTTTTATTCCAGATCTGTACTTGGGTGTGAGATAGAATTTATGGATTATTGTCCAAATTTGTGCTAAGGTGTAGATTTTCCATACTTTAATTTATGGAAAAAAAACATCTGTTTGATGTTTATAAATTTGTTTACTATTTCCACTTTTGATTCAAAAGGACGACGTTTGATTTAATAAGGAATAAAAAAGGGAAGAGATGTGTAAAGTACAGATTTATTCTCCATAGTTTACACTGTTTATTCCAAATAAAAATAAAGTCCATTCCTTGTCATTTCAAACATAATAAATCTTTCCTTTTATGTTAAACCAATTTATGGATATCATAGTGGAAAATCTTCCTAAGGAATTTAATTCCAGCAAATTAAATATGGAAAGTATATTCTAGTTAAATAAAGAAGAACAAGGTTTATTCATTCATGACTTATGCGTAACGTTCGTTAGTTATTATTATATTTAGGGAAGAGAATATGTAGAATTAGAAAATGTAGTAATTCCTATTAATGGGAAATAAATTAGGAATTTTCAATAATTAATAGGAAACAAGGGATTGTAAACCTAGTTAATGGGCAATTAATGGGCAATAATGGATATGATTATATTAGGGGTTACAATTGGTCAGTTAAAGACAGTAACTCCAATTAATGGGCAATTAATGAAATGAATTTGGGAGATACAATTAATAAGGAAAATGGGTAAGAAGGACTGATAAAAATGGAGTAAACATAAAAGGTTATTAATTTGAAATTAGTAATCATACATAAATGCCTTAGTAAATGTCCATTAGGATTTTATGGACAAATTGACATTATGAGCATTAAAAAGGGATTTATGGGTAGATAAGCATTTGAGGTAAATCTTATTGCCTTAAAAAGGAATTAGTAAGCTAAGTCCAATGTCTACCTAAGATAATATAAGTAAAGACTTAGGAGGTTAATAGGACTTAATGGAGTAGTTATGCGAGGTCAATAGAGTCACTCGACAGAAGTCTGCCCTTCACTTTAAGGCTAACAGTAGTCAGGTGCACTTACTACTGATGTGAGATATCACTAATCCTAGGACTCATGATGACGTGAGAGATTGGGTTCGTTTTCTTAACTGAAAGTATTAAATGGTCCAAATTTGGAATTAGGAGCGGTGAGGGATATCTCCATAGGGGTTCGCTTCTGCCTTGAGGCATTAAGTGGCTATAGGGTCTGCCTCTCTTCTAAAAGGAAGTATTAAGTAATCTAGTGAGATTCCAAATAAATAAGGATGTCTCAAAAAGGGTTTACTTCAGTGTTGAGGTATTAAGTAGCTATTTTAGAGCTCGCTTCCTACCGAAAGAAGTAACCTAATAAGATTTCATATTTATAATTAAGAGTAATAGTGGATATCTTGAGAAGGGTTCGCTTTGGGTTTGAGGTATTAAGTGACTAATCTAAGGGTTCGCCTCTCTCCTAAAGAAGTATTAAGTAACCTAGTGAGATTCCAAGCGATGTCAGCTAGATAGTACCAGTGAGAAGTCCACCTTGCGGTTAGGTATTAATGACAAAGGCCTACCTATAAATAGGTGTTAAATGGTCTGGAGTCTGCCTAGTCCTTATTAATGAGGTATTAAGTGGCTTGCGTACAGTCTCTCACATTGCCAAGGTTGTAATAACGATAGTACCAGTGAGGAGTCCGCCTAGGGTTAGGTATTAAATGATGTAGGACCTATATAGAATATAGGTATTAAATGGTTAGAAGTTCGCCTAGTCCTTTCAAAGGTATTAGGTGGATTGGGAACTATTTATTACATGGCTATGATTTTATTAGCGATAGACGCGGTAATAGTTTGACATTAAATGTCGAAATCCATAAATAGTGTTTAAAGGTCTTTGTAGTTAGGACCCACCGACCATTGACAACAATATTAGAAAACGACCTTGGGAATAGGCTTTAAATGATGGGGTCTACCTTGACTGAGGTCTTAAATGGCAGAGTCTACATATTTCTCTTCTAAAAGTATTTTGTGTGATTATAGAAGACCGCTTCATATTTAGAAGTATTAAGTGGCAAAAGGGTTTGGAAATATTGGGTGGTTGATAAGGCTTCGTCGGTATTTTGTACCAGAAGAAGGGGTAGGTAAGTAACAGTGTGTGCAATGTAATGTTAGGTTAGAATTGATAACCTTAATAGACATAACAATTAAATGGAAACCAATCTGTATAAATTTTGTTTATGGACAGTTTATAGATTTTCTAGTCATTAGAACGTTTTTCTGACCTCCTCCTCGTTACAACCCATAGGATAGATTTAGAGGAGCAGGTCATTGGAGCAAGATGTGTTTAGTTGTTGGAGAAGTCTTCTTTTCTCTCATGCTTGATGCTGATGTGACAACCTGTTATCCAATGAATATCATTAATTCCAAGGTAGTAGTCATAATCAGTATTGTTATTCTATTATTGTTTTCGCTGTGAGTTTAGATTATTATCAATCTCCGATAATGCTTATGCTTATTTACTGGTACCAAATCCAATGATTTGTGGTTTAATGGACTTGGGTTTTGATTTTTGTCGAAATTTAGGCCCATTGAGGTATGGGTTATTACAAATCCCTTCCTTGAATTAACCTTTTGATTTCATGACTTCTCCCTTAAGAATGGTTGGCCTTTGCTTGCTTTTCTTTAGTTGTTTATGTTTTGTGAAAATGAGAATAATATGAGGCGGAGAGGGTTAAGGATTATGTTTTGTGAAAATGAGAATGATATGAGGCGGAGAGGGTTAAGGAATGAAAGATAGATCTACCGATTTTGCCCCTCCCATATCTATATGATAAGTTCTTAAAACAATCTATTTACTTAATTCATAAAGGAACGACCTTAAAATGTTCAAATCCCATTCTCCGTAACTATTTACATTATTCTATTTAATCTATCCAATAAAATATCCTGAATAATGTTAAACAAAAATCAGGGGTGTAACACATGAATTATCAAGTAACATTTAGACGATCCATATTATACAATCCACACTAATATAATCCACAATATATAATCTAACTGTAATACAATCCACACTACTTGTATTTTAGCATAAGAAGTAGGTCAAATGTATATTCAAGTAGCTTGAGTAGTAACACAATTAACACTAATTTTCACCCTCCTAGCACAACACTATTGTAACACCCTGTAAAATGAACCATAAATGAAGTAAATTGAATTAAATATATAAGGGATGAATATGGAAATTTTATAAAAGTTGGAATTTGACCATGGAAGTTATTCCATTACGTTCGGGGTGAAATTCTGATCTGTTTCCATATATAATATGTTGAAAATGGGGCTTAAGCAAAGAAGTTATGAGCATTTGAAGTTTTTGGATTTAAATTAGTTTAGTTTGAATTTAAATTCAAATGAAAAATCAAATTTAGGGTTTAAATTTCAAAAATTAGCTTCGGGGCTAAGTAAACATTTAATTAATGTTTAACGTTAAAAAGTTAATTAAGAAATAAAATAATTGTGTAACAGAACAAAATAAACGTCCCCCAAAATAGAGGAGCGGTCGACCTATATAGGTCAACCAATCGACCGTAGCGGTCGACCGGTAGCACATAGGCAGTTGACCGCTTGGCAATGAAAGTTGCCAGTGATAGCTAGGGTTTGAAGCAATGTTATATTGAGTTGTACGCTCCGGATTTATCCGTTTCTTACCTACTTCCATCCTACGGTTCTGGTGCGTTTCAAACCATATAAATAGAACCTTATCCTCTCCACTTTTTATTCATATTATGTTGGGGAATATTATGAAATTCTGCCATTGCTATCTCTCTATTAAGATTCAGAAACTCTGTAGGGAATTCAAGTAAGAATTCAACTTACCTCTTATTCGTTACCAATCTATTCTTATCATATTCTTCTCCAATTATTCTGAATCTAATGAATATATATACATCTTCCCTATTGTGTGTGTGTATATCAAAAAAGAGAGATTCTGGAAGAGTCTGGAAGGCTACAAATTCATTGAAGTGAAGCTAAGGCTAATCTGTGAATGGAAACCTTAGTATTACTTTTCAGCAGTTGTTTAGTGTATTTCTTTTTGGATTTAAATAAGCCTTAGGGATTTCGGGATTTCAAAAATATGATAGATAAAATCCCCCAAAATCCCATTTTATTTCGATATGTCAATTCTATGTTGGGATTCCCAATTATTTACATTAATTAATGGAATTTGTTTTATTTATGCAATTTTTGAAAATTTCATAGTCTATTCCACTTCTCATTCTTTTTTGGGTCAAATTGTGATTCTTCAATAAAATAAGGGGTTTAGATTACGAATTTTATTCGCAGTTTACACCACTTATTCTTATCTATTTCTTTGTAGAAGAGGAGTTGAAAGGAATATGAGGTTTAAACTGCAATTCTTATGGTTTAAGATATTCCATTAAATTGGTGTAATAAATTAAGTTTCTATTTTATTTACAAGTCTGTTATTGCAGTTTTGATTATGAATATTTATTCCCTACTTTGGATATTAGAATCCCATGAAATCTTGGGAATTTGAAGGAAAATGACTTGTAATAATATATGGTTAGGGAATTGACATTTAATGCTAGTTTAGAGCGTAAAATCCATGTGCTTAGAACTTATTAGGCGCGAATATTTATTTATCTCTATTTGTGTAATTAAAGTATAATTATTTTGTATATGGCGTAGTTAATTAGGCATTTATTTTCATTTATTTCCATCATTAGGAAGGTGATTGTTAGGCAAAAATAAAAGAAAACTTTTATATAGCCTAATTATAATTTCAAAACATGGTAAGGAAGATTACTTATAAGGCCTTATTTATGAAACGGTAAGACGAGTATGTGTGTGTGTATGTGTGTGTGTGTATGGAGAGTAATTGATGTATGGCTAAGTTAAAGGGTTGCAAGGTCAATAGAGTTACATGACGGAAGTCTGCCCTTTACTTTGAGGCCACCAACAGTTGTGTACACTTTGATTGATGTGAGATATCATTATGATAAATATTTGTAATGACGTGAGGTTGGTCCCAAATTTTGTAGGGGAAATCTGCCCAGCTAATCTGGCTACCAGTTCCTACGAATAGCAGGATTAATGTGAAACATCATTACGAGTATGGACCATAAGACGAAGGGCGGGCT
Source organism: Allium fistulosum (assembly GCA_030737815.1). Lineage (NCBI taxonomy): Eukaryota > Viridiplantae > Streptophyta > Magnoliopsida > Asparagales > Amaryllidaceae > Allium > Allium fistulosum. The sequence continues at coordinate 387,093,945 of CM060905.1, read as the reverse complement.
TTAGGGTCTTGAGGTATTAAGTGGTTGGACCCGCAACTTTTCCCTAGATGAAGTATTAAATGGCCAAGGGATTACGTTAGGTGGTATCTTTATGAGAGAGTCCGCTTCCAAAAATAGGTATTAAATGATAGGGTCTGCCTTAATTAATGTACAAAATGACCAGAGTCTTCCTATTTCCACATGGAAGTATTAAGTGGCCTAAGAGATTCCATATGATGCAGCTAGATAGTACCATTGAGGAGTATGCATTGGAAATAGGTATTAAATGATGGGATCTACCTTAATTAAGGTATTAAATGACCATAGTCTGCCTATTTTCCAATAAAAGGTATTAAGTGGCTTGGGTACCATCTCTCATGTTATTAGTTGTTTATGACGTATGATTAGGATATGGGATTTTAGAAACCTGCTTCTAGAATGGAAAGTATTAAGTGGTTGGACCCGCCTCCTTTTCTTATAAAGAAGCATTAAATGGTTTTAATGGTTTTATGTTCGTAGACATATTCTTATTTTGAAATATACTACCAAATTACTAAAAAGGTAAGACTCGAGGTTTTTATTCACCGGACACTTGTTATTCTGACTCCCTCCTCATTACAACATAGGTTAAGGATGAAGTGATGGTGGTGACGATGCTTAAAGATGGAGAAGCTTGGCTTGTGGCAGTATTTGTAGTTATTACTTGCTTTCATATATACCCATGTATTTGAACAATTGTTCTAACAGATATTATGCTATGGTTTTTATGGAATTGTGTATTATGGCATTTTTATGGTTTTGAAATAAATGGGTACTCTTTGCTATTATATTTTTTTCCATCAGCTCTGAATTCTGAAAGTATAGTCATGGCTCTATAATGTTATTTCTTATTACTACTAACAACTTACCTTAGAATGGATCTAAGTTTCGATGGGCCTTTTCTAGATCAAAATTTAAGCCTATTCCAGGGTGCGTTGTTACATGTGGTATCAGAGCCTAGATTACCAGATCAATGGGGGGAAAACTATATGTATGAGAAACTATTTGTTATTTTGAAAAAGGTTTTTCAAAAATAATTCTTACTATACACACACACACACACACCCTATTTTCTTGAACATACGCATATACACTAGGCAATACTTTTCTTTCAGCATGTAAATACTATCTTAGGAAATCATCACTAAAGGTTTAACCTACAGATAGTTAATATGGCTAATAATCAATCTTTTTCCAAACAAGGGGACCTTACCCACAGAAGACAACCCATTCGTGAAATGCCCGAATGGTTTAAACAATATCTTAGGACTGTCGAGCAGATTATTATTCCTCTAGTTGCACCAAATGCCCCATCCGCCAAAGCAGCACCCCATCATGTCCACTTTCTTAAGTCTGTAAGGACTTCCTCAATATGGAAGGGAAGACATATTCTGAATCTGAAGGATATTTGAAAGCTAAAGCTTGGATTAGTAACTGCGAGAGGATATTCAAAGAGCTTGGTTGGATGATCAGCTAAGAAGAAGAATTGCAGCTTGGCACCTCAGGAAAAAGCCTTGAATTGGTGGAATTTTGTGACTGATGAGCACCCTGGAAGGATATTCTCTTGGGGTGAATTCAAGGACCGATTTGAGATGAGATTAATGTCTAGAGTAGAGGTTAGCTTGCAATTGGAAACGTTCATTCAACTGAGACAAGGAGATTCCATACTTAGTTTACTGAATTGGCTAAATTCAGGATGAGCCTAATAGACACACCTATGAAAAAGGCCATGAAGTTCATGAAGGGCTTAAATTCCCCGCTAAGAGAAATGTTGTTGACTCAAGTACCTATTAGGGTCATGTATGAGATGTTGGTAGAAATAACAATACAGCACGTGGCCAATGAGGAAGGTAAGGGAATAGAGAAGAAGTCTGCACCAACCAAAAAGCAAGGAGGGTCCAAGAAGGGGGGATTTTAGGCCATAAGAGCCAAAGGGGAAGTTTAAGAAGGATGGGAAGGTGTGTAAGAAATGCCAAAGGAATGGTCATGAAGCTAAAGATTGTAGGGTGAGTTTGATGAAAGAAGCCTTTAAAGGTAGATGATTTAATTTCCACAAGGAAGGGCATCACAAGAATCAGTGTCCCAAGATGGTTAAGGAAGGATCAAGCGGACATGCCTACATTATTGAAGCCATCCCTATTGCTAATAAGCCACTAAGAGACCAAGGAAAAGCAGAACGAGAAGGTATAACTCTTATTTTTGGGGTTACTATTCGTACCAAATTTGATTCAAGCGCATCACATTCCTTTATAGCTAGGAATGTAGTAAATTTCTTAAACCTTCAAACCCAAATGGTTAGCAGGCCAATAGAGGTTTTCAATCCCATTGGGGGTTCTACCCATCTTTCTCTTATTTGCAAAGACCTAGTGTTAGACATATGGGATATTGATTTCATATGTACTACGTACATTCTAAATTTTGAGGGGTATGGACTTATCTTGGGTATGGATTGGTTGTCATATTATAGAGCCATTCTTAACAATGATAAGAGGGTAGTACGATTAAGGAGTTGTGGAGGTCGTGACCTAGAAGTTCTTTGTACACCAAAGCTTTAGTTGAGTTAAGCCATTTATACTCACTAAATCTATCTGTTGTTGGACAGCCATCATCTGTACCCGCAGTTTGTGAATTTCTTGATGTCTTCGAGGAGGTTTCGAGTCTCCCACCCCATAGGGAGATTAATTTCTGAATTGATTTGGAGAAGGATGCAAGACCCGTCGCTTTGCCTTTGAGACATATGGCCCCCAAAGATAGAAGGGAATTGGATAAGCAAATCTCAGAGCTATTGAAGAAAGGATTCCCCCGTAGGAGTACTTGTGAGTGGGGAGCTCCTGTTGTTTTTACTACCAAGGCATACGGTTCTTTGAGACTCTGCATCGATTATAGTGAGTTGAAAAAGTTAACAAGGAAGAATAGGTACCCTTTATCTAGAATAGATGACTTGTTTGACCAACTTGTAAGGGATAAAGTCTTTTCCCAATTAGACTTAGTAACGGGATTCCATTAGTTGAGGATTACAGAGGAAAGCAAGCCGAAGACCGCATTACATACTCTAGATAGGCTCTATGAGTGGGAAGTAATGCCGTTTGGACTAACAAATGCCCAAACATACTTTGTGGATTTGATGAGTAGAGTATCTAGAGGGATAGTTAATAAAATTATCATTGTGTTTGTTGATGATATCTTTGTTTTCTCCAAAGACAAGAAGGAGCATAAGGACCACCTTAGGGAGGTATTGAAGATCTGAGAAGAAGCCAACTCAAAGCCAAGTTTTCTAAATACATTTTTGGAAAAATTAAGTTAGGTTCCTTGGGCATATTGTTTCCGAAAAAGGATTGGATGTGGACCCCGCTAAAGTGGAAGCTGTCCAAGGATGGAAGACTCCTAGTAATGCATCAAAGGTTAGGAGTTTTCTAGGGTTGGTAGGCTACTATAGGAAATTTATCAAGAACTTTGCACAAATAGCAAACCTCTAATCTGATTGACTAAGAAGAACCTAGTTTTTGGGGATGATAGATGCACAGTGGCATTTGAGAAGCTTAAGGAGTCATTGACTAGTGCACATGTGCTCACTATTCCAGATGGAACCAAGCCATTTACGGTTTTCATAGATGCATGGGGCATAGGATTAGGGGCAGTTCTTATACAAGAAGGGAAGGTAGTTGCCTATGCTAGTAGACAACTGAAGGACCATGAGAAGAGTTATCCAATGCATGATTTAGGATTGGCAGCCATTGTTTTTGCATTAGAGATATAGAGGCATTATCTCTTGGGGAAAAGGTTTGAGTTATTCACTGATCATAAATCACTCAACTACCTATTTTCTCAAAAATATTTGAATCCTAGGCAGTAGAGGTGGATGGAGTATGTAGCATCCTTTGACTTTAGTATTCGGTATACCCATGGAAAAGGGAACGTATAGCCGATGCCCTTAATCAGAGACACGCTACCCTAGGTGTTATATATGAATGAAGATAGTTGGATTCTCTCAAATTTTAACCTCCAACCATTAACAAAACCCATCTAAGGTTTTCTAGCAGTTATGGAGATTAGAGCAGACTTGATGGATCATATAGTGCATGAGAAAGTGAAGGATGAGGGGTTAGTAGAGATTTTGGAGAAATTAAGAAAATGATAGCATTTTCCCCATGCTATGAGTTATTCAGTTGATGAGAAGGGATGTTTGAGAAGAGATGGACGCCTTTATGTTCCGATGATTGATGATTTGATTAGAGATGTGCTTATAGAGTGTCACCACTCAAGTAGGACTATTCATCCCGGAGGAGATAAGATGTACAAGGACATGAAGAGAATTTTCTTTTGGAATGGAATGAAGAGAAACGTAGCTAAGTTTGTTGCTAGGTGTTTGACATGTCAGGAAATAAAAGCTGAGTAAGGGGAGCCTGGTGGATTATTATTACCTTTGGAAATTCCGACTTGGAAGTGGGAATATATTTCAATGGATTTTGTGGAAGGATTGCCTAAAAGTTAGAAGAGCAATGAGGCTATTTGGGTTGTTGTGGACAGACTCACTAAGAGTGCTCATTTTGTTCTGATCAGGTGAAATAGGACTAGCGCCTCTCTCGCACAGATCTATATTAAGGAGGTAGTTCGTCTTCATGGAATTCTCATAAGCATACTCAGTGACAGGGACCCCTTATTCACTAGCGAGTTTTGGAAGGGCTACAGTTGTGTACACTTTGATTGATGTAAGATATCCTTATGATAAATATTTGGAATGATGCGAGGTTGTTCCCAAATTCTGTAGGGGAAATCTGCCCAGTAATCCGGCTACCAGTTCCTATGAATAGTCGAACTAATGTGAAATGTCATTATGAGTACGGGCAATAAGACGAAGGGCCTGCTTCGAGGTCTTGATGTATTAAGTGGTTGGACCCACCACTTTTCCCTAGATGAAGTATTAAATGGTCAAGGGGTTACGTTAGGTGGTATCTCTATGGGAGGTCCGCTCCTGGAAATAGATGTTAAATGATGGGGTATGCCTTAATTAAGGTATTAAATGACCAGAGTCTGCCTATTTTCCATATGGAAGTATTAAGTGGCCTAAGAGATTCCATATAATGTCAGCAAGATAGTACCATTGAGGAGCATGCCTTGGAAATAGGTATTAAATGATGGGGTCTGTCTTAATTAAGGTATTAAATGACCAGAGTCTGCCTATTTTCCAATGAAAGGTATTAAGTGGCTTGGGTACCGTCTCTCACATTATTAGTTGTTTATGACGTATGATTGGGATATTGTAATGACCCGCCACTCATTCTACAGAATGACGAATCATTAATAAGAAAGAAAGGGGTGAGAAAAGAGAAAAGAAGAGAAGAAAGAAACAACAACCACGATCTCACAGCGGAACGAATAAATTATATTAATAACATAAACTATTACATAGTATACAACAATTTACAGAGTTACACAGCATATACATCACTTACTAGACAGTTATAAACATCTGTCTAGATATTACAACTCAATACAATACAAACACTATCACAGATATCAACACAGCGGAATACTATATCTACGAACGCCGAAGCCTCCTGCTCCATTGCTCCTCCAGAATATTCGTCAAAGCTAAACCTGAATCCCTTAGCTACTCGTAAAAATTTGAGTACCCAAGAGTTTATAAAACAGAAATAAACACTTGGGTCAGACATGGGTCTGGTGTGAGTAACAGGTTAAACTTGCTTAACTTCAAAACCTTTAGAAAGAAAAGGTATCACGTAAGACTCCCCACAAATAAACATGGGTAAGTTTTTACCTTACGCTAACCAAAACATTTGATAGGAAATCCAGTTATATTATAATAGGGTCTAGGGTTTTCAAATAAATATGAAATAGCTGAAATTGTTACATTATTAAATTCCAGCATACTAGCCACAAAGTGGGTTATACAATCAAAACCGTAAGGGCACGTAGGAAGAATGGGTTTCCATACAATGGCAGGGCTACTGGGGTACCGCCCGTCACAGTACGTGGCCTAGATCACCGTACCGAGGAGTACGCCCGCTCCCCTGCAACACAAAGCCGGAACCATCCCTTACTGGATAATTCCGAACAAGATAACCCCGTAGTTGGCGCGACCAACCACACACTAAGCCGAAATAAAAGAAAAGGGACCTCTAGACAGGGATCTATCTTGCTCTTAGTGGGTGCTACCCACGAAACCTTGCTGCACCTCCCCTGTTTTAGCCATTCCCGGTTGATGAGGCTTGAGGTTACGATTACCTTTAATCAGAACATATCACTTAGAATGCTCATCGTCCGCCTGACGATGTGCTGAAAGCATTCAATCCATACAAGTTCGTTCCGGGTTCGAACGAAACCGAAGGCATTATCTCGTTACACTCGTTTTGGAATCACCCTCAGAGTTAACGACAATAACCCTTGCACTCTAAATCTTCATCTTCACTTGAGATTCACGACCTATCGTTAATTTGGATCGATGTGGTATTCGGGTCTCCAGACCTGGAATCCCGGTATACGGAAACCCGATCCCGGTCTCATCGAAATCCAAAACGTATCTTTTAAGGGCCAAGTTGTTTTAAGGTTAAAACAATTCAATTCTTATCTATATACACAAAGATAGATAATTCAATAGATAATCTACATTATCATCCCAAACAGATAATTCACATTATCATTATAATTCAACCAAACATCCATATCATATATCAATCATATCTCATCAGAGATATCAAACAATGAAATACATTCAATCTCATTCATCCATCCTTAAGCAATGATTTATATCATCTAATTAATTTAAAGTGAATTAAACTAATTACTTCATTCTATAAATCCTGCTTACTTAATTATTAATTAAACCAATTAATTAATCATTACTCTAAGTATCCATCTTAATTAATCATTCCTGATTAATAATCCTTTAATTACTTTAAGTAATTAATACTTAATTAATTTCACAAATTAATTATCTTAAACCATTCAGTAATTAATCTTTAATTACTTCATTAATTAATTAATTATACTTAATTATCTTAATCCTTAATTAATTACAATTAATTAATTACTTTAATCACTTATTATTTATTAATTAATCTTAATTAATCAATTCTTAATTACATCATTAATTTTATTAATTAATGATCCTTAATTACTCTTAATTAATTATCTTATTTAAATTAATTACATTTAATAATTAATTAGTCACATTTATTAATCACCTTTGATTAATCTCATTTAGTAATTAACTTCCCTTAATTACTCCACTTCATAAATTAATTACTCGTTAATTAATTATCCTTTAATTAATTCCTTGATTAATTATACAAAGTAATTAACTCAAATTACTTCCATTATTAAATCTCCTTTAATTAATTACATCCAGTAATTATTTTTAATTACTTTCCTAAGTAATTTCACTTCACTAATTACATTTAGGTAATTATACTTATCAAATCACCAAGTGATTATCTTAAATTAATTCAACTCATTAATTTAAACTTATCAAATTTATTTAATTAATTACCTTAAGTAATTAATTACTTTAATTACTTCCATTAAATAAATTATACTTAACCAATTTATAAATGATTATCATTAATTAATTAATCTAATTGATTATCAAAATTAATCACATTAATTAATTATTTAATTATACCTAATTAATGATCTCCCATTAATTATTAATAATTCTTTAATTACTTTCCTTAAGAAATTTAGCTTTAATCAACTATTTATTTATTAATTACAACTTAATAATTTCTTAATTACCAATTAATTTATAATTACTAAATTAATTGCTTAATTAATCTTTAAATTAAAGTATTAACCTTTAACTACTTTAATTATTATTTAACAAAGACTTTAAAACATTTTACTTTAAAATCTTCTTTTAATTCATTTTAAATTAAAGATTTAAAATAAATTACAAATTTAACTTTAACCAAATTTAAATCAAATTTACATAATCTTCTTAAATTCAAATGTTAAGAAACACTTAACATTTAGAAAAGAATTTTATAATATTTTTAAACCAATTTATTTATTCAAACCTTTTTAAATTATACTTTAAACATTTTTAAAGATGTTTAAACATTATAAATTTTATCGACTTATTTATTTAAATTAAGATACAAATTAACTTGAATCCATACTTTATATTTGATTTAAAACTAGATTTAAATCTTGCTTTCAATTTTAAAATAAGTTTAAAGTTTTAAAAACAAACAGATTAAAAAGAAAACTGCAACAGGTAATTGACCCGAGCCAAAACATCAATTACCCGAGAAAAATTCCAGAAATCCCGAGCCTGCTTCGAGTTTTTTTTCTTTTCCTTTTTATTAAAAACTGTTATGTTTAAAAATTTGAAACAGAGTTATAATCCACGCGAGTTTCCCTCTAAACAACTCGAACCAGAACCCCTTCTTCCCGAACATGACTTCGAGTCATTTCAACATCTACCTCGAGAACAACTGCTTCTTCCTTAAATTCATTCCAGACATGACTGCTACCTGGTGCACGTGCACAGGCGAGACGCTCGCCTTCGATCATCGCTTCCATCACCGGCAAATCAATCACGACCACCTCTCTCAATCCCAACCACCAGAAACTCGATCAAACTTCACAATTCGAATTCGACCACATCGATCATCACCTGGAATAGAACTCGAACCTGGAAATCATTCATGCTCACTTCTCCGATCACCGTGATGACTGAAACTCCGACCACTGCTTCGATAGCTCACTAACTTTCATCACCCAAAATCCTACTACACTCGATCAACCCGAGCTATTTCTATGAATCAAAATGCTCAACCTGTTCAAACTAGGTTTAGAAATTTAATTGACCAACCACCATTACCACGGTCATCAATACGACCATCCACTATTTTTCTCTTAATCACAAATAGTTCCTCTTTCCCTAGAATGAACCACGACCTCAATTCATCTTGCGATCACCAGAAATCAACATAAACCCATTTCACGTTCATCTTCCTAATGCTCTAGATTTACTAAATTAAAATTTGTGATTTTTCTTTTAAAAATCATTATTTTGTATAAGAAATCTGTTTATAACCCTGAATTTATAAATTAAAATACTTGAGATTTCACTTGAGTAAACATGCACTGTTATCCTCTGGTTTCTAGAGACATTCATATGTATTTTTAACTTAATTAAATTTTTAATCACTAACCCATAGTTAAACAAACAATTATTGTTTGAATCTGAAGTCCTAATAAAGATCAGATAAGTAATAAATGGAATTTTGATTAAAATTTTAGCTTCTGAACTAAGAACAGGCAGAAACAGATACAACTACAAACATGCATCCATACATCCATATATATACATAGAAATTTCAATCATATTCATTCTCCACAATACACATTTTAATCCAGAATTTCACATGCAAACAGATACTCATATATTTAATTTTTAAGAAGAAAGTTACTCACCATTTAAAAGTGAACAGAGAAACTTTCCAGGTTTTAATTTGAAAAGCTTTTGAATTTTTAAGATCTGAATGTCTTTGCTATTAAAACTTGAATGCTTGCTGGAAAACTTGCATGCATGCTTTGATTATTGAGATGTTGCTCTAAATCAGGTTGCTTGCTTCCAGATTTGAAAAGATGTAGGCTACAGACTTGATTCCAGATTAAAGAATTTGCAGGCTTTGATTTAGATTTTTGAAAATGAATTACAGGCAGACTAAAAGACTTTGATTTGGAAAATGCATTACAGATCTTTGTTTGAGGAATGTTGATTACAGATTTTCTTTGGAGACTTTGGTTACAGGTTTTGTTTTTGAGAATTTATTTTCTGGTTTGCTTGTAGAAGTGGAAAACTGAATTTCAGTTTCGAAATGGAGATTTAGAAAGAAAGGAAGAGATGTGAAAACATGTTTTTATAAGTATAAATGATTTAATAAAAAGAAAAATTAGAACAAAATGACACTTGTCTTTCTTATATCTTAATTTCTTAACACATGTAATATTAAAGCCTTAGAAATTTACACATGTCTCTTTAATTTATTAGTATTTATTTTAAATGTAAAAATCCTTTTCTTAATTTATTAAACACTTATTACTTATTTATATATATATATATATTCAAATCATATTTACAAGCTATATTCAAAAATAAAATAAAACAATCTTTTTGCTAATTAATTTAAATTTAAACTTAAGCTAAAATCAATTTAAATCAATTAACAGTTACCTTGAGTATTTTAAAACTATATTGTTATTAATTTAAATAGCTTTTAAAAGCTTATATTGATTAAATCCTAATTTCCAATTTATCAATATATATTAGAATTTAAAAACAAGATCTTATTTATTTTAAATTTTAAATCCAAGCTTATCTATCTACAATATATACAATTGTATATACATTATAAATAGAAATCATCCTATAAATTTTTAAAGGATAAATTCACTAGTTAAATATTCATTTAATCAGATTATTAAATCAATTCAAATCTTATTATCAAAAATTATCAATCAATTTAATTATTTAAATAGATTATTAAATTGATATTGCCCTAAATTTCCGGGATATTACATTCCTCCCCCCTTAAAATAATTTCGTCCCCGAAATTTAAAACAAAGGTAATTTAATAATCTATTTAAATCACAACCATAAATTATCATCCATATGCTAACAACCATAGCAAACAATTCACTCAATCAAACAATTCTAATTATCCAGATAAAATTCTGGATAAAATTTCCTCGAGTTTCCCCAAGTATATATATATTGGGATACTCGCTCTACAGAATCCAACAAACAATACTACTAAGCTATAGAGCTTCTACTCTTCTAGATCTACAGAACTAAACAAGATATCAGACTACAGACGAGTCTGACTTAACAACCAAATCTTCCAGAACTGCTGGTTCCAAAACCAGAGATAGATTAAACACGTACTCCCTCAGAGATACGTAAAACACAATGAATTCCAGTTATCCAAACTGACAATTCAATCCAGTAGATCAAAGCACTTATCCAAATTAGATCACAGAAAAGATCCAAAATAATTCGGAGCTAACTTCCCAAACTTACCAAATCTTATAGTTCCCTTTAATCAGAGAAAAAAACTTCACAACCACGAAGTCTCCAACTTCGAATTTCAAATTCTATCGTCTCTTATCCACAAAATCCTTCAGACGATCCTGAGCTGTCTACAGATCTTTCCTGATCAACTCAACCTTCGCTGATGCTTCTGGAAATAAACAGAACCAAAAATAACCCGACAAAATGATCCTCTCAAAATCTACCCATAATCCAAAACACAAATCTACTCACAACATCAGAAGACCGAACTAACTTCTCCTATCTGGAAAAGACAAACAGATGCACTCGCCAAACTACTTCCGCTGCACCATTCTGATCTGGAGTAGAATGAAAATGCTGATGAAGAACACAAGCACAAACTGGACAACACATCCCAGAAAATCTCAGATAACTCAAGAGAATACTCAATCTATCGCAAGTCACTTTTGCAATCAACCCAGCCTAATTCCAAAGAAACTATTCTCCCTTTAACCAATCAGAACAGCTCATACTTAACTATCCAATCTATCGAAGAAATGGATCCACTCTACTGCTTCTGAACTCTACCTTCAGAAAAACTGCTCAGCCAGAAAACTTCCTGCCAATGCACAGAATACTCCGAGCTGCACTGCTGCCACAAATGCCAAAGACTTCCTTTTCCAAAGCTCTTCGAGAAACTCGAACCCAAACCAAATAGAAACACCATGCTGAACTCAACCACAACACCGAAGCAGACACACTTCATTAACTTGTTCCAAAGAAAACATCTTCGGGAACATCCATAGTCACTGCATCTCATCACACAGCTATTATTTCCTGAGATACCATCACTCGCTTCTGTTCTCCGACAGATCCAACTCTACTCATCCAACTCCTAAGATGAACTTCGAACCTTAACAGGTTTCCTTTAGAGATTGTGAAATCCTTACACAACTGTAAAGTTCACTCGAGACGGTATTAGGTTTATAGTCTCGACAGATACTCTTCCAACCTCAACACTCAGACTCCTAATCCTAGATGATAAATTATTATCATCTCAACCAATCATTACAAATACCATATACATTTAAAATGATACTTTTTTATATAGAAATTATATCTGGGTAAAATTATTTCATCTACCTTTTTAAAACAATATTGTGTCCGTTGGCCTGGTCCAAGTGTTTAGAGATCCCTATCAATAACGTTAGCTACTCGTATTGACCAGAATCCATATACCACTCAACCGATCAATTAACACAATATAAAACCATTTTATATAACTAACAAATACGCGCTCTCGTATATATATACTCAGACTCAACAGGTTGCTACAGATCCTATCTCTAATGAACAATCCTTCCGAACCTAGGTATTCACTCAACCTAGTGTTCTGATATTCACTTAACCAAAAGCTTAGGCATTCGCTCAACCTATGCTCTGATACCACTGTAATGACCCGCCACTCATTCTACAGAATGACGAATCATTAATAAGAAAGAAAGGGGTGAGAAAAGAGAAAAGAAGAGAAGAAAGAAACAACAACCACGATCTCACAGCGGAACGAATAAATTATATTAATAACATAAACTATTACATAGTATACAACAATTTACAGAGTTACACAGCATATACATCACTTACTAGACAGTTATAAACATCTGTCTAGATATTACAACTCAATACAATACAAACACTATCACAGATATCAACACAGCGGAATACTATATCTACGAACGCCGAAGCCTCCTGCTCCATTGCTCCTCCAGAATATTCGTCAAAGCTAAACCTGAATCCCTTGGCTACTCGTAAAAATTTGAGTACCCAAGAGTTTATAAAACAGAAATAAACACTTGGGTCAGACATGGGTCTGGTGTGAGTAACAGGTTAAACTTGCTTAACTTCAAAACCTTTAGAAAGAAAAGGTATCACGTAAGACTCCCCACAAATAAACATGGGTAAGTTTTTACCTTACGCTAACCAAAACATTTGATAGGAAATCCAGTTATATTATAATAGGGTCTAGGGTTTTCAAATAAATATGAAATAGCTGAAATTGTTACATTACTAAATTCCAGCATACTAGCCACAAAGTGGGTTATACAATCAAAACCGTAAGGGCACGTAGGAAGAATGGGTTTCCATACAATGGCAGGGCTACTGGGGTACCGCCCGTCACAGTACGTGGCCTAGATCACCGTACCGAGGAGTACGCCCGCTCCCCTGCAACACAAAGCCGGAACCATCCCTTACTGGATAATTCCGAACAAGATAACCCCGTAGTTGGCGCGACCAACCACACACTAAGCCGAAATAAAAGAAAAGGGACCTCTAGACAGGGATCTATCTTGCTCTCAGTGGGTGCTACCCACGAAACCTTGCTGCACCTCCCCTGTTTTAGCCATTCCCGGTTGATGAGGCTTGAGGTTACGATTACCTTTAATCAGAACATATCACTTAGAATGCTCATCGTCCGCCTGACGATGTGCTGAAAGCATTCAATCCATACAAGTTCGTTCCGGGTTCGAACGAAACCGAAGGCATTATCTCGTTACACTCGTTTTGGAATCACCCTCAGAGTTAACGACAATAACCCTTGCACTCTAAATCTTCATCTTCACTTGAGATTCACGACCTATCGTTAATTTGGATCGATGTGGTATTCGGGTCTCCAGACCTGGAATCCCGGTATACGGAAACCCGATCCCGGTCTCATCGAAATTCAAAACGTATCTTTTAAGGGCCAAGTTGTTTTAAGGTTAAAACAATTCAATTCTTATCTATATACACAAAGATAGATAATTCAATAGATAATCTACATTATCATCCCAAACAGATAATTCACATTATCATTATAATTCAACCAAACATCCATATCATATATCAATCATATCTCATCAGAGATATCAAACAATGAAATACATTCAATCTCATTCATCCATCCTTAAGCAATGATTTATATCATCTAATTAATTTAAAGTGAATTAAACTAATTACTTCATTCTATAAATCCTGCTTACTTAATTATTAATTAAACCAATTAATTAATCATTACTCTAAGTATCCATCTTAATTAATCATTCCTGATTAATAATCCTTTAATTACTTTAAGTAATTAATACTTAATTAATTTCACAAATTAATTATCTTAAACCATTCAGTAATTAATCTTTAATTACTTCATTAATTAATTAATTATACTTAATTATCTTAATCCTTAATTAATTACAATTAATTAATTACTTTAATCACTTATTATTTATTAATTAATCTTAATTAATCAATTCTTAATTACATCATTAATTTTATTAATTAATGATCCTTAATTACTCTTAATTAATTATCTTATTTAAATTAATTACATTTAATAATTAATTAGTCACATTTATTAAACACCTTTGATTAATCTCATTTAGTAATTAACTTCCCTTAATTACTCCACTTCATAAATTAATTACTCGTTAATTAATTATCCTTTAATTAATTCCTTGATTAATTATACAAAGTAATTAACTCAAATTACTTCCATTATTAAATCTCCTTTAATTAATTACATCCAGTAATTATTTTTAATTACTTTCCTAAGTAATTTCACTTCACTAATTACATTTAGGTAATTATACTTATCAAATCACCAAGTGATTATCTTAAATTAATTCAACTCATTAATTTAAACTTATCAAATTTATTTAATTAATTACCTTAAGTAATTAATTACTTTAATTACTTCCATTAAATAAATTATACTTAACCAATTTATAAATGATTATCATTAATTAATTAATCTAATTGATTATCAAAATTAATCACATTAATTAATTATTTAATTATACCTAATTAATGATCTCCCATTAATTATTAATAATTCTTTAATTACTTTCCTTAAGAAATTTAGCTTTAATCAACTATTTATTTATTAATTACAACTTAATAATTTCTTAATTACCAATTAATTTATAATTACTAAATTAATTGCTTAATTAATCTTTAAATTAAAGTATTAACCTTTAACTACTTTAATTATTATTTAACAAAGACTTTAAAACATTTTACTTTAAAATCTTCTTTTAATTCATTTTAAATTAAAGATTTAAAATAAATTACAAATTTAACTTTAACCAAATTTAAATCAAATTTACAAAATCTTCTTAAATTCAAATGTTAAGAAACACTTAACATTTAGAAAAGAATTTTATAAGATTTTTAAACCAATTTATTTATTCAAACCTTTTTAAATTATACTTTAAACATTTTTAAAGATGTTTAAACATTATAAATTTTATCGACTTATTTATTTAAATTAAGATACAAATTAACTTGAATCCATACTTTATATTTGATTTAAAACTAGATTTAAATCTTGCTTTCAATTTTAAAATAAGTTTAAAGTTTTAAAAACAAACAGATTAAAAAGAAAACTGCAACATGTAATTGACCCGAGCCAAAACATCAATTACCCGAGAAAAATTCCAGAAATCCCGAGCCTGCTTCGAGTTTTTTTTTTCTTTTCCTTTTTATTAAAAACTGTTATGTTTAAAAATTTGAAACAGAGTTATAATCCACGCGAGTTTCCCTCTAAACAACTCGAACCAGAACCCCTTCTTCCCGAACATGACTTCGAGTCATTTCAACATCTACCTCGAGAACAACTGCTTCTTCCTTAAATTCATTCCAGACATGACTGCTACCTGGTGCACGTGCACAGGCGAGACGCTCGCCTTCGATCATCGCTTCCATCACCGGCAAATCAATCACGACCACCTCTCTCAATCCCAACCACCAGAAACTCGATCAAACTTCACAATTTGAATTCGACCACATCGATCATCACCTGGAATAGAACTCGAACCTGGAAATCATTCGTGCTCACTTCTCCGATCACCGTGATGACTGAAACTCCGACCACTGCTTCGATAGCTCACTAACTTTCATCACCCAAAATCCTACTACACTCGATCAACCCGAGCTATTTCTATGAATCAAAATGCTCAACCTGTTCAAACTAGGTTTAGAAATTTAATCGACCAACCACCATTACCACGGTCATCAATACGACCATCCACTATTTTTCTCTTAATCACAAATAGTTCCTCTTTCCCCAGAATGAACCACGACCTCAATTCATCTTGCGATCACCAGAAATCAACATAAACCCATTTCACGTTCATCTTCCTAATGCTCTAGATTTACTAAATTAAAATTTGTGATTTTTCTTTTAAAAATCATTATTTTGTATAAGAAATCTGTTTATAACCCTGAATTTATAAATTAAAATACTTGAGATTTCACTTGAGTAAACATGCACTGTTATCCTCTGGTTTCTAGAGACATTCATATGTATTTTTAACTTAATTAAATTTTTAATCACTAACCCATAGTTAAACAAACAATTATTGTTTGAATCTGAAGTCCTAATAAAGATCAGATAAGTAATAAATGGAATTTTGATTAAAATTTTAGCTTCTGAACTAAGAACAGGCAGAAACAGATACAACTACAAACATGCATCCATACATCCATATATATACATAGAAATTTCAATCATATTCATTCTCCACAATACACATTTTAATCCAGAATTTCACATGCAAACAGATACTCATATATTTAATTTTTAAGAAGAAAGTTACTCACCTTTTAAAAGTGAACAGAGAAACTTTCCAGGTTTTAATTTGAAAAGCTTTTGAATTTTTAAGATCTGAATGTCTTTGCTATTAAAACTTGAATGCTTGCTGGAAAACTTGCATGCATGCTTTGATTATTGAGATGTTGCTCTAAATCAGGTTGCTTGCTTCCAGATTTGAAAAGATGCAGGCTACAGACTTGATTCCAGATTAAAGAATTTGCAGGCTTTGATTTAGATTTTTGAAAATGAATTACAGGCAGACTAAAAGACTTTGATTTGGAAAATGCATTACAGATCTTTGTTTGAGGAATGTTGATTACAGATTTTCTTTGGAGACTTTGGTTACAGGTTTTGTTTTTGAGAATTTATTTTCTGGTTTGCTTGTAGAAGTGGAAAACTGAATTTCAGTTTAGAAATGGAGATTTAGAAAGAAAGGAAGAGATGTGAAAACATGTTTTTATAAGTATAAATGATTTAATAAAAAGAAAAATTAGAACAAAATGACACTTGTCTTTCTTATATCTTAATTTCTTAACACATGTAATATTAAAGCCTTAGAAATTTACACATGTCTCTTTAATTTATTAGTATTTATTTTAAATGTAAAAATCCTTTTCTTAATTTATTAAACACTTATTACTTATTTATATATATATATATATTCAAATCATATTTACAAGCTATATTCAAAAATAAAATAAAACAATCTTTTTGCTAATTAATTTAAATTTAAACTTATGCTAAAATCAATTTAAATCAATTAACAGTTACCTTGAGTATTTTAAAACTATATTGTTATTAATTTTAATAGCTTTTAAAAGCTTATATTGATTAAATCCTAATTTCCAATTTATCAATATATATTAGAATTTAAAAACAAGATCTTATTTATTTTAAATTTTAAATCCAAGCTTATCTATCTACAATATATACAATTGTATATACATTATAAATAGAAATCATCCTATAAATTTTTAAAGGATAAATTCACTAGTTAAATATTCATTTAATCAGATTATTAAATCAATTCAAATCTTATTATCAAAAATTATCAATCAATTTAATTATTTAAACAGATTATTAAATTGATATTGCCCTAAATTTCCGGGATATTACAGATATGAGATTTTAGAAACCTGCTTCTGGAATGAAAGGTATTAAGTTGTTGGATCCGCCTCCTTTCCTTATAAGGAAGTATTAAATGATTTTAATGCTTTTATGTTCATAGACATATTCTTATTTTGAAATATACTGCCTAAGTATTGAAAAGGTAAGACTCGAGGTTTTTATTCACCGGAGACTTGTTGTTCTGACACCCTCCTCATTACAACACAGGTTAAGGACGGAGTGATGGCGATGAAGATGCTTAGAGATGGAGAAGCTTGGCTTGTGGCAGTATTTGTAGTTATTACTTGCTTTCATGTGTACCCATGTATTTGAACAATTGTTGTAACAGATATTATGCTATGGTTTTTATGGAATTGTGTATTATGACATTTTTGTGGTTTTGAAATAAATGGGTACACTTTGCTTTTATCTTTTGTTCCATCCACTGTGAGTTATGAAAGTTTAGTCATGGCTCTGCAATGTTATTTCTTTTTACTAGTAACAGCTAACCTTAGAATGGATCTAAGTTCCGATAGGCCTTTTCTGGATCGAAATATAGACATATTCTAGGGTAGGTTGTTACAACTATATTAGCATGTACTAGTGTGGCAGTAACACAATTAACATTAATTAGTGTGGAGTAGTCATAGACATGATTAAAAGATTGGTCTCTGCTATTGAATAAACACAAAAGGCGGTACACACTATGCCACAAAGTGAATCGGACAATAGTGATCACAACATAAGTTAGATTTCCTGTTGTCCTATTTTTCACACAACACATGGAAAAATCATCTGTTGTGTGCATAGCTCATGAAATCTTTCATCTATTGTCTGAATAGCCCATGAAATCTCTATGTACATGATTACTATTCAGACAACATTTTATATGTCATCTAATTTAAGTTATCAAATTTTTTGTTTTGGCTCCATCTTTTCTCTCTCAATTATTTCATGGCCACTTTTTTTTACCCCTTTATATTTTTGTCCCTCCTTTTTATTTTTGTTTCCCTCTCAAATCTTTTCGTCGTTTAAAAAAATCGAGCATCTTCTAGAATCAAGGTTTCAACCAATTTGAAATTCATTTGAATCTTCTTGCTCCTTTCATTCCTTATTGATTGTGTGCTTCGATATCATGGCTATTAATGGTTGCGGATCCTTGTTGTGTGTTCTTCAATTGATATTGGTATGATTTTTGCCCCTTTCGATTTATATTATTCTCGACTTCGATTATCCTGCTAATGATGAATTGGGTTCTTTATATAGGAATTAATTTCCTATATTTTCATATATATGCTGATATTTGAATTTCAAAGTATTTGCTTGGCGATATGATTCCCTTTCGATTTCTGCCCCCCTTTCAATTTTGTATTGATCATCGATTTGCCTATGATGATTTGGCTGCTTATGTAACAATGAACAAAACTTGGCTAAAGTGCACTGACCAACATGTTTTGGTCATGTACATAAATGTTTTGAGATATATGTGTTGTGATGGTTAAAACTTTGGTTGTTGCTTTATTAGTTCATGGCTAAGTTAGTGAATGTTTTGAACTTCCATGTATATACATACATACATACATATGTATGTATATATGTGTGAATGTCCTTTAATTCCTGTTCATTTGATTCTTGCACCTTACAATTTCATTTCAGTTTTAATTATTTTGATTTTGGGAAGTTAAGAATGACTTTGATAACTTCCTTGTTTCACTGGTTGCCCCTGCTTATTCTGTTGCCCCTTGCACTTGTGATTCTTTCACTTATTTGTTAGTGTTTTCCTTGAATTGAAATGAAATGTTTTGCCTGATGCTTGACACTAAGTGATATACTTGTTGCCTTTCTACTCACTATGTACATATATACATGTATATACATATGTGTATATCTGTATGTATGTTTTCATATGTTTCTATGTTTTCATATGTTTCCATACCTGTCAAAACTGTCGCTAGAATTTCTATATAGGAGCAGAATATTTTCATATGTCCCTTGTTTATCTGCTCTTATGCTTTCATATACATTATCACTTGCTTATCCTTGTTATTTTTGAGCTGAACCATTTTGAGTTGATCCTGTTGTTGTGCACTTTGATTTCTATATCATCCATGTATATACATACATATATGGGGAATTTCACCAGAAGGACAAACTTTGCAGTCCAATTAGTTTCTAGGACACAGATTCAAAGAAATTGCTTTCAAGGCCAAAGTCAGCAGAATAATTACTTTCAAGGACAAAGTCAGTAGTCCAAATACTTTTATGGACATAATTTCTCAGGTTTTTTTGTCTTAGAAACTAATTATTTTACGTTTTTTCCTTGAAAGTAATTATTTCAGTTGTGTGTCCTAGAAACTAATTCCACTTGCTAAAGAGGCCCTTGTGGCTAATTTCCACTACATATATTGTATGTATATATGTGTAAATGCTTATGGCACCGCCTTATTTTAGTTTTTGGCAGTTGCTGTTTGTGGCATTGCCTTGTTTAAATTTGTTTGTGAACCATTTTGAGCTTGAACTGGTTTGCTTTGAGCTGAACCATTTTGAATTGCTTGAACCTTTTTGAGCTGAACATTTGTTGAATTGCTTTGATCTAGTTTGAGCTTGAACCATTTCTAC
The DNA here is from genome assembly GCA_030737815.1 of Allium fistulosum. Lineage (NCBI taxonomy): Eukaryota > Viridiplantae > Streptophyta > Magnoliopsida > Asparagales > Amaryllidaceae > Allium > Allium fistulosum. Next base: position 387,073,555 of record CM060905.1, on the reverse strand, counting down.
TCACTATGTACATAAATATATATATATATGAACTGGTTTGAGCTTGAACCATTTTCAGCTAAACTAATTGTTGAATTGCTTTGAGCTGAACCATTTTGAGTTGATCTTGCTTTGAGTTGGCTTGAGCTGTTCCTATGTCAAAACTGTCCCTTTTTTATTTGTATGTATGTTTTTCATAAACACTTTAATGTTTTCATATGTTCCTATGTTTTCATATATTTCCATACCTGTCAAAACTGTCCTAAGAATTTCTATATAGGAGCAGAATGTTTTCATTGTCCCTTGTTTGTCTGCTTCTATGTTTTTGTGTACACTGTCACTTGCTTCTCCTTGTTTCTTTAAGCTAAACCATTTTGAGTTGATCTTGTTGCAGTGCACTTTGATTCCAATATCATCCATGTATATACATACATACATACATATGTAGTATATATTTGTGAATATTGGTGGTTGATCAATACTTATACATTGCATTGTTGCCTGATTGTTTGTGGCACTGCCTTGTTTTTATTTTTGGCACTTGTTGTTTGTGGCACTGCCTTGTTGCATTGTTGGCCTTGTCCATGTACTTGTACACAGCCTTGTTCAAGGCAATGTGCCTTGTCAAGCCAGTGCCAGTGCACTGCCTTGACATTGGTTGAATCCCTTTCATGTGCTTTGGTTTCTTGTTTGTTCACTTTGGTACTTGCTTCGGCATTTGTTGTTTTTTCTGAGCTGCTTTATATGCACTATGATTTCTTATTACATTTTCAATTGCAAATCTTGTTCCAATTCAGTTCTTGTATATGTACTTGTATGTACTTGTATATACTTATCTAAACTCGAGCTTGTATATACTTACTTCAGCACTGTGATTTCTTGTTTTGCCTGAGCACTTGTTGTTTGATGCCTATGTATATGTATACATATATACATATATATGTATATATGTACTTGCTCACTTTGATGATATATACATGCTGCCTATAGCATGAAATGCTTGTCATGCATGTACCATTATACATGCTTCATGTGTGCATTTTCTGTTGTTCCTTGTTCATGCCTTTATCTGAATCATTTTGAGTTTCTGAACCATTTTGATTTGAACTTGTTTTGAGTTGCCTTGAGGTGCTCCAATATGCACTGCAGTTTTTCCTGAGCTTGTTTATGTGCACTTGAATCCTTGCTTATGTGCACTGCAGTTCTGAACATTATGTGTACTACAGTTTTTCCTTAGATTCTTACATAGTTGTCATGTTTGCATCTCCTGGATGTGCAAGTATGCATTTTCATGTATATACATACATAAATATGTATTTATATATGTGAGAATATGCAAGAGAGCATTTCCTAGTTTGAGTATTTTGGTTGTATTATCTCAAATTTGAATTGCATATATTCCTAGTTTGAGTATTCTGGTGTTTCACATGTTGGTGCACTTGTTTTGAAGTTGAATTAATGAAACTTGTTTTGAACTCGAATTGCTGAAACTTGTTTTATGATATGTGCACCTGAGTTGAGCCCGAGGAGGCTTAGGCTTGACCTTGTGCACATTTGCACTATGTTGAGCCTTCGGGCTTGACCTTTACAACAATCCATGAGATTTAATCGATGCTCGGCCTTGTGATATTCACTGTGATACACTATGCATGTCATAAATTGTCCATGCACATATATATTTGTCCCTGTCTAAAACATGAAGAGATAACAAACCCATAAACCGAGGCAATATTAATACTCAATTCAATTTTATTTTTGCAATTTAGTTTTCTTTCCTTTTCCATTTTACTACATTGTTTATTTGATAGGTATAGGAGATGGCTGGACACAAGCTGGAGCAAGCAAATCAAGATCAACATAAAAAACAAACTCATGTGAGTAAAAAAAGTTATATATGAGAGTGATAGTGAAAGTTGTATTCGAAAATGTAAGTAGAGTGATAGTGAAAGTTGTATTGTATTTGAATTTGATTTGAAATAAAATATTTGTTTAAATAAAATATTTGAATTTCATTCTGTGACCAATTATTCAAATTAGTCAATATTTATATGTCACTAATAGGAATTTCAAAAATGATACTATAACATCAGACAAAATTTGGTTTTTTTTGTTATGCTAGTGCACATCAAACGACGGGGCATCTCTATGGTCTGATGTGCAGTGCGACGGCACGGGATTTAACGACAGATAGGTATTTAATCAGACAATAGAGCATATCTATCGTGTAATTCATTTTTTCCTATAGTAACAGTACACATAGGCATGAATTAATGATTTTTACAAAATGAGAAACTGTTAAATTAACGCTCAATAATCATGTGCCAATAATACTGCTCAATCTGAAGTCTGAAGTACATACGCAACATCCAACGTTAAAATTACAAAGTGAAAATGCTGAAGAAAAAGATGAGAAAAAGATGTGTGTGAAATCAAATTCTATCATTGATTAATTACTGTTAGACAACCAAACAACGTCATTCATTACTTACCTATCCCTCTTTAAAGTCACATGTCTTAGGAATCAATTTCATCATTACATTCCCCTTACCACCCAAAACCCAAACCCTCGTGCCATGGAGCACACAAATTCAGACTGAAGCCCCATCATCATGACCATTAGTGTGGCGATAACACATCTGGCTATATAGTAAAAGTACAAACTTAATAAACCATGACTTACATACATTCATTGAATTATTGATGTATTCCATTGATGTGTTTAAAAATGAAACTAGCAAACTCATTTATGGTACAATAAATAAAGGAGATTCAGAATTGAGAAGAAAAAAAATTAAAGAGGCTTGAATGCCTGAATTACCCTCAGGGATTACATAACATTCAGATAGCCTGAATGCCTGAATACATGAATAAAGGACATTATATCTAATAATTCAAACAGCCTGTAATGACATTTGCTTACCGTTGGCGTCAAAATCGGCCACCAACACCTAGTTATGTAAAGTACTAATATCCAATCCAATCACAGAATATGAAGAGAAATAAATAAAGAACAAAATTAAAACAATCAGAAAGCAAGTAACAAGAGACAAGATTTATAGTGGTTCGGCTAACTCCGGCTTACGTCCACTCCAAAATAATCCTCTTTATTATACTGAAGTTTGTTTACAGTTACAATCCATAATCCAAGAATAAAATTGGCAGAGTGTCGCATAGGTTGAAGATAAAGCGAAGCAGAAAGAAGATCCTTTTTCTAACGCCATGCCTGTTGTATTTATAAGGGAAGACATGCACGGATCGGGTTGAAATTTTGACAGAAGGTTCGGAAGACTAAGACGAGGCCAACCAAAAATTTCCAGGCCCATTGAGAGGCAACAATAGGGATCGGTACCGGTCCCTATTAGTGTTTCCAAATGGGCTGCTATCCCTATGCGAGGTGCCCTATGATGTTAGCTACTTGCTCCCTAAATTTCGTGCAATTCCAACATAAGGTTTGTGAGATATCGCATTTTAAGTGAAGTACTGTTGCTTGAATTCTGATTTCTGCCAATCCCTTTAGATGGATAGGTACCGATCCCTCCAGTCTCTTCCAAATGTCATGTGGTCCCTAGGATGCCTCTCCATGTTGTATTATGCTTAGCCTCCAAGTTTCACGCCAATTGGATTAGTAGAACTCGAGTTATTGATCAATCTTTGTTGCAATATGTTGTGAAGGCTGATTATAGTCGATCCCTATAGAGGGATAGGTACATATCTCTCAAACTTGATCCAAATGATATGCGATCCCTATTGGGTGTTCCACATGTTGTAATTAGCTTGTCCTTTAAGTTTCATGTCAATTGGATGTGTAGATGTTGAGATATTGATCGATCTTTGCTATAAAGTTGGGTTTAGCCGATCCCTAAGAGGGGAGAGTGCCGACCCCGCTTTCTTCCTCCTTTTGATGTGCGATCCTGAGGGTAGGCTCCCTAGGGTCCCCACATCTTGCTCACAAAATTTCATATGCATTGGACTTAGATTTTGAGATATTGATTGTTTTCCAATGAGTTGAACTTTCTAGGCTGAAATATGTCGATCCCTTTTATACCGATCCCTTTTTATACGATCCCTTTCTTAGGTGAAGTAATTTGCCCATAACTTGCGCAGACAAACTCCAAACAACTTTAGATTTTAAATGTAGCCTTGTGGGGCCTTCCTTGTCACTTTATACCAATCTCACCTAGTTTGGGACAAAAATTGAGGACATGTACCAATCCCTTAGGGGAAGGGATATGCACCGATCCCTTGCTTGGGCGAGGCACTAATCAGAACTTAGAATATTCTGGAGATTCTATCTTTTGATATCGGTTGATCGTTGCTTCATATCATTGCTTGCATTTGATTTCTGGACCTCACAACCATTGCTCTTGACTAATGGCCTTGATAATCGTGAAATCTGTTGGGTTAAATCCGCATGTCTACTGCCTTGGCAAAAGGTGGGTTAACACTTTGCCCCCCAAAACATGCCTTGCAAAAGGTGTGTTTTGAATTGCCATAAATCTAAAATCTAAAATCCATAACCCATTAACAGCCGTATTTTCCAATCCAAAATCCAGTCTAAATCCACGGTCTCTCCGGATCGTTTTATCTGAATCTGCATCCATCCAAAGCCAAATACATTGCTGTTCAAAACTGATATCTAAATCCATGACCTCATTGGGTTGTTATCCTAATCCAAATCCTCGATCTCAACTAATCCTTGTCCAGCACAATTCATATACGATGACATGAGTAGGCCGATCCATTGCATTCGAGCGAAGCGACCTACCCCTTATCAGGCATAGTCCATACCTAATGACCTTGATCTCTCCGGATCCTTCCTGAGCACAATCCATACTCGACAACCTGAGTAGGTCGATCCATCGCGTTCGAGCGAAGCGACCTACCCCTTTGCAGGCATAATCCATAACTGACGACCTTGATCTCTCCGGATCCTTGCCGAGCACAATCCATACTCGACGACTTGAGTAGGTCGATCCATCGCGTTCGAGAGAAGCGACCTACCCCTTGTCAGGCATAGTCCATAACTGACGACCTTGTTTGTTTTATTCTTCAGTCTTGATGCCTAGTTGAGGACTTAATCCATGATGCACGGGTCTATTTAATCGTGTTTTCCCGACCAAAAGACCCGTTCCTTATGATTGTTATCTCGTCTCTCCGGACCGGACCACAATGATGACCTATGTTATCTAATACATTGATCCAAATCTAAGCATTCCTAAGTCTATTTACCAAAATATAAAATAAGAGTCTGTACAACCAGTAAACCAGAGTTCAAATAAAAACTATAAAAACAAGAGTTCGAAGCAAACAAGAAGCAAAAACAAATTTCACAAACCCGAGCACAGCGGTTTATCATCATCTCATGGCATGCCTAGGGACCATCCTCGATCTTATACATGTGTAAGTGACTAGCCATCCTACTACGGAGTTTGTTACTTATTCCATGCCATCCCGATCAATTAATGACAAGTTGATAATGATGCCTTGATCCAGTGCCATTTTCATTCGAGGTGGACGGTGGCTCCTCCTCTTCCACCGCCGCAGCCCGAATCCTTACATTTTGTTATAGCTGACCATTCCTCATGTGTTACTCAATGATATCTTTCAAATTCCTACGGTCATTTGTATTGTGCCCATCCAGCTCATGGAATAAGCAGCGTTTCCTGATGTCCATTCGCATTCGGAGGGTTCCCTCCTTGCCGGCTTTCGATATAGAAGGCGTCCTCGAGTATCTAGATATATCTATTCTAGGGTTTCACTCAATTTCAAGTAAGAATAGAATTTGGGTTCACCCTCTGGCGCTTTGATCCATCGAAGCCATTACCTTATTATGTCTACCCTTGTCCTTTCCTAAGCTTTCATCGGGTGATTCTCCACCTCCTACCGTGTTAACTTCCATTGCCTCTTTATCAACTTTCACATCTTCTTATCGTAGAAACCTTTCTGCTTCATGGTAGAATTCCTCGAGATTCATCGGTGGATCTCGTATCAGTGATATCTTAAAATCCGAATTATCTGCAACTCCTAACACTACCGCCATCAAAACCATCGATGGATCTGGTCGATCCACCGAAACAACTGCCACATTGAACCTGACTAAGAAATTCTTGAGTGATTCTCCTACCCACTGCTTTACTGATGTAAATGTCATCACATTCTTGGGTCTTGTAATGTGAACCCAAAATTGCTTCATAAATCTTTCAACTAATTCCGTCCATATACTAATAGAACCGCTCTCTAACTGTCTAAACCATAGCGCAGCTACATCCATTAAGTACAGGGGGAAGCATCGTGCCAGGACTTCTTCCGAAGCCCCCAAGTGTTCCATGTGTTGTATATACCTCATCATATGCACAGTTGGATCCGACTTTCCATCATAAGCTTCCAGTGTTGGTAGTTTGAATTTTGGTGGATTCCTAGCATTCTTGATATTATGAGCGAAAGACTTCTATTTACATCCTCCAGATCCCCGATCACTAATCCTCCACGCATAGCTCGCTTGATCATCTCTGAAAACATGTCATTGTCTTCCAGTGGTAGTCTTCTATCATCATGTCCCAGCTGCCCCCCGAGTCTATGAGGGAATTCCAGTGGTAGTCTCCTATCATCATGGGATTAACCGCAAATCCTCCAACATCACGATCAACTAGATCTGGGGGCATGCCTCCATATCTTTGGGGATCGGTGCTGATCCCACTAAGATAGTCAGGGACTGCCCCCGGCTGCTCTGTTCCACTCCTTTATCCAATAGCTATGTCTCCATGCTCCCGGTTATGATTTCCAGCGAATCTTGCCACCTCAACTACTTGATCCATAGCTCCAGTAGTCCCTATCATTCCAACTCCTTGGTTTTGCATTCTAGCAACTCCTATGACTCCAGCCTGTCCGATCTATCGGAGTAGATTCTTCATCACCTCCTCCTGTTTTTTCAGCATCCATTCCTGCATAGTGTCCATCATTGTTCCCATTTCATCTCTGGTGATGTAGTTAGATGTTTGATCAGCTCAACCTCCCGAGAAAGCCTCATGACTCCCTTCATGATGGCTCCTATCCATTACTTGTCTCCTAGTTGATTGTCTCAACATTGCTCCAAATCCAAGCTCTCTAATTGATTCCAAATCTGAACTCCAAATCTACGGGGGCTAGCTTTCTCAGTGAAAGAACCAAAATGTTGGCATCAAAATTGGCCACCAACACCCAATTATGTAAAAGTATCAATATCCAATCCAATCATAGAAATATGAAGAGAAATAAATAAAGAACAAAGTTAAAACGATCAGAAAGCAAGTAAAAAGAGACAAGATTTATAGTGGTTCGGCTAACTCCGGCCTACGTCCACTCCTAAATAATCCTTTCTATTATACTGAAGTTTTTTACAATTACAATTCGAAATCCAAGAATCAAATTGGCAAAGTTTAACCTAGGATGAAGATAAAGAGAGGCGGAAAGAAGATTCTTTTTCTGACGCCATGCCTGCTATATTTATAAGGGAAGATGTGCATGGATCAGACTGAAATTTTGACAGAAGGTTCGAGAGACCAAAGCCACCCAGAAATTTCCAGGCCCATTGGAGCCCATAATAGGGAATGGTACCGATCCCTATTAGTGTGTCCAAATAGACTGCGGTCCCTATGAGTGGTGCCTCCTGACGTTACCTACCTGCTCCACAAATTTTATGCAACTCTTATGGGATATAGCATTTTCCGTGAAGTAGTGTTGCTTAAAATTTGATTTCTGCCGATCCCTCCAATATCTTCCAAATCCCATGTGATCCCTAGGGGAGCTTCTCCATGTTGTATTATGTTTAGCCTCCACGTTTCACGCCAATTGGATTAGTAGAACTCGAGTTATTGATCAATCTTTGTTGCAATATGTTGTGAAGGCTGATTATAGTTGATCCTTATGGAGGGATAGGTACCGATCCCTCCAACTTGCTCCAAATGATATGCTATCCCTATGGCATGTTCCATATGTTGCAATTAGTTTGTCCTCCATGTTTCATGTCAATTGGATGTGTAGACGTTGATATATTTATCGACCTTTGCTATAAAGTTGGGTTTAGTCATCCCTAGAGGGAATAGGGCCGATCCCTCTTTCTTCATACTTTTGATGTGCGATCCCTAGGGTAAACTCCCTAAGGTCCCCATATCTCGCTCACAAAATTTCATATGCATTGGACTTATGAATCTTGAGATATTGATTGTTTTCCATTGAGTTGTACTTGCTTGGCTGAAATATACTGATCCCTCTTTTACCGATCCTTTTTTATACGATCTCTTTCTTAGATGAAGTAATTTGTCCATAACTTGTGCATATAAACTCCAAACGACTTGAGATTTGAAATGTAGCCGCTAGGGCGTTCCTTATCACTTTATACCGGTCTCACCTAGTTTGGGACAAAAATTAAGGACATAAATTGATCCCCTAGGGGAAGGGATAGGCACCGATCCTTTGCTTGGGCGAGGCACTAATCCGTACGTAGAATATTCTAGAGATTCTATCTTTTGGTATCGGTTGATCGTTGCTTCATATCATTGCATGTACTTGATTTATGGACCTCACAATCATCGCTCTTGACTAATGGCCTTGATAATCATGAAGTCTATTGGGTTAAATCCACCAGTATATTGCCTGGGCAAAAGGTGGGTTAACACTTACTACATGAAAAATAGTACTTACTATAACTTGATACCCCAATGACATATATTGCCAGCAAAGCAATGATAGTACCAAAAGCATCTCCCATGTATGTACACCAGTGCATTATTAACTCTCACAATGTCTCTTCAAACTTTTACCGCACCTTTTCCCAAAGGAACATAGTGGACCATCGTTGTTGGATCAGTTGAAGCGGTATTTCCTTCAGCCACTACTCGTCCCGTTTTAACCACATCAATCAACTTGCACCTATTCTTTGATACTACATTTGCACTTTACCGGTAATGCATAAATTATCATATTTTTGCATAATTTTAAAGCTATTTTACAATGTTTACTATGTGCAAGTATAATTGTAAAATAAAAAACCAGGTTTGTTTATCTAGTTGATTTAGCAATAATGGACATTTCTGTAATTTGTTACATGCTTGGTTGTAAGAAACACATATTCAAAATTTCTAGAATAAAAGAAAAGTATTTATAAACATGTAAATATAAAAGATGCTTTATAATAAAGTAGACTAAAAGGAATGTTTTATTAATACTTGTAGTGTATGATTTTCCTATCATGTTCATTGAGTCATTGCTGCGTCATATTAATATGACGTAGATTATAATATATGTCATGAAACCAACTTAACTAAGCATAAAAAGTAAAATAATTCATTGAAATTGATAACGATGTTGCATGTCATAGCCCACCAAATCTTTGACTACCTAATCTGCTTCTTCAATGTGTTTCATATTTATAAGTTACGAACTTTAGAATTGCTCAATTCATGTTATCCATATAATCTGAATTTCAATATTCTTATATTACGTCATACAACTATTGCAATGGATGTGAAAAATAATGGCGTTGTATTGGAATTCCAGTTACAAATGTTTTGCATGCAACTGGAGTTTTAATGCCGGAAGAATTTAAATTTTTTATTACCTATGTCATGTCTACATCCGCCATGTGAATAACTATCACAACTAAATGACTATGGCTCATATGCATGATAACAAGGGACAATAAATTTTCCTAAGGAGTTGCTTTAGCCTTGCAAGAAGGAGTCGCATCACTTGCTTTAGGCTTGCAAGGAGAAGTCGCAATGCTTGCTTTCTCAACTACAACTTTTGATTTTGGCCATGTTATTTTCCTACCAACAAACTCTTTAATGCATGACATATCAGTTGTGGGATGCCACAAGAAAGAATCTCCTTTTTTGCATAGTCTACCCAAACCACAATGGCTAACAGACCAAGTTGAATACCATTCATAATCATTTTTGAATCATTGAAGTATAGTCTTCCTTCGGCAACTGACCCTTCGCCCTCATTCGGATCATAAAGTTGTCTATGTAACTAGTTTTACTCTAAAAAGGAAAATATATTTAATTGGGAAAAGTACGTATACAATTACGAAAGAGCAAATAAAAGCAAAAGTTTACAAAAAATGAGATCTTAAAAGTCAGGTATCAGTTCACTTGTGCATTTGGTATAATTGTTCTTCTTCTTTTTTTATTTTTATTTATTTATTTATTTTCATTTTTTTGCTTCATTTTAGATTTTGTGCTATACTGGAATTATAAGCAGCTATTACGAGTAAGGTGGTTGATGAAGGTCAACTGTGGTTGAAGAAGAAAATTTTATTAAGTTTTCAGGTGAAAACTGTATCATTTCAATGCATCGGCTCCATTTTTTTCCTACGTTAAACGCTCCAAGGTAGCGATATTGCTTAGTTATTAGAATGTTTCATGATTTTTTTAATCATATAGCCTGGTTGTTTTAGAATTTATGTTTTCTTTTTTAAATGTTCTGCTAACTAGTGCATTACAAAGTGCTTGATGCTCAAAAAGTTATACTTAATCATTCACAAAATTGACATGCTAATAGCAATAGGACTCCAAGTCATTTGGATTGTACATTTATTAATTGGTTGAAATTGCTTAGATAACAAATGACATGTTTAAGGTTCAACGTATCTTTTTAGTTAAATATCTTTTTAGTTACTATGAATTATAAAATGTACCATAATGTTTTCCTCCAAGTGTCCTCGCAGCTCCATAACAACACGATTAGCTAGTCATGCTACTAGCTTATTCTTGGCTTCTCCTAATAGTGACAAACTAAATGTAGGCATCCATTAACAAGCATCTGCTTTTTTTACAAAATCTATAATAACTTCCATAGCATTTGGTTCAATATGAATATCACTGCCAACCTCATTTGGATCATCGAATACCACTCTCTCTTCGGGAATAATTTCACTGGTTCCATCCTTATTCAATAACTCACTTATGTTGTCATCAATCTACAATTGTTCAACAAAAAATTATATTGATTATTGGATTGAAAACAAAATTCCAAATGATGTTGCATCAATAATATAAGTGATTTTTACCATTCAGGTGTGCTCCCTTCTTCTAAACATTCTCTACCCTACCAAAGCAAAAATAGTAGCAGCAATTAGACGTTTAATCTTAGGAGCAATTAACAAAGGGAAGGAAAAATAGCAGCATCACTTAAAAGTTTACCGATATGTAGTTACTGAAATTGCATATATAAATAGAAGAAGTAGTTAAAAGCGCAGTAGCAGATAACTGATAATTAGTCACATACCTGCTTGTTCATTAGTATGTGTACCATACTCTCTAATTCTAAAGAAAAAAAATTGACACTGAGTTATTTTCTTATCTTTAGAATATGACAACCTTGGTTTGGTTAAGGTGTAACCCCTTCCTAGTACTCTTAACTATCCCGGTTTACCATGTCTCAATACTTGTGCAATAACATCTTCTTTGACATTATTTGTCGAGCTGGATTATGTTACATTATCAATTTTTTAATCTCCTCATACATAAATTAATATACATACAGCTTATGTATGATGGTGAAATTATCATAATGTTTAATCTGCCAACAAAATCAAATATACTTACAACAGCATCTGCAACATCCGTGCTCACTAATTCACATTTTTTTAGTGCGAGATTTATCCCATACATGAACTCTAGATACGGACGATGGACCTTCACTCTGTTTTTCTACATTTAGAAAAACATTAAATAAATCAACCGATAGTTATTAACTAGCTAGTCAAATAACGCTGCAGTTAATTAACTAACCAAATCATCGGTCAATCTATCCATTCGTCTACACCTAGTTGTATGTGGCAATTTTTTTGCCTAATAGCTGTGAATTTCCCACACCGTGCCTTAAACAAGATAAGGGATCAACAAAGTCAGAGGTATAGTCATAAACAAAGTTAAAGGATTGATCTTAAGATTTAATGCTGCTAGAGACATAAAGATTTAATGCAAGAATAATGCTGCAAGTCATGCATTCTCACTGTAGTTCTGAAAAAAGTAAATTCAGACTTCCCTATTGATCTTAAACTATTATAACATAACATTGTTGCTTATTGTAACTAATCAAAATACAAACTAAACTTGTGTAAATGAATAGCAAAGATTTATACTAAATAAATTTAGCCACTTCAACCAGTTAAATATGAGTTGATATTTCCTTTTGAATGATTTCATATGTATGTATGTCTTCATGTATGTATGCATGTGTATCTGTATATCATAGGAGGTAGATGTCTTGAAACATGAGTATTTTAGTAATGCAGCAAAATAACTATAACTACTTGCCAAAGCGTGCCACTGAATATGTAATCATGAAACTACAAAATACTGATCTAAAATAACATATTATGAAGAAATTTGTAAGTTTACCAAATATAATAATAAAAGTAAATATGTTTACATTTGAAACACATTTAATCATAACAAGTGATCAAATTGTCAAATACGCTAAATACGAATAAAAACTCCTTTGCCTTTCAGAAAATCAGGCATTGTTGCTCATTTACTAATAAAATTATCCTATTTCATATTCTATGTTTGCCCAAAATCTTGTTGTACTCAAGCAGCTTTGTATTCTTGTTAAACAAGCAGTTCTTCAGCCTGAACCTTAATTGAGCATGATGAATCGTTTAGTTCACTATTTAGTTTATTTAGAGTTGTAAGTCTTTTATTCTTTGAAATAAAAAGGTAAAATAATTGTAAATGGCATTCATAAAAATGCACAAGTATATATGCAGCAGTCCTAGAAAAAAAGAAATCAAAAAAAAGTTTCCGAGATTACCAAATAAAAAGATTTTGGTGCTTACCAAGTATTAGTAATTTTAATTTGGTAAAGTAACTAATTTCCTTTTTATGTCTTTTTGTATAGCCTTATAAGTTGGATAGCTTATGTGTGTTCAATTTCATATGGAGCATAGTTGGTGCATTTGCCGATTAGTGAAACGTATTATTTTTAGCGATCACTATTTATTTTTTCTTAGGCATGACATGTTTATAACTACACATACTTTTGTATATGCATTTACACACACACATGTTTGTGTGTGTACGAGATATTAAATTTGTTCTTAGTTTGACAAATCAGTAAGACGAAGATTTATATTAACCATGAAGTTCAAACCCAAATTGAATATTAAATTTACATAGATTTACTACAAACACAAACATATACACATACACATATATAAGATCTAAATTACATAATGGAACATAAATAAAGTTATGAATTTACTTCATACTCCCAAATTCAGTCTCAAAATCTAAGGCTATGTTTGATTTGTCATTTTTAGTTTTCAGTTTTCATCCATACAAATATGCGCAAGACGCATGTATATTGTCGAAAACAACAATTTAGAAAACGAAATTAACATACAAAATAGAAAATAATTTTTATTTTATTTTTCGTGTTTTGAAAAATAATAGAAGTACAAAATGCAATCCATCCTTCCGTAATCCTTCCATCCCCTCCGTCGTTCCTTCATTTTCCTTCCATCACCTTCATCCTCACTTCACTCATCTCATATTTGACATACATATTTAAAAATAGAAAACTCAAAATTTGTTTTTAAACCAAACACTATCTAAGTTACTAAAGTCTATAGGTAAGCCTTATTTTAAACCTATTGTCAAAATGTTTTATGGTAATTTAAGACTCCACGTAATGATATAGGACTTGAGGTTATTCATAAGTTATGCAAATCATAAAATTGAGATCGGAAATTGGTTATGGATTATGGCTTGCTGCAAGCACTTGGTATATAAAATTGATGAAATTTTTGGTACAAGCTTTCATTTTCATTATGTGCGTTCATACCAAAATATGGCACAAACACTCAAGAAATTACAATAGAGAAATAAATGAAGAAATTAAATGAAAATGAGTAAAAATGAGACACGCAAACTTTATATATATGTTGCCTACGTCCACTTAGCTTTGTTGCTGAGTATATTGCTGTTTACAAATACTGTTCTTGAGGATCGGTAATGATCCTCGGGATTACAAAAATTCTATGGAAATTTGTAAACAACTAAAAACGATACCCTCAAATGTCACCCTCACCCTCACCCTCTATTTATAGCTGAAGGTCGCCAAAAATTTCCCCACCACATTCATAGCCATGTTCCCCATGTTTAGAGAGAGATATGCTCGGAAGATCGTGTCCACATTAGCAATCAACGGGAATCGGTACCGATACATGACCGTGGATCGGTAACGATCCACAAGGTTACCTTATGGATCTTCCTCTTAGCCTTGGATAAATGTGACTTGCTTGTGCCTTCATGTTTTCCACCTTGATTGCCTTGCTAGAAACTTGTTTTTGGGTGAGTTGCTTAGATCGATGGTGGAATGGAGTCCCTGGTTTCGTGTACACGAGATGCTTAATGATGATTACACAGGAACGATCGAATGAAGGTTGGAATGGGTTGCAAACATCATGGTATATAGTAGATTGGGATGATGGGTGATAATGGTGGAGATATGGGATCGGTACTGAACCTCGAATGGGGATCGATACCAAGGGGTCGGTATCGACCCTCGGTATCGATCCTCATTTATCACTTCTTAATCTTGGTTCGTGGATGCATGTGGCTTGGGCCTTCAATTAGAAGCCACCTGCTATGCTGTTGGCTTGTAATCCTATTCGTGCTTGTCCTCGGGATTCGCTAGTTATCTCTCTGAGCTTTCTACCTCGATAACTTTCTAGTTCGACTAATCAGTTTTGTCCAAATATGGCCTGGCCAAAAAGCTGGATAAAACTTACCCCTCAAAGTACATCTTTTTTTCAACATGATGTGTTTTGAATCGAAACAAGCTAGGATTACTACATCAAATTCCAGTCTATACTTTGAATGGTTGTTATTCTTTCTTCGGACTGTTTTGGTGAAGCATAGCGTCTTTGATCATGCAACGCTTTACTTAGCTCATGTCCATTGTCATCCAGCATTATAATAAATAGGTGTATGCTCTCATAATTATTCACCCCAAATTCAGAAGCTTTTAATAGATTTCCATCTTGAATTCCATAGGTTTGAACTCGTTGCCTTATGATTTTAGTTGTCAAGTGATGAGAACGCATATGCATATGTACATGGGTTATTCACCTTGCTCCAACTAGGCACACATGCATATTCCTGTTCACACTCATATACACATGCACACATGATTGCATATTTTATCATCATCATTATTTATTTATTATCTTATATTTATTCCTTTTTAAAAAAATCATGGTTCGGTACCGATCACCGATCCCTGGCCAGGGTTTAGTACCGATCACCGATCCCTGGCCAGGGTTCGGTACCAACCTAGCACTTCGAAGTAATAGGTACTGAAATCGCTTATTTTCTTGGGTTCGGGGTTATAAGACCCATCCCATACTTCTCTTTTGCTCCGTTTGTCTTCCTTCGAGAATCCAAGCTTCTGGCCGCTATTAAAATTCTCTTGCACCAAATCGGAGTATACGACGTTGCTTCCTGCCCTAAGCATCACGGCCCCCGCCTACTCTGGTCACCGAACCTCAAAGTCGTCGATCCTTACCTTCACATCCTAGAGTTCTCACCTGAATACTTACATAAATTTTGACTTTGATCTTTTCTATGTAGGCAACAACATCGAGGATCGGCTTAGATGGAATTCACATCGCTAGCCACGCTCGAGAAGGGGAGGAAAGTGGAAAAGGTAGAATTGCATTTCGAGGGTATGGATCGGTGCCGATCCTACCCTCGGTGAAGTTCCACTTTGAAAAAGCTTTAGAAAGTTTGTAAACGAAATCAAGGCCAAATTTTTCTCAAGAGAAATCTCCCGACTTCCATCGCATTCCCAATGCGTGGTCGACGACGTGAAGCCCATTGGGACAGTCGGCGATGACGGTCACTTCGGATGGCAACTTGGGTCTCAAATGACCTATTGCACAATATCTAATGCTAACACTATTTATTCATGAAGGCATATACTACATGACACCCCACGACTACGATAAATTGCATCACACATTATTGGGTTTTCACTTTGACATAGGGCTTAGCTTTGAATTTTTCTAATATCACTTGTGTGTTGAGCTTTGATAGCTATGGATCGTAGATGTTTCGAGCATCTCTCTACGATTACTATAGGCCTATCAACTTCAAGATACGCCGAATCAGAAACTGAGTCGAGTTCAAAAATAGTTCCAATTGCAAGACATACTCTAGCTCCATCTGTATCTTAGCCTACCAATCAACAAGTTGAACAACCTTCCTAAGAGATTCTTCATGAGCCGGTACAAGGTTCGGAAGTAGAGGTTGCTCCGCATAGTCTCGAAGATGCGGTTATATTTGATGAACTTATAGATTCCACTACCTCTAAAATTGAAGAATGGACTATTAGGAGAATATGCAACAGACATGGAATCCATTCAAGGATGTGCTAGTTCCTACACCTCATCAGTGGGCACACCACTCCCCAGTAGGGTACACTACATGTAATCGTTATGCGTATCTGGCGGGGTGTGTCCCACCATTTAATCAGTTCATTCGACGAGTTCTAAATTTTATGAAATTGGCTACGACGCAGCTACATCCTAATAGTTATGCCTTCCTGCATGGGGCTTATATTATCTTTTCCTGACAATTGAATCGCATTCCAAGCAATGAAGAGATTAGATATCTTTACATCTTCAAACATCAGAAAGGAAATCCTTCTCTCACATATTTTGGACCCTCCATAGGTTGCAGGATTGTCATAGGCACTTGGAATAAACTAAGTCATTTCATGGATGAGTTTTTCATCATTCATTGCCCACCCGGATTCGCACAAAGTTGGCTATCTGGATGTAGGTCTCACTCCTTTCATTTTCACACGAGCTCATCTTATAGTTCTATTTTCTCAAGTCATATTCCTTTGCTCTTTTAGATGTACTAAGAAGGTCTGGTGGCGTGCTCTTGCAAATACTGTTAGGACTATTCTCACGGTTTCGACCACTAGTAAGGAAGCGAGAAATCTCCTCATCGACGAATATCTTTTGATCTACAACTTATTAGAATTGGGTCGCGGTGTTGGTCAATTTCTAGCTGCTACCGATAGTGACAATGACTCCTCCTCCTCCAAGAATGATGATGAGGACCCTGTGTTACCCCCAGTCCAAAGTCCTTTAGCTAGAGCTGAAGAAGTGCACGAACACATATGTGACGCCCCACCTCTATGCTCATAATAACAAAGAGTATTAAAAGAAATACTGTCTATTATTACGAAGAATAAGGCTGGATAAGAGCGACCATCCGTAATTGGCCTTACACTAATATTGGTTATCTCGATAGGAGTGGTATATACTTTTTATTTTTCTTCTATTATTTATTTACTCCCATCGACATATCCAATTATTAGTATAAAACAAACTACGATAGTTCATAATAGTTTAGGACATTAGATATAACGATAACACAGATAATATAAATGCGGAACACAGATTAACGAAAATCTCATATATATAACCGATGTCAGTTACAATATAGTTGACACGATACATATGATACAACTACAACTGTCGACTCTAGAAGTTATATATACAAGTACATTATCGACTAATATACATGAATACATATCGTTCTATACAATGACACGACTACTACAAAATGACACTGACAACTTCAGAAGATGTGAAAAGTCTTCATATCCTGAACAGCAACTCAAAGAAGAAAATCTACAACCTGAAATAACTCGGGTCTGACCCGAGTATTACATTCAAAAGAAAATAATACCCAGGTCAGTCTAATTCAAACCAGTTTATTAGTGCATATAGGCAGTAATAATTTAAATAGACGACAGTCACAATAATTCCCGTCTATCCGATTCTTTAAACAAAGAAACCGGATAACGGTCAATATAACACTTAACAGTGTTTAACAAAAATCAGCAGATTTAAATCATCAACAGAGATAAATAAATAAACAATTTATCAAATCGACTAAATCAATTTAAAGTTGTCAAATCTGATAGGGCTGCAGTACACGCATGCGTGTACTGCCTCGCCACTATCGCAAGAGATGAAAGTGTACGTGTAGTACTAAGGATCGTGTAATATGGTATATTAATGCGGAAACTGGTAATAACAGTAAAGTAAAAATTAAAGTAAGCATACCAGGAATTTTTATACTGGTTCGAACTTCCCGTTCTACGTCCAGTCCCAGAATACCCTCTGGATTTAAACTAAACCCCTCACTTAACCCGGAGGAATAGGTATACGACACCTGAGCAGTCGAACAGGAATTTTTCCGCCTCAACAACCGAAGAGGACTTCAACTTAATACAAAATGTTTGTTGACGAATGTGTTCTAAATAACACTGATTGTCTTTTGATAGTACAACTTTCCTATAATCAAATCCTCAAGAATATGTATGTGTGTGAAGATTTAGAAGGAAGATAATCACGTAGAATCGAAGTATATGAATAAATTCAAGGATTCTAGTGATATTGAATAAGAGTGAATGCTTTTATTTGCAGAAATGAGAAGAGATTAGATTTCAGAAATATAAACAAGAATCGGTGATTGTAGAAGTGAATTGAATATGTTTATATAGTTGTAGAAGAGTTATAATCTTTCATGAAGAGTTTCAGTCAACAGTTGTGTCCATATCTCTTGAAATAGAGGACATTCCTCTTCATGAAATGATCGCATCTCTTCAGTAAACTAGCCGTTATTCTCTGGTCGGTCGACCGGAAAATCTGGCCGGTCAGCTGAGTTCAAAATCGTACACAAAACAGAGAGTACCTGTGCACATAACACAGGGTCGGTCGACCTAGGATCCTGGTCGGTCAGCCGACCTGATGTTATTTGCACAGTGTACACTTATATATGTATAAATTAACATGGATCAATTTGTGTGTGTGTGACTACTTGAGGAATGATTTTAACAATATTCTAAGACTCAATAAAATAAAATATTCATACTAATCTCTGGATTGTAGTCTTGTCTCCTTTGTAGTTCACAATATACGTTTATTCTCTTTTTGTCGCTTTCATATAGTATTCTCTTTGTATTTCGTCGTATGATCTCTGAAGCTTGTGTCATGAATCAAAACTCATGAATCAACATTCTCCCCCTTTTTGATTGATGACAATACTTATGTGACGAAGTAAAACTTATCTATATTATAATTCTCCCCCTGAATATATGGCGACTTTTCTGCAAAAAATATGTTAGCTTTCATACATTTTTCTCCCCCTTTGTCATCGACAAAAAGGAATACTTACCAGAAGTAATATGTTAAAGTAATGCGAATCATTGAAATTTAAATATTAAATATTCAAACCAAAATAGGAGCAATTAAGGATGTTTGCTTAGTACACAACATCTAAAAATATACATAAATTATATTCTACATAAGTGTTAACATAGATTAATATAAAACAAAGTAATTACTACTTATAATGTAAGGTATCAAAAAATATTTAACATTTAAAGCATGCGATACCCAAGGTTCTTATAATTTCCTAATTTTTAGGAAACCATACCCATTTGGGTGTGGTTGAACCTTCAAAAATATAATTTTCATTATAAACTACCATATCAAAATAATCATCAATGTATTTTTCTCTATTTTTCCAATTAACAGGAACCCAAATACTTAGATAATTTTTATTCATATTTCCCGTCAATGATTTTGTACTTCTAGAGAAATTATAAACATTATTGGTCATAGTAGTATTTGAATTTCTATTATAATTGGATTTAGACTTTACTCGAAATTTAGTACTAGCACTAATAATTTTACTATACATGAGAGCATATCTAGTGCTATTTCTATGATTATATCCTAAACCATTTTTATTATGTAAAGGTCTAGATCTAGATAAAATCATGTTTAAATCATTTTGACCTTTATTAAATTTTGTGACTTCAGTGTTAGGTTTATCAAATTTAGCTTTAAAGTCACAATTATTATTTTCAAAAGAAATATTACTAGTATTCAAAATATCAATTTTCTTATTTAATTCAGAATTCTCATTTTTTAACGTATAGTTCTCATTTTTGAGAAGAAAAATTTGAGATTCTGAATTATCTAAAGAAGATTGTAATAAATCATTTTGTCTTTTCAAATCAAAATTTTCTTTTGAAAATTTCTCTCTCTCATTTTCAGATATGGTGTTTTGTTCATCTAGAAAATCTTTAAAAGTTATAAAATTATTCTTAAAATCACCAAGTTGATTTTCTAAATTTAACTTCTCGTTTTTCAATTTCTCATTTTCAAGTTCAACAGATTTCATCTTTTCTAAAATAATAAAATTAAGCTTTGAAATCTTATTGCTTATACTAACTAATTCATTATTATCTTTTACTGAAATTTGTAAATCAGAAAGTACCTTTTTGTAGTCCTCACCGGTGGCTTTGATAGGGATTTTGCCTATTGTATTTCGATTGGATAGTTTTCTAGCCATTATTCTATGATGTTGTGATGATCGATAGAATACCAGGCTCCGATACCAAATGAAAGTGTACGTGTAGTACTAAGGATCGTGTAATATGGTATATTAATGCGGAAACTGGTAATAACAGTAAAGTAAAAATTAAAGTAAGCACACCAGGAATTTTTATACTGGTTCGAACTTCCCGTTCTACGTCCAGTCCCAGAATACCCTCTGGATTTAAACTAAACCCCTCACTTAACCCGGAGGAATAGGTGTACGACACCTGAGCAGCCGAACATGAATTTTTCCGCCTCAACAACCGAAGAGGACTTCAACTTAATACAAAATGTTTGTTGACGAATGTGTTCTAAATAACACTGATTGTCTTTTGATAGTACAACTTTCCTATAATCAAATCCTCAAGAATATGTATGTGTGTGAAGATTTAGAAGGAAGATAATCACGTAGAATCGAAGTATATGAATAAATTCAAGGATTCTAGTGATATTGAATAAGAGTGAATGCTTTTATTTGCAGAAATGAGAAGAGATTAGATTTCAGAAATATAAACAAGAATCGGTGATTGTAGAAGTGAATTGAATATGTTTATATAGTTGTAGAAGAGTTATAAGTGTTTGCACCAAAAATGGTCACAAACCCCAAGTGTTGCGAAAGCACCAGTGTATGAATACAAATCAGCAATATTCAAACACAAATATCAGATCTAAGCAAGCAGCGAACAACAATCCAGAAATAATGAACAGTGACACGCAATTTATAGTGGTTCGGCTATCTCCGGCCTACGTCCACTTCAAGGATTTTTATCTTTTATTGATGTTCTTCACTGATTATAGATGATTACAGCAAATACAATGAATGAATCTGAATATAACAGCAATGGAAAGGAGTAGAGTTGAATCCGGCAGAGTCTGGACGTTGAATCGCTGAAAAGATCCCCTTTTCTGTTGATTTTGGGGCTCTATTTATAGGCGTAGGAGGCTCAGATCTCGCCCAAACTTCAGGAGACTTCTTCTGGCACGTGAGGGGGCCCGCGCGATCGGTCCCACCAAGTTTCAACTCAATCTGTGATCGATTCGAATCAATTTCGTATCGATCAGGAAATGCTCCAATCGAGCTGAAACTTGGCATGATTGCTCTTTACCTTGCATGGAAGCTACTCTGAAAATTTCGTTGCATTTGGATCTGTGGTTTAGGAGTTATGATCGATTCAAGGCTATGTTTTCCGTGGTCTGCTGAGTTCGAATCCATGTTTCGTATCCCCTTCTTCGACTCGATCGAAGCACGTGCGCGTGCAATGACGTGGAGTGATATGGAGCGGGTTTTCCTGGTCAATCCGGTTTTAGTGGCGTATTGACCGATTTGCATCCATGGATTTCGCCTTGCTTGCATCGGGCACTGTTATCTAATTTGAATCAATCAACTTCGCATGCTTTGTATCAACTTTCAACGTATAGTTTGAATCGAGATTAGCAGCTTAGCTCGCATCGAGGAAGACCCATTCAATGGATACTGTTTGTGATGGATGCGAGCTAAAGCTTCCTGATGGATTCGAACGAATGCCTCGTTCATCGATCCGAACTAATCATCAGTCAATCGATACGAAGTTCATGGATACGAAGGCCTGGACCATTCTGATCGATACGAAGCCTATGGGTATGAACCAAGGTGTGGTGAGGGATACGAACAGATGGATTCGAACTCCACGACCGCGGTCTGACCCGTACCTGATCGATTCGAAGATGATCGATTCGAAGTTGCCAAGCTCCAATGGATTCGAACTTGACGATGCCTCTCTGATGGATACGAATCTGATCGATTCGAACAGGTCGTCACCTTGGTTTTCTGATGGATTCGAACACCACCTTGTACCTAACTTGAATCGATCATATCTCATTCATACGAACTCCGATTATCCTGAAATCTGAAACGCTGGCTCTCACGGCTTGGCAAGTCATGTCTTGTCAATTACGGCCCAATCCGAGCTCGGACAAAATTCATCGATATCCATGATCATCCTGCAATGCATATTTAATATTCATGGTTGGTTAATATTGATTTCAGTTAATTTTTGGGTATCTCAGCTTTGCCAAAAAGTGGGATAACACTTTGCCCCCCAAAACATGCCTTTTGGTAAAAGGTGTGTTTTGATTAGCCTCAATTCGAATGTAGTAAGCTCGGGTTTCATTCGAATCTTATGATATTTTCAATCGAGTTCATGGTTGTTCGAAGCCGAAGCATTATCAATTTCTGCCAGTGGAAGTTAAGAATGAAATTCTACAGTCTCTCCGGACTGTTGTCGATCGCTCCGGACCCTTGCGAAGCCCATTCCAGGCTTAGCGGTCGAATAGAAAGAACCTATTGCACTCCGGCGTTGCTTTCTATCCCTTGCACTCTAGCCCCAGTTAGGGCGTGAAGCGATGTCTTGGCCGTTCTGGGCCGATCATAGCCTCTCCGGGCTCCTGCTGGATCCCATCCTATCACTTTCCGGTGAAGGGGAAACAACGTTAAGTGGGTCGATCCTGTCGCTCTCCGGCGAAGCGATCCACTTCTTGCACTCCGGTTCAGTGTATTTGAACATTAAGCGATATCTTGGCCTAAATCGTCGGCCGATCATAGCCTCTCCGGGCCCTTACTGGATCCCATCCTGTCACACTTCGGTGAAGGGGAAACAGCGTTTAAGTGAGTCGATCCTGTCGCTCTCCGGCGAAGCAACTCACTTCTTGCACTCTGGACCCCGTCTCTCCGGGTAGGGTCATAAAGCGATCATAATTTTGTATTAATACGTAATATTCGTCCTTTAACTCTCCGGTCAAAGGCTTATTCAGGAAATTCAAGTTTATTTATTAAATTCAGACCCTAGATGTTCAATCTCAAACATCAGGGAAAAAGTAAACAACGCCTCTCCGGGCTGAACGGTCTATACCATCTCAGAGCATGCCTAGGGGTCTCTTTGGTTCCCGTACATGAGTGAGTGGAATAGCCGTTTTATTTTGAAAGCAAATCTAATGAAATTATTTGGCCGAAGTCCAGATCTCGAACTTGGCCCTTGCCATCTTAATTAGTTGATGATGAGTTGTGATCCCGATCCAGGATCGTTTCTGTTAGTTGGAGGCGGTGGTTGTTCAGGCCTTACCGCTGCTGCCCGTTCTTTGACATATTGTGGCAGTTTACCACTCCTGGCATGTTCTTCCACCTCATCCCTTAGGTGGCGGCATTCATCGGTAGTGTGTCCATCCAGCTCATGGAATAGGCAGTATTTTCCAGTCCTGCGTTCCCGCTCCGTGGGATCTCTCCTGGGTGGTTTTCGATAGGGGAGTTGCCCCCGAGTTTCAGTGTAAATCCTTTCCAGGCTTGCCGTCAAATCTGTGAATTGCCTGAATCTGGGTTCCCGGAATTTCTTCCGTTTATCAGGACCGTCCTGTGCATCGTCCTGCTTTCTCTTACCTTTGTCTACTCCAGATTGTCCTCCTGCGGTTCCTTCGCTTCGTGTAGTGTTTATTTCCTGCCTCTCGGCTCGTGATTCCTCTAGTCAAATGAATTTTTCAGCTTCATGATAGAACTCTCCTAGATCTTGCGGTGGATCTCTGGTCAGAGAATCTTTGAATTCGGTGCCTTCTGCGATTCCTGCTACTGCCGCCATCAAAATCATTGATGGATCCGGGCGATCTACAGAAGCCACCGTTGCATTGAATCGCAATAGAAAATCTTTTATGGACTCTCCGGTCCTTTGCTTTATCGAGGCTAAAGTCATCACACTCTTGGGTCGCATCACATGGACCCTAAACTGTCTCATGAAGCATTCCACTAGCTCACCCCATGTCCTGATTGATCCAGTCTCTAGTTGTCTGAACCAAAGCGCAGCCAAATCTGATAGAAATAAAGGGAAGCATCGTGCCATCACTTCCTCGGATGCCCCCAGCACTTCCATATGCCTGATGTATCTGGTAACGTGCATGGTCGGGTCTGACTTTCCGTCATACGGGTTCAGCGTCGGCAGTTTGAACTTTGGAGGGTTCCTAGCATTCCTGATATTTGGAGTGAACGGACTCCGACTGACTTCCTCCAATCCTCCGATAGACAATCCTCCTCTCATGAGTCGTCGCACTAATCCAGCCATCTTTTCATCTCCATCTTGGGGTTGCCCTCTTGGTCTTGAAGGGTATTCTGGTATGTACTCTTCGTATGGCCTGTTAGCATCAGCATTGGCCCTAGCTTGTTGAGCTCCGTCTGTCGGCCTTCCAGTATCGGATCCCGTGGGTCTGCCCCCGAGTCCTTGTCGATTGTCCACTGGATCTGCATTCTGTCCCTCATCAAGTTCCGCAGTCCTAGCTCCCTGTTCCACATTCATAGCCGCTGTAGCTGGTCCTAGGCTCTGCGTCCCTGCAGCTCTCATCTGTTCAAAGAAATTCTACAGCATCTCTTGTTGACTTTTCATCATTCTTTCGTGCATCAGATTGGTCATGGTCTCCATTTCGTCTCTAGTGATGTAGATCGAAGCCGGCTCTTCTCCAGCACCAGAGGATGCCTCTTGACTTCCTCCTTGATGGCTTCTCTCAGCTCTTTGTCTTCTACTTGTTTGTCGAGTCATTGTCTTCAAATCTTCGAGTTTTCAAATCTGAACTTCGAATCTGGTGTAGCGGGTGCTAGTTCTTCTCAGTGAAAGCACCAAAGTGTTTGCACCAAAAATGGTCACAAACCCCAAGTGTTGCGAAAGCACCAGTGTATGAATACAAATCAGCAATATTCAAACACAAATATCAGATCTAAGCAAGCAGCGAACAACAATCCAGAAATAATGAACAGTGACACGCAATTTATAGTGGTTCGGCTATCTCCGGCCTACGTCCACTTCAAGGATTTTTATCTTTTATTGATGTTCTTCACTGATTATAGATGATTACAGCAAATACAATGAATGAATCTGAATATAACAGCAATGGAAAGGAGTAGAGTTGAATCCGGCAGAGTCTGGACGTTGAATCGCTGAAAAGATCCCCTTTTCTGTTGATTCTGGGGCTCTATTTATAGGCGTAGGAGGCTCAGATCTCGCCCAAACTTCAGGAGACTTCTTCTGGCACGTGAGGGGGCCCGCGCGACCGGTCCCACCAAGTTTCAACTCAATCTGTGATCGATTCGAATCAATTTCGCATCGATCAGGAAATGCTCCAATCGATCTGAAACTTGGCATGATTGCTCTTTACCTTGCATGGAAGCTACTCTGAAAATTTCGTTGCATTTGGATCTGTGGTTTAGGAGTTATGATCGATTCAAGGCTATGTTTTCCGTGGTCTGCTGAGTTCGAATCCATGTTTCGTATCCCCTTCTTCGACTCGATCGAAGCACGTGCGCGTGCAATGACGTGGAGTGATATGGAGCGGGTTTTCCTGGTCAATCCGGTTTTAGTGGCGTATTGACCGATTTGCATCCATGGATTTCGCCTTGCTTGCATCGGGCACTGTTATCTAATTTGAATCAATCAACTTCGCATGCTTTGTATCAACTTTCAACGTATAGTTTGAATCGAGATTAGCAGCTTAGCTCGCATCGAGGAAGACCCATTCAATGGATACTGTTTGTGATGGATGCGAGCTAAAGCTTCCTGATGGATTCGAACGAATGCCTCGTTCATCGATCCGAACTAATCATCAGTCAATCGATACGAAGTTCATGGATACGAAGGCCTGGACCATTCTGATCGATACGAAGCCTATGGGTATGAACCAAGGTGTGGTGAGGGATACGAACAGATGGATTCGAACTCCACGACCGCGGTCTGACCCGTACCTGATCGATTCGAAGATGATCGATTCGAAGTTGCCAAGCTCCAATGGATTCGAACTTGACGATGCCTCTCTGATGGATACGAATCTGATCGATTCGAACAGGTCGTCACCTTGGTTTTCTGATGGATTCGAACACCACCTTGTACCTAACTTGAATCGATCATATCTCATTCATACGAACTCCGATTATCCTGAAATCTGAAACGCTGGCTCTCACGGCTTGGCAAGTCATGTCTTGTCAATTACGGCCCAATCCGAGCTCGGACAAAATTCATCGATATC
The DNA here is from genome assembly GCA_030737815.1 of Allium fistulosum. Taxonomy (NCBI): domain Eukaryota; kingdom Viridiplantae; phylum Streptophyta; class Magnoliopsida; order Asparagales; family Amaryllidaceae; genus Allium; species Allium fistulosum. Next base: position 387,047,091 of record CM060905.1, on the reverse strand, counting down.
CATGATCATCCTGCAATGCATATTTAATATTCATGGTTGGTTAATATTGATTTCAGTTAATTTTTGGGTATCTCAGCTTTGCCAAAAAGTGGGATAACAATAATCTTTCATGAAGAGTTTCAGTCAACAGTTGTGTCCATATCTCTTGAAATAGAGGACATTCCTCTTCATGAAATGATCGCATCTCTTCAGTAAACTAGCCGTTATTCTCTGGTCGGTCGACCGGAAAATCTGGCCGGTCAGCTGAGTTCAAAATCGTACACAAAACAGAGAGTACCTGTGCACATAACACAGGGTCGGTCGACCGAGGATCCTGGTCGGTCAGCCGACCTGATGTTATTTGCACAGTGTACACTTATATATGTATAAATTAACATGGATCAATTTGTGTGTGTGTGACTACTTGAGGAATGATTTTAACAATATTCTAAGACTCAATAAAATAAAATATTCATACTAATCTCTGGATTGTAGTCTTGTCTCCTTTGTAGTTCACAATATACGTTTATTCTCTTTTTGTCGCTTTCATATAGTATTCTCTTTGTATTTCGTCGTATGATCTCTGAAGCTTGTGTCATGAATCAAAACTCATGAATCAACAAGAGATACACAAAAGCTCAGTGAAAGTCACAAATGATCACAAGGTCAAACCCCGAAATCGGGTTCACCTCAAGTGTGATAACAACACAATTGTCTGAAAAGCAACTGTATGCAAACAGCCTCAAAACATGAATGTACAAATTGTAAACATGGTAGCAAGTACACACAGGAAAGCAGTGAAATGGGCAAAAGTATCAAGTCTGGAAAACAAGAATGCCCAGACTCAACAACTACAAATCACAAAGGCTCGGATGACCAAGTACTCAAGTAGCAGGCACTTCAATGGTCAGTTCAGGTCAGACCAGCTAAACATGATGCAACTACATGAACAAGAACAAGACTCCAACTGTAACAAGCTGCAGCCTCAATCAGGTGATCAAGGCAACATACTACAAAATGGACACAAGTTCTAGTAAACAGCCACATGCACAAGACTCAAGTCACAGTGCAGACATCATTTACGTACATGGAACCAGCGAGTCTAAACATCGACAAAACCAAATACACGGAACATGAATGACCAGTTCGATCAATAATATGCAAGTGAAAACAGAATGGTACAGATGCAAGCATAAACAAGTCTCGAGTGTTAGACATCAAGTCAGTGAACACACTAGGTATGTGGACCAAAGGGTAGAAGTAATCAAGTGTACAACTACACCCGACCCAATGCCATCAAGTAAACTAGACAACAGGAATTACCACGTAAGATCAGAAGGTAAAAGTGCAGACTCCATAACAATGAATGTACAGACTCAATAATACACATGACTTATGACAGAAGGCTGCAACAAATCTTGATATTAGACTCAGGAAAATCAAGTGAATTTAACACAAAGGTCTCAAGAATAGCCAGGTGACAGAGCAATTCCCATATCCAAACCAACTAGAAACAGTACAAAACTGCAATAGTTTAGAAACAATGCAAGATACATCATGAACAAATACAGTGACAAGTTACCCAGTTTTGAATGAACTAGAGAATTAAACTCAATTTCTACATGTGAGATGAAACTGTCAATGGTGAAGTGTCAGACTTCAAATGAAACAGTGATGCATACCAGGAACTGTAATTACAAGAGCAGACTCCACGATACATGCATACACACGTACTATGGTATATATGCACATATATGAAGTCACGCAAAATTTGTCAAGCCAATTTCAAATTAACAATTTCCTCAAAACCAAAGTCAGAAAACAAAGAAATCATCGTTCCAGTCAAAGAACGAAATTAAATCGGAATCGATCAAAAGAACAACGAGACCACATCCGAGTACATCAACTCATAACCAGGGTGGTCCAGAGTAGAATCGAACAGAGTCGGAAGTAGTAATTTCCAAAGCTAACCGAGAATTCAAAGCAACATAAGCCGATGTCAAACAGAGAACATATCAATTATTCACAAAGTCAGGCAACGTCACAACCGGAGCCAGAAATCTCAGTTTGAACGGTAACAGTAAATAGCAATAACAATTATAGGACAGTGACAATTCAATGTCTAATGCAGTCAAGCCGTGAGTATTGATTAAGACGAAAATCACGTATTTGAAAATCGGTTTTAAAAAGAGAAATCAAACCAAGACAGAAACCATCAACATTCAACCTAATCGAATGACCGAGATAATCATTTAATAACTTCAATTAACCCAAACAACAAAAGTCGCGAAATCGAACAAGCCAAAATTCCTAACCTATTTGAATTAGATGTGAGTGGGAAAGAAAACCACTCACCTTTGATTCGAATGTTTGAGGGGATCGCGAACGAGCACGACGTGTGGAGAGCGTCGATCGACATAACATAACCGCGGCTTCAAAATCTCAAGCTCTAATTCTTTGTCGAAGCGAAGACGAGCACGGCGAAGGCAACGTCGATCTACTTAGCAGGAAATGAACCATCGATCGAGTTGCACGAGTCGGTAGAAGCCCAAGCTTTTCGAATGAGCGAACAAAGAAATTTGTGGTCGCCATTCATTTCGCTTCCTCTCCGTTTTTTTTAGGGTTTTTTTTTTAAATGAGAAAAATGAACGAAAAGGGGAAACGATCGAATATTATCATCTCGGCCTAAGAACAACGAATGAAGGCGTGGGCTACCAATTTAACTTTACAGCCCACCTACATATTTAACAATTTTCAAGAGAATTTCACTTGATTTAAATTCCAATAACAATTTTCAACCGGTTTGATCGTCATTTTGACGATGATTAAAGATTTTAAAATCCCCGGTTGTTACAGACTCCCCTCCTTATAAAAATTGCGTCCTCGCAATCATAAGGAATAATTGGACAAAAGGTAACAACCCAAAGAGCATGGCAATATCGAATGCATAAGCAAAGCAAATGTCAGCAGGGAAGTATAAGATACAAGATCAAAAGGTTCGACTGCTTCAAATCGAAAGAATCGACATCGTGGGAATCAGGGATCAAAATCAGACGACTAACAAAAGCAAGAACAATCGAGTTCCAGCAACTAAAAGAGAAGGAAAAACAGAGCAGAAATCCCATACAGAGCACGAATTAAATGTGAGTAAATCAAATTACTCACCTGAATCGCCAGAGAAAAAGACGAAGCTCAAATCTCAAAAGTCGCAAATATTCAATCATCAAAACGATAATTGAATTTCCAAATCGCAATTATTTACTTATCTCAAACGATAATCAGAAGACAAAACAAATATCTGATTATCCCATACGATAGTCAGAAAACAAATATTCAATTATCAAAAATGATAATCAAATTTCTCAAATCAACAAATATTCGATTATCACAAACGATAATCAAATTTCAAATTCAACAAATATTTAATTATCTAAAGCGATAATCAAATCTCAAATCAACAAATATTTAATTATCTAAAGCGATAATTAAATTCGAAATCAGCAAATATTTAATTATCTAAAGCGATAATTAAATCTCAAATCAGCAAATATTTAATTATCAAAAGCGATAATTAAAAGCAATAAATATCCAATTATCAAAAACGATAATCGAAACTCATATCAACAAATATCTAATTATCACAAGCGATAATTAGAAACAACAATTATCCGATTATCAAAAACGATAATCAGAAAACATCAAATATCTAATTATCTCAAACGATAATCAGAAAACAAATCAGCACATATCTAATTACCACAAACGGTAATCAAAATTTCAGATCAACAAATATTCGATTATCAAAAACGATAATCAAATCTCAAATCAGCAAATTTTCGATTATCAAAAACGATAATCAAATCTCTCAAGTCAACAAATATTCGATTATCTAAAAACGATAATCAAATCTCAAATCAGCAAATATTCGATTATCAAAAATGATAATCAAATTTCTCAAGTCAACAAATATTCGATTATCCAAAAATGATAATCAAATCTCAAATCAGCAAATATTCGATTATCAAAAATGATAATCAAATTTCTCAAGTCAACAAATATTCGATTATCCAAAAATGATAATCAAATCTCAAACCAACAATTATTTAATTATCAAAAGTGATAATTAAATCTTAAATCAACAATTATTTAATTATCAAAAGCGATAATTAAATCTCAAATATCTAATTATCACAAGCGATAATCAGAAATAACAAATATCTGATTATCAAAAACGATAATCAGAACTCATATCAACAAATATCTAATTATCACAAGCGATAATTAGAAACAACAAATATCCGATTATCAAAAACGATAATCAGAACTCATATCAACAAATATCTAATTATCACAAGCGATAATTAGAAACAACAAATATCCGATTATCAAAAACGATAATCAGAATCTCAAATATTTAATTATCGATACGATAATTAAACCTCATAACATCAGATATCTAATTACCTGCAGATAATTAGAAACAACAAATATCTAGAAATCAGTTAAGAAGACTAGAAAATCAACATAAAAGCTTGGATCGATCCCATCAGATGGCGAGTTTTTAATTCGCCGCACGTGCATCTCAGAGTGGCCGAAGCCTACCAAGTACTCAACATAATTTTGGCGCCCATCAGATTGACCGGAAGGTCCGCAGAGTGACCCGAAGGTCTAGTACTGGTATTTGACCCGAAGGTCCGCAGAGTGGCCCGAAAGCCCAACAAATGACCCGAAGGTCCAACAAATGACCCGAAGGTCCTCATAGTGGCTCGAAAGCACACGAAATCATCAAATATTTCAATTAACGAGTCCGGAATTAACCGAAATAGCAAACGCACATGTCCCATACCACGTGTTTTACTAAATCGTTTAATTCTCTTCATCGTTTCCTTGAAAGTGCAAAATTGTGTATTTTGTAAAAATACATTTTACATTCTCAAACGGACAAGTCCGGAATTAAGCGAATCAGTAAAAGAAAGGGGTCATAGTCCTCGATTTTGCTGAAACGTTTAAATCGCTTTCTCATTCTTTTGAAAACGCAAACTGTAAAATTTTCTGAAAACAATTTTTATTTATTTTGTAAAAATAACAATTCACATTCTCAACTGAACAAGTCCGGAGTTAAGCGAAACAGTAAAAGAAAGGGGTCATAATCCTCGATTTTGCTGAATCGTTTAAGTCGCTTTCTCATTCTTTTGAAAACGCAAACTGCTAAAATTTTATAAAACAATTTTCATTTTAAAACGATTTTCCAATCACGTGATTAAAACAGCAAATCGGTAACAATTTCGATAAGGAAATTGTACTTCTCAAAATACCGTAAAAACGGTTACAAATCAGCATTGCGGAATAACCGCTTGAAAATCCACTTTTAAAAATTTGGCTGTTACTGAAGTCAAAGCGACAGAAATTTTAAAACATCAAATATCTCATCAAAAGAATTCACATCAAAATGTGACATCAGTGAATTTTCATTCATTAAAATTGTCAACAAAACACCGTGCCTCAAAAATTCAGCATTGGTGTAAAAAGTCCGTTATAAAAATAACGGCAACAAAATACGTATCATAACCAAGCATCGGTTCAACGTAAAATAAATACAATAACGTGCAATTCAAATTTTTGCACGTACTACAAAATGAACAAAGAAATCATTCAAATGTATCTTCAATGAAGATAATTCAAAACAGCAAAAATCTAATCACTAGATGATTAGTACAAAAGAAAGCCAGCGAAAATTTCAACAAAAATCACATATCTGCAATTTCTTCGAATCCTCAATTCGGATTCGAAATTCTCAAAGAAACAAAATAATTACAGCTATGTAAACAACAAATGAAATTCATATCAATTTCGTATTTTGATTTTTTTAAATCAAAAAGATTATCAGTTGTACTCAGCGAAGACAGTTTCACTGTTTCCGCTGCGCACTCTGATAAACAGAACACAAATCAATCAAATCATCAGAACACAATTTCACTATTATTTTTAAATAAAGATATTTAAAAATTTCATCCAAATTTCAAAACTTTAGTTTTGACTCAAACACAATTAAAACATCGACCAATAGTTGTAACATATGTTCCATCCGAGTTAAGTTTTATATTATGCCCATAAACCCCAAGCTCTAATACCAACTGTGATGCCCCACCTCTATGCTCATAATAACAAAGAGTATTAAAAGAAATACTGTCTATTATTACGAAGAATAAGGCTGGATAGGAGCGACCATCCGTAATTGGCCTTACACTAATATTGGTTATCTCGATAGGAGTGGTATATACTTTTTATTTTTCTTCTATTATTTATTTACTCCCATCGACATATCCAATTATTAGTATAAAACAAACTACGATAGTTCATAATAGTTTAGGACATTAGATATAACGATAACACAGATAATATAAATGCGGAACACAGATTAACGAAAATCTCATATATATAACCGATGTCAGTTACAATATAGTTGACACGATACATATGATACAACTACAACTGTCGACTCTAGAAGTTATATATACAAGTACATTATCGACTAATATACATGAATACATATCGTTCTATACAATGACACGACTACTACAAAATGACACTGACAACTTCAGAAGATGTGAAAAGTCTTCATATCCTGAACAGCAACTCAAAGAAGAAAATCTACAACCTGAAATAACTCGGGTCTGACCCGAGTATTACATTCAAAAGAAAATAATACCCAGGTCAGTCTAATTCAAACCAGTTTATTAGTGCATATAGGCAGTAATAATTTAAATAGACGACAGTCACAATAATTCCCGTCTATCCGATTCTTTAAACAAAGAAACCGGATAACGGTCAATATAACACTTAACAGTGTTTAACAAAAATCAGCAGATTTAAATCATCAACAGAGATAAATAAATAAACAATTTATCAAATCGACTAAATCAATTTAAAGCTGTCAAATCTGATAGGGCTGCAGTACACGCACGCGTGTACTGCCTCGCCACTATCGCAAGAGATACACAAAAGCTCAGTGAAAGTCACAAATGATCACAAGGTCAAACCCCGAAATCGGGTTCAACTCAAGTGTGATAACAACACAATTGTCTGAAAAGCAACTGTATGCAAACAGCCTCAAAACATGAATGTACAAATTGTAAACATGGTAGCAAGTACACACAGGAAAGCAGTGAAATGGGCAAAAGTATCAAGTCTGGAAAACAAGAATGCCCAGACTCAACAACTACAAATCACAAAGGCTCGGATGACCAAGTACTCAAGTAGCAGGCACTTCAATGGTCAGTTCAGGTCAGACCAGCTAAACATGATGCAACTACATGAACAAGAACAAGACTCCAACTGTAACAAGCTGCAGCCTCAACCAGGTGATCAAGGCAACATACTACAAAATGGACACAAGTTCTAGTAAACAGCCACATGCACAAGACTCAAGTCACAGTGCAGACATCATTTAAGTACATGGAACCAGCGAGTCTAAACATCGACAAAACCAAATACACGGAACATGAATGACCAGTTCGATCAATAATATGCAAGTGAAAACAGAATGGTACAGATGCAAGCATAAACAAGTCTCGAGTGTTAGACATCAAGTCAGTGAACACACTAGGTATGTGGACCAAAGGGTAGAAGTAATCAAGTGTACAACTACACCCGACCCAATGCCATCAAGTAAACTAGACAACAGGAATTACCACGTAAGATCAGAAGGCAAAAGTGCAGACTCCATAACAATGAATGTACAGACTCAATAATACACATGACTTATGACAGAAGGCTGCAACAAATCTTGATATTAGACTCAAGAAAATCAAGTGAATTTAACACAAAGGTATCAAGAATAGCCAGGTGACAGAGCAATTCCCATATCCAAACCAACTAGAAACAGTACAAAACTGCAATAGTTTAGAAACAATGCAAGATACATCATGAACAAATACAGTGACAAGTTACCCAATTTTGAATGAACTAGAGAATTAAACTCAATTTCTACATGTGAGATGAAACTGTCAATGGTGAAGTGTCAGACTTCAAATGAAACAGTGATGCATACCAGGAACTGTAATTACAAGAGCAGACTCCACGATACATGCATACACACGTACTATGGTATATATGCACATATATGAAGTCACGCAAAATTTGTCAAGCCAATTTCAAATTAACAATTTCCTCAAAACCAAAGTCAGAAAACAAAGAAATCATCGTTCCAGTCAAAGAACGAAATTAAATCGGAATCGATCAAAAGAACAACGAGACCACATCCGAGTACATCAACTCATAACCGGGGTGGTCCAGAGTAGAATCGAACAGAGTCGAAAGTAGTAATTTCCAAAGCTAACCGAGAATTCAAAGCAACATAAGCCGATGTCAAACAGAGAACATATCAATTATTCACAAAGTCAGGCAACGTCACAACCGGAGCCAGAAATCTCAGTTTGAACGGTAACAGTAAATAGCAATAACAATTATAGGACAGTGACAATTCAATGTCTAATGCAATCAAGCCGTGAGTATTGATTAAGACGAAAATCACGTATTTGAAAATCGGTTTTAAAAAGAGAAATCAAACCAAGACAGAAACCATCAACATTCAACCTAATCGAATGACCGAGATAATCATTTAATAACTTCAATTAACCCAAACAACAAAAGTCGCGAAATCGAACAAGCCAAAATTCCTAACCTATTTGAATTAGATGTGAGTGGGAAAGAAAACCACTCACCTTTGATTCGAATGTTTGAGGGGATCGCGAACGAGCACGACGTGTGGAGAGCGTCGATCGACATAACATAACCGCGGCTTCAAAATCTCGAGCCCTAATTCTTTGTCGAAGCGAAGACGAGCACGGCGAAGGCAATGTCGATCTACTTAGCAGGAAATGAACCATCGATCGAGTTGCACGAGTCGGTAGAAGCCCAAGCTTTTCGAATGAGTGAACAAAGAAATTTGTGGCCGCCATTCATTTCGCTTCCTCTCCGTTTGTTTTTAGGGTTTTTTTTTTTAAATGAGAAAAATGAACGAAAAGGGGAAACGATCGAATATTATCATCTCGGCCTAAGAACAACGAATGAAGGCGTGGGCTACCAATTTAACTTTACAGCCCACTTACATATTTAACAATTTTCAAGAGAATTTCACTTGATTTAAATTCCAATAACAATTTGCAACCGGTTTGATCGTCATTTTGACGATGATTAAAGATTTTAAAATCCCCGGTTGTTACAACATAAAAGATGGTGAAGTTGGCAGAGCGAGCTATAATGATGCTGATATAGGTCGCGAACCTTCCAGCGATGATGGCCAAGAATTTCTTTTAAGGAAGCGACCCAAGCTAAAGATTGTTACGAGCCGGACTCCTACACAGCTTCCACCAACCATTGCAATAGAGGAGACTCCTATCCCTCCTTTCGATGATGCCTATAAGGGCCTTGGTCCGACTCCAGATGAATTTGGTTCTTTCATTTTGGATGACATGAGCCTTGGGGTCTCGATTCCCTCATTCGTGTACAGGACGAGTTGCCAACCACTTGTGTGGGGGATATCACTCCCGTTAGCAAAATTCAGACTCATGGTCCATTGGGGGGACGCTAGAACATTCATACACACATGCGTCGCACTTTACTTAGCTTGCATCATGCTTTTTGTCCTATAAAAGTTAAATCATTCCTGTTTCATTTGCAGGTTCAATGGAGCAAAAAACTATGTTTGGTTCTCTTGAGAGTCAAATAGAGAAGCATAAGTGGCATAGCCTACACAAACATTCTCTTAGCACCAGTCACGACTCAGACACCAGCAGACATTCAAATCAGGATCGTGCGAGCTGCGACAGGGGTTATCACTCTTGCAATTCATATTCAAGGCATAGATGCCTCTTCCTAGAAGCTTGGACAAGTACTTTTAACAACCATATGATATTCCTCTTGAGGATTGTTCTCGTGTCCTTTCTTCGTCTTCCCACTCCATAAAGTAAACGGTGACGTCTCTGCTCATCGACAATCTGGGTAGTCATCCAAACTTCTGGCTCCTGACCACTCTCGCCATAAGGTTGATAAAAGAGCTATTGAGCCTCTAGTTGTGGTTACAAAGCAATAGGTTGATTCCAATCGTCTCATGGCTGATCTGAAATGTCGTTTTTTGAAAATTTACTTTAATGTAGTCAAGTTTGTTTCGGATCTAAAAGACATCCCACAACACATCCAAAGTCAAACCATGGCTTACGTCAATGACATTTATGAAAAATACTTTAAATGGAAGAGATTGGGTGTGGTGGTCTCAGAGTATGTCGAAAACAAAAAGGTAGGGGTCACAGGACTAAAGCTCGAGGCTGAGAAAGAAAAGGAGACTATAGCCCATCTCAACGAGGAAGTCGTAGGGCTAAGAAGGTCATTTAAAGAAGCTGAGCAGAAAGATAAAGACCTGACCAAGTTGATTAAGCTAGAGAAGCAAAACCACCAAAGTTAAATTGAGCCTGCTCACCTACAGAAATCATCTTTTGTCGGAAGAGAAGAAGCGCCTAGCAAAAGAGGTAGCGGAGCTGAAAGCGCAATAGGAGAGATTGAAAGAACAACTGGAGAAAGAAAAAAGGAAAAAGACGATGCACTTATGCAGGCTCATAACTACTATGAAGAGTTTCTAAATGCTCGCAAGAAGATGGATGAGGCGGTAGTTCGTGCCAAAGGAGTGAATGAGCAGGTCGATGCCGCAAAGAGGCAAATTAAGGAGAAATTCGAGCTGACCGTCATCAACTACAACGCCAGCATAATCAAATTTAGAAATCTAGAGTGGGTTGAATGGGACTATCCTAGAGTTCACCTTTGGCATGGGAGAAGATAGTAGAAGAAGAGCGGGAGTACTTGGATGTAGGAGAAGTAAACTTGGAAGAGTTGGAGCGCGAGATTCTGAATGCAAATAAGATCGAAGCACTTAGAGCTGGTGAGCTCTTCCTGCACCCGAAGCAGGTACCATAGTCCAGAAAAACCAAAGTAAAAGTTTGGGGACTATACCTCAAGATGCAGCAACACATCTCACCTCTTGGGCTCAAACTGCGTCATTTCTCTATTAGATCCTCCGTACAATCTAGATGTACCTTAGTTGCAAAAGAAAACTATTCTATCCCCTATTCTGAAGGGGAATTATGATGGCATCCCTTCTTATACCGAGTCTCAACTTGGTGGAGTTATCTCATTAACCTCACCCATATTTAAAAAGGCTCACGTGACACCAACCGATGTCGTTAATCTCTCCTATTATGTTTCTAAACTTTCAGATCAGCCCTCGGTCGCTCTTCATCCCATGGTAGATCCGCAAATAGGCCAATAAGCTTTGACTATTGAATCCATGATTTTGTTAGCTTCTCTGGCTATTCCAAATGTTCCAACTAACACGGCCCTCGAACTCGGTGTATAGATGATTCATTCCTTGGAGGAGGAAATGATTGATGATCTCCTGGGTATTACGGCTGATGAGGGCATTCTCATAATTGGATCTTTCGAGCATCTAACAGAGCCCACCATATAAGAGATGCTTGAGGCCTAAGTTCTATCGGCGAAAAAGATCAATAAAGAGCCAGTTGAGTTCATTCCTCCTCCTCTGCCTATAGCACTGTCTGACCAGACCATCTTTTCTCCAGTCACACTTACCATGCTCGAAAGAACTCAAGGCATATCCATCGGATCTTCACAAAGTACCCCATCTAAGGGCCGAGGAAGCGGGGTTAGGAATAGGAGAAAGCCATAAAAGTCTGTTGCACACTCCTCGGGAGAAAAGAAAAAGGAATGTAAACTTAAGCACCAAAAGTGATTACTCACTTGCTTTTATTATATAGCCATAGGATTTGCTTTTGTCTTAGCCAGTTTTGTGCGAGTTCGGTCCCCGCTTTTGTTTTGAACGTTGTATTAATAATATTTTGGTTTTCTTTTCAGACTTTATATTTACTTGTTTGAATTATGAGAAATGCATTTGAAATTCTTGTCTATACACTTACGAATCATTTCTCCATCGTTGTTCGACCAAGTTGTTAACCCATCTTGTTCGTATCCGGTCAAGTCCTGTTTGATCGATGACCACAATCGAGATCGCCTTATTTACGCTAGTGCGAAGTAATAGCTGAGTGCAAACTGATAATCAGTGAAAATGATCCCGTTATTGAATGGATTATATCCAGAAAATGTTTTATTTTTGAAAAAAAATGGTAAACAGGATATTTTTATAGGATAAATAGAAGAAGCTATATCTACAAAATGTTACCTTAAACTCCAAACTTAATTTTGCCTTTACAAACTTTCTCCAATCCTTCACGCTTTTGTTGTTGTAAGGTTTCAAACCAAGTCTTTCCTCTTCGGTTGTTGTATTAATTATTTTTCGAATCAATCTGATTTTTGATGAACTCCAAGTAGTTCCCGTTTGTTGAAATATGGAGGTTTTTTCCGTTCATCATCCAATTTAAATCTAACCTGTAATAGTTGAAAAAATACTGATGTTATTCCTTATTAAAATGGTTTAAAAAGGATTCCTACAAGACAACTAATGCATAATCAAATTTCACACTTGTATAAATAATAGTAATGTAACACCCCGCGATTTTAACGGTCGAATATTTAAATGATTAATTTAAATATTTAATCATTAAACAATGGAATGCCTCTTATACTTGACTTTTACGAACAAGCAAATTGGAACTCGATACACCCATAGTTGAGTTTGCTTTTTCAACGCGAGTAAAATGAGCATAAACTTGACTACTTTTGGAATGGTGATTTTCGGGAATGAATAGTGTCGGATGAAGAGAATTGGGCTAAGCCCGCTAGCTTACCCTAACTTAGCTTATATGTAGCTAATCTCTTCATCTTATTTCCATTCCATGTTACTTTTCATTCCATTCTCCTAATCACTTTCCTAATCTCACCTTAAGCCTAAACCCTAGATCTACTATTCTTGACTAAATAAAATTCCTAAATTCAGACTAAAATCACAACAATTCCTCTCTACCTATTCCTCACAAAACTCGTGAAGGACTTGGCTTGGATTGGAGTTTCGGTGTTCATTTCAAAATTTAAAGGAAGCTACGAAGTAGATTTTGGTGATTAGAGACTGGTTTAGGGAAAAGCAAGATGAATGGAATGATTCTCCTATTTAATTTGAGTATTTTACTTCATTAATTCATAAATTTATAATAACGAAGTAATATGGAATGATTTGGAGAATACTATGCCATTGTTTAGGCTTATGTTCATGTTGTAAACATGATTGAATTAACTCATTATTAGTTTGAGACCATAATTCCTATTTTTGGAAATAGTTAGTAAGCCCTAACTTTGATTATGGAGTAAGTGTTTGATTTTGAGTGATGCTGTGATTGACTAGAGGTTAATTACATGATATAAGTGCATATCCTTGATTAGCAATAATAATACTAATTTAAATAGTTTTAGAGAAAGTAAGTAAGCTAATTATGTAATATGAAGCATAATTAGTACTTATAAATATTGTTTAAAGTAAAGAAATGATTTTTAAAAGTGAATAGTTTTATTTATAAATATCAAACAAATAATTTTATAAATAAAATTAATATTTTATAAGTGATTTTATAAAATAGTATAAAAGTGATATTTTATAAAGTAGTTGATTTTATAAAATAGTAAGAAAGTGATATTTTATGAAATTGTGATTTTTGTAAAATAATATGAATAAGACATTTTGTAAAATGGTTATAAGATTTTATAATTTTTTTATAAAAGGAATACTTAATTATAAAAGAAGAGATTTAGTATTTTGAAGGCTTAAATGATTTTATTAGCTAGTATTGTATTTTATAAAATGACATGAGATTTTATAAAAAGGATGTTTTACTTTTATTGAAAAGATTTAGTAAATAAAAGTAAGATGTGATTAAGTAATAAAATAATTACTTATTTAAATATACCCATATGTATATGGGTATGGGTAAGTATACATATACATGTATTTGAAGATATATAACAATTAAAACATTGTGCAAATTGTATTTAGAATTGTTGTATGTTTGGTGTTTATATATGTATGTATGTATATATCTAATTGTTTGATTATTTAGTTATATTATTGAATACAAGCTTGTTGCGAGCGTTTCACGTACCCATAGCGACCATCGTGTGCGTTAAGTTGCATGAGAGTATACAGGGTCGAGTAACCACCCCGGTGAAGTCTGGAATGATACTTGAAAAGTTGTTGTGTATTTGCTCGAGCATGTGTGCATAAGCATGCAAAAATGAGTGTATCGACACATATAAGCTACGCACAAGGCAAGGAGGCCGGGTATGTCCTTTTGGCACGTTAAAGGAAGCTAGGTCGCTATAATCATTTGTTGAACTCTACTCATGCAAATTGTGGATTTTGGTATCGAAGCCGGTTTTGAGTATAGGATCTACTTCCAAATCATTAACAAATGAATCTCGGTAGATGCCCGATGTGATAGAAGCAGGTTCTGGAAGCAAGGCGACTCATCGTACGAAGCGCCAGAAGAAATGGCCTGTGAATCTACGATCCGAGGGGAGAATTCTCCCTGACCCAGGTTCACAATCTGGGAATAGCAGGGTTCAGTCGACCGAGAGAATGCTTAAGTTGATTGAACATGAGTAATAGTGTTGATTGAAGGGGAAAGCCACAAAACAAAAGACTGGGGGATAATTCCCAATCGATTGAAATTTTCCCCATTTTAGTTGACTGAGAATTATTTTAGTCGATTGAGTACTGGGCAGTGGCTAAACTTTAGGGAATCTCTTCCCTGTTCAAGCATGGTTTTTCATGGTGTTCTGGAATGACTTCGAGATAGCTTTGGGCCACTCGAGGAGGTGTGTCGCAAGGTGAAACTCATGATTCAGATATGAATGTTAACTGATTCATTTGTAATCAATAACGATCGGGCATGGGGTCGATACGGCGATTGGTCACACAATCATGTCTGACAAGCATGTACGATCGAATGGAGTAAATTTGTATCTTTGGGAGTTGAACCCAAGGGATGTATAGTTAGATAATTTGTATCGGTCTTATATTAGTGATGGTGCACAATACTGATCTTATATTAGTAATCATACATCATATTGGACTTATATTAGTGGTCATGCCTATTATTGGATCCTGATAAATGTCTGGGTATGTTAGTGTGATGGCTTATGGGATCATGATAGATGTCTGGGTACGTTAGTGTGATGACTCTACTTATTATAAGATCGAGATAGATGTCTAGGTATGTTAGTGTGCTGACTATATTTATTGTTGGATCCTGATAGATGTCTGCATATGTTAATGTGTTGGCACTACTTATTATGGGATCGTGGTAGATGTTTGGGTACGTTAATGTGCTGACTCTACTTGTTATAAGATTGAGATAGATGTCTGGGTACGTTAGTGTGCTAACTCTATTTATTATAAGATCGAGATAGATTTCTGGGTATGTTAACATGCTGACTCTATATATTATTGGACCGCGACAATTGCCTGAGCACGTTAATGTACTAGCCCTGTTTATATTGAATCGTTGGATCGTGATAATTGTCCATTGTTGACTCCACCCATTAGTAACGACGTGTATTGATTTGTATTCCTTAATTATCTTCCATTGTTATGTTATGTGTGTTATTAGTTGGTTGTGTTATTATTGTTGCATTTGCTATTATTTTGTACTTAGCGATTGACTTATATTCTGATCACCCTACTTTGGACGTTGGGTTAATTTTAGCATAGTGTGATATTTACATTTCAGTCACATTATATTAGTTGTGATGACTCGTTCATTATAGGAGAGGAGTAGGTTACGATATGATCACCCATCTTTTGGACGAGTTTACTATACCTGTTTATAGGCAGTCTGGATTACCCCTGAGCCCCGATTGTAGAGAAACCGGATGTGCCTTAATAGTTGTTGTTTATTTGTGTATAGTTTTAGTATATTTTGAGATAGTTTCCCTTACACCAGGCTTTAAGTCTGACCCGCATTTTATTTTTGTCCGTTAATGTCATGGCAACTCTCAGATATTCAAGTGAGTAGTTTTGGGAGTCAAGTGTTCTGGGGATACGCTAGCAGGAAGTGTAGATAGAGCATTTTGTAGGCGTGGCATTAATATTTTGAGATATATATAATTGATATTTTAGTAGCATATGACACACCTTTTATTTGTATATGAGACTGTTGTATCGGATATTTATTTAGAGCTTCATGCTTTTGGAGTTGATATATTCTGACTTTCTGTATTGATATTTACTTATCAGTTGCTTCCACTAGTGCAGTCTCTTATATATATTGTCATTCTATTTTATTCATGTATATTCAACATATTATATGTTGTCATTCCATTATGAGATCCCATCGATGTCTTGGTTTAGTGTTTTGTTCTAAATTTTACCCTAACGATCTGTCTTTTGTGAGATTCAGGAGTTTGTCGTTGTTATGAGATGCTAACTTTTAGGTTTTGCTAAGGGAAGGTTATTACAGTTGGTATCAGAGCTTAGGCTCAACACTCAAACCAAGTAGACTAATTTGAGTTAATCAATCTAGTAAAAGGAGATACGTTGGGAGAGTCTACTTTTATTTTTCTACTATATTATACTCTATACCTTATTTGTCTTCTAGACTTTGATTTATTTCCATCGCTAGTTGCCAAGGTATCTTCATCAGGATATCAGTATGAGTTGGCGAAGTACATGGGTGACTGCAGATAGGCAGTCTGAGATGCTTGTTTCATTCAAAGAGTATTTAGCTACTGTAAAATATGTTCCATCGCCCCAGAACATTTCCAGAAAATGCGATTAGCGTCAGAAGTAGTGTGGCCCTTGGGGCATCAATACTTCTAGCTCCACTAACTTTAAGCAGTGTCAAAATTTCCTTAGTCTTAGAGGGAATCCATATCTGAGTCCTGAGACTGTTGCTGAGACACGGTCTTGTACAAGTGCATGAGAAGGCTTTCATTGATATAGGTCTAGAGTATGTTCTCATAAGGAAGATTTTGTCTCGGCATTCTGAGAAAGGAGACTTTGGCTGGGTAGGATGGATTGTTTGTGTGACTGATAAGCAGACTTGTGATTTGGAATTTATTTAGACGTCGCTTTGATTCTAAGTTCATTTCTAAGAACGAGAAGAGTGTGTAGCTTAACGTTCCATCCATCTTGAGCAGGACAGCTTATCAGTGAAGGAGTGTTAACCAATTCAACCTTTTGTTTTTGGGGTTTGAGGTGGTCGGTACTCCGTTGTTCCGGGCAAAGAGATTTGCCATGGGTCTTAAAGCATTAGTTGGGGGTTCATTTCTTAGCCTTACTCTTATTAGTGTCCACTTTTGAATATCTCATTGGGATGGTTCTCCTTAGTGAGAATTCTCACGTGATATCGTCGAGTTAATGAAAGTGGAAAGCCACCGAAACTTCAACCGAAGCATAAAGGCCATGATACAAGGAAGATTGAGCTTATGCAAAGAAGAAGCTGGCCTAATATGTCACGCTCGCGGCGCATGGGGACATTTCGCTGTGAAATGTTATCGAGCTAAAGCGAAGCATAAGTGCTTCAATTGCGATTGGCTTAATCACTTGAAGAAGGACTATTCTACATTTTTGAAGGGTGTAAGTGATGATGACTTGTACCTTTTAAGCATTACCAGGTCCTAGTAGTCTTATGGGTCAAGAAAAACGAAAGGAGCTTATGTAGTGAGACATTGTATAAGTTACTAGTTACTCGGTAGATAGGCTAAACTTAATACCTTTCATAGTAGGTAAATTCTTCGGTAGAGATTAACCTTGTATGAGTCACCTTAGTTGAAATACTAAGGTGAAGCGACCAAGAGTATTACCATTCTAACTTGATGCACGAGCTTTCAAGTTAAAGGAGTTGGTCGATGAAGTGTAACTTAGATTTATATCCAAGTAGGGATCACCGGATGCATAGTAATAAGCAAAGACTGAACTGATGACTTATAGGCATTTACCTAGAGTTATTGTGTTATAATCGTTTTTCTTTATGTTAGTAAACCTCAGGTGATGGGAGTAATCCCATGTGCCGAAAGGGACATTTTCTAGAGATTGGTCCATTCACGTGCCAGTTCTTAACCTATAGTTTGAGCGCAAAGTTTCTAGGTGATTTGCAATAGTCAGGGATGGGTTTTCACTTGATTCTAATGGACGAACCCTTGAATCGGATTATTGGGATGACTGAGAGATTTTCGAAGCATGACCTTAGTCGTGGAAGGATATTTTTGTAACACCCCAAATTTTTGGTAATATTATTTAGGATATTTAATTAGTTGAATTAAATAAAATAATGTGTTGATTAGGGGATTGAGATTTGATTTAATTAAGGTACAGCCGTGCCATTTAACCATAAATTAAAATAAGAGTTAACTTGAAATAGAGGAGGGATAAAATAGGAAAGAGGTCATTCCTATATCCTCCAAACCTTGGCCATGTAAGATTTTACACGTTCATTTCATTTTCAAAAATTTTAAAAGAGGTCGGCCACCATTAACAAGGAAGAGAAGAAGAAAAGCTAGGAAGAAGCTAATTCAAATCAAATCTATTCACATCTCAATCTCCATAATCTCTAAAAGCTAATGTGAATAATATTTACATCTCATTTTTTATTATGCTTTCGGTTTTAATATGAATTCCGAATATTTTGCGATGACTAGCCATGTTTTTTAACGATGGAATGAATATATATACTTGTTGATGAATCATGGTTATTCATATTGAATTTATGTTATGTTTTAAGATGAAAAACCCTATAAAATGACATCCAATTACCTTGCAAATTTTTGTGAAGATCATAAATATTATTTTGGAGATGGGTTTCAATTTTAAGGTTTTGTTGAATTTTTGTGGAATTAATATGAATTTTCTAGTAAAGAAAATGGAATTTTGGGTTATAAATTAATTATGGGTAAATAATTAATTACTTGGGTTTGAAATTTTTATATGTAGTAAAACATATATAAGGTGATTTTTTGGAATTTTTCTAGATTTTTCCTAAGTGTTTCAATAGTTATATAAAATTATTTAAGGTATGAGACTTAAATGTTTTATATAATTAAAAGAGGAGAAGGGTCTTTTTGTAAAAGATTTAAATTATTAAATT
Source organism: Allium fistulosum (assembly GCA_030737815.1). NCBI lineage: Eukaryota > Viridiplantae > Streptophyta > Magnoliopsida > Asparagales > Amaryllidaceae > Allium > Allium fistulosum. The sequence continues at coordinate 387,028,015 of CM060905.1, read as the reverse complement.
TGGAAAAGTCGGCAGCACTTTTGATAAAGTGCGGTACTTTTTGTTGGTAAAGAAAGAGGCAACCAATCACAATTAGACACGTAAGGTAGGTTAGGTGAAAAGAACTATTTGCTACAAGTTTTCCACTTTTTCATCTCTTTCGACACCAGGTTCCGCCACCATAACTATCGCCTCCGACATAGTCGAAACCAATGCAGATGGTATCAGGCATCTGGTGCGTAATGTATTGGATGAGGCTGGAAGGTAGGGAGTCAAAACCATGGGTTTCGAAGGGGTTGAGGCAGTCCTTTGTTTTTAGATTAAAGAAATACGCCTACTTGCTTTAGAACTATATTGCTTTCGACTAAGTAGCTTTCGACCAAGTCAAATGATTTAAAAGAAATGGTTTCCATTTGGTTGCGCCTCTATTTTTAAAATGATTGCTTTTGACTAAGTCGAGACCTTTTTGTTGCCGCCTTTCTACCTTTCGAACCAGATGGTTTCGAAGGGGTTGTTTTGTTTTTCTAAAACCTGGCCACCTCTCCAATACATTCGAAGGGATGGTTTCGACACTATCACTTCATTATTTAGGAAATGGTTTCGAAGCAGTTGCTTTCGACTCAAATGTTTTAAGGACCCTTTTTCCATAAGTAAAGTAAAACCCAAATGGTTTCGAAAGAGATAGTTTTAAAAGGTTTCGAAACTGATGCTTTCGACTTTAGTGGGTTTATGATCCTTTTGCTCTACTTGAAGGCAGAATCCAAGTGGTTTCGACCGAAATGTTTTTGAATGGTTTCGAAAGGTTTCCACATGTTTTAAATTGAACCCAAAGTGCTTTCGAAAGGATTGAGTTTGACTATTTCGAAAGGTTTAATGAATGGTTTCGAAAGGGATGGTTCCCCAGGGTTTCGAAAGGATTGAAAGGAAAGGATTTCCGATGTTTTCGAAAGGGAACACTTAGAAGGTTTTAAAAGGGGGATGTCTGTTATTTTGAAGCTTTCGGAGAAAAGAAAGGAAAGGATTTTCCAATGTTTTCGAAAGGCAGTATTTAATGGTTTCGAAAGGGGTTTTCCAATGGTTTCGAAGGGGTTACTTCAAGGGTTTCAAAGGGTTGTTTAAACGGTTTTAAACAAAGGTTTCGAATGTAATAAATAGGCAATATAGCCTAAGTATTTTCAAGTTAAAAGGGTTTTGACTTGTTTTGGAAGGATAGCTAATCCTTATTAAATCGCATCAACCTTATTTTGATTAAAGTATACATATCATGGCAAAATGGCATAGAGTAAAGCTAAAGATATATTTTTCTTGTACATATATATGTATATATGATTTTAAGGACTAAATCATTTTGAAAAGGTTTTCAAGGAAAATTTAAAGGGTAGTTAACCCTAAGAAAATAATTCAGATAGTTAGTCCATTTTGCAGGCGGTCGGCCTAGATTTCCGACAGTTAATCCAGTTTGCGGGCGGTCGGCCTAGATTTCCGACAGTTAATCCAGTTTGCGGGCAGCCAGCCCAGTTGTATGGACAGATAGTCCATTTGTAGCATAACGGACCTTGCTATTATGTGTGGGTAGATAGTTCACATATTACCTGTTTTACAGATAGATGGTCCATTTATTGGCATAAAGGATATTGCTATTTTGATATAATCAGTTTGATTAACCAGTTTGGTTCCAGCTAGCAAAGGATTGCAAAATATATATTTTGATAAGGATACAAGTGAGGGGAAACCCGTTTCGCTAAGTGGCGTGGTCTCACTTAATATCAGTAAACCGAGATGTAACAGAATTATTTACACCGGGCTTTACGTCCGACTCGAAGTTTTTGTTTCCCTTTAAACTCTCGGGTACTCAAAATTGATTTGAGTAGGCTAAGGGTTGAGGTTTTCTGGTTTTTGTCTTTTGGCGAGTAAAGCATCCGAAGATGAGCAGGTGGCTGACGGATAGCTAATTAGGATTTTCCGTTTCATTTTGTTTTGATTTCGCTGTGTATATAAGTCAAATATGACTATATTGCTTTAATCAACCAAGGGGGCATCGTCATATGTCGCTCTAGGCGTATTTTGTAACGATATATTTAATCAGTGCCTGGGAAACGTTAAGGGATTATGTAACATGAATATGAATTATTGTTTTGAAATGTAATCAGCAAAATGGTGTTTTGAAATCTGAGGTTTTATTCATATTCATGTGCTTCTGATATTATGGATATCATTATCATTACCGTATTTTGTCACCAGAAGTTAACACTATGGATGACTGCAGCATCTGTAGCACTTAGCTTTTGGCCTCCAGATACGGGATGTTACAACTAGGTATCAGAGCATGGTTTATGAAAAACTTTAAATTAAAAATGGTTTTTAAAACATAATCCTAAAGGAAATAGAGTAAGATTGGGGTATGGGATAACGCTATAACAATGTACTTGTAGTTGTTATATATAAGTATACGCTTTATCTCTAGACTCCTATCTTTGTTAGGTTATTTTCTGTACCTCATAAGATTTGAATACAGTATGGAAGGAAGAAGAGGAAGCGTTAACCAAGGAGGGGAGGGCACCGAAGGAAATGCCATGTAATGACTCGTAAATTTTAATGATTTTTAAATAATGTAATTAACTAAATTTTTCATGAAAATTTAACAATTAAATTTAGCGAGGAAGATTTGATATTTGGTGTGCGTCTATTTAAACGTAGCAAATGTCAGATTTCCATAAGAAAATACGTAAGTTGGTTCTGCTGTGTAATTTTCAATTTCAATTTAAAATCAGTTAATTTGATGAAAATAAAATATTTTCGAAATCTGAATATTTTTATATAATAAAAATGTAAATGAGTTTTTGAGTGAGACGTCATATTTTGTTTCGTCAAATTTGGACTGCTCTAGCTCCGTTTATCTTATTTTCGGCGGTTTAGCAGCATTTTGGCAGCGAATATTGACTTTTGATCGGATGATCGTATTGCTGATATTTGTGTACCATTTTGTTCCTCTTGTCGTGCTGATCTCCGCAGTATATTCATTTATGTGTTTCGGCGTCCGGTGGACGGCGAAATCTGTGAAACAGTGGACAGTATCGGTACTCGTTTTGAGCCTTTTGATTTCCTTGTGTCCATTCGTTACCTACCGTGAAAATCAATAGACATCAAAAATTAATATTTTTAGTTTTGACCTTCACTATTCCCAACATTCAATATAATATCTGGTTCCTTCCATTTGCATTGGTTCATTCATTTCTCTTTTTCTGCCACTCCTTCATTTCTGTTCATTACAATTGAAAGAAAATTTTATATAATATAATAAAATAATATATTAATATTAAGTTACAACTTGCCTGAAGCCTACAATTTTCGCATGAACCTATTTCTCGACCGCGTCCATCTTCCTTACGGTCGAGCACCACCAATCGTTTCCACCTCCACCATGCCACCCTCTGCCTCCGTGCTCTGCCGCCCTTCCACCATCTCAACCCCGCCTCAGCCCGACCAAACCAAACAGCTCCAGACCCACCTCTATGAAACCATCTACCTCCTCCCCTTCTCACCGAGATCCGCCACCGCCTACTGCTACCCTTCATTTTCAGGGCAGCAACCCATGTCCTCCTCCATTAGCAATTTTGGCCTTCCCATCCAAAGCTATCTTCAGATTCCAGCCTGTTATCTGCTCCACTCCCATCGACTAACATCCACCCGCGCTCCTTTCCCCTTCCAAACTGTCGAGCCAGCCTTTTTAACCCGCCTTATCTCCTCCACGTCCGTGCTCACACCCACAGCAACCCTGTTTCTATCACCCACTGTCAACTGAGTCAGCCACACTTGCCTCGACCGCCCCTGACCCTGCTACGCCCTCCACGTTCAACCAAAACAAAGCGTCAGCCCTCCACATCACCATATTTCAGCTTGTCACCTTGCATCGGCCCACCTCCATTTCTCAATGCCGTGCCCGCCTATGACTAAACCGAACGCCACCCTCACCCCTCCCATTTTCTCTCGACAGCAACCACCAGAGCACAACATCCACTTAGCCCTGTCGGGCCACCTTTGCAGTAGCCTCATACCCTCCAAGCCTCTTCCCTTTTCTCTTGTGATTGCTTTGAAAAGATATTTATTTTAAAAACATTGTTTTAGAAATAAATATAGATATTTTGGTTTTCAATATATGTGTTTTTAGTAAATATTGATTTTTAATATAAAAAAATATAATATGCTTATGTTGATATTTTGAAATGAATATATATATGTAATATGTCATGATAGTATTTTGAAATGTATCTATATAATATGTTTATATTAATATTTTGAAATAGATTTTATGATTTTAAACATATACAGATATTATGTTTAAATATTTAATTGAAGAATTGTGAAAATATAGGTTTTATTAAATATTGATTTTTAAATTATAATATGAAGATTTTTATTTTAAATATGTGTTTTAAATTGAATATTGATTTTAACTTATAATATATAAGGGTTTATTTGAATATGTGAGTAGATTTTTTATTCTTAAAATTTATATATATTTTTTGTTTTATCGATTTTAGAATTCCAACCTAGCTTTGCTTTGTCCATAGACTTCATGTTCAGCGTGTTGTGCTTTGGAATTTGTTGTTTGGATTCATGGCTTGTTGTGTTGTGTATCTTCTCTAGCCTCGAAAGGTAAGCAATCACTCACGATTAACATTCTTATATATAGTAAATTTAATTCACATGAAATGACGATTGCAATATGTTGTTAAATTTTGAATTGGTTAGAAATTTATTTCTTAAGTATGACATGTTATTATATGTATTTGTTAACCTATGATTGATTGATATATGACACCATAACATGTTGTGTGTGTGTGTATATATATATTTAAATTTGTTAATTATGATATATGCTTGTCAGTGATAAGTTATGTTATCTTATATTATCATGCTATTATTCTCACACTGCAAGTTCCATGTTGGTTTAGGAAATCCCAATGGGTTGAAATGATACATACCCGAACGATCTTATAGATTAGGGGAAAATCACTATGGGTTGAAATGATAAACCCAAGCGATTTTCATTAATCTTGAAGTTTTGGGATTGCGGGTTGAAATGATATATATCCGTAAAAATTTAAATTATTGTGGATTGAAATGATAAATATCTGTATCACTTGACCATAGGATAGAAAATTATATACGGACACCGTTGGTCTATTTTGAAAAATGATTTCCAAAGTTTTGAAAGGAAATAGATGGGTTTTAATAAATATTGATTTTTGAATATAATATAAAGATTTTATATAAGTAAAATTTAGATGTTAAATTATATGTTGGGAAATTTTAAAATTTATAAGTTAAGTTTGAAAAAAGTAAATTTTAAGATTTTACTTATAATTTTATTATTTTAAATATATAAAATAAGGTTTGATATAAAATAAAAATTTAATTTAACTAATATATATATAATATGTTTTAAACTATTTATTTTAAATTTATATTAATAATTTAAAACAAATTTTGTAATAACTTTAATAAATTAAGGTTGAAAGATGAACTGAAATTGATTTGAAATTCTATTTGTTTAAGAATTGTATTTATATAAAAATTGATATGAAACGTATTAATTTTGAGATTTTAAAGATATGATTTTATAACTTGATAACTGGATTTTGATTAAAGGTGATTAAATGAATATTTTCAAATTTAAATAAAATTGAAATTGAATATTGAATATTGATTTAAATTTGTAATTTGAGATTTTATTTAAATTTTATTAAAAATGATTAAGCGAATATTTTCAAGTTTAAATAGAATTAAAGTTGAATTTTGAAATATAAATGAAATTTATCAAATTGAGTTATTGTAAATGTTTGAATATTTAAATTCTGAAACCTATTGGATTTGAAGTGGTTTAAATTTATAGTTCAAACTTGGATTTGAAATCGATATAAGTTAAAATGGTTTTAATAAGAATTTGAAGTGAACCTTTAACCCTTTTAATTGAAATCGTTGAACTGGATTGGCTTAAATTGAATTTAGAACTTAAGTTAATCTGAATTAATTTGTGAAATTGGAAGAAACAATTCTAATCTGAAACTATTTTCGGTATAGTTCATTTTTAATATATAAACTATTTTAATTTATAACCTATTTTTAAATATATAAACTATTTTTAATTTACAACTATTTCAATAAATATAAACTATTTTCAATATTTAAACTATTTAAGTTGGAACTGTTATGATTTAGATTTAATGGATTTAAATGCGAATATTTTGATATGATAGTTTAAACTATTTTGTGGTTATGATTTTGGAAGTGAATATTATTTCGGAAGAGATATGATTTCGAAAGTGAATATGATTTTGGAAGTAATATGATTTTGAAATAAATATGATATTTTGATATGAATTATGAACTGTTTGAAATGAAAATGACCACGGTGTGAAATAAGTGTTTGGTTGTTAAAGAGACCGGGATCGGATATTGTCATACTCTCTGCCAATAGCAAAAACCACTTTAACAACTATGCACGTGGCGGAGAATCCAGAACGAAGTAGGATGGTTTGGCGACATCTATATGAGGTATGAGCGCAGCCCTGACTCCCGCGAGTCAGCTTGAAGTGGCTAAAACAGGAGCCATGCCGGGCTAAGTGAGGTTGCTCCTCCGATCGGGCACATTTCTTCGATACCATTCTATTACTTTGTGATTTGATTGGGTGCACCTTTGATTTGGGAGTGTGTCTCGAGGTGGGCGGTAGTAGCTGCTATGCGTTACCACCAATCCGGATCAGCAAAAACGGTAGTATCCTACCCTGGGGATTGCCTCGCATGCCTTGTCACATGCCTTATCGCGCCTTCTACGAGTTTGGTTTGTACCGTACCTATGGAGTGCCCTCTGATAGCCCTCCAGTTTACAGAGGAATTACGGTACTGTGTAGACTACGGGAATATATAAAATGCGTTAAGGGGGAAATGGGTAACGCCTTAATGCTATTTTAATAGTTTATTTTACTGTAGACATTATTTATGTAGCGTATTGTACTATGTATGTGATGTGCACGTAAATGTGCATATATTTACATTCATATTTTATCGCTTTTTATTTAAATAAACATCATATTTGGGCATTTTACATGTTAAAACCAAAATTCAATTATTTTCAAACCATCATATTTTCATCTTCGTTCAGGGGCAAAATGGTCATTTTTTTGCATGTGAAAATTTGAGAATTTTTACTTGGACATTTTTGATGATTTTAATAGGAATTTGGATGCATATAGAAGAGGCTTATATGAAGATACATGCATGCACAAATGAATACAAAGGAAAGAAGAGGGAAATGATTCAAGTCCAAGATCATGGAGGACCCCACCCACTTGCCTAAATCTACAATTAGAAGCTAATGGACAACTAAGTGGAGGTTAAAGCTTCATGGACATCAAATGATGGATTAATTAGTGGCTAATGGTTACTTGGTGGCCACACTTCATAAGGGGTATTTTGGGAAGCCCCCTAAAAATGGAATTAGGGTTTTATGCATGTATAAATAACCCTCTTATGTACATGAACATATCTGCTGCTCTTTCATTTTACTTAGGAAATTAAGAGATCAAATTGTAAGCTCAATGTTAGATGAAATAAAAAATGGCTTCCAAGCCTTTTTCTTCTCTCTTTTCTACATGCTTTTCTTTGTTTTATTGTTAATGTTTATATCTATGCTCTCTTTCTCTTATTGTTCATAGCTTAGATTTACATTTATGCACTAGTCTAATCAATTTTCTTCTAGTAGTTAATCTTCTTTTTCTTTGTTTATTCTCTACTTTCTTTCATTTTCAATGTTGAAACTTACATGTGTTGATTTGATAACACAAATGAGTAGCTAAACCCCTTCAATTTAGGGGTAATGAAGCTCTCAAATATTATGTAATTTCAACATTTTTTATGATTTATGATCTCTTTGTTTGTGCTTCATGAAAGTGAATTTTGATGCAAGTTTATACAAGTGGGTTTGATAGCTTATATTGCTTATGCAAATGAGCTATTCTTATTCAACATAAACACAATTTGCTTCATCATTTGCTAATCAATTTTTGATTGTGAAATTAAAGTAAAAATGAAATTTGATGATCTATATTACTAGTTACAATAGTAAATAGATCATACTTAAAATAGCTTTTGGTTTGGCTTCATTTCATGAGAATTATAAGTGGTTTATTTGTTTTATTATAGTTTGATGGTTTGAGTTATGTTAACTAATAACATAAACAAACCATACTTATGATAAATACTACAATATTTCACTTAATATCAAAGCTAGAGATCACAAATTGTTTGTTTGTTGATTTACAAAAACATGAGAGTGGATTTGCCTCTAAATTGTTCTTTAGTTCAATAGTTTTTTAATCAAATTTTAATTCTAGTTAACAATTTCTCCTCCATTTGGTCTAATTTGATTGGATAGGTTTTTAAAATCTAACAATTCCCTACGGATCGATCCGTAGTCGCCACGTACTTCAATAGTACGCCGTGCGCTTGCGGTTATTTTAATTTGAAAATTTTCAACTATTTTCTAAACCGATAGAAAATTAGCCGTCGAACAAGTTTTTGGCGCCGTTGCCGGAAAGTTGCTTTGATTTTGATTTTCTATTCTTCGGATTATTTTTGTTTGATTTTATCGTGTGTTTGTTTTGTGTGTTTTTATTATAAAAAAAATTATGTGTATATTTGTTGTATGAATTTATTTGTATGCTTGTTTCTTTGTTTTTTATTTTGCATTGCATTTACATATTTTTTTAATTTAAAAAGAAAAAAAACTACACAATTTTTTTTAAAAAAATTATTCATTCACATTTTCATATTGCATTTACATCTTTCATTTTCTTTTCTTTTCTTTTCTACAGATTTACAAAAAAACAAACAAACTGTGCATATTTCCTGTGCACTATGCACACTACCCTGTTCCACAATCTCCCACTGGCCATAGCAACTACAGCCAATTCAATACCCACCAAGCAGTTCACTCCCCTGCCATCTACTTGCATAGTCTTCCCACTTGTCTATAACAATCCACCATTCCCTCACCATCTTGTAGGCAACACCATAGATCATCAAATAACTCCTCAACTTCACCACCCCAGTGCACTACCCCTACATTGCACACTGTCATCATTACCTATTCACAAATACACCACACCATACTTCTCCATCTCAGTAAACATCTGCTCTTCCTCGACATTCAGCAATTCACCAAAACAACTTCCCCACAATACAATCTTCCACTGACAACTGCACAGCCCCGTGCTAACAACCATCATTCTACATACCTACTCAACCACCTCACTACCAATAACCCCACATTGCACTGCCAATATCCCTTCCACAACAGCCATCCAATAACTGCCTTGCTTCCATCTACCCCCTCCACATACAACTTGCAAAACTGTGTCAGTTGCACATCCTGACCACGACTCTTCCTACCTTCCCCTACCTCACTGAGCACCCCTCTGCCTTGACTTCACCAGTACAGCAATAGCAAGCATTGCCTGCATACTAACCATCCCCTATATCTTCCCAACTGCCCACCATCTCATCTCCACTTTTCCCTACTTGCAGCCGAGAATCGCCTGAACCTAGCAACCAAAATCGGACCAACCACTTCACCAAAAAAAGACCGCTGCTATTTGCAACCTACATCAACCTGCAATCTCTCATCCTTCATCAACACCAAACTTCTCATACATCAACCAATCAACAGCCGTGCTTGCCTGCTGAGCCACTGCATCAACCAGGACTGACCATCACTGTTGTGTTTTCCCTCAGCCACCACCATCTCCCATTATTGCCTTACTGCTGCAGCTCAAAGCCAACATTTCTCATCTTTTCTGTCAATTTCACATCTTCAAACCTTCTCTGCCAAACTTCCTCTGATCCTACAGCATCACCATCAACATACGACCCAACCATCCCACTACAACCATAAAAACTACAACCATTTCAACATTTACCATCCAAAAAAAACTACAGTGTTACACTAACCTTCATCCCTTCGACAATCGAACTCCTCCAACTAGCCCAGTTACACGCTGTCAACCTTCCCAAATAAAACATCATATATCGTCGCACTGCAATCCTCCTCTAACAACCTCATTAACTCAGCTTCATCACCGCAAGCAACGATTTCCAATTCCACAGCAGCAAGCCGAGCAACCACCACACATCCCCCTACTGCTCCATTTACAGCCATCAAAATCAAATCGCTGACACCCCCAAAATCACAATCTCCTCCAAAATCATCGAACTACACCGCCTACAACAAGCGCCCCTCAACCCCACAGTTCTAACCCCACCCAAAATCGAACTCGAGAATAGCAGGCTTCACCTACCTCGAATAAACAGCATCGACAACCCCAACCTCAAAGCTCAACCTCGACCACTTCGAAATTGTTTTCAAGCATGAATTCGAAGTCGCGAGATTTAAATTTGGAATCGATTTAATCAATTTCATGTTTGTCTTTGTTTTGAATTTAGAAACAAAAAAAATTATAAGATGAGGGGGATTTGGGTTTGCAAACTGTAGTGTTTGGATCGGTGATTTTTATTGGGCCGGAGTTGAGTGTTTCTTTTCATTTTTTTCATTTTTTTGTTGAGTTTAATTTGTTTAAGTTTTTTTTTTGTTAAGTTAAGTCTCTCTTTGCAAAAAAAAGGGATTACAAGTTATTTTCAAAAGAAGGGTTTGCTTCCTTTTAAAAATAAATAAATAAATAAATATTTAAATTATAAATTTGTTTGTTTTAATTTGTATTGTTTTTTTTCAGTTGTTTAAAATTTCTTCAATTGATATAAAAAAAACTCAAAAAAAAATTACAATTGTATATATCTTGTTTATAGTTTCAGGTTGCCAAAGTAGAAAATTGAAAAAAAAAGGCCCGTTGCCAAAAATAATCGCCTTGCTTGCTTGCTAAAAAAACGCCGGTAAAAAAATTGCTAATAAATTCTACACGCTCTGGTATCGTGCTTTCATCTCTAGTTTTTATTTATCTTGCAATGTTGGTTGCTTGTATTTGCATATATAAAAAATTTCAAAACCCTAAAACAAAAACAAACTTCATTTTAGTTGCATTGTAAATTCACGTTAATTTTTGTTTTGCATTCATCTCATCTTGTTTTATTTTCTAAGGGCGATACACCAATTCACAAAAGGTGAGGGATTTCATCACCCTTTCCTTAGCCCAGAAATGCATTTCATCGTAGAATTTGACTAATAATAAAGGTTAGAAATTGGACTTAAGGGTGTCACGAGCTCACTTAGGGCTTAATTGTATCTTCAGAGTTGTTTTCTTTGAACAATTTTATTTCTTGGTGTCTAGGCTACGGCAGAGTAATAACCATTTATAAATATTACGGTGATTCGTAAATATTATAGTGGTTGTTCCTCTGAAGGTACTTAAACATTTGGCTGCATTGCTACGGTGATTCGTGGGGCACCGATAACCCATGCCCGTTACTTGGCTTAGAAATTTTTTATTAATTTAAGACAAAGTGTTATTATACAATTTTGGGTTAGGAGCTACTAAGGACAGAAAACTGTAATTAAGTCCTTTGCATTCATTTAGTTGCATTAGTGCATGCATATATAAAAAAAATCCAAAAAAAATTTGTAAATTTTACTTAACTTAGTTTTTAGTCCAAAAAAAAATTCCTTCATTCCTTTCCTTTGAAAATTTTCAATCAAAAACAAAAATCCAAAAAAAAAAATCTTTTCGAAAAGAAAAAAAATTCAAAAATCAATTTTTCAATTTCTAAAAACAAAAAAAAATTTGAAAAAATCCTTTTGGTAAATATCTGAAAATTCAAAAACAAAAAAAACAAATATAAAAAAAATTTGAAAAACCGAAAACAAAACAAAAATCAAACTTCTCTTTTGAAAATAAATTTCACTTAGTAAATAGTTTTTTTCCTTGTAAAAAAAACAAAAACAAACAAATTTTTCACTTTGTTTTTCAAATCTTCTTTCATTCTCTAAACTCGATTCTAACTTCTTTCTCTTCTCGACTTTCACTTGTGCATGAGTACTTGGACTCGTGACACAACAACTAACCGTTTCACTCGAACAGACGATCCTCCCAAAATGGCGAACGAGAATGCCCCTCGAACTCTTATGGATAGAATCTTTCCCGATAGAGTTTATATTCCATCTTGCATCACGTTACCCGCCCCTACGGGTAACCATTTCGAAACTCACTCGAACCATATTGCCACACTTCCAAAATTTGGCAATTTCGAGCACGATGACCCATACATTTTTTTGACTAAATTCGAACAAGTTTGTCCAACCATAAAACTCCAACAACTTTCCGATGACGGAATCAAGCTTTGATTAATCCCATTCGCTCTTATGGATTACGCTGAAAAATTGTTGTACAACTTACCATCGAATTCGATTAAAACGTGGGAAGAATTCGTAAAAGCTTTCTTAAAAAATTTCTACCCCTTGAAAAAAACGAGTAGAATCCGAAATGAAATTGTAAAATTTTCATCAATTCAAGGGAGAACCATTCAGAAAATATTTTGAAAAATTCAAAGAGCTTTTGATAAAATGTCCACACCATAACTTTGAAAAATGGACGATATGCCAAATCTTATACGATGGACTCGAAAATAGCTCACGAACCATGCTTGAATCAATGTGCCAAGGCAACTTTCTTGCCCAAAATCACGACGATGCTTGGAAATTTCTTGAAAACCTCGTCGAAAAATCATCCCAATGGGAACGTTCGAACGAAAAATCAATTTACTCACGATCGAGTGCACACTCGATAGGATCTTCTTTTGCTTTGGAAGCTAAGATCGACGCAATGATTAAAAAATTCGATAACATTTTCTCATCGAATCAAATGAACCAAGCTTCCCAACCAATCTGTTATAAATGCAGCGATCCTAATCATATAGCCGATTAGTGTCCCAATTCTGTCGAACAAATCAATTCTTTCAATAAAGCCAAAAACGACCCGTTTTCTCCAACGTACAACCCTGGTTGAAGAAATCATCCGAATTTTGCGTGGAATCAAAACAATCCCAACATGAATATGGTTCGTCCAAATTTTCAAGCATTTCTGAATAATGCTTCGAATCCTCCCTTTCAACCTAACAATTTTCAACCAAATTTTATGGGTCCGTCTCATAATCAACCGCAACAATCAAATTTTCAACCAAATTCTGCCCATCCTCCCCAAGACGATAAACATTTAAGTTCACTTGAGAAAAATTTTGATACGTTGGCTAAAGCAACTACTCAAAGCCTTCAATCAAACAACAATTTGTAAAATTTATTGACCTCATATATGCAAAACACGAACCAATCAATTGCAAAACTCGAAATTCAAATGAGTCAATTAGCCACGTCGGTAAGTGAACGCGAACGTGGAACATTCCCAAGCCAGCCCCTTCCAAATCCCAAAAATAAAAACACAAATTGAAATCAAGCCCATGTTGTTCAAGATAGCAATGTCACCCAATTGAATGCTATCACAACTCTCTGTTCCGGTAAAAAAATCGATAATCAAGTCGTTAATCCAAATGATTTACCGAAAACTTCTCTTGACGCTTCTAAAACAACGAACGAATCTTAACAAAACGTGGAGCCAAATGTCGAATCGAATTCCAATCAAAATTCTTCTTCTACTCGAGTAAACATGCCTGCCGAGTATCGCGTTCTGTTTCCACATCGTCTTCAACCTAAGAAACACTCGGACCAAATGGAAAAGATGTTAGAAATTTTTAAATAAGTGAAAGTTAACATCACGCTTCATGACATCGTTCAGCAAGCCCTCACGTATGCGAAATTTCTTAAGGACTTGTGCACCCAAAAGCGACACACTCAAGTGCCCAAAAAAGTCTTCTTAGCCGCCAGTTTGAGTGAAGTCTTGTCCCAATCCATGCCCATTAAATACAAAGATCCTGGTTGCCCTACGATTTCGTGTACAATTGGAGATAGGATGATTAACAAATGTTTGATAGACTTAGGTGCGAGTGTCAACTTGATTCCATACTCCTTGTACGAACAATTAGGCTTAGGTGAGCTCAAACCCACAAAAGTTACGCTTCAATTTGCTGATCGCTCGATTAAGAAGCCCGTGGGAGAAATCGAGGATGTGCTCATTCGAGTAGGGAAATTCATATTCCCCATTGAATTTATCGTTCTTGAAACACAACCCATGACAAATCCCGCGAGTCAAATTCCATTGATTTTAGGCCGACCATTCTTAGCCACCTCAAATGCCTTAATCAATTGTCGTAACTGTTCGACGAAAATCTCTTTTGGAAACATGACTTTGGATCTCAACATTTTCAATCTTGAAAACCAATCGAACGAACCTCGTGACCAAACGTTGGAAGTTAGTGCCATTTACGAAAACTTCGAAAATGAGACACTTGACCTTAACAACAAAAACGAAGCCGAGTACGAAAAATTGTTTCACGAAATTCCCAACGAGATTGAATACACTCTTCCCTTTGAATCGCTTCCAATTGAGTCTAAATCTCAACCCAAATCTTTGATCGAAAAACTCCCAAAGTTGGACCTCAAACCACTTCGCGATCACCTTAAGTATGCATACTTAGGTGAAAACGAAACTTGTCCTGTCATAATTTCTAATGATCTTTCTCTTGACCAAGAAGCTTCTCTTCTCTCTATTCTTTCGGAAAACAAGGAAGCGATGGGATGGTCCATCTCCGATATAATGGGAATTAGTCCCGCTCTTGTCCAACATCGCATCCATTTAATCGACGATGCTAAGCCTGTTCATGACATGCAACGAAGGCTTAATCCAAAAATGAAAGATGCGGTGCGTGATGAAATTCTTAAACTTCTCGACAACGGAATCATTTACCCAATCTCTGATAGTTCATGGGTTAGCCCAATTCACATTGTACCAAAAAAGTATGGACTAACCGCTGTCAAGGACGATTCAAACGAACTTATTCTAACTCGTACTCAAACGGGTTGGTGTGTTCGCATTGACTATCGAAAATTAAACGCCGCAACACGTAAGGATCACTTCCCTCTTCCATTTATTGACCAAATGATCGAACGTTTAGCCGGCCATGAATTTTACTGCTTCCTTGAAGGTTATTCCGGCTATAAGAAAATTCCCATCGCTCCCGAAGATCAAGAGAAAATGACTTTCACGTGTCCATTTGGTACCTTTGCTTATCGACGTATGCCATTCGGACTTTGTAACGCTCCTGCGACTTTCCAACGATGCATGGTTGGAATCTTTTCCGACATGATTGAACGTTTTTTAGAAGTTTTTATGGATGATTTCTCAATCTTTGGCGATTCTTTTTCCCAATGTTTACATCATCTCGAATTGGTTCTAAATCGATGTAAAGAAAAACATTTGACTTTGAATTGGGAAAAATGCCACTTTATGGTCAAAAAAGGCATAGTCCTTGGACATATCATCTCAAATAAAGGCATTTAGGTAGAAAAAGCGAAAATCGATGTCATTACAAATCTACCCATTCCCAAAAATGTTAAGGACATTCGATCATTTCTAGGACACGCTAGTTTTTACCGACGCTTTGTGAAAGACTTTAGTAAAATCGCTCGTCCTTTGACGAATCTTCTCGGAAAAGACGTTCCATTCGATTTCAACTCTGAGTGTATCTCCTCTTTCGAACGTCTTAAGAAGGAACTTATTTCTGCTCCAATCATTTGCGCACCCAATTGGGATCTTCCTTTCAAAATCATGTGCGATGCTTTGAACTTTGCCGTTGGTGCTATCTTACGACAACGCATCAACAAGATCCTCCATGTCATTTACTACGCGAGTATGACTTTGAACGACGCTCAACTCAACTACACAACAACCGAAAAGGAGCTTCAAGCTGTCGTTTTTGCTCTCGAAAAATTCCGAAAATACTTGATAGGTTCACACATTACTGCGTACACGGACCACTCTACGCTTCGGTATCTCTTCACTAAAAAGGATGCTAAATCCCGTTTGATACGTTGGATCCTTTTACTTCAAGAATTTGACCTTATAATTAAAGACAAAAAAGGATCCGATAACATCATAGCCGATCACTTGTCTCGTCTTCCGAACGCACCATCTTCTTTGCCAATCAATGAAAACTTCCCCGATGAACAACTTCTTTCAATTTCGATCGATCCATGGTACGTTGATATAGTGAACTACTTAGTCACTAAAGAAACTCCCTCATCTTGGTCCAAACAGGATAAATACAAATTCATGTCCCAAGTGAAATATTTCTATTGGGATGATCCATACTTGTTCAAATATTGTTCCGACGAAATCATCCGACGTTGCATTCCGGATAATGAGATAAGGAGTGTTCTTTCGTTTTGCCATGATCAAGCGTGCGGTAGACATTTCGGTCCTCGAAAAACGGCAGAAAAAGTGCTTCAGTGTGGATTCTATTGGCCTTCTCTTTTCAAAGACTCATTCGAATTTTGCAAAACTTGCGATCAATGTCAAATGCTTGGACGAATTTCTCGACGAGATATGATGCCTTTAAACCCAATTCTTACAATTGAAATCTTTGATGTTTGGGGTATCGACTTTATGGGACCTTTTTCCAATTCTTTTGGAAACTTGTATATCCTTCTAGTTGTCAATTACATTTCAAAATGGGTCGAAGCCCTTCCTTGCAAAACCAACGACCATAAAATTATTGTGAAATTTCTCAAAGAAAACATCTTTTCGAGGTTCGGCACACCTCGCACAATAATCAGTGATAACGGGACCCATTTTTGCAACCGTTCTTTTGAAACTTTAATGGAAAAATACTCGATAACCCACAAGTTATCGACTCCGTATCATCCTCAGACTTGTGGCCAAGTTGAAGTTTCAAATCGACAGATAAAACAAATCTTGGAGAAAACTGTCAATAAAAGTCAAAAAGATTGGTCTCAGAAATTGACCGACGCGCTTTGGGCTTACCATACCGCTTTTAAAACTAACCTTGGGATATCCCCATTTCGTTTAGTTTACGGTAAAGCTTTCCATTTACCCGTTGAAATCGAACACAAAGCGTTGTGAGCAATAAAGAACTTAAACTTTGATCTTGAGAAGCTGGCGAAAACCGAAAACTACAACTCAATGAACTAGAAGAACATAGGAATAACGCGTATGAAAACGAGAAAATTTACAAAGAAAGAACCAGAGTTTTTCATGACAAGTCAATCCTAAGGAAAACGTTTTTGCATAACCAAAAAGTTCTTTTATATGACTCAAGACTTCATTTATTCCCTAGGAAACTTAAATCGAGATGGACCGGACCATTTGTGGTACGAACTGTTTTTCCACATGGTGTTGTAGAAATAGAAAACCCTAGGGATGGATCGGTTTTCAAAGTCAACGGTCATCGTCTGAAACCTTTCTTGGAATTGCCAAATAACCAAGAGGAGGAGCTCATGATCCTTCATGAGCCAAGCTACGTCTAGTAAGAATGTTAACCCTCTTTTGTAAATATGTACATAGTTTTCCCCATTACACTCATTATATCATGCATTGACTGTGGGGACACAGTCAAAATTAAGTGTGGGGGGAGTCTCATTTTCATTTTTTTAGTTTCATGCCATTTTTGAATTTTCATTTTTCTTTTAACTTAAAAAAAATCTCAAAATCTCAAAATCTCAAAAACATTTTCTTTTTAGCATTTTGATTTATTTTTGAAGAAACACTATGGGATAAGTATAAGTTTTGATTAATAAATTGAAATTTCTGAAAATTTATTTGTCTTAACGAAAAAAAATGAAGTTTGATTACAAATAACAATGGTTTAACTAGTATATAGGAAGGTTCATATGTGTTAATTATGAAGTATGTTCTAATTGAAAATCTTTGTTTAAAAAAAGTGGTAAATTTAAAGTAAAGGATATAACATTTTTATCTTCTAAGTTAAATGGTGCTAAGTTGATTTTGCAAAACTCTCTCTTTCTAAAAAAAAGAAAAAAAATTGTATATATGTATATATTTTTAACACCTAGAGTCATGTGTTCACACTCGTGTGTTCACTCGCCATGCTCTGTTCCCTTCTCACGTAAGCCCGAAAGGTAGTGCACGATCGGTATATCTGGCCTTAGTTTATCTGAGTTAGGTGTATGTATATAAAAATTCTTTTTAATAACGCCTACAGTCGATAAGTTTTCACACTTGTGTGTTCACTCGCGACACTCTGTATTCCCCTCACATAAGCCCGAAAGGCAGTGCATGGGTAATATATCTGGCCTCAGTTTACTTGAGTTAGTCATATGTAAATATTGTTAATATCAATAAAATTTTCAAATAAGAGAGAATTAGCAATTGAAATCTAAGCACCATTTTAACTTGTTATTGAAAAGAAATGAAAATACCACACTTCCTAAGGGGTATTTTGGGAATCCCCCTAAAAATGGAATTAGGGTTTTATGCATGTATAAATAACCCTCTTATGTACATGAACATATCTGCTACTCTTTCATTTTACTTAGGAAATTAAGAGATCAAATTGTAAGCTCGATGTTACAAGAAATAAAAATGGCTTCCAAGCCTCTTTCTTCTCTCTTTTCTACAAGCTTTTCTTTGTTTTATTGTTAATGTTTATTTCTATGATCTCTTTCTCTTAATGTTCATAGCTTAGATTTACATTTATGCACTAGTCTAATCAATTTTCTTCTAGTAGTTAATCTTCTTTTTCTTTGTTTATTCTCTACTTTCTTTCATTTTCAATGTTGAAACTTACATGTGTTGATTTGATAACACAAATGAGTAGCTAAACCCCTTCAATTTAGGGGTAATGAAGCTCTCAAATATTATGTAATTTCAACATTTTTTATGATTTATGATCTCTTTGTTTGTGCTTCATGAAAGTGAATTTTGATGCAAGTTTATACAAGTGGGTTTGATAGCTTATATTGCTTATGCAAATGAGCTATTCTTATTCAACATAAACAAAATTTTCTTCATCATTTGCTAATCCATTTTTGATTGTGAAATTAAAGTAAAACGAAATTTGATGATCTATATTACTAGTTACAATAGTAAATAGATCATACTTAAAATAACTTTTGCTTTGGCTTCATTTTCATGAGAATTATAAGTGGTTTATTTGTTGTATTATAGTTTGATGGTTTGAGTTATGTTAATTAATAACATAAACAAACCATACTTATGATAAATACAACAATATTTCACTTAATATCAAAGCTAGAGATCACAAATTGTTTGTTCGTTGATTTACAAAAACATGAGAGTGGATTTGCCTCTAAATTGTTTTTTAGTTCAATAGTTTTTAAATCAAATTTTAATTCTAGTTTTAGCTTCATTTTATTTCTAGTTAACAATTTCTCCTCCATTTGGTCTAATTTGATTGAATAGATTTTTAAAATCTAACAATTCCCTACGGATCGACCCGTACTCGCCACGTACTTCAATAGTACGTCGTGCGCTTGCGGTTATTTTAATTTGAAATTTTTCGACTATTTTCTAAACTGATAGAAAATTAGCCATTGAACAGTATGTAGATAGTTCCATGGATCCTCTTAGGATGGGAATCCCAAACATCCTTTAAGTTATATTGCATTTCACTTGACATTTCACTTGAGTTGATTTACTGGTATAAGAATGTTAATCCTGACTCGAGTGTTTTGTGTTTTGCTTTATGCTCGGGTCAGACTAAGTGTCACAGCATTTGAGACTCATCTTTGGATATTGGAGCTTTGCTTGAAGATCCGTATTTGTCTACTCAGCTTTCCAGTTATTTCAGTTTATTCAGTTGTTTATGTTCAGACTTGTCACTGGAATTTGTAATAGTAATTCTATATATTCGAGATTTCTTTTGTATTTTACTTTAGACTCTGATGTTCTGTAGTAGCTTCATGAACTACTATTTATCTATTCCGCTGCTTATTGTTATATTACTCAGTGTCTGTGATTCTGTGATTGATTTATTTACTGTATATGCTAAGTTTTGCCAAATATAAATTAACAATCTGTGGTTTTGAGCGATTCAAGTCTGACATGAGTGGATGATTGTCGATTTGAATGGTTTGAAATACTAGGTCGTTACATGCCAGGCTTAATGTGAGAAGAGGTCAAGGTCTGGCACAAGCAGGGAATACAGGTGCTGGAGACCCGTAAGTGGACATGGGGGCTATGTTTCAGTTTTTTGTGAATACGATGCAAGCTGGAGTTGCAGCTGGAATGGTAGGAGGAAATGCTACTGGGGCAGGAGTTCTGGAAGCTCCGGTAGTTAATCACTTTGCTAAGTTGAGTGGAGATTTCACCAAGCTTGGAGGAAAGCCGTTTGTTGGAACAATGAATGCCATTGAGGTAGAGAATTGAATGATACACTGTGAAAGGATTTTTGCAGATTTGGGGCTCACTGATGAGCAGAAGAGGAGGTTGGCATCTAGACAGCTTCAGGGAGCAGCTCCATTCTAGTAGAATAGTGTGACTGTGGCAGTGGATGAGGAAACTGTGTCCTAGGAAGATTTCAAGGGAAGGTTCCAGGAGAGGTTTATGTCAGCAATGGCACAGTCAGCTCTGATCAGGAGGTTTACCGAGTTAGAGCAGGGGGAGATGTTAGTTCTAGATTATGCAAGGAAGTTCGAGGAGTTGGCCCAGTATGGGTATGCTTCAGTGGACACAGTCATGAAGAGGAATGAAAAGTTCATCAGGGGTTGAAACCTAAGTTGGCCAGGGCTACATTACCTCATATTAGAGATCCTTCTGACTTTGTTGTGGAGATGGCCTTGAGGCATGAGGAGTTGCTTGATTCCCTGGAGAATAGGAAAGGCTAAAGAAGTCCAGGTTGGGCAGAATTAGAAGAGGAAGTTCTTTCAAAAGAAAGGTGCTCAGAAGGGTGGAGCAGCCAAGAAGGGGAAGTCTGAGATTGTCTATTTCAAGTGTGATAAGAAGGGGTGCTATTCTAATGAATGTCGTGCCAGGAAGGCTAAGGAAGTGGCTAGGAGGAAGAATGTCAGATGCTATAACTGTGACCAGGTCGGCCACTACAAGAGCCAGTGCAAGTAGCCCGCTAAGGATGGAAAGGGCAAGGTGTATGCATTGGAGCCTGCTGCTTCTAAGCCGACAGCTCAGGAAAAAGGAAAGGCAGTCTTGGGAGGTACGCTGCAGATTCATGGTATGTCTGTTAGCGTTCTATTTGATACTGTTGCATCGCATTCTTTTATATCTAGATGTTTGATAGATAAGCTTAACCTATAACCCACTTATTTAGTTACTTCCTTATGGGTTGCGAATCCAATAGGAGGGTATGCAACTCTTGAGATGAGATGTGATCAGTTAAAGTTTGACCTGTTAGGTCATACTTTTGTTTGCAGTTTGCATGTGTTTGATATTTTAGGGTTCAGGATTATTCTCGGTATGGATTAGTTAAGTGAGTACGATGCTACGATATTTTGCCAAGATAGGAAAATATCGTTTAGACACCCAGACTGTTGTGATTGGATAGTTTATACCATAAAAGGTTCTCACGGTGAGATGTATGCTTTGTTGGGTGCTATGGAATTGGATGATGGTTTGAGTCGAGTTTTCGTGGTTAGGGAATTCGTAGATGTTTTTGAGCCTGTAGATGGATTGCCGTCGAAACGGGCCATTGAGTTTCGGATAGATTTGGTTCCGGGAGCAAAACTAGTGAGTAGACTGCCAAGCAAGATGATCCCTACAGAGACGATGGAGTTGAAGGTGCAGTTGGTGGATTTAGAAGGCAATAATTTTATCAGGTCAAGTAGTTTGCCATGGGGAGCATCTGTCGTGTTTGCTAAGAAGCCGGATGGATCACTAAGGCTATGTATCGATTATCGTAAGTTGAATGAGAGAATGATAAAGATTCGTTATCCATTGCCACGGATTGACGATTTGTTCGACCAGTTGAGCGGAGCTAAGGTATTTTCGCAGTTAGATATGGCGACAGGTTTTCATAAGCTTAGTGTAGCAGAGGATAGTATACCTTTGACGGTGTTTAGGACCAGATATGGGTCATATGAATGGTTAGTTATGCCGTTCGGATTGACTAACGCACCAGCTTTCTTTGTGGATTTGATAAATCGGGTTTTCCGAGAGCACTTGGATAGGTTCATATTAGTTTTCATAGATGATATTTCGATTTACTCTAAGGATCAAAGAGAGCATGAAATTCATCTTAGAGTGGTGCTTGAGACACTGAGGCAGCATCAGCTGAAGGCGAAGTTTTCGAAGTGTTATTTCTGGAAGAAAGAAGTGAAGTTTCTTGGTCATGTAGTCTCAGAGGAAGGGTTGCCAGTAGATTCGACTAAGATTGAGGCAGTAAATAGTTGGAAGAGACCCGAGACAGTAACCGAGATAAAGAGTTTCCTTGGGTTGGCTGGTTATTATTGGAGATTTATTAAGGACTTTCCGCGAATAACGACATTGATGACCAAGCTGACAAGAAAGGATGTAAAGTTTGTAAGGACCGACAAGTTTGAGGAAGCATTCCAGAGGTTGAAACACTTATTGACCCATGCACCTGTGTTAGTTGTTCCAGAGGGGAATCGGGATTTGGTGGTTTTTATCGATGCGTGTGGAACAGGATTAGGAGTTGTACTGATGTAGAGGGGTAAAATGATAGCCTACGCTTCTAAACAGCTTAGACCACATGAGGTCAGACACCCGATGCATGACTCAAAATTGGTTGCGGTTAGTTTTGCTTTGAAGGTGTGGAGACATTACCTTTTGGGAGAAAGGTTTGAGCTATATATAGATCATAAGTTGCTGAAGTATTTGCTCTCTCAGAAGGAGTTGAACATGAGACAACAGAGGTGGTTAGATTTTTTCGCTGCTTATGATTTTAGGATTGAGTACACACCAAGAAAATGCAATAAGGTTGTAGACGCACTTAGCAGGAAACATCAGAATGCAGTTTTAGCGATGATTGCTGAGTGGAAGGACTTGGAAGCATTAGCTGATTGCAGAGTGCAGTGGAGATCCAAGGCTGGGTCTAGTGGAGATACAGTTGTATTATCTTGTTTGGAAGTCCGACCAGTGTTGATCGAAAGATTGCTTCTAGACAAATAGAGGATCCAGTTTTAACTGAGCGGATCAGGAAACTAAGAGATGGAACTAAGAGCGATGACTTGAAAGATTTCAGTCTTGACCAGAATGGGAGGTTGAGAAAGAAAGGAAGATTATGTGTTCCAAGTGTAGGAAACATAAGGAAAGAGGTCCTGGACGAATGCCATCGTTTGAAGTTCTCTATTCACCCAAGAGGTACTAAGATGTATCAAGATATAAAGAAAAGTTTCTTCTGGGAAGGTATGAAGTGGGATATTGGGTTATGTGTGAGCAGTGTATGGTTTGCCAACAGTCAAAGGCCGAACACCAGAAACCAAGTGGGTTGCTTCAGCCGTTAGATATTCCAGTATGAAAGGGGATTCTATCTCGATGGATTTTATTGACAGGTTGCCTAGGTCGAACAGAGGAAGTGATAGCGTATGGGTTATAGTGGACAGATTGACCAAGAGTGCCCATTTCATTCCAGTTAGGTCAACTAGAACGGCGCCTGTTTTGCAAAGGTTATTCCTGAAGAATGTAGTTAGGCTGCATGGAGTTCCAAGTAACATAGTTAGTGATAGAGATCCTTTGTTCACTAGCGAGTTCTGGAAGAGTTTACAGGAAGTTTTGGGAACCAAGCTCAAGACGAGTACCACTTACCATCCGTAGACTGATGGACAAACAGAAAGAGTTAACAAGATCTTGGAAGACTTGTTAAGGGTTTGTGTTCTAGATTTCGGGGGATCGTGGGAAGACCATCTGCATTTAGTCGAGTTTTCATATAACAACAGTTATCAGACTAGTATTGGGATGGCACCGTTTAAAGCTTTGTATGGAAGGTCATGCAAATCTCCCGTTTGTTAGCTAGAGACTGGGGATAGGTTGGTTCTTGGTCCAGATTTAGTCCGAGAAGCTGCAGATAAGATTGAGGTCATTCAGGCCAGAATGAAGGAGGCTCGGTCTAGGAAAAAAAGTTACGTAGATAAGAGACGGAAAGATCTAGAGTTCTCAGTTGGAGACCAGGTTTTCATCAAAGTGTCACCAATGAAGGGTGTGATTAGGTTTGGAAAATCGGACAAGTTAGCACCGAGATTTGTTGGACCTTTTCCTATTATCGATAGGATTAGGAAGCTCGCATATAGAGTGGAGCTACCGAGCAGTTTGGCAGGAGTCCACGATGTTTTTCATGTTTCTCATCTCATAAAGTGTGTTAGGGACCCGGAGACTGCTATTACACCGACTGTGCTAGATGATTTAGTGGAAGATCCAGATTTGACCATAGTAAGGAAGCCAGTTCGCATAGTTGCAAGGGATGAGAAGAGGCTTAGAACCAAGATGGTCAGATTGGTCAAAGTCTAGTGGAGCGACAATGATAGGGACTGTACTTGGGAGATTGAGCGCAGGATTAGAGATACTTATCTTGACTTGTTTAATGGTATGTTTACCTTCTTGTTTGATTTGTTGTGTACCTTATCGTAATTTCGAGGGCGAAATTCTTTAAGGAAGGGAGTCTATAGCACCCTAGGTTTTTGGTAACATTATTTAGGATATTTAATTAGTTGAATTAAATAAAATAATGTGTTGATTAGGGGATTGAGATTTGATTAAATTAAGGTGTAGCCGTGCCATTTAACCGTAAATTAAAACAAGAGTTAACTTGAAATAGAGGGTGGGTAAAATAGGGAAGAGGCCATTCCTATATCCTCCAAACCTTGGCCATGTAAGATTTTAAACGTTCATTTCATTTTCAAAAATTTTAAAAGAGGTCAGCCACCATTAACAAGGAAGAGAAGAAGAAAAGCTAGGAAGAAGCTAATTCAAATCAAATCTATTCACATCTCAATCTCCATAATCTCTAAAAGCTAAGGTGAATAATGTTTACATCTTTTTTTTTATTATGCTTTCGGTTTTAATGTGAATTTCGAATATTTTGCAATAATTTGCCATGTTTTTGAATGATGGAATGAATATATATACTTGTTGATGAATCATGGCTATTCATATTGAATTTATGTTATTTTTTAAGATGAAAACCCTATAAATAACATCTAATTGCCTTGCGAATTTTTATGAAGATCATAAATATTATTTTGGAGATGGGTTTCAATTTTAAGATTTTTATGAATTTTTGTGGAATTAATATGAATTTTTTAGTAAAGAAAATGGTATTTTGGGTTATAAATTAATTACGGGTAAATAATTAATTGCTTGAGTCTGAAATTTTTATATATTGTAAAACATATATAAGGTGATTTTCTAGAATTTTTCTAGATTTTTCCTAAGTGTTTTAATGGTTATATAAAATTATTTAAGGTATGAGACTTAAATGTTTTATATAATTAAACGAGGAGAATGGGCTTTTTGTAAAAGATTTAAATTATAAAATTTGGAAAAGTCGGCAGCACTTTGGACAAAGTGCAGTACTTTTTATTGGTAAAGAAAGAGGCAACCAATCACAACTAGAGACGTAAGGCAGGTTAGGTGAAAAGAACTATTTGCTACAAGTTTTTCACTATTTCGTCTCATTCAACACCAAGTTCCGCCTCCATAACTATCGCCTGTGACACAGTCTAAACCATTGCATATGGTATCAGGCAACTAATACATAATGAATTGGATGAGGGCGGAAGGCATGGAGTCGAAACCATGGGTTTCGAAGGGGTTGAGGCGGTCATTTGTTTTTAGATTAAAGAAATACGCCTGCTTGCTTTCGAACTATATGGCTTTCGGCTAAGTAGCTTTCGACCAAGTCAAATGATTTAAAAGAAATGGTTTCGATTGGGTTGCGCCTCTAATTTTAAAATGATTGCTTTCAACTAAGTCGAGACCTTTTTCCTGCCGCCTTTCTACCTTTCGAACCAGATGGTTTCGAAGGGGTTGTTTTGTTTTTCTAAAACCTGGCCACCTCTCCCATGATTTCGAAGGGATGGTTTCGACAGTATCACTTCATTACTTAGGAAATGGTTTCGAAGCATTGCCTTTCGACTTAATTGTTTGAAGGACCCCATTTCTATAAGTAAAGTAAAACCCAAATGGTTTCGAAAGAGATAGTTTTAAAAGGTTTCGAAACTGATGCTTTCGACTTTAGTGGGTTTCTGATCCTTTTGCTCTACTTGAAGGCATAATCCAAATGGTTTCAACCGAGACATTTTTGAATGGTTTCGAAAGGTTTCCACATGTTTTAAATTGAACCCAAAATGCTTTCGAAAGGATTGAGTTTGACTGTTTCGAAAGGTTTAATGAATGGTTTCGAAAGGGGTGGTTCCCCAGGGTTTTGAAAGGATTGAAAGGAAAGGTTTTCCAATATTTTCGAAAGGAAATAGTTAAAAGGTTTTAAAAAGGGGATTTCTGTTATTTTGAAGCTTTCAAAGAAAAGAAAGGAAAGGTTTCCAATGTTTTCGAAAGGCAGTAATTAATGGTTTCGAAGGGGTTACCTTCAAGTGTTTCGAAAGGGTTGTTTAAACGGTTTTAAACAAAGGTTTCGAATGTAATAAATAGGCAATATAGCCTAAGTATTTTCAAGTTAAAAAGGGTTTTGACTTGTTTTGGAAGGATAGTTAATCCTTATTGAATCCTATTAACATTATTTTGAGTAAAGTATATATATCATGGCAAAATGGCATAGTGTAAAGCTAAAGATATATTTTCCTTGTATATATATATATATGATTTGAAGGACTAAATCATTTTGAAAAGGTTTTCAAGGAAAATTTAAAGGGTAGTTAACCCTAAGAAAATAATTCGGACAGTTAGTCCATATTGCAGGCAATGAGCCTAGATTTCGGACAGTTGGTCCAGTTTGCGGGCAACTAGCCCAGTTTTTTGGACAGATAGTCCATTTGTAGCATAACGGACCTTGCTATTATGTGTGGGCAGATAATTCACATATTACCTATTTTACGGATAGATAGTCCATTTATTAGCGTAAAGGATATTGCTATTTTGATATAATCGGTGTGATTAACTAGTTTGGTTGTAGGAAAGGATTGCAAAATATATATTTTGATAAGGATACAAGTGAGGGGAAACCCGTTCTGCTAAGTGGTGTAGTCTCACTTAATATCAGTAAACCGAGATGTAACAGAATTATTCACACCGGGCTTTATGTCGGACTCGAAGTATTTGTTTCCCCTTAAACTCTCGGGTACTCAAAATTTATTTAAGTAGGCTGAGGGTTGAGGTTTTCAGGTTTTTGTCTTTTGGCGAGTAAAGCATCTGAAGACGAGCAGGTGGCTGACGGATAGCTAATTAGGATTTGCCGTTTCATTTTGTTTTGATTCTGCTGTGTATATAAGTCAGATATGACTATATTGCTTTAATCACCAAGGGAGCATCGTCATATGTCGCTCTTGGCATATTTTGTAATGGTATATTTAATCATTTCCTGGGAAACGTTAAGGGATTATGTAACATGAATATGAATTATTGTTTTGAAATGTAATCGGCAAAGTTTTGTTTTGAAATCTAAGATTTTATTCATATTCATGTGCTTCTGATATTATGGATACCATTATCATTATCGTATGTTGTCACCAGAAGTTAATACTATGGATGACTACAGCATCTGTAGCATTTAGGATTTGGTCTCCAGATACAGGATGTTACAATTTTGGTAGTCGGATCAAGGAACTGGATCGGAGTTCACATGGATGGAGTCTGGTGGCCGATCCCGTTTAACAAAGAAATTTTGCAAGCAAACCAAGGGTTGGAATGAGCGTCGTGTCAATTGGGATGATCATTACTTATTTTAAAATTTTAGTGTAGTATAATTATAATTGCATGGGATGATTCGGTGAAGAATTTCTCGACTAGTTTTGTGGCGATTCGGATAATCTTCTAAGTGATGAGAGGATACTTGCCTAGACGAGCGTCATAGTACACTTTGTACATTATCCTTATTAACATTGTGCATTCAAGGTGGCTTTGAACCCGAGAAAAACCAAGCAATTGTAAGTCTTCGTTTAATGATGATTTACTTAGTATAATTTTCTCCTTTGGAGAATGAGTTCTGTTCGAAAGAAAAGAAGAGTTAAGGCATTGATTGCTGCATGTATTCAAGGGTTTCGAGACTCGATGATCATGCATATTATATAAGTTTTCCTTTTTATACTTGATGGTGTAATAGTCTTTCGTGTATTATATTCACGAAAGAGGTCACACAACTTAGGTGTTTATTCCTTTTGAATGTCAATCAGACTCATTGGAGTTTATGGTTTGACATGTGCGTTTGACTCTTGATATTTACCATACATGTTGGTATAGACTCTTTTTGAATAGTTAATTATTTTGTATGCTTGTTGTTGCTTGTTGCTTGTTGCTTGTTGCTTGTTGTTGCTTGTTGTTTGTTGTTGCTTGCTGTTATTTGCTGCTACTTATGTTTGCTTGCTACTGTTTGTTGTTGTGTGTTGTTGTTTAATTCTGCTGTTGATTGATTTTTATTTTTGTTGATTTCTTGCTTGCATGTTTAATAATTTTTATGCTAGTTATTGTTGCTTATTCTTGTTTGCTATGATCTACTTGTTGCTTGTTATTACTTGTCTGATTGTTGTTTGTTGTTGTTTTCTATTATTTATTTGTTGCTTTCCTTATGTATTTAATTGCTTGTATGGTAGTTATAATTTTTTCATTTAAAATAATACTCAGAGAGTGATAGCAATTGCTATCTGCAATAGATCGCATATTATCCATGCCCACTATGGGGTCGAGATGTGATCTATACGAGTCCACTGCCTTTTGATATGACTCGGAGTCAGTGGTATATTCTAATACTGGCACACTTGAGCTAACTCTCCAATTGATTGTCATGTATGACTATAGCATTCGGTTACTACACTGAGGTTATACATATTTGAATTCTATGTTTGTGCACAATCCTCTTTGTAGAGTACAATTTGGTACTTGAGAACTGATTTATTGCTATTTAAATGCATATTTTCTTTGGTTGGCATTTAAATAGTGAGAAGCTTCCTTAAGAGAGGTATGAATTTTTTGAGAATGTGGGATGACGTAAGTTACCGCATATTTCCTTGTATGTGATGCATTCTAATTTAGGAGTTCCATAGTGCTGATAGCATAAGGGAAGGTGCTATAGGAATTTTCTGAAACTGAAATTTGGAAAGTTTGGTCGGTCATGTTACTTTCTCATACTTAAGGGAACTTCGGGGATGCAACTCTTTTAAGGAGAGGAGGAAGTAATACCTCGCAATTTTAACGATCGAATATTTAAATGATTAATTTAAATATTTAATCGCTAAGCAATAGACACCTTTTATACTCGACTTTTACAAACGAGAGAATTGGAACTCGATACACCCGTAGTTGAGTTTGCTTTTTCGATGCGAGTAAAATGAGTTAACTTGACTACTTTTGGAGTTGGTGATTTTCGGGGATAAATAGTGCTGGATGAAGAGAATTGGGCTAAACCCACTAGCTTACCCTAGCTTAGCTTATATGTAGCTAATCTCTTCATCTTATTTTCATTCCATGTTACTTTTCATTCCATTATCCCAATCACTTTCCTAATCCCACCTTATGCCTAAACCCTAGATCCACTAATTCTTACCTAAACAAAATTCCTATATTAAAACTAAAATCACTACAATTCCTCTCTACCTATTCCTCACAAAACCCCCAAAGGAATTGGCTTGG
This sequence comes from Allium fistulosum, assembly GCA_030737815.1. NCBI lineage: Eukaryota > Viridiplantae > Streptophyta > Magnoliopsida > Asparagales > Amaryllidaceae > Allium > Allium fistulosum. The sequence continues at coordinate 386,998,376 of CM060905.1, read as the reverse complement.
ATTTGAGTTTCGTTATTCATTTCGAAATTTAAAGAAAGCTATGAAGTGGATTTTAGTGATTAAAGATTGGTTTAAGAAAAAACAAGGTGAATGGGATGATTCTCCTATTTAATTTGAGTATTTTACTTCATTAATTCGTAAATTTATGATTATGAAGTAATATGGAATGATTTGCAGATTACTACGCTATTGTATAGGCTTGTATTCATGTTGTAAACATGATTGAATTAACTCATTATTAGTTTGAGACCATAGTTCCTATTTTTGGAAATAGTTAGTAAACCATAACTCTGATTATAGGGTTAATATTTGATTTTGAGTGATTTGTGATTGACTAGAGGCTAATTACATGATATAATTAAGTGCATATCATTGATTAGAAATAATAAAACTAATTTAAATAGTTTTGGAGAAAGTAAGTAAGTTAATTAAGTAATATGAAACTTAATTGGTACTTATAAATATTGTTTAAAGTAAAGAAATGACTTTTATAAGTGAATGGTTTTATTTATAAATATTATTTATATAAACGAATAATTTTATAAATAAAAGAGATATTTTACGAGTGAGTTTATAAAATAGTATAAAAGTGATATTTTATAAAATAGATGATTATAAGTGAAATTGTGATTTTTGTAAAATAGTACGAATAAGACATTTTGAAAATGGTTATAAGATTTTATAAAATGTTTATTAAAGGGATACTTAATTATAAATGAAGAGATTTTGTATTTCAAAGGCTTAAATGAATTTATAAGCTAGTGTTGTACTTTAGAAAGCGATATGAGATTTTATAAAAAAGTTTTTTTTACTATTATTGGAAATATTTAGCAAATTGAAGTAAGATATGGTTAAGTAATAAAAAAATTACTTGTTTAAAATATACGTGTATGTATATAGGTATGGGCAAGTATATGTATACGTGATTTGAAGATATATAACAATAAACATTGTGTGAATTGTAGTTAGAATAGTTGTATGTTTGGTTGTTTATATATATATAGACACACACACACATGCAATTGTTTGATTTTCTAGAAATATTGTTGAACACAAGTTTGTTGCTGGCATTTCACGTAGCCATAGCGATCATTGTGTGCGTTAAATTACGTAAGAGTATAACGGGTCGAGCAATCGCTCCGGTGAAGTCCAGAATGTGACTTGAAAAGTTGTTTTGTATTTGCTCAAGCTTGTGTGCACAAGCATGCATGAATGAGTGTACCAACACATATAAGCTACGCATAAGACAAGGAGGTCGGGTATGTTGTTTTGGCATGTTAGAGGAAGCCAGGTCACTACAATTGCCCATTGAACTCAACTCATGCAAAAAGTGGATTTTAGCATCAAAACCGATTTTCGAATACTTATGGAATCCACTTCCAAAACATCAAATAACGAACCCCGGTAGATGTTCGATGGGATAGAAATAGGTTCTAAAGGCAAGGCGACCATCGGGTGAAGCGTCGGAAGAAACGGTCCATGAATCGGAGGCTGGAGGGGAGATTTCTAATTGTCCCAGGTTCACTGCCTGGGAACAACAGGTTCGGTCGACTAAGGGAAAGCTTCAGTCGACTGAACATGATCAATAGTGATGGTCGAGGGGGAAAGACCCAAAACAGAAGACTGGAGGATAATTCTCAGTCAACTGAGTTCAGTCGACTGAAATTTTCCCCAATCGATTGAATACTGGGCAGCGACTAAACTTCAAAGAATCGTTCCCCCGTTCAAGCACAGTTCTTCATGGTGTTCTGGCACGACTTCGGAAAGGCTTTGGGCTTCCGGAAGGCGGGAAACAAGGTGAAACTCATGATTCAAATACGAACGTAAAGTGATTCCTTTGGAATCAATAATGACCGGGCACGTCGTCGATATGGCGATTGATCACACAATCACGTCTGACAAGGGTCTACGATCAAATGGAGTAAATTTGTACCTTCGGGGGTTGACTCCGGAGTATATATAGTTAGATAAATTGTATCGGTCTTATATTGGTGACTATGCGAATATTTATCTTATATTAGTGACCATACATCATATTGTCCTTATATTTGTGGTCATGGCTATTATTAAATCCAGGTAGATGTCTAGGCATGTTAGTGTGCTGGCTATATTTATTACGGGACTGTGGTGGTTGTTTGGGTATGTTAGTGTGCTGACTCTACTTATTATAAGATCGAGATAAATGTTTGGGTATGTTAGTGTGCTGACTATATTTACTATACGATCGAGATAGATGTCTGGGTACGTTAGTGTGCTGACTCTATCCTGATAGATGTCTGGGTATGTTAGTGTGCTGGCTCTATTTATTTTGAGATCGTGGTATATGTCTAGGTACATTAGTATGCTAACTCTACTTGTTATAAGATTGAGACAGATGTGTGGATATATTAGTGTGCTAATTCTATTTATTGTAAGATTGGGATAGATGTTTGGGTACGTTAGTGTACTGACTCTATTTATTATAGGATTACGAGAACTGTCTGAGTACATTAATGTATTGAACCCATTTATATTAAATCATTGGATCATGATAATTGTCCGTTATTGACTCTACCCACCATTAGTGATGACATGTACTTATTTGTGATACTTAATTATCTTCCATTGTTATGATGTGTGTGTTATTAGTTTGTTCTTTTTGTTCATTGTTGCATTTGCTATTATTTTGTACTTAGTGATAGACCTGTATTATGATCACCCTATTTTTGGATGTTGGGTTACTTTTATCATAGTATAACATTTACGTTTCAATCACATTATATTAGTTGTGCTGACTCATTGATTACAGGAGAAGAGCAGGTTATGGTATGACCGCCTATCTTTTGGATGGGTTTACTATACTTATTTATGGGCAGTCCGGATTACCCCCTGATTCTCGAGAGGATCGGCAATGACTTAATAGTTCCTATTTATTGGTATATAGTTTTAATATACAATCTTTTGAGATAGTTTCCCTCACACCAGGCTTTAAGTCTGAACCGTGTTTTGTCTCTATCTGTTTATGTCATGACAACTCTCGGGAACTCGATTGAGTAGTTTTGCGAGTCAGGTGTTTTGAGGATGCCCTAGCAGGATGCGTAGCTAGAGTATTTTGGAGGCATGGTCGATATTTTGAGATATATATAATTGATATTTTAGTAGCACATGACAGACCTTTTGTTTGTATATAAGGCTGTTTTATCGAATATTTATTTAGAATTCCGTTGTTTTGAAGTTGATGTATTCTGACTTTCTGTACTTATATTTATTTATTAGTTGCTTCCACTAATGCGGTCTCTTATATATTATCATTCTATTTTGTTCATGCATATTCAATATATTATATGTTGTCATTCCATTGTGAGATCCTATCGATGTCTTGGTTTAGTGTTTTGTTCTAAATTTTACCCTGATGATCTGTCTTTTGTGAGATTCAGGAGTCTGTCATTGTTATGAGATGATATTTTTTGGTTTTACTAAGAGAGGTTGTTACAAGTTATTTTCCATACATGAATGGATTCTCACAAGATAACTTTTAACTCATCGCGTAGAAGCCTCCAATTGACAAGTGTGACCGGAACATGCTCCCGTACAAGCAGCTCAAGATAAGAAGATAATTATTGACCCTTCTCCTGTTGGTATGGCTACCACATTGAATTCAACTTTAATTCAAGTCTCAACTTTTAATGGGAGTCTTTTTACTTTTGTTGGACCTCAAACAACTTTTTTACATTTATATTTGAGTTTCAGCTTCACATAGCCTCTCAATTTTCGTCTTCGCATCAACATTTTCTTTACAAGCCATTTCATTTTCTTCACGCATTTCATTTTCTTCATAAGCCATTTCATTTTCTTCACTCGTTTCATTTTCTCCATAACACATTTTATTTTTTCATGCATTTTATTTCTTCATAAGGCATTTCATTTACTTCACACGGCATTCGTACTATATCGTGTCCTAGTGCTTGTTCCTTGTCTACCTTGCAATTATCATCAATTGGCTTAATATATTTGATCTTTGGCTTATACTTTTGGAATTTCTCATTCTTCGTTTGTTATTGAGTATGTACAGAGCTTGTATGCATATCCTTTTTTTGTGAAAATGTGTATTAACAAACCGCAATTTCTTTTAAATTAAGGTTTCAAGATGCATCTTAAGAAACAAAATCACTGTAAAAGCATACATCAAAATAAAGTAGATCATCCAGAAGAATAATCAAAATTAATATTACTGCAGGTTTTTTTTCAAAAAAAATAACTTCAGTTTTAAATAGGATATCTTATGATAGGCAGATATTAATTTATATCTCTAGTTTTAAACAGGGTAACTTCAGTTTTTGCTACTGCATTTTGCTTGTAAGGACCATGGGAAAGTATTAGCACAATAAATTTAGAAATTTTGTATAACATCTTGAATGACTTATAACTTATACAAGTTTGCAGCTATGGATACATTTTTGCTACTGTAATATGTTTTTAAGGGCAATAAATGAGCACACAGTAAAAGATAGACAAATCAATTATTAACATACAATAGAACATAGACATTTTATATTTTTGCTACTGTAATCTGTTTTAAACCATTAGCACAACAAATCTTTTTTTAACATACATGAGTAGATAGACAATATTTTCAATATGCTTTATAATATAGCTAAACCCATAGTTAGTTCTAAAAAGTAGACCGAATTTGCAAACTCAAATTCAGGAAATAAAATTCTAGGGGATAATCTGTTTGAAATGAATAAGGATGTGGATGAAGAATTGTTTAAACAAGGGGATGATGGTGTTGTTATTAATGTTGAAGATGATTTTGCTATTACTAGGAATAGGACTGTTTGTGATGTTGAAAAAGTTGATGGTGTTAAATTAGATGATGATGAAATAAGTACTAATGAAGTTGTTTTTACTGGTATTGTGAGTAGATCAAAGTCTAACAGTGAAGGAATAACAATTGCCTCTAATGCTTTAGTAGTTGTAGTGCATAACGAACCATAAACCTGGCTATTTTCCCTTATAGAAGCTTTAAATATGAAGAGAAGAAATGTGTTGGAGCTTTCGAGCGGTTGTGTGATGACATTAATGTATACAAGGACATGAACAATGTTATATCAGAAAAGAAAACAATACACTGGGGACATTATGCTGAAACTTTGGAAAATGAAATAATGAGAGATTTGGATAATTTCTCTCAGGTGCTTCATACTAATATAATTGGCAAAACAAAATAGGACATCAGTGAAGCTTCCAAACTATCAAACAACAAAAGGCTAGGATGCATGGCCTTACACAAATTCTACTTTTGAAGAAATGACATATAAAAATGTTACAAAAAATATATGGTGCATATAGTGTTTACTTGAACTACTTTGTCGACTCTAATTACATTAGTTCATTTCATATTGATATTAACATGCTACAAAATTCAAAACTAAAATAAAAGAGAACTGAATACCTTCTTGATGAATATTTAGTATGCCTTCAAGTATGTAGAACTCTATGATAATCAATAAATTAATACCTGCATACATGAAATTTTAATTGGTTGTCAAACATATCTCGACTCGGAATCACCGCTTTGATTTGTGAATATTTAATTAATTTTAATTATTCAAATGATAGGTTTTATAATTAAAATAAAACCCTTTTATATAATAAATAATGATGGGGAATTGATTTTCAAAAAAATTTTACTAAATATTTAGTTCGAAGAAAAAATAAAAAATGTAACCGGAGTTCGTTTTCAGAATTTTGAACTTTTCATCGACTAAAAGATGTGGGAAACATTGTGAACTCTTTAGTGCTAATATATATATTTACAAATAAGTTTATATATATATATATATATGTGTGTGTGTGTATTAGTATACACACACATATGTATATGCTTGAGTATGTAAGATTTAAAATATAATTTAATAAAAAGAAAATGTCACATCATAGGCAAACATAAGTAAATTTTGGACTAAAAACGTGTTTAAGACATTAGTACTTATGGAGTTAATGTATGTTGGTATGAAATGGAGGGAGGTGATATAATGGTGGCGTGAGAAGCATGGAGATAGACTAGGAGGATGTTGTGGCAAGAATGTAGTGGAGGTTATGTCCTTTAGGCTATTTTAGTAATTTAACTTTTGCACTAGTATATGTGCACATTTCCTACCATTTTCCACATTTTCTAATTTCATTTTCCACTTTCTAAAAACTCCTCCAAGCTTTCATAAGCTCTCTAATGGTTTCCTAGTTTTAAAATCTATTTTTTTTCCACTTTTAACTTTTTAAAACTTTGTTTAAAGCCTTCCATCCATTCATACAACTCCACTTCTCCAAAACAAGGCCACACAACCCCTCTACCGACCTTGGCCAAGCCTACACCTCACTAGGCCGAGCCCATACTTCATGGCCAAACCTCCCTTGGGTCTTAAGGCCTCCAAAAATCCATTTTTGTGTAAAGGCAAAGCTAAGGCCTAGGTCCGATTTAGGTTTTTTTGCATAACTTCAAGTTATAAAGTCTCAATTCAAGTAAAGGAGTTTTGCTCAAGATTTATGTGAGTAAAGTTCACACTTTTACATAAGTTTTAACTTTAGTTTTTGAGGTTACTTGGTGGCGTGAGAATCATGGAGGGAGACTAGGAGGATGTTGTTGGAAGAGTGTAATGGAGGTTATGTCCTTTAGGCTATTTTAGTAATTTAACTTTTGCACTAATGTATATACACATTTCCTACCATTTTCCTCATTTTCTAATTTCATTTTCCACTTTCTAAAAACTCCTCCAAGCTTTCATGGGCTCTCTAATGGCTTTCAAGTTTTAAAATCTCATTTCTTTTCCACTTTTAGCTTTTTAAAACTTTGTTTAAAGCCTTCCATCCATTCATACACCTCCTCTTCTCCAAAGCAAGGTCACACAACTCCTCCACTTACCTTGGCCGAGCAGACACCCCACTAGGCCCAGCCCATACATCATAGTTAAACCTCCCTTAAGGCCTTCAAAAATCCTTTCTTGTGTAAAGGCAAAGCTAAGCCTAGGTCCTATTTTGGTTTTGTTGCATAACTTCAAGTTATAAAGTCTCAGTTCAAGTAAAGGATTTTAATCAAGATTTATGTGAGTAAAGCACACACTTTTACATAATTTGATAACTTTATTTTTTGAGGCTACTTGGTTGCTAAATATGATACTTGTTTGATGGAATTAATATTTATTTGTATGCGTTTATATGTGTTTGTATGAGATAGTGAGCTAGACTTGAAAATCAAAAACTAAATGTTGTAAATGGTTGGAAAAATGTGATCTTGTTTATGGTTGTTATTATGAAAATGTTGTAGGCTAAGGAAGTAAGTATGTTGATTTGTTAAAGCGGCATCGAGTTCCTTGGTTAAAACTTATTTTCACTTAAGATTGTGTTTGAAAAGGTTTTCAAGTTTAAACTTTGATTTAGCTTTTAAAATCTTACTTTTGTTCCAAATTTTTTTTTATTAAGTTATAGAGTAGTTAATACACAAAAGTTAGTGTTTTGAAATGTAAAACAAAGTTTTCAAATTTCGGGTCTTATAGCGATGGTCGCTATAAGTGCAGTTCGTAAAATGAACTGGTTTTGCAAATCTACAGTGCTTCACTTAAGATCTTTTAGAAAAGTGTTTTCTAATATATAATAAGTAAATAAAAGTTATTATTTAATTAATTATTTATTTTAATGATTAATTAATTAATTAAGATAATTAGTACTTAATCATTAGTTAATAAAGGTAATTAATACTAAATTCTTAATCAATTGAGTTAATTATAATTAGCTAAGTATTATTTAACTAAAAATTAGGGATTAATTATTAATTATTTATTCATTTAAGATTAATTATTAATTAGTTATTTATTCATAAAAGGGTTTAAATATTTAATTAATGACTAATTAAGTAAGATTAATTAAGAATTGATTAAGATGTATTTAATTATTAATGAAGGTTTAAATTATCAATTAATAATTAATTAGAGATTAAATATTGTTTAAATATTTATTTAATGATTAAATATTATTTAATTATTTATATAAAGGATAATTCTTATTTAATTATTGATTTAAAAGCTAATTATGGTTTTATTATTAATTACATGTCTAATTATTATAAAATAAAGAGTATAAATGTTATTTAATTTTTAAATAAATGTTTTGAGGTTTTAAACCACTTTATTTCTGAAAATCAGTTTTGTTGTAAATTAACTTTCCTTCAAAGAATGTTTTTTAAATCCAAGAGATTTCTTTGTCGACCACCTTTAAGTAACTTCATTGAATATGAAATCCAATGATATTTGTCTAGCAGAATAAATCATCGTTATGCTAATTAAGTTGTATTGGACATCTGTTTAGTAGAATAAATCATAGTTCTGCCATAATCCACCCAGTAAATTATGGTGATATCTATTTAAGCAGAATAAATCCATTCTGCTATTATATTAACTTGGGCATGTGTTTAGCAGAACAAATCCCCATCTGCTATTATAATAACTTGGACATCTTACCTATATATTGATTTGTTTGTTGCTGGATGATTCCCTTTACATACCTATTTCTTATGTAAATACCCATGTTATAACTTGGATAAGTTAAATTCAATTAAATGAACCATTGTGGTCACTAAGCTACTTTCTTGTTTTGTGAAATCAAATATTTCATTTATCATTTTCATAATGGTTTCAAGTTAAGTAATGATTTTATTAAAGGTATTTTTGAAGTTAATAGAGTACTTTTTAAAATGATTGTTTAAAATCATTATTTTTTTAATATGGTTTAAAGATAATTTAATGAAAGATGTTTTTAAATAATAACTTGTTGTTTAAGGATGTTTAAAATTATTGTTTTGTTTATCAAAAGGAACTTTATTAAATGAGAATTATTTAAGAAGTTTTGTTTTAAATAAGGAATATTTAAAAGATGTTTTATAAATTATTTTGGATATTTATAAAAGAAGTTTTATAAAAGATTTTGGAGATTTATAAAGAATTATATAGATGGTTTTGATATTTGTAAAAGTGTCTTATAAATTAACTTGGAGTTCATAAATTGGAATTTAAGTAAAAGATATTTTATAAATAAAGAGATTTATTAAAAGGATTATCAAAGCAAATAAAAGAAATTAAGATTTTGATTTCCTTTAACTAACCTTCTTAATTCTAGTGGTGTGGACATTCGTTCCACACCTAACACTGAAGGAATATTTTTTGAGCTTATTTTTATCTCCAATTTAAATAACTTTTGTTTTGATCCCTTTAATATAATATTGAAATTAGTAATCTTTTAAAAATGTTTTGTAAATATACTTATGTCAGTGAGATAAGTATATGAATGCTTTGATAAATGTTTTGAATAGAGATTTAATAAATGAAGATTTGTTTTTGAGGCTTAGTAGTTTCTATGGGTAATTAAATCTCTAGATTTTTTTATTTGTGCATTTGATAGTTATATAACCGACTATCAAATCTTGGCCAGTTTTGACTTAGTAAGTATGATTGTATATGCGAGTTTCCCAGTGACTCGAATACCTGTTGTACACTTTCGAAAGAACCAGGAATGAGTGAAGTGGAAATTATCATAGTTGGTTTGGAAAGACCGGGATCAGATATGTTATCCGAACACCACCCCAAACCAACATATGAGTTCTTGAAGTTGTTTGAAGACGATGCTCCTTGAAGAGCCATAAGTTTCATTCAGACCCAGTACAAACTTTCATGGATGAATGCTAGCATTGCGTTTCTACCTGGAGGCTAGTATTAGCATTCTAAGATGGATTGCTAAATGTTAAGAATGTAGCCTCTCAAGCCTCATGCTCGGGTTATGGTTAAACAGGGTAGATGCAGCATGGCTATGTGGGTCACACCCATTAGGCTATGATCATCCCAAGATCTAGTGTCGATATCTCTATGTATGCTTCAGGGCCTATTATTGGTTATTGATCGCAACCAAGGGGTGATCACATTCGGTACTACCTAGTTCAGGAGTAGGCAGTACTGTGTTGGAGGGGTTTGAAGGTTTTCGATCCCACTCTACATTTTATCTAGAGGTGTACAGATTTTAGGAACGTAGTCCCTTACCTTGCCTTTTGTTGGAAATCCATTCTCTAATATGAGCCTACAATTTTTGATTATATATCGATTATTGTTGTCATGTACACACATCACAGCTACTTGGTTATTAAATACTTTAAACCCTAGACATTATTATAATATCACTTGATCTTATAATAAAAAATTAGTTTGGTTATTGTAAGGTAAAAACCCATCTGTGTATATATGCAGCGTGATCTTACGAGATACCTTTTGTTTTTAACGGTTTTTATAAAGTAAAACTTATGCTTTACCCACGCCATACCCATGTCTGACTCGGAGTTTTATTTTCTTTCCTTAAAATTCTTGGATCCTTAAATTTGTATGAGTAGCCAAGTAGTTCGGGTTTCCATGGATGCATTTTTGGAAGAGCTTGGAGCAGGTGGTTTCATCGATAGTTAGTTATTTATCTGGTTTCCACTGTATCATATGTATTTTGTATCAGTTAATTTGGGAAAGGCACATATAGTTGTCCTAGGGTAGAATTTGTACCATTATGACTCTGTAGTGTTATTTTGGAAATGAGTATGTAAATTTTTTTGTTAATTAATATATATTGTTTCGTTGCGTTGTGAGATTCTGTGGTGTTTAGTTTCTTCTTATCTTCTATCTTCTTTTCTTTCCCCCAACGATCTATCTTTCCAACACTTGGATGATTGGCACGTGAATACCCTGGATGTATTAGTGTCGACTTCTGAGGGTCGAAAAGGTAAGTTGTTGCAGTTGGTATTAGAGCGCAAGGTTAAGTGAGACCTTGGCCTTGGTGGGGTAAACTCATTATAGATAGGGTTAGTGATACCTTAGAATGAGTAACTCAGTAGAGATGGGAATAGTGATATCCTAGAATGAGTTTGAGAGTATGTTATATATGAGAGTGCATACTTGTTAGTGCTATAAAAATGTTTTATATTATGTTGTTTGATCTGTTGAGTGGCTTAAGATTCTAGTCGGTGTGTTTGGCCAATGTTATCGATAGGGATTTCCTAAACACTTGAACAAGTCCAATCGACATGATATTGTTTTAAAATTGGTCGATGAAATAATTTTACCTAGGACTATATTTTATTTATATAGAAGAAAAAATTTCAAAAATAAAATATAGTTATCTATGTTTTGGTTGTTGTTAGGATTTGATAATATTTAATTATTATTATACAGGATTTGATTGGTCAAGCTTGTCCATTTTGAGCATTGACTATTTTCTAATATATTATAAGTATTTCCTTTTAAGTATAGGTTGGATAGCTTGAATTTGTGGAAACACTGAATCGAACACCTTGTGAATTAAGTTTCACAAGTTGACTACAAGGCGTTCGATAATAATGTTGGGTTAAATTCTAGTTTTAATAAAAGGTGTACATTAAAAGAAATATTTCAGATGATTTCATAAAAGTTGATATCATAAATCAAGATTATAAAATATATTTTGAAAATAAGATGGATTTTCAGAGGATTTAAATTCCGCTGGCTTTGATAAAGTTTTCAAATAAGTTTGGAAAAGTAGTAATAATTTTACTTAAAAATACTTTAAAGCAAAAGTACTTTGAAAAGAAAATTTTGTAGAAAGATGGTTTTCTTTGGTTAGGTTTGGGGAATGAGTCTCGATTTGTTTTGTGATGATCGAAATAATCTTCTAAGTGACAATTAGATGTTTGCTTAGGCAGATGTGATGGTGCACATTGTAAATTATTCTCTTTGTCATTGTATGATCGAAATGAGTTCAAATTCGAATAAATCCAAAGCAAGTTGGTGATAAATACTTTGTTAAACTATTTATCTAGAAATATATACATAGTATTGTTTCAAATAGGGATTTGAAAGAAGAGGTATTTTTATAATTAAATAGTTCGAGTGACTCGAAAGTGACTAAAAATGGGAAAGGGATGTGTTCGGATGGTAAACACTTCCCTTGAGTATTACCCTTCTTAGTAAAGGGATATATGATATTATTTGGTAGTACCTAGTTCCTTGATATCATTTTAGAGTTACTCGGACTATATGTATATTTTCTAAGGGTTAAAAAAATAAAGTATCATTTTCAAAAGGCTTTTGAAATAAAACTCGAATATTTTGGCTTCGAAGGTTTCAAAATAATAAGGAATTTTGAATAAAGTGTGGACTAATAAATGAAGTTTTAAACTTAATAAGGTGGATTAATAAACTTTGTTTTATTAAAACGTGTCTTTTGATTTTAACATCTATGAAGTGAAAAATTATTTGATGTTATTTGGCCGGCAAATAAACGTCTTTACCTTAGAGGTATCTAAGAAAAAGTAGACTCTAGGACGGAGTTTTGATGCCAGCATCCTACTCTTCTTAGCTACTTATCAGACCGATTGGTAAAGTGGTTGGATTGGTTGACTCAATTTTGAGACCCAAATTATTTTGGGCCTATAGATGAGTAGAATGAAATGAATAGTTGTTTGTATATACTCTTAGGATGTAGGAGAGTATTATACAAGTTAATAAATTAAAATGATTTTATAAAAAGGTCTCATAAATAAGTTGTGTCATTTCAAAATGTTGGGCCTAACTTGGAATTATTATGAAATATTTTCAAAAATATTTTGGGAAGGGTAGAAAGTGGTTGGGTAGTAAGAACCAATAAGATAAGTACACAAGTTATACATGGATCATTTCCCTTTCTCATATAGTTCTCGATCCAAGACTCGAGTACATGACTAAAGGTGTTGTAATACCCCTAGTTTTTGATAACATTATTCAGGAGATTTAACTAGACTAAATTAAATAGAATAATATAGAGTGATAAGGAGATTAAGGCTGGTTAATTAATTTTAGTAGCCATGCTTATTTAAAATAAATGAGCTTAAAACGGTTAAGTGTTAACTAATTTTATCATAAGGGCCTTAGAGTAAATTGCCGCCCATGTTCCCACGCTTATATTATTTTCCCTTATCCATACACATTCATTTTAACATAAGAAACAATTATAAACATAAGAAGAGAAGGAGCCGGCCATTAGGAGGAAGATAAGAAGAGAAATCAAAGTAAAAGCTTAGGATCAAGCTAGAAGAAATCAATATTAATCAATCTCCAATTTCCTTATTCAAACTAAGGTGAATAATAATCACTACATCTCTATTTTTGGTTTTATAATCATATTGTTTTTGGATTTAAGGGAAAATTCGTTTTTATGATATATTGGATGTTGATATGCTTGATTTCTGATTTGTTTAGTTTAAACAAGATTGTTTAAAAAGAAATATGCATGGTTTCAAGGCAAAACCGAGATTAAATTATTTTTAAATGCCATGGAAAATTTTTATGTTATGAGAAATATGATTTTGGAGTTGGGTTTCAATTTTTATAATTTCCAAGCCGTGGAGAATTAGTTATGAATTTTCGAAGGAAAATATGGTTATTTGGGTTTATAAACTTATTTCGGAAATTATATTCAGAATTTGGATCTGAAATTTTAATATGTTAGGCAACATGATTAAAGAGAATTTCTGGAATTTTTGGGGATTTTTACTAAGTGATTTTGTATTGAAATTAAATTATTTTGAAAGGAGAACCTAAATGATTTAGTTGTTTTGTTAATGGGAAGGGCTTATTTGTTAAATGTCGTTTAGTTTTTAGATTGAGAAAATGCAGCAAATTTTAGTAAAATAATTTGAAAGTTTAATGAATGTAACTAATCATGTGTTTACAAGTGGGCAAGTTAGTTACAAGAAGTTTGCCTTATTTAGTAAAAACAGCCTTTTACTCAGAAAAGCAGGTTCCGCCTCCTTTGGAAGGAACTTTCGACCCAGAGCTTCCACCTCCGACCTAGTCGAAACCCTCTACCACGAAACCAATACACATGACATCACTTAGTTGGTACACAGTGGACTGGAGAAAAACGGAAGGTAAGGTGTCGAAAAATAGCTTCTGAAGGTGTCGATACCTTTGTTTTGTTTTTAAAAGAAAAGCGCTTGCCTGTTTACTAAAGGGTTTCAAAGTAGTCGAAACCAATGGTTGTGAAAGGGTATTTCAAAGGAAGCTTTCGAAGGAAAGTAGTAGCTTCCGAAGGAGTTACTTAGTTTTAATTGAAGCATTCAGAAGGGGTAGTTTCGACTAAGTCGAAACCCTTCTGTGATTTGATGCCTTTCTTTGGTATTGAAGACATCAATGCTGTTGAAAGGTACTGTTAGTTTTTATAAATACAAGCCACTTCCTACTGCTTTCGAAAGGGGGTAGGGGTTTCGAAGGTATTGGTTTCGAAAGGGGCTTCAAAGCCAACCTTCAATTATTTCACCCAAATGTTTAATGCTTTCAAAAGAATGGTTTCAACACCATCAAGTTTTCCACAAATACTTTTATGAAATAAAGAATGGTTTCGAAAGAGATGCTTTTGCATATGTTCACTTTGACCCAAAATGATGTTTTAAACCTAATGATTTCGAAAGGAGGATTCCAATGGTTTCGGAAGGTATACTTCCAATGGTTTCGAAATTGTCACTTTCACTTGGTTTCGAAGCTATGCTTCCAAAGTTAAAGGTTAATGCTTTAATACAATCGAAAGGTTTTGAAAGAGAAGTTTTAAAGTATTCGAAAGGCAGGAGCCTAATGTTTTGAAGATATCTTTTAATGCTTTCGAAGTAGGTCATCATATGAGGTCAAAAGCAAGGTTTCGAAGGTGTCAAAAGGCTTTTTAAACCCAAACTCATTTTTAAAGAAAAAACCCATGTCTAAATAAGGGAGTTTTGAAAGGATTTCAAGTATGCAAATTTGAAGAAGTATTTGCTTGATAAAAGTATAGGTTAAAGAGGATTAACCATGTTTTATATGTAAGTGTTTTCAGGGATATTAAACCCACAGGAGTGGTATTGTTAAGTTTTTATGTTTGCTTCTTCAAATATGAATATATTCACATGATAAAGAACCCATAACTGTATTTTGGGGATAAAGGGGTAGAAGAACCATCTAGGTTAAATCAGTAGTGAATATAAATTGATTAAACTTCTGAATGAGTAGAATTGCATCCAGGGAGTCAGGGAGACCAAATTATAGGATGCCTAAATCTTGTAGATGTCCGGGAGACAGGTTCATAGTAAACCCATGAAAACTATGTATTAAAGATGGTTGGCAGGGGCCAATTAGTTTGTAGTGAACCCATGAAAACTATATCTGGATTAACTATTGACATATGTCAAAAGGTTCCTAGTCAACCCATGAAAACTAGGATAAGAAAGAAGTTATTGGAGGCATCAGTAGGTTCCTAGTCAACCCATGAAAACTACGCTAAGAAGAGAGTTACTAGAGTAATCCATAGGTTCCTAGTCAACCCATGAAAACTAGGATAAAGATAGGTTATTGGAATGACCAGTAAGTTCAGTAGAATCCATGAATTAATTAAGTTAATTAGCAGGGGCCTATAGGTTCTTAGTGAACCCATGAAAACTTCAAATAGGACCGGGTGTCGAATTATAAAAAGGCTATTAGTAAACCCATGCAAACTAATAGGTTAATAGTGACCCTAGAAACTATAAAAATGACAGGGTGTTAATTAAACTGGGGATGGGAAATCCAAAATGGTTATATATGTATATCATCTTAATATTTTGAAATGCTATGTTGTAACCATTGTGGATGCAGGAGCACGGTATATGGTTCTGAAAATGTTTTAGGATACTAGTGAGAGGAAAACCCATTCCGCTAAGCCATGTGGTCTCACTAGATATCTAAATGGATTGAGATGTTAGATTATTATTCATACCAGGCTTTATGTCCGACTCGAAGTTTTTGTTTTCCCCTTAAACTCTCGGGTACTCAATTGATTTTGAGTAGTTTGAGGTTTAGGGTTTTCAGGTTCTCTTCTTAGATGAATAAAGCTTCCGGAGGCGTGTAGGAGGTAGTTAGTTATTCAGAGTTATCTTTTTCCCCTGTGTATTTTGGATGTAAAGGCAGACTTCATAGCCTTACAATATACTCTGATCAACCAAGGGGCATCTTCATATGTCGCTCTTGGCATATGTGAAATAATTATATTTTTATGAACGTGGTTAACGTTGGTGGGATTATGTAATGAACATGAAATGTTTTGAATGGAATTTGGAAATGTGCTTTTAATTTGTTAAATTTTTTCCATATTCTTATGATCTATGTATCGATGTATCTAAAACCACCGTATTTGGTCGCCAAGGATTAATAACTATGGATGATTGTAGCATCTGTAGCCGTTAGTTTTGGGCCTCCAAGTAGGGGGATGTTACAAGTTTATATCAGAGCATACGTTTTTGAAACTTTTAAAGAAAAGTAAAACCTAAAAGCTTTTTGAAACATAATCCGATAAGTTAGAAATATGATCGGGGTTTGGGTTAATGCTATAGTAACGTACTTGTATTTGTTATATAGGTATATATCTAAGTACGTGTTCCCCTCTCTCTTAGATCGTTCTTCTGTATTTTACTAAGGCTCGTATGTAGATTTACGAGAAAGAAGATATGGAAGCAGGAAACAGAAGAGGAAATCTAGGTGGAGGAAGCACCACAACTAACAGAAATGCTCGACCTAATACCATGAGGAACCAAGGTCGACAGGCTAATGCTAATTCAAATACTGAACCAATGTAGGTGCTGGAAATCCGCCATTAGATGCGGTGATGGTGTATCAGTTTTTGGACAACCTTTTGCAAGTTGGGGTTGCTGGTAATATTGGAGGAGCTAATCTTGTAGCTCCAGTTGGATATAATTATGCTAGGTTAAGCAGAGACTACACCAGTCTGGGTGGAAAGCCATTTGGTGGAACGAAGGATGATGTTAAGGTTGAGAATTGGCTATTGAGCTACGATAGGATCTTTACTGATCTAGGCTTGGATGATGGGGAAAATAGGAGGCTAGCCACTAGGTAGTTACAAGGTGTAGCGCTTCATTGGTGGAATAGTGTGACCGCCGGAATTCCGGAGGAGGAGCTGACATGGGCTGATTTCAGAAGGATATTTGAGCAGAGGTTCTTATTTAAGGTTGCCAAGTCGGCATTGATGAGAAAGTTTATGGACCTTGTTCAGGGAGATATGTCAGTAATCGAGTATGCTGCTAAGTTTGATGAGCTATCTCGATATGGATATGCTACTATAGACACTGACATCAGACAGAATGAAAGGTTCATTCGAGGACTGGGACCGGAGCTTGCTAAAATGACCATGACTCATATCAGAGAGCCTTGTAATGTGGTAGTGGAGATGACTATTCTCCATGAGGAGATGCTTGCTGTTTCTGCTAGGGAGAAGCCAGTTGAATCCCAGGGTCCTCGGGGAAAGAAAAGAAAATTCTTTAGGAAAGGGATGCTACAAAGAAGGAAAAGGCTGATTTGGTGTGCTTTAAGTGTGATAAGAAAGGTCATTATGCTCACGAGTGCCGGACAAGCAAAGGGAAGAAGCATGCAGAGAAGAAGAATGTGAAATGCTTCAACTGCGACCAAGTTGGGCATTACAAGAACCAGTGTCCAGAGCCAGTCAGGGCGGACAGAGATAAGGTTTTTACTATTGGACTACCATCTTTTTCTAGGCCTACTGCAGTAGAGAAAGGGAAAACCATGATGGAAGGTATGCTTTTGATTCAGGGTATTCCAGTTAGGGTACTATTCGATACCGATGCATCACACTCATTTATATCATGGTATTTGGTTGCTAGGTTATGCATAGAACCCACTTACCTTGTTACTGCCTAAAGGGTTGCGAATCCAGTAGGAGGGCATGCAACTCTAGGGATGAAATGTGAACGGTTAGAACTTGATGTGTTAGGTCATAAGTTTGCATGCAGTTTGTATGTTTTTGATTTCGTAGATTTCATGATCATTTTAGGTATGGATTGGTTCGGTAAGTATGAGGTAAGGATATTTTTCCAGGATAGGGAAATATCATTGAGACACCCAGCTAGTCATAACCGAATCATCTTCTCAGTGGAAAACTCCAACATGAGTGTTTGTGCTTTGTTGAGTGCTATGGAAGTGGGAGAAGAGCTATGTCAGATTTGGGTAGCAAAGGAATTTGCAGATGTCTTAGAGCCAGTAACATGATTACCGCCGAAACGAGCTGTTGAGTTTCGGATAAATTTTGTACCGGGAGCTGAACCTGTGAGTAGATCTCCTACGAGGATGACACCGACAGAGATGAATGTATTGAAGGTGTAGCTAGTGGATCTTGAGGGAAGAAATTTATTAGACCAAGCAGTTTGCCTTGGGGAGTGGCCGCGGTATTCGTGAAGAAACCAGATGGGTCGTTAAGGATGTGCATCGACTATCGTAAATTAAACGAAAGGACGATCAAGAATATGTACCCTCTGCCGAGGATAGATGATCTGTTTGATCAGTTGAGTGGAGCTAAGGTGTTTTTCCAATTGGATTTGGCGATAGGGTTCCATCAGTTGAGAGTGGTGGAGGACAACATTCCTTTGACAGCATTTCAAACTAGGTATGGTTCGTATGAGTGGTTAGTGATGCCTTTTGGATTGACAGATGCACCTGCTTTCTTCGTGGATTTGATGAACCGAGTTTTCCGAGAGCACTTGGATAGGTTTGTGTTGGTATTCATTGATAACATTTCAGTGTACTCGAAAGATGAAAGGGAGCATGAGAATCATCTTAGAGTGGTGCTTGAAACCCTAAGGCAAAATCAGCTAAAGGCGAAGTTTTCCAAGTGTCATTTTTGGAAGAAAGAGGTTAGGTTTCTTGGTCATGTGGTTTCAGAGGAGGGCTTGTCAGTCGATCCAGTTAAGATCGAAGCTGTCAATAATTGGAAGAGGTCAGAGATGGTAACCGAGATCAGGATTTTTCTTGGACTTGCTGGCTATTACCGGAGATTCATCAAGGATTTCTTACAGATAGCGGTGCCTTTGACTAAGTTGACCAGGAAAGGTGTGAAGTTTGTTTGGCCCAACAAATGTGAGGAGGGGTTCCTTAAGTTAAAGCATTTGTTGACCAATGCACCAGTGTTAGTAGTTCCAGATGGAAACCAAGGGTTAGTAGTATATATTGATGCATGTGGGACTGGATTGGGAGCATTGCTGATGCAGAGGGGCGAAGTCATTGCCTATGCATCTAGACAGCTTAGACCGCATGAAGTGAGATATCCTACTCATGAATTAGAGTTGGTTGCAGTGATTTTTGCTTTGAAGATTTGGAGGCATTATCTCTTGGGAGAGAGATTTGAGTTGTATACCAATCATAAGTCTTTAAGATGTTTATTCTCTCGGAAGGAGTTGAAACAGCAGAGATTGTTGGAGTTTTTGGCTGCTTATGATTTTGGTATAGAGTATACCCCTGAGAAAGGAAATAAAGTAGCGGATGCTCTTAGCAGAAGACATCAGAATGTGGTGTTGGCTATGTTGGCAGAATGGAAGGATCTAGACGCTTTGGCCAGTTGTGGTGTGCAGTTAAGATCGACTACTAGTTCTAGTCAAAGTACTGCCATGTTGTCCTATTTAGAAGTTCGACCAGTATTGATTGAGAGAATTGCTTCCAAAAGGAGGATCCATTATTAGCCGAAAATATTAGAAGGCTTGAGGTTGGAACGGAGATCGATGATTTGAAAGATTTTTGTCTTGACTAGAGAGGATAATTGAGAAAGAAGGGACGATTATGCGTTCCTAACGTAGAGAACTTAAGGAGGGAAGTTCTTGAGGAATGTCATCGATCCAAGTTTACGATTCACCCTGGAGAGACCAAGATGTACTAGGATATGAGGCAGAGCTTCTATTGGGAAGGAATGAAGAAGGATATCGGCTTGTGGGTTAGGCAGTGCGTGAACTGTCAACAAGTGAAGGCCGAACATCAGAAGCCGAGTGGATTGCTTCAGCCTTTAGAGATTCTACTTTGGAAATGGGATTCGATATCCATGGATTTCAAGGTCGAATAGGGGAAATGAAAGCATATAATTTATAGTGGACAGGCTGACCAAGAGTGCCCATTTCATTCCAGTCAAGTCAACCAGGACGGCACCTGTTTTGGCGAGGTTGTTCATAAAGAACATAGTTAGACTTCATGGGATTCCTAGTAGCGTAGTCAGCAACAGAGATGCATTATTCACTAGCGAATTTTGAAAGAGTCTACAAGAGGTATTGGGTACCAAGTTCAAGATGAGTACAGCTTATCATCCACAGAAGGATGAGCAGACAGAAAGAGTCAACAAAGTACTCGAGGATTTATTGAGAGCTTATGTATTGGACTTTGGTGGACCTTGGGAGGATCACCTATATTTGATTGAGTTTTCCTATAATAATAGTTACCAGACTAGCATAGGAATGGCACGTTTTGAAGTTTTGTTTGGAAGGCCATGCAAATCACCCTCATCTTAGTTGGAGACTGGAGACAGATTGGTCTTAGGTCCAGATTTGGTTAGGGAGGCGTCGGAAAAGATTGGGTTAATCCGAGGTCAGATGAAGGAAGCTCAATCCAGGCAAAAGAGTTACACAGATAAGAGGTGTAAAGACTTAGAGTTCTCAGTGGGAGACTGTGACGACCTGACTTTTTGAGCCTCGAAAATCGACATCAATACGTTCACTGTATCGCATGCCGAACGATCGAGTGCCAGAAAGACAGATTGTTGGGGGGAAAAGAAAGAAGGTAGAAGAAAGAAGAAACTAAACAAATACAGAATCTCACAGCGGACTGAATAATATATCATATCAATAGATCTTTACACAAATCAAAACTGTAATATACGTATCTCAAATCAGAGTACACAAAACAATTATTACCAGCTTGGACAGTTATAGTAGCCTGTCCTCACAATTGCTGGTAATTTCAAACAAAACACTGCAGCGGAATAACAAGTACGAGAATAGGTCTCAGTCTCCCGCTCATCTCCTGAGCTCCAAAGAAGTCCAAATCTATATCCTGAAATATGCTTGATCTGACCCGAGCATTATAAACACACGGATCAGTCTGGTAAACCAGCGTGAGAAAACACAGTCAATTTGATTTATTAAATTATAAAACTTTTTCAAAATAAAGATATCGTAAGACCACGCCACACATAAATATGATAGGTTTTTACCTTACGATCATCAAAACATTTTATAGAAGATCCAGTGATATTACAATAATGTCTAAGGTTCAAAATAATAATAATCAAGTAGTTGTGATGCTTGTGCTGTGTACATCAAAAAAATACTATATATAAAATTAAAACTCGATAAGGCTCGTTCGCTAATTGTGTAGGATTTCCACGGAGGTGCCCTCAGTACTTCTAGAACGGTCCTCCTACACAAGGATCAGAGTTATCCTTCTGAAGCATCATACCCATCTAGCCTGGGTATCATAGGAAAAACATAACTGGTCTTGCTAAGACGGAGTCATCACTCTGGCATGCCAAAAACAACTGAAGGTATCCGAATTAATAGAAACGGAGCCGAGTACACCCTATGGGTTTGCCAACCCTACTGGCTATACCTCCTATCTCTGGTTTTAGTCATTTCCGCTGGTGAGGCTACGTCCGATGTTCCAGCTTATGCACCGCTCCAAAAATAGATCACGGAATCCCATATAGATTCCCACACCACAATGGCCTCGGAATCGCATACAGATTCCCACATCTCAATAGATCTTGGAATCTCACATAGATTCCCACACTCCAACGAGTCATGGAACCACATATGAATTTCAACATCCAAAATATAACTCATCTCCTCCATTTAACCGTATATGGTTTTCGGAGTAAGTTATGGGTTCAGAGTCATCTCTTGGAGTACACTCTCCATTTCCTAGGTGCTCCCAAAAAAACCATTCGCCGAATTCCGGAATGCTCAAGACCAGTTCTTTAAGAAATAATCAGATAATACATAAGATCAGGGATCAACCCCTAACCGTTTAAGTGGACGGATCTCCTTATTATTTATCCTTGAACAACAACAAGTTTATTTGTACAGTATAGCACCTCGAATGGTAATTATACCATATAATTTCTGTGTTTCCCCTAGATATTTCCAAAGTTAAAATCCCTCGGTGTTAAGTAGGAAATCATTTCCTACCACCAAAATTAAGAAGGATTACATATTTGGGCCAAGATTTGATAGTTGGTTATTTAACCATCAAACAAAACAAACATTCAACCATATATCACATTTCCCACTGAAAACACAAAGCCTCGTTTAAATTTGATTTCGATAAATTTAAATTCCTTATTTAAAACGGAAATATACTTATTTCATCTGAATAAGTATATTCACAAATCATCCCTTTCAAATACTTGAAAACTATATTACGAAAAGTAGTTATGGAAGTACCATTTGGTATCGACCATGGATCGCAGCTCGATGATTACGTCTCTATCCCAGAGAAATCCAAACTTAACTTAGGCAATCTCTGCCCCCCGATTTCCGCCATGAAATCAATCATAGATCGCAGTTTGCATAATGGTTACGTCGCTATCCCAGCGAAAACATCCCAAATTGCCGGCCATCCCTGCCCTCGAATTACGCTATGAAAATATAGCATTACTTCCAAAAAAAATTATATTTCATAAATATTCCAAAACCTATTTATAAAAACTTCTTTATAAATTTCAATGTTTAACTTAGAAAAATATCTTTTCACCAATTCTCAAACCATTTGTAAACTTCCTTTTCAACTCCAAACCATCTTCACATTTATAAACCCATTTAACCAATTCCTCTATAAATCTAAAACCATTTATAAAATCTCCCTTTTTTAAATTCCAAATCTTTTCGGATTTTATAAACTCCTTTAACATATTCCTTTACATAAAGGATTTTTTTATAAACAATTTCTTTTATATAATTATAATAAATAAGATTTTAACATCATAAAAATACCTTAACCATTTTTCATAATATAAAATACTTTTTAAAACATTTTTAATAATATAAACATTTAACCTTTAGCATTTTAAAATTTAATAAAATAAACTAAATCAACCTTTAAATAAAATTAATCAACTTTTGAATTGTATTATTACTAAAATAAATTTCTAGTTCTAAATAACTAATAACAATAAATAATTTATTATCTTTAAACAAATCAATTAAACAATTAATTTTAAAACATAATTAACTTTACTAAATAAATGATTTTTACAAAATATTTGTAAATAAAAATTTAAAACAAAACAATTTGTGTAATAATTATTAATTAAAATCCTTTTACTTCAAACTATAAAATTTGAAATTAAACAGAAATCATGCCCTTTCCAATGTTATACTAAGGCTCGGAAATTCCAATGGTACTTATCAGCTACCATTCAATTCAATTTAACTATTAGGAATAAATTACAAGCATTTACATAACATTCATATATAAATCAATTCCACATTTAACAATAGTTTTTTAACATGTCAAATTTTTTAATATAAATCAATCAGCATTTTAACAGTGTCCAAATTAATCAAGTAGCAAAATAAAAATCAATTCTGCTAACCAATTATCATTAAAAATCAAACTCTTTCATTTATTATCCAATGGTGTTTATTTAGCCAAATATATCACACCAATATTGTAACAGCCTGCAAATCCGTACCCCTTTGAGCTGACAATATTCTCCATCAGTTCAACTCAAAGTGGACGAAAATACAAACCATTAGGGTTAAAGAAGAAAGAGATAGAAGAAGAAAATAGAAAAAATAACAGAATCTCACAATCGCAGCGGAACAAAATATAATATATATAACACAGATTTTTATACAAAAGAATCTGTAATTGTTTAATACTTATAATCATCATAGTACAACACCAAATAATAGCATAATACTGGACAGTTATAATAACTTGTCCTTACACAGCGGAATATACACATCTATGGAAATACGCCTCGTCATCCAGCTCGTCTCCTGAGCTCCATAGCATCCTATCCTGAATCTGTAATACTCGGTCTAACCCGAGCATTATAATAAAATAACACCCGAGTCAGTCTGGAAAACCAGCGTGAGAAAAACACACTCAATTGAATTATTAAAGTTTTCAAAATCCTTTGAAATCAAAGGTATCTCGTAAGACCACGCCACAAATAAACATGCCGGGTTTTTACCTTACGATAACCAAAACATTTTACATCAAAATACTCTGATATTATAGTATTGTCTAAGCACAAATACTTATTCAAATAGCCGAAATTGTTACATTCATTAAATTCCAGCATAATAGGTATACAAACAAGTCCGAAGGCACTTATTGGAGATTGGGTTTCCATACAATGGCAGGGCTACTGAGGTACCGCCCGTCAAAGTACCTGGCCTAGATCAGAGTACCGAGGATCATGCCCGATCCCCTGCAACACAAGACCGGAGCTACCCCTTACTGGATAGTCTGAATAAGATCACCCCACGTTTGGGATCACCAACCTCCCACTAAGCCTAATAAAAAAAAGGGACATCTAGACAGGGGAAATCTTACCCTAATTGGTTGCTAGCCACTTAGCCTTGCTGCACCTCCCCTGTTTTAGCCATTCCCGGTTGATGATGCTTGAGGCTATGCGTTACCTTTTCAGAACAAATTTCACTTAGAATGCTCATCGTCCTCCTGACGATGGTCTGATAGCATTCATCCATACAAGTTGCCCTGGGTCTGGACAAATCAAATCACCGTCTTCATCATCTTCATTCGCTACGTTCAAACCGAATCGAAGTGGTTTTCGGATAATTAAATCAGATCCCGGTCTCTTCGAAACGATCAGCGCATTGGCCAATATTGATAGTTGGTTATTTAACTATCAAATTAAAACAATCATCCAACAAATTGTTTTATCTCCCACTGAAAAGCACCAAGCCTTAATAATTTAGGTTTTAAGAAATTTAAATCACTTTATCCGAATATATACTTAACCATTTAAAATAAACTGCTCAAACACTTTATTCAAAATAATTGTTATGGAATTCTGTAATAACCTCCCAATTAAAGCCTTTAAAAATAAAAGTCATAATACTAATTTAACTTCAAAATATACTTTTAAAACAAAACTACTTTTAATATAAAAGTCATTTTATAAAATATAAATGTTTAAAAATCATAATAATACTAATTTAACCTTTAAAATAATCTCTAAAATAAATATTTACTTTAACAATCTTTAAACACTAAATAATAATTTTTTCTAAAACATTCTTTTATTAAAAATCACTTTTAAAACTGCCAATTTATAGATAAAAATCACTCTTGAAAATATACTTGGCTTTTTCCAGAAAATACACTTCCCATTTCAATATAGCCCAGCTAATCATTTATAAACCCTCTCGATTTATCCCAATTTAATTTACGTCCCAAACCCGTAAACTTCTTTTCCACATTTTTAAAAATAAAACCACCTTTTTATTTTTTTAAAACAAATTACCATCTCCTTATAAATTCCCACCGTGAATTTATACTTTCAAATTTATCCACAGATAAATATTTTCACTTTATTTATAAACCCAGTTTATAATTTCCATACCCTCATTTTCCTTTAAATCACAGTTTCCAAAACACTTAATCGATTTCCCAATCGATTCTCTGAATTAATTCCATTTAAAAAAAATCGATTTACCCAAATTTAATCCAAATCCATTAATTTCCATATTCACTCCTTTATTATGATTTAAAATCTTATTTAAAACTGAAAATATGCATTTCACCCTTTATTTCAAAATTCCCCTTTTATTTTTCCCAACTCATTTTAAACTTGAATTTTTAAAATAAATTCTTTTATCTTTTAAACAATATCACTTAAATCGTCAAATTTCTTTTATTTCCATTTATACAAAAATCTCCATTTTCCCCATATTCGGAATTTATTTAATAGGGTTTCAAAATCAAACTTTTTATTTCTCCCAAGTTCATTTCTTCAATTTATCCAAATTCACTGTAATTATTTTACTTAAAATTTCTTTTTTTATTTCCTTTAAAAAAATCAAACTTTATATATATTTTCATTTCTCAAAATACCAATATATATATTGAGCCAAGCCATAGCATTTAACAATTTCAATTCCCAATATAATCAATATAATTCATCATAGATTATCAAATAAATCACATTACTGGATATAGAATAAATTCAACATTTTTGAGGAATCTAGTTGGATCCCTCCAACCTGTTTCCCTACATCCACATATGTTAGCACAATATAAAAATACCAATCCCACTTCGAGGTGGGATATCGCGGTATAAAGGGTCGTCTGCTATTATGCGGGGCGCCTAGGGTCTCATCCGCTATATAATGCGGGAATATCAATCACTCCAATATATATATACTACTATATATATAATATCACATCCAAACTGATAATAAATAATCAATTCAAGCAATCAACCAATAATTTAAATTTTCACTATTTAAATTCACCAGAAATCCAATTTGAGTGAGATTAACTCACCTTTGCCTTTTGTTTTGCAATCCGACCCAAACCGTCTTGTTTCCTTCACGATTTCAGGCCTTGTAGAAACATTATATGGTTTATTTACATTTAAAATAATCCAACAATTTATTTTCTTTTTATTTTTATTTTCTTTTACCACTTAATAAATTTTAATTAACTATTTTTATATAAACACTGGCCTTATATATATTTTCTTTTCAGTTTGCAACTATAATAGTTTAATTCACCATTAAATTTATAAGGAAGATTACTAGTATATATTTTAAAATAATCAGTACGTTACCGGGGGTGTATTTTTTTCCTTAATCCATATATATATAAATATCTATATATATTAAATTAGATTGAATGAAGGGCAGAACTGGTTATAACTTACTGCAAATATATATATTTTTCCCAGTTCATTCCCTTTCAAATTAAAATATGAATTCAAGTTTAAAAAAACAGAGAAAGAAGCCCATACCAAACAAAACTGGCCCAAGCCCACATCCCTTTTCTTCTCCTTCCAATATCCTACTCCTCCCCCAAATTCGTGCATGCCTGACACCGATATGACACCCGCCTTGCCGAAATCAACTCCGACCTTGCCAGCCTAATTCCTTTCGAAACTCTCGGCCATCTCCTACCAACATACGAGTTCGAATCCACCAGATGATCGCGACAGCACCCTAACCGCATCTACCCGCCCCAGGTTGCACCCTTCCAACCATCGCCGAGTCCTCTCCTATTCACTATGACATTGCGACAAACTAGCACGTGATTTCCCCTTCCCTTCCTCCTCCAATGACCCACGACCTGATTTGACATCCAAATCCCCCTAACGTCGCCGCGCGACTCGCGCGAACCCTGACTTCGCCTGACTCCCCTAGCTGCACCGACGATCTCCCAGGTCGCCTCAAGCGTCGAACTCTCTTGTTCGATTTTGATTTTCGAATCGAACAGAGGGAGAGGGAAGTTTGACTTCATTTCAATTTGAATTTGGAGAAAGGAAAATTGAAGGCTCGTACACGATTACCCTTTTTATTTTCTGTTGGATTACCGATTCATTTCTCGTTCGGCCATTATTTTGATTTGAGACGATCTCGTGATTTTGATTTTGAATGGGAATAGAAAAGAGGAAGGACGAGGATTGAATGAAATCAGCTATTTCATTATTTTCTTTTTTTTCGTTAGTTTTTTTCCACTTTGATTTCAAATCCTGAAGTCAGATAAGATGAAGGTCGTATTTAAAAAAAAAAGAAAAGTACTGTTGCATGTAAGGATAGATATTAGGCACTAGGGTGGTGGCTGATAGGAAGAAAAGAGGTATATGTGAAGGGTAAAAGGGTTGATGTGGACATATATGAAAAGCTCTGATGTAAAAAGAATTTGACCAGACAACTATATATATATACATATTTAAATTCAAATCGATTCGAATACGCAACTTAAAATTCCGACCTCCTATCGAGGTGTGCCGCTAGGCGTTCATAATGTTATACCCCAATTTCGAACACAATGGAAAAGGTTTCGAGTCCTACTTCGATCGTATGGAGAAGATAGCTTTTTGGACCCAGTTTATATTGAATTCTCGATATAGATTTCAACGCGTTTATCTACCGTACGATCACATGACAACTCCAAACGCCACAAAATTTGAAATCCGATAATAATGCACTATTACGGATCCAATGGAACTGGTTTCGTCGAATGCCGAGACTGTGCCTCGGAAGGCTATTTTTAAATATCAATTTAAACGATATATTTTTAAAACTGAACACAACACTTCCAAATTCAATTTTAAAACTTTTATTATCTTCAGTATTATCAATATAAATTTTATAAGCCTTCAAATAATTTTTTACGAGCCTGAAACTCCAGATTCAATATTTTACCCAGTTTCCAATAATTTAATTCAATAAATTAAATTATCCAAATAATGGTGATATTTGAAATTCAAGTTAAAATTACCCTTTTGAATATTTAAAATCAATTAAATATTCTCATTTCAAATATCAAAATTTTCGGGTCGTTACAAATATATTCCAATTCAATTTACGTTATAATTTAACAACATAATTCCAAATACAATCCATTTATCAATTTCACACATATATGATTCAATGCTAGGAATAAGCTTAAAAATAAACATAAACATTTTAATAGCAATTCGAGTTTCTATATCATCACCCTAGATCAAGTTCAACCAATCTAATAGCATTTCAAGATGCTATATCATCATCCTAGACAATTTCAACAATCACCAATTTCAACAATCCAAATGGCATAAATAAATTTTATTTGCTATAAAACATTACTGGTAAACCAAATGAGTGAGTTTAACTCACCTTGAGTTTCAATGTTAAATCAAATCGAACGACGTTAGATTCAACCTAAAATTTTAACAAGCTCCAATCAATTCCAAATCGATTCCAGAACGTAGTATTTGTCGCTACAATTCCAACGCCGCCTGTTTCGTCCAATTTCAACCTCGTATGAAATAGTTATGCTATTTTAAAGATTTCATCAATTTAAATATAAATAAATTTACAATTTTAATTTTATTTTACCCTAAATCAACATCTGGCCGTTCGATCTGCTTCTGGAAAATCAAGTCGCTCCCTTGCTTCTTCTCAAACGCATTCGTTTTAGGATATTGTCGAACCCACCAACGTTTTCAAAATCTGATCACCACGCCCTCAATGCTTCACCGTAGGTCGATCCACCACCGCCCACGAGCGCCTCATCCCATGCCTCACCAACACCTAGAATCTCGCCGAGCTCGGCTTCCTATATGCTCGAAAAACATGAATGAACGTGCACCTTCAAATGAGAATTCCGACGGTCTACTCGACTAAATTGGATCACAATCGTTCAACTTGTAGAGCTTGATGAGCTCTTCAACTTTTATGTTGGTGATTTCCTCTAATAATCGATGGATTAAGAGATTTTTGATGAATAGGGCAATCAATTTTCGACCATTCAATAAAGGTTTGCGGCTGCATAAAGAAATAGGCTAGGGTTTGGGTGAAGGTATATATATTTATATATATATACACGTATATTTTACTATTAAAAAACCCCGTTCACACTTAAATTTTCCCGATCTCCAAACGAAGCGTGCCGACGTGCATTTATAATGTTTTACCCCTATTCTGAACTCAATGGAACATGTTTCGAGGCCTAAATCGAAAGTATATGGGAGTTATGGCTTTAAAATATTGATTTTAAATTAAAATCCTTAAATTAATTTCTACACGTTTTCAGCTCCCACGAGCAAATGATAAATCCGATTACTACGAAATTTGAAATCCGATAATAATACACTATTACGGATCCAATGTGACTGGTTTTGCCAAATTCTGAGACTGTGCCCTGGACCACTATTTTTCACTATTAAATAAATATCAAGGTTTTAAATCTCCCCGAGATCAGCCGAGATGAAAATCCGAGATATTAGCCAAAATCCGAGATTTGGCAGCTTGGTTAGTTATAAGTCTTTTAAATATCGCCCGAGACAGCCGAGATATTTGCCCGAGATATTGGCCAAAATCCGAGATTTGAAACCTTGATAAATATATAAAATTTAAATTTTCAATTCATCGACTTTTAATTCAATTCAAAAGTCCACTATCATCACTACAATTCAAAAAGAGTTTACACCAACTTTAGAAATCATTTCCATTCACATTTAACTCCAGATTCACATATTTACCCAATTTCAAATATTAAAGTTATTATTCTCCAAATCCGTTTAATCGCTATATTTGAAATTTTAAACCATTTCACTAATTCAACCTAAATCTCCATATTCAAAATCAATTATTATTTCAATTCAACATTTAAAATTAATTAAATGTTTTAAACCAACAACCAAAATTCCAGGTCGTTACATTCCTCCCCCCTTAAAAGAATTTCGTCCCCGAAATTACCAAGGTAGGAAAAATGTTCCAAACCCATTTCTTTTCAAAACCCATTTGGTTAAAATTCTGTTATTACCATTTCCTAAGTCTTTTAGTCCCACCCAAATCCACTAATTCCTATTTATACATCAAATTCCATTATTTCAAGCTATAATTTCAAATCAAATTTAGTTAACAAATATTTTCCAAAAATTTCCGAAAATTTTCTAACACCCTAAATTTCCGAAAATTTTTGACAGAGTCTCCCTGGTACGGAGAGCCTTTTACAATATCACAAATATGATAAATACAATATACATCGACCCACACAGTCGGAAACACAATATATAACAATATTTATCTCATTTTCGCTTTTAATGTGTAAGCGCACCTTATATTAGCGTTATTAAGCGAGTTCGCTTAATTTATATGCAATTATGTAACCAAAATCTATCCAAATAGCATCCTGTACTCAAATGAAGCACATAAGTTTCATAACCATGAAATTTTTATAACATTACACTTATTAACCAATTTAAATACAAGTTTCGTAAAGCAAACATATCGTATCATATATTTTTAGAATGCATATGCAATTACAGGGTTCAAACATTCAATTTTGCACTTACAGATTGATTTTCATACCATTTACTCAAATTTAAATTTATTCACACCATTCAATTGCATTCTATTCACATTCACACTTATTGTACTCGTATCCATCTTATTAAGCTTCAATTTATCCATTTACATTGATTCTAAATCAATTTACTTATTTTCCATTTATTCCCATTCAAGTTATTCACCAAACTTTGTTCGCTTCATTTTATATTAAACAGCATTCCAATCCATGTTAATTTATTCATGAATCATTTCATAACTAATCACTTAAGTTAAGTTTCCATTGCAATCAAATTCCATTTCATTTCAAATTGATCCTCATTCAATTTATTCGCTTCCCATTACTTAGTATATCCAATTTATACTATATCACTAGGGAATCATTTCATTTTTTCATTTCAAACACTATCAATTTCATTTGACTCTTTTCAGGAGTTCGCTTCATTACCTCACTTTTCAAGTGATTTATATTCAATTTACTCAATTCATAAGTTCAAGAACTTATTTACTTAAAATCTCATATTGCTTACTTGAGTCCATTCAATAATCATAACTTATAGTTATATAATCATTTTACATTTCAAACTTTATATTCAATTCAATTCAAATCCACTTCGATTTTATTTAACTTATCTTAGGTTAAATTTCAATCCATATTATTCATTTGAAATGACCCTCCTATTTACAACACTAATTTTATTAGTGATTTTTTTTTTAGAGATGATATATAGATGTATCATCTATTACAAATATATTTCCCAGGGTCATTTTCTTTTTCTAATAAACAAAAATATCCAGGATCTTTCACAATATAGAAATATTGTTTTAATTCTAAATCATTTTTAACATACATATATGAAGATATCTATGTTATATTCTACTTGAATCAGAGCATGATAATAGGTAGAAATCCTTTTTTAAAGTTTACAAAAATGTGATAAATTCCCTTTTAAATTAAAACTTATTGTATCCTGATTTTTGACTATGGTGTCCACTGGAAATATGTGCCTTAGACTGTTATTATAATTAAGAAATAACCAAGCAATAATCAGTGGAAGCAAGCTTATAATATAGATGATTGTCTTAAAGTCTGAATTGTTGTCAAACTCAGGTTAAAAGAAAGTGGATCCTAAGTGAACACAAGCAACATCTAGGCGTAATGGAAACGCGCCTAACTTATTCATGCAATGTCACTAGTTCGAGTACTATGCTGGTCGGTTCAAACACAATTTTTGTTTTTCTTTTTATTTTCTTCTGTATGTCTGAAATCTGATACCTACCTATAATTGTACATATATATTTGATTTTTGCCTATATCCTAACATACAAAACAATTCTTCTTGCATAACTATTTTTAAAATCCATTCTTTCAACTGTTTTAAGAATTTACATCTATATTTTTGCCTAATATCAACATGTACACAGATATACATGTACATGTCAGTGTCTTTGTTCATTTTCCAGAAAACTGAGCTCAAATGTTCCCTTGCTTCATTGATCTGAAGTGAAACATTTGGCCTGACCTATGGCCTAACCATGTGGTTACTCTGGCCATTCTTTTGTTTACATTTTTACAACCCAGATTATATACAAAACATTGTTACCTTTCCTTTTCAAAAGCATGTGTATATATTTGTATGAATCAGGGACCTTGTGATCAGATATATATATCATTCTTCCTAACCATACTTCTCTTTCAAAAATACATCTTCAGGGTATAAACACTTTTTCTTGCATTTGGACTTATGTCAATATCATAAATTGAAGATATAGCAGTTTAATTCTTTTCTGGGTTTTCCCAATATTATTTTTCTGTGTATCTATATTCTTTTTGATTGAACTCAGGATTAACTGAAATCATCATGAAATGATTATACTTATAAAATCCAGGTTTTTCCTCTAAATCAAAACAACCTTATCAAATAGGTTTTCAAATCAGTTTAACATCAATATCCTTAGTACATACCAAATCAGAAATAACCAGAAACAACATAGCACATGTCTCTTACAAGTTCTTCCTACTTAATACATTTAGATAGCCATATTAATCAGGGAATACATGCTTGAATTAACACATTTTAGCTTTTATTTCTAATTATCTTAGCATCCTCTATTCCATATCTTTTTAATCTTGCTTACTTAGCTCCATCACAACCTGCAAAAGCATTAGTGGCTGCCCCATTATAAATGAGACACCCCCATGTGCCATGAGCAATAAGGGTCAGATCTATGATCTGGTGTGAGCATTTCTAACATATCCATGATATTAAGCTAAGAATACAGCATAAATATACTTTGCATACTTGACAGGTATTATCATGTACAATACATAAGAGCAAACATATGCAATAAAACAACTTTTATCTGGAACCACTAAGGTTGCCACTTTCTTCTTCTTATAAATTCCTGGCCTCATCTGCTATAAGGAATCAAAGGGACACATTGCCATGAACTAATTAACATTATGGCACGAAGATCTCAGGACTTAAACAAGCCATGTGCCAACTTGTCTACTTCAAATAGGACAAGCATTCCAGCAGCCTTCTTGGCACAAAATCCTTAGTTATATTACTAAGTGTATTTATGTTCATTCTATCAATGATAGCTAGGTGTACATACCACCTGTACTCATGAAGCATACTAGTTACCTTGCAGACATAATATTGCAAGCAAGTTAAAGGTACTTTCTAGTGGTATAACACCCCAGTCATTCCATCTCACATTATTTAGCATATAAACACCCTATTCAAGCATATACCAGAATGTTTGCAACTGAGAATAAATGCATGGCTCTATTGGGTTTATTTTGATTTTGCAAGCAACTATATTTAGCCAGATTTTTAATCTTGTTTAAACATAGTTTTTAGGCTTGTAAATTTCTGTTTAGTTTAGGGCTCAGCACTTATAGAGAAAGACTCCATTGCACCCTTAACCAATTATTTCAAGCCTCAGCACCATACCAATGTATATGCAGCTCATAGTTTTCTTTATTTTTCATTCTTTGTCTTAAGCCATTATTCAAACTAGTTACAAATACTCTGATATATGTTCCTTAAGGTTTTGGTATATTATACAGAGATGAAAATAGAACAACAAAGTCATACATCCAGCATAGCAGATCATATTTCATCAAACATTCATGAAACCATCAGTAGCCAACATAGTTTGTAAATCAAAACATGCAAAATATAACATATAAAAGCTTGGCTGCCTAATCCCAGGTCTTAATGCCATGTATATGAGTGAGGATACTCACCTAAATGCTTACACAAGCTTAAACCAGAAAACCCCTCAAATCTTTAGCCTTATCTTCCTCTTCTTCCTTAGGTTAATTAATTAGTGAGAGAGCAGTTTTCTGATTGGGCTCTTGGTTTAAATAAGGGTTCTGTCTAGGGTTTTGGGTGATGCAAAATCCCTATTTTAGCCCAGACCAGAATCATGCATTTGGCATTGCATTTTCCCTCCCTCCTAACCCTTAATGTCCCGGTCAATATTTTAAAACAAGACTAAATTGTGCCTATTTTCCTTTCTTTTCAGAAAGTGATAACTTTAAGTATTTTTATTATACTTACCTCAAACATGATAATGGTGTGACTTTCTATTTTCTGCCTATGCACATTTGCTTTCTTGCACTTTGGTTCTTACTGTTTTAGTGATTCCTTTATTAATTTTCTGCTCAAATAATATCTGGATATATATATATATATATATATATACATTTATACAACTATGGGTGTTAATTTAATTTTAACCATTTATTTGCAGAAAACATGTGCATACTTATGTGCATTTCTATACCTATTTAAAATTTCACTTATTCATTATAAATCAATGTTTTCTTCTGCCTTAATTTTCAGACAAGTCTTACATAGGCATATATATAGATATATATATATATATATATACACACACATCCTCAGGAATTTTAATACTCATGTCTAGGTCTATATTTTCTTTATTTAAAACATTTTATCTAAATGTTTTCCTTCCTTGTTTTATTATTCAGGAATTCTGGATTTTCTCTTAGTGCCATAACTAGTGTGCACGTGCACACATGCACACAACCTTGCACCACTGAAAATCCCACCTATATAATAATTCTGATTTTTCCCCCAGAATTTTAATCATTTATTTAAAAGAATTTTCCTCAAAATCTTGGGGTATTACATCATTTTAACTTACTCAAGTTAAACTTTAATTTAAGGATTAAAATCACACTTTCCTCTCTTGTCTATATCGACTCCAAATTATAAGTTCAATAACTGATTTTCTCCTGACTTCACAAATCATTTAAATGGAAATCCCAGAATTCAATCACCCGGTTTTATTTCAAATCATTTTGAAATCATAAATATACATATATCCACTTTTGTGTATCGTATCATACTTTCGGAATTTTTAAAACAACCTAGTTGTCCAAAACAATTTCCTTTTGGAATTTCTAAATCAAAACTTGTTTACCAAACAAGTCCAAAGCAAATAATCATAGCCAATCACTACGGTAGCAATCCGTCACTTAGAAACTCAAAAATGAACTCTGATGATGCGGCCGTCATCACCAGAATTATTTTCCAGCGACTGAAGTAAGTTAAGTGCTTTCTTACTTCCAAAACCCATTTTAAAATAATTTCTATTTAGAAATACCTTCAAAATAA
This sequence comes from Allium fistulosum, assembly GCA_030737815.1. Lineage (NCBI taxonomy): Eukaryota > Viridiplantae > Streptophyta > Magnoliopsida > Asparagales > Amaryllidaceae > Allium > Allium fistulosum. The sequence continues at coordinate 386,962,841 of CM060905.1, read as the reverse complement.
TACTCCATTATTCTTCAAAAATAGCTTGGAAAACATTTCAAAATCTCTAAGATTTAAAAATTCCCAAATACTTAGTTCAAATTCATTTAAAACATTTCCCAAAATTTCTTGGATTTAAATTCTGGTTTGAATCCACTTTTTGTTGCAACTCATATGTATAATCATACTTATACAATTTCTATTTGGTTATAATAACCATCTCAAATTTTATAGTCTTGATTGGATTATGATGATATCAATCAAACATCCAAATATATATATACACACACACACACACATATATATATATATACATATATATACACACACACATATATATATATATATATATAATTTCAAAAAATTATTTCCTTTATATCCAACATATAGTTTGGGAAAAATTATTTCATTTACCCACTTTAAAAAAATATTGTGTCGGTTTACCTTGTTTAAGAGTTTAGAAACCCCTATCGATACGGTTTTACTTCCCATACCGACCAGAATTCATAAACACTAAACCGATAAGTCCACACAGTATAAAACATTTTATATTCACTAACAAATATGCGCGCATATCTATTAATACACTCAAACTCATTCTAGTGTACTACTGACTCTATCTCTAATTAGTAATCCCCACCAAAGACTAGGTATGTCGCCAACCTAAGCTCTGATACCACGTGTGACGACCCGAATTTTCGACCCTCGAAAATCGACATCAATACATTCGCTATATCGCATGCCGAACGATCGAGTGTTAGAAAGACAGATTGTTAGGGGGAAAAGAAAGAAGGTAGAAGAAAGAAGGTAGAAGAAAGAAGAAACTAAACAAATACAGAATCTCACAGCGTACTGAATAATATATAATATCAATAGCTCTTTACACAAATCAAAACTGTAATATACATATCTCAAATCAGAGTACACAAAACAATGATTACTAGCCTGGACAGTTATACTAGCAGGTCCTCACAATTGCTGGTAATTTCAAACAAAACACTGCAGTGGAATAACAAGTACGAGAATAGGTCTCAGTCTCCAGCTCATCTCCTAAGCTCTAAAGAAGTCTAAATCTATATCCTGAAATATGCCCGGTCTGACCAAAGTAGTATTATAAACTAATAACACATGGATCAGTTTGGTAAACCAGCATGAGAAAACACACTCAGTTTGATTTATTAAATTATAAAACTTTTTCAAAATAAAGATATTGTAAGACCATGGCACACATAAATACTACGGGTTTTTACCTTACGATCATCAAAACATTTTATAGAAGATCCAATGATATTATAATAATGTCCAAGGTTCAAAAAAATAATAATCAAGTAGCTGTGATGCTTGTGCAGTGTACATCACAACAATACTATATATAAAATCAAAACTCGATAAGGCTCGTTCGCTAATAGTGTAGGATTTCAACGTAGGTGCCCTCCGTACTTCAAGAACGGTCCTCCTACACAAGGATTAGAGTTATCCTTCCGAAGCATCATACCCATCTAGCCTGGGTATCATAGGAAAAACATAAATGGCCTTGCTAAGACCGAGTGCATCGCTCCGGCATGCCAAAAACAACTAAAGGTATTCGAATTGCTAGAAAAGGAGACGAGTACACTCTATGGGTTTGCCAACCCTATTGGCCATGCCTCCTATATCTGGTTTTAATCATTTCCGCTGGTGAGGCTACGTCCAGCGTTCCACCTTATGCACCGCTCCAAAAATAGATCACGGAATCCCATATGGATTCCCACACCACAATGGCCTCGGAATCGCACACAGATTCCCACATCTCAATACATCTTAGAATCTCACGCAGATTCCCACACTCCAAGGAGTCACAGAACCACATATGGATTTCAACATCCTAAAATATAACGCATCTCCTCCATTTAACGGTATATGTTTTTCGGAGTAGGTCATGGGTTCCGAGTCATCTCTTACGAGTACACTCTCCATTTCCTAGGTGCTCCCAAAAAAAGCATTCGCCGATTTCTGAAATGTTCAAGACTGGTTATTTAGGAAATAATCAGATAATACATAAGATCGAGGATCACCCCCTAACCATTTAATTGGATGGATCTCCTTATCATTTATCCTAGAAGAACAACGAGTTTATACGTACAGTATAGCACCTCGAACGGTAACTGTACCATATAATTCCCGTGTTTCCCCTAAATATTTCCAGAGTTAAAATCCCTTGGTGTTAAGTAGGAAATCGTTTCCTACCACCAAAGTTAAGAAGGATTGCATATTTCGACCAAGGTTTGATAGTCGGTTATTTAACCATCAACTAAAACAAACATTCAACCATATATCACATTTCCCACTGAAAACGCTAAGCCTCATTTAAATTTGATTTCGATAAATTTAAATTCTTTATTTAAAACAGACATATACTTATTTCATTTGAATAAGTATATTCACAAATCATCCCTTTCAAATACTTGAAAACTATATTACAAAAATAGTTATGGAAGTACCATTTGGTATTAACCATGGATCGCAGCTCGATGATTACATCTCTATTCTAGAGAAATCTAAACTTAACTTAAGCAATCTCTGCCTCTCGATTTCCACCATGAAATCAATCATAGATCGCAGTTTGCACAATGGTTACGTCACTATCCTAGCGAAAACATCCCAAACTGTCTGCAATCTCTGCCCTCAAATTACGCTATGAAAATATACCATTACTTCCAAAAAAAATCTTTATTTCATAAATATTCCAAAATCTATTTATAAAAACTTCTTTATAAATTTCAAAGTTTAACTTAGAAAAATATACTTTCACCAATTCTCAATCCATTTGTAAACTTCCTTTTCAACTCCAAACCACCTTCACATTTATAAACCCCTTTAACCAATTCCTCTATAAATCTCAAACCATTTATAAAATCTCCCTTTTTAAATTCCAAATCATTTTCGATTTTATAAACTCCTTTAACCCATTCCTTTACATAAAGGATTTCTTTTATAAACAATTTCTTTTATATAATTATAATAAATAAGATTTTAACTCACAAAAGTATCTTAACCATTTTCCATAATATAAATACTTTTTAAAACATTTTTAATAATATAATCATTTAACCTTTAGCATTTTAAATTTTAATAAAATAAACTAAATCAACCTTTAAATAAAATTAATCAACTTTTGAATTATATTATTACTAAAATAAATTTTTAGTTCTAAATAACTAATAACAATAAATAATTTATTATCTTTAAATAAATCAATTAAACAATTAATTTTAAAACACAATTAACTTTACTAAATAAATGATTTTAATAAAACATTTGTAAATAAAAATTTTAAACAAAACAATCTGCATAATAATTATTAATTAAAATCCTTTTACTTCAAACTATAAAATTTGAAGTTATAGAGAAACCATGCCCTTTCCAATGTTATACTAAGGCTCGGAAATTCCAATGGTACTTATCAGCTACCATTCAATTCAATTTAACTATCACGGTTAAATTACAGGCATTTACATAACAGTCATATATATAAATCAATTCCACACTTAACAACAATTTGTTAACATGTCAAATTTTTCAATATAAATCAATCAGCATTTTAACAGTGCCAAATTAATCAAGTAGTAGAATAAAAATCAATTCTGCTAACCAATTATCATTTAAAATCAAACTCTTTAATTTATTATCTAACGGTGTTTATTTGGCCAAATATATCACACCAATATATTCCAATTCAAATTACGTTATAATTTAACAACGTAATTCCAAATACAATCCATTTACCAATTTCACACATATATGATTCAATGCTAGGAATAAGCTTAAAAATAAACGTAAGCAGTTTAATAGCAATACGAGTTGTTATATCGTCACCCTAGATCTGGTTCAACCAATCTAATAGCATTTCAAGATGCTATATCGTCGTCCTAAAAAATTTCAACAATCCAAACAGCATAAATAAATTTTATTTGCTATAAAACATTACTGATAAACCAAATGAGTGAGTTTAACACCTTGAGTTTCAATTTTAAATCAAATCGAACAACGTTCAATCCAACCTAAATTTTAACAAGCTCCAAACAATTCCAAGTCGATTCCAGAACGTAGTATTCGTCGCTACGATTGCAACGCCGCATGTTTCGTCCAATTTCGACCTCGTATGAAATAGTTATGCTATTTTAAAGATTTCATCAATTTAAATATAAATAAATTTACAATTTTATTTTATTCCCTAAATCAACATCTGGCCATTCCATCTGCTTCTAGAAAATCAGGTTACTCTCTTGTTTCTTCTCAAATGCGTTCGTTCTAGGATATTGCCGAACCCACCAACGTTTTCAAAATCCGATCACCACGCCCTCAACGCTTCACCATAGGTCGATCCACCACCGCCCACGAGCGCCTCGTCCCATGCCTCACCTACACCTGGAATATCGCCAAGCTCGGCTTCCCATATGCTCGAAAGACGTGAATGAACGTGCAATTTCAAACGAGAATTGCTGACGATCTACTCGACTAAATTCGATCACAACCGTTCAACTTGTAGAGCTTGATGAGCTCTTCAACTTTCATGTTGGTGATTTCCTCTAATAATCGATGGATTAAGAGATTTTTGATGAAGAAGAAAATCAATTTTCGGCCATTCAATAAATGGTTGCAGCTGCGTAAAGAAATAGGCTAGGGTTTGGGTGAACATATATATATATATATATATATATATATATATATATACACGTATATTTTACTGTTTAAAAACCCCGTTCACACTTAAATTTTCCCGATCTCCAAACGAAGTGTGCCGACAGACATTTATAATGTTTTATCCCTATTTCGAACTCAATGGAACATGTTTCGAGGCATTATTCGAAAGTATACGGGAGTTACGGCTTTAAACGACAGATTTTAAATTAAATTCCTTAAATTAATATTTGCGCGTTTTCAGCTCCCACGAGCAAACGATAAATCTGATTGCTACAAAATTTGAAATCCAATGATAATACACTATTACGGATCCAATGGAACTCGTTTCATCGAATTCCAAGACTGTGCCCCGGATCGCTATTTTTCACTATTAAATAAATATATAAAAAATAAAATTTCAATTTATCGAATTTTAATTCAATTCAAATGTCCACTATCATCACTCCAATTCAAAAAGAGTTTAAACTAACTTTAGAAATCATTTCCATTCACATTTAACTCTAGATTCACATATTTACCCAATTTCAAATATTAAAGTTACTATTCTCCAAATCCGTTTAATCGCTATATTTAAAATTTTAAACCATTTCACTAATTCAACCAAAATCTCCATATTCAAAATCAATTAATATTTCAAATTCAACATTTAAAAATTAATTAAACGTTTAAAACCAACGACCAAAATTCCGGGTCGTTATAGAGACAGGGTTTTCATTATGGTATCACCAATGAAGGATGTGGTACGATTTGGAAAATCGGGAAAGTTGGCCACGAGATATGTTGGACCATTCCAAATTATAAAGAGGATTGAAAAGCTCCCATACAGAGTAGAGTAGCCGAGCAGTTTGGCAGGTGTCCATAATCTATTTCATGTGTCTCATCTTCGCAAGTATGTGCATGATCCAGATTCTACTATTCCTTAGAGAAAGTTGGAGGACTTATTAGTAGAGCCTGATTTGACTTTTGTTAGACAACCAGTTTGGGATGTAGCGAGAGATGAGAAAAGATTGAGGACCATGACAATCAAGTTGGTGAAAGTTCAGTGGAGCGACAACGAGAAGGACTGTACTTGGGAGACAGAGGACAGGATTCGAGATGCTTATCCTGATCTGCTTTTATGGTATGTCTATATTAGATTTATATAGATTAGTTGCTAGTCAGGTAGGCTAGTATGGATGTTAGGAGTTGTTGCAGATGATTGCTATGTTTGCTAGTTAGACCTTACCGAATTTCGAGGATGAAATTCTTTAAGGAGAGGAGCCTGTAAAACGCCTAATTTTTTATTACACAATTCAGGAGATTTAATTAGAATAAATTAAATAGAATAATGTAGAGTGATAAGGAGATTGAGTTTGGTTAATTAATATTAATGGTCGTGCCTATTTAAAATAAATGAGTTCAAAATAGTTAAGTGTTAACTAATTTTATCATAAGGGCCTTAGAGTAAATTGCCACCCATGTTCCCACCCTTATACTATTTTCCCTTATCTATCTATACACGTTCATTTTAACATAAGACAAAATTATAAACGTAAGAAGAAAGGAGCTGGCCATTAGAGGAAGATAAGAAGAGAAATCAAGGTAAAAGCTTAGGATCAAGCTAGAAGAAATCAATCTTAATCAATCTCCAATTTCCTTATCCAAACTAAGGTGAATAATAATCACTACATCTCCATTTTTTGGTTTTATAATCATATGTTTTTGGATTTAAGGGAAAATTCATTTTTATGATATATTGGATGATGATATGCTTGATTTATGATTTGTTTAGTTTAAAAAAGCTTGTTTAAAAAGAAATATGTACGGTTTAGGGAAAAATCGAGATTAAATGATTTTCAAATGCCATGGAAAAAATTTATGTTATGAGAAATATGATTTTGGAGTTGGGTTTCAATTTTTATAATTTTCCAAGCCGTGGAGAATTAGTTATGAATTTTCAAAGGAAAATATGGTTATTTGGGTTTATAAACTTATTTCGAAAATTGTATTCAAAATTTGGATCTGAAATTTTGATATGTTTGGCAACATGATTAAAAAGAATTTCTGGAATTTTTGGGAATTTTTACTAAGTGATTTAGTATTGAAATTAAATTATTTTGAAAGGAGGACCTAAATGATTTAGTTGTTTTATAAATGGGAATGGCTTATTTGTTAACTGTTATTTAGTTTTTAGATCTGAAAAAATGCAGCAAATTTTAGTAAAATAATTTGAAAGTTTAATGTAACCAATCATGTGTTTACAAGTGGGCAAGTTAGTTACAAAAAGTTTGCCTTATTTAGTAAAATCAGCCTTTTGCTCAGAAAAGCAGGTTCCGCCTCCTTTGGAAGAAGCTTTCGACCTAGAGCTTCCACGTCCGACCTAGTCGAAATCCTCTACCACGAAACCAATACACATGGTATCACTTAGTTGGTATGCTGTGAATTGGAGAAAGGTGGAAGGTAAGGTGTCAAAACATAGCTTCTGAAGGTGTCGATACCTTTGTTTTGTTTTCAAAAGAAAAGCGCTTTCCTGTTTACTAAAGCGTTACGAAGCAGTTGAAACCAATGGTTGTGAAAGGGTATTTCAAATGAAGCTTTCGAAGGAGTGCTGCCGCCTTTTTAAAGTAGTAGTTTCTGAAGGAGTTATTTAGTTTTAATTAAAGCTTTCGGAAGGGGTAGTTTCGACAAAGTCGAAACCCTTCTATGATTTGATGCCTTTCGATGGTATTGAAGACATCAATGCTGTTGAAAGGTACTATTTGTTTTAATAAATATAAGCCACTTCCTGCTACTTTCGAAAGGGGATAGGGTTTTCGAAGGCAATGGTTTCGTAAGGGGTTTCGAAGCCAACCTTCAATTATTTCACCTAGATTTTTAATGCTTTCGAAAGGATGGTTTCGACACCATCAAATTTTCCCCAAATACTTTTATGAAGTAATGAATGGTTTCGAAAGAGATGCTTTCACGTATGTTCACTTTGACCCAAAATGATGTTTTAAACCCAATGATTTCGAAAGGGGGACTTCCAATGGTTTCGGAAGGTATACTTCCAATGGTTTCGAAAGGGGCACTTTCACTTGGTTTTGAAGCTATGCTTCCAAAGTTAAAGGTTAATGCTTTAATACAATCAAAAGGTTTCGAAAGAGAAGTTTTAAAGTATTCAAAAGGCAGGAGCCTAATGTTTTGAAGATATATTTTAATGCTTTCAAAGAAAGGTCATCCTATGAGGTCGAAAGCAAGGTTTCGAATGTGTCAAAAGGCTTTTTAAACCCAAACACATTTTTAAAGGAAAAACCTATGGCTACATAAAGTAGTTTTGAAATGATTTCAAGTATGTAAATTTGAAGAAGTATTTCTTTGATAAAAGTATAGATTAAAGAGGATTAACCATGTTTTATATGTAAGTGTTTTCAGGGATATTAAACCCATAGGAGTGGTATTGCTAAGTTGTTATGTTTGCTTCTTCAAATATGAATATATTCAATGATAAAGAATGCATAACTGTATTTTATGGATAAAGGGGTAGAAGAACCGGCTAGGTTAACCTAGTAGTGAATCTAAATTGATTAAACACTTGAAAGAGTAGAATTGCATCCAGGGAATCAGGGAGACCAAATTATAGGATGCCTAAATCTTGTAGATGTCCGGGAAACAGGTTCATAGTAAACCCATGAAACTATGTATTAAGGATGGTTGGCAGGGCCAATTGTTTTGTAGTGAACCCAGGAAAACTATATCCGGATTAAGTATTGACATCAGTCAAAAGGTTCCTAGTCAACCCATGAAAACTAGGATAAGAAAGAAGTTATTGGAGGCATCAGTAGGTTCCTAGTCAACCCATGAAAACTAGGCTAAGAAGAGAGTTACTGGAGTAATCCATAGGTTCCTAGTCAATCCATGAAAACTAGGATAAAAGATAGGTTATTGGAAAAACCAGTAGGTTTGGGAGAACCCATGAATTAATTAAGTTAATTAGCAAGGGCCTATAGGTTCTTAGTGAACCTATGAAAACTTCGAAATAGGACCGGGTGTCCATGAAATATAAAAAGGTTATTAGTAAACTCTTGAAAACTAATAGGTTAATAGTGACCATAAAAACTATAAATATGATAGGGAGTCAATTAAAATGAGGATGGAAAATCCAAAATGGTTATATATGTATATCATCTTAATATTTTGAAATGCTATGTTTTAACCATTGTCGATGTAGGAGCACAGTATATGGTTTTGAAAAGGTTTTAGGATACTAGTGAGGGGAAAACCCGTTCCGCTAAGTGGCGTGATCTCACTAGATATCTAAATGGATTGAGATGTTAGATTATTATTCATACCAGGCTTTATGTATGATCGAAGTTTTTGTTTTCCCCTTAAACTCTCGGGTACTCAATTGATTTTGAGTAGTTTGAGGTTTAAGGTTTTCAGGTTCTCTTCTTAGACGAATAAAGCTTCCGGAGGCGTGCAGGAGGCAATTATTTATTTAGAGTTATCTTTTTCCGCTGTGTATTTTGGTTGTAAAGGCAGACTTATTAGCCTTACTATATACTCTGATCAACCAAGGGACCATCTTTATATGTCGCTCTTGGCATATGTGAAATAATTATATTTTTTTGAATGTGGTTAACGTTGGTGGGATTATGTAATGAACATGAAATGTTTTGAATGGAATGTGGAAATGTGCTTTTAATTTTTTAAATTTTTTCCATATTCTTGTGATCTGTGTATTGATGTATCTAACATCGCCGTATTTGGTCACCGAGGATTAATAACTATGGATGACTGTAGCATCCGTAGTCGTTAGTTTTGGGCCTCCAAGTAGGGCGATGTTACTGGTGTCCCACCATGTTTCGAATAAGGATTTATCACTCGATTTTTGACAATAAACACTTGGTTGGTTTTTTTAATGTGGAACCAACTATTATCTATCATAGTATATGGCTATGCAAGGAGTATGGAGCTTTCTAAATTAAGAAGCCTGATCAGAGTCTGCACTAGGGAGTCGGGTGAGCGATACTAGTTCGGAAGCGAAGCTATGTATTCGAGTATGTAATCAAATCAGATTTTGCATACAAATGATCTATGTACATCATACGGACTGATGAATAGTGTAATGTATTCTAGAATTAGTTTGTTTTTCTGGGTTTAGGGCCATGGTAAAATTTTGAGGATGCAATTCTTTTAAAGGGTAGAGTGTAACGATCCGGAATTTCACCGCTTTGATTTGTGAATATTTAATTAATTTTAAATATTCAAATAATAGGTTTTATAACTAAAATAAAACCCTTTTAAATAATAAATAATGATGGTGAAATGATTTTCAAAATTTGTTTAGAAAAATATTTAGTTCGAAGAAAAATCGAAAATGTGACCGGAATTCGTTTTCCGAATTTTCAACTTTCATCGGCTAAAAGTTATCGGAAACATTGTGAAATCTTTAGTGTAAATATACACATTTATAAATAAGTTAAGGATATATATGTGTGTATTAGTACATATACCCACATATGTATATAGTTAAGTATGTAAGATTCAAAATTTAATTTAATAAAAAGAAAATGTCACATCATAGGCAAACATAAAAACATTTAGTACTAAAAACATTTTTAAGACATTAATACTTATGGAGTTAATGTATGTTGGAATGAAATGGAGGGAGGGGGACATAATGGTGGCGTGAGAATCGTGGAGGGAGACTAGAAGGATGTTGTGGCAAGAGTGTAGTGGAGGTTATGTCCTTTAGGCTATTTTAGTAATTTAACTTTTTCACTAATGTATATACACATTTCCTACCATTTTCCTCATTTTCTAATTTCATTTTCCACTTTCTAAAAACTCCTCCAAGCTCTCATGGGCTCCCTAATGGCTTCCAAGTTTTAAAATCTCATTTCTTTTCCACTTTTAACTTTTTAAAACTTTGTTTAAAGCCTTCCATCCATTCATACACCTCCTCTTCTCCAAAGCAAGGCCACATAGACCCTCCACCTACCTTGGCCGAGTAGACACCCCACTAGGCCAAGCCCATACATCATAGTCAAACCTCCCTTAACCCTTAAGGCCTTCAAAAATCCTTTCTTGTGTAAAGGCAAAGCTAAGCCTAGGTCCTATTTTGGTTTTGTTGCATTACTTCAAGTTATAAAGTCTCAGTTCAAGTAAAGGATTTTAATCAAGATTTATGTGAGTAAAGCACACACTTTTACATAATTTGTTAACTTTATTTTTTGAGGTAACTTGGTTGCTAAATATGATACTTGTTTGATGGAATTAATATTTATTTGTATGCGTTTATATGTGCTTGTACGAGATAGTGAATTAGACTTGAAAATCAAAAACTAAATGTTGTAAATGGTTGGAAAAATGTGGTCTTATTTATGGTTATTATTATGGCAATGTTGTAGGCTAAGGAAGTTAGTATGTTCATTTGTTAAAGCGACATCGAGTTCCTTGGTTAAAACTTGTTTTTACTTAAGATTGTGTTTGAAAAGATTTTCAAGTTTAAACTTTGATTTATTTTTAAAAATCTTAATTTTATTCCAAAAAAAATTATTAAGTTATAAAGAGTTAATACACAAAAGTAAGTGTTTTGAAATGTAAAACACAGTTTTAAAATTTCGCGTCTTATAGTGATACGCGCTATAAGTGCAGTTCGTAAAATGAACCAGTATTGCAAATCTAAAGTGTCTCACTTAAGATCTTTTAGAGAAGTGTTTCTAATATATAATAAGTAATTAAAAAGTAATTTTTTAATTTATTATTTATTTTAATGATTAATTAATTAATTCATTAATTACAATAATTAGTACTTAATCATTAGTTAATAAAGGTAATTAATACTTAATTGAATTAAGTTAATTATAATTAGTTAATTAATTTAAGTTAACAATTATTTAATTAATAATTAGGGATTAATTATTAGTTATTTAATTATTTAAGATTAATTATTAATTAGTTATTTATTTATAAAAGGGATTAACTATTTAATTAATCACTAATTAAGTAAGAATAATTTTGACTCGATTAAGATTTATTTAATTATTAATGAAGGTTTAAATTATCATTTAATAATTAATTGTGGTTTAAATATTTATTTAAAGATTAAATATTATTTAATTATTTATATAAAGGATAACTATTATTTAATTATTGATTTAAAAGCTAAGTATTGGTTGATTATTAATTAAAGGTTTAATTATTATTAAATAAAAGGTTTAAATGTTATTTAATTTTTAAATAAATGTTTTGAGGTTTTAAACCACTTTATTTTTGAAAATCGGTTTTGTTTTAAATTAACTTTCCTTTAAAGAATATTTTTTTAAATCCAAGGGAATTCTTTGTCGATCACCTTTAAGTAAATTCATTGAATATGAAACCCAATAGGATTTGTCTAGCAGAATAAATCACCGTTCTGCTAATTAAGTTGTATTAGACATCTGTTTGGCAGATTAAATCACAGTTCTGCCATAATTCACCCGGTAAATTATGGTGACATCTATTTAAGCAGTATAAAAATCCATTCTGCTATTATATTATCTTGGACATATTTTTAGTAGAACAAATCCCCATCTGCTATTATAATAACTTGGACATTTTACCTATATGTTGATTTGTTTATTGTTGGATGATTCCCTTTACATACCTGTTTGTTATGTAAATACCCATGTTATAACTTAGATAAGTTAAATTCAATTAAATGAACCATTGTGGTACTAAGCTTTTTTCTTATTTTGTGAAACCAAATATTTCATTTTATCATTTTGATAATGGTTTCAAGTTAAGTAATGATTTTATTAAAGTTGTTTTTGAAGTTAATAGAATACTTTTTAAAATCATTGTTTTGTTAATATGGTTTAAAGATAATTTAATGAAGGATATTTTCAACTAATAACTTGTTGTTTAAAGGTGTTTTAAATAATCGTTTTATTTATCAAAAAAAACTTTATTAAATGAGATTTATTTAAGGATTTTTTTTTAATAAGGAATATTTATAAGAAGTTTTATAAATTATTTTGGTATTTATAAAAGAAGTTTTGCAAATGATTTTGGAGATTTATAAAGAATTATATAGATGGTTTTGTTATTTGTATAAGAGTTTTGTTATTTGTATAAGAGTTTTGTAATTTAACTTAGAATTTATAAATGGGTTTGGAATTTAAGTAAAGGATATTTCATAAATAAAAGAGATTTATTAAAAGGATTACCGAAGTAAATTATAAAAGAATTTGAGATTTGGATTTCTTTTAACTAACTTTCTTAATTCTGGTGGTATGGACATTCTTTCCACACTTAATATCGAAGGAATATTGTTTGAGGTTATTTTTATCTCCAATTTAAATCATTTTTGTTTTGATCCTTTAATATAATTTTGAAATTAGAAATATTTCACAAATGTTTTGTAAATATACTTATGTCAGTGAGATAAGTATATGAATGTTTTGATAAACATTTTGAAAAGAGATTTAATACATAAAGATTTGCTTTTGAGGCCTAGTAGTTGCTATGGGTAATTAAATCTCTAGATTTTTGTTTGTTTGTACATTTGATAGTTAAATAACCAACTATAAAATTGTAACGACCCAGTATTTTGGACCATTCGCATCCATTATAAGTGTATAGGTAGACACTCATGCTGGAATTGAATTGCTCAAAATACCGCGTTGTTAATTTAAATTTGGCAAAACTGAACATATACAGTAAATAAATAATCACAGATCACAGACACAAAGTAATAAATGCAACGGAAATAAAAGAGATAGTAGTTCCTGAAGCTACTATATAAATGTGTAAGTTACATCAGAGTTAAACCAGATACAACGGAAGAGTAATACGATACATCAGATACAAATCAGAATACATCACTGGAATCATCGAATACAGAAAGCAGAATAGATGGCTGGATCTTCAAGCAAGATCCAACTTCAAAGGTGAGTCTCGAATACTGGTACACTCAGTCTGACCCGAGCGTAAAGCAAAAACACAAGACACTCGAGTCAGGATTAACATTCTTATATCAATAAATCCAACTCAAGTGAAATAACAATTGAAATACAAGTAACTCAAAGGATATTTGGAATAACCATCCTTTAAGGATCCGTTAAACTATCTACTAGGTAGTAGTGTACGATAAGTAGATAATGTCTATCAGTAATATAAAGATATCAAAATAGTGTTAAGTCATGGCCCATTCCACCCTTAACACATTTTTATTCCCAAGAGCATATAAAAGACCGTAGTTTCCCCAAAACCGGAAGTCACCAGAGGGCAATCCATATACTAAAGGTACAAAACAAATCGTAGTGGTCGCGTATAGGGATACAAGTATGACAAGGCACATGAGGCAATACCCAAGGTAGTGAAACTACCGTTTGCCTGATCCGGACTGGTGAGAACGCATCGCCGCAGCGACCGCAACACCGCGAAACAACACTCCCAAAATCAAGGGTGCACCAATCGACAACAAGTAATGAGTAGTTCGAAGAAGTGTGTTCGCTTGAGGTAGCTGACCTCCATTGGCCCAGCACGGCTCCTGTTTTAGTCATTTCCAATTTGACACAAGTGTCAAGGCTATCCATTATCGTTCTCTTTCTTCAGTCATCACGTTGACGCAGCAGATTAATCAAAACAATGTAGATCAATGAAAGTAGCGATCGATGGATTGGAAGATACTGAAATGCCCAAATTCGTTGATCCGAAGATACCGAATTCTAGCTATCCCGAACTCGTTGATCGCGCACGATACCGGGTTCAAAGATCTGCAATTCTTCACACGTTGATCTAGCGCACTAGATTCCGTGAATCGGCTTCTGCAGTCGTTGAATCGAGCGCACTCGATTAACCGAAAGAGGAGATAGGAGATTACACTCAACTACCAATTTGGCGAAAGCACAAAGCTAACAAAACAAGAGTTTTATTTCAAATCAACTAAACTATTACAAATGACACAACTTGCCTATTTATAGGCTACAACCCCACACGTCTCAAAAACTAAAATGGTACAACTCTTAGGTCGGAGCCGACCTAAAACATTATGACCTAAAAACCAGCCGACCTAACATAGACGACCTAAAACAGTCGCGACTTAAAAACAACACAACATAGCGCTTTTACAACCCATAGGTCGGAAACGACCTAAACTTCACGACTTAGCATATTATGACTTAGACAAACAGTTACAATACATAGGTCGGAAACGACCTAAACTTCACGACTTAACACTTGAATCGACTTATCATCAGCGAGCGACTTAAAGGCATGTGGCATTGCTTCAGCGACTTATCTTAGGTCGGTAACGACCTAAACATGTAACAACTTAAGAGATAACCAGTTTTTTGCGCCTTACGACTTAAGGACTTCACGAGTTAAGAAACTTCAGCGACCTATGGTAGGTCGTGGCTTCGTTAGGTCGTAACTTGTCACTGACTTATGACATATCCCAGACGCTTCCTCCTGTCTTACTGCATCACCAGTAGGTCGTGCCTTGTCCACACGATCTAACTGCTCGTTAACTTGCCTATCTTCACTAAGTCGTTCCAACGACTTAAAAGCTTCGTTAGGTCGCCGTTCTTTACTAAGTCGTTCCAACGACTTAAAACCCTTGTTAGGTCGGAGCCTTTTTTCCTCGGCTTGGTTAAGTCGTAACCCCCTAGAATTAAGTCGCAGCTTCCCCTCATGTGATTCTATAAGTCTTGGACGACCTACAGTTCCTTCCATAAGTCGTGTGCGACTTAGATCCTTAAGTCGTGTGCGACTTAGTCCTTCACCTCTGTCCTGAGCTGCATCATCCTCCCCAGGTTAAGAAAAATTCGACCTCGAATTTGTAAATTCTTCCACATCAGCTTGTTCATCCCCATGATATGGTACGAGATGTTTAACATTGAACACATCAGAAGTGTACACATCCTCTGGCAGCTTCAATTTATAAGCATTTTCATTAATCCGTTTCACAATTTCTACAGGACCAATTTTTCTGGCTTTCAATTTGTTATAAGCGCCTATTGGAAAACGATCCTTTGTTAATACAGCATATACCATATCACCTTCATTAAACTCAATACTCCTTCGTTTCAGATCTGCAGATCGTTTGTATTTCTCATTTGCCTTTTCCAATCGTCCTTGAACGACTTTATGACATTCTGACAATCCTTCAACAAAATCAACAGCTCGCTTGACTGTCTTCTTGGGTTGTGGTATGA
Organism: Allium fistulosum; assembly: GCA_030737815.1. NCBI lineage: Eukaryota > Viridiplantae > Streptophyta > Magnoliopsida > Asparagales > Amaryllidaceae > Allium > Allium fistulosum. The sequence goes on along the minus strand of CM060905.1, from coordinate 386,947,017 downwards.
CTGTTAACTCCAACGGCCCCTTTGGTAAACTAGAATATACAATCTGAAATGGACTGAAACCCGTACTACGGTTCAGAGCATGATTATGAGCAAACTCCGCTTGACATAACTTCATATCCCAACTCTTCAGATTGTCTTGCACAAGACATCTCAGCAAATTTCCCAATGATCGGTTCACAACCTCGGTCTGTCCATCCGTTTGTGGATGATAAGCGCTGCTAAAGTTCAACTTTGTTCCCACCATCTTCCACAAACTTAGCCAAAAATGACTCAGAAAACGAGTATCCCTATCCGACACAATCGACTCTGGCAATCCGTGAAGTCGATATATCTCTTTGAAAAACAACTGAGCAACATGAACAGCATCCGTCGTCTTCTTACAAGCAATAAAATGTGCCATTTTCGAAAATCGATCAACCACCACATAAATGGAATCGTTTCCCCGCTGTGTTCTCGGTAACCCCAACACAAAGTCCATACTCACATTAACCCATGGTTTAGTTGGTACAGGTAACGGCATATATAATCCAGCATTAGTCGCAGTTCCTTTCGAAACCTGACAGATATGACATCGCTCCACAAACCTCTCCACCTCTTTCCTCATTGATGGCCAAAAGTAAGATTGTGAAATCAACTGTAATGTACGGTCTCTCCCAACATGTCCTTCTTCATGTAGTTCTTTTACAATCTTCATTCTCAAACTACAATCAGGTATGCACGATCGATTTCCCTTGAACAGAAAACCATCTATCATCATAAACTCATCCGTCTTCCCCTCCTTGACTTTATCAACAAACTTTGCAAAGTAAGGATCATTGACAAATAATTCTGGTAGCACATCAAATCCCGTCACTTCAACCTTCATTGTTGTTAACAAATGATTCCTTCTACTCAAAGAATCAGCCACACGATTCGTCACTCCTGACTTGTGTTTGACAACAAAAGTAAACTGTTGCAGATATGCAATCCATGATGCATGTCTCGCTGAAATCTTGTCTTGCCCTTGTAAATGCTTTAATGCCTCATGATTAGTGTAAAGAACAAACTCTTTTTGAAATAGATAGTGTCTCCAGTGTTTAATAGATTGCACAACAGCATAAAATTCCACATCATATGTACTATATCTCATCTTCGCTCCTGATAACTTCTCACTGAAATATGCAATCGGACGTCCCCTCTGACTCAACACTCCTCCAATCCCAATCTTGGATGCATTAGTATGTAGTTCAAACACTAGCTGAAAATCTGGTAATATTAGAATTGGTGCAGACGTCAAGAGTCCTTTGATTCGATCAAAAGCAACCCCGGCTTCCTCCGTCCATGCAAACTGTTTACCCTTCATACAATCAGTCACAGGCGCCATCACACTACTAAAGTGTGGAATAAACCTTCGATAAAATGAAGCCAACCCATGAAAACTCCGAACTTCCGTTATCGTCTTGGGTTGCGGCCAATTTCTGACTGCTTCAATTTTACTCTGGTCCACCTGTATACCTTCCTCTGACACAACATACCCCAGAAATAAAACACTCTTCGCCATGAAAACACACTTCTTTGTAGCAGCATAGAATTGTTCTTCTCGAAGAATAATTAACACCTTCTTCAAATGTTGAACATGCTCTTCTGTACTAGCACTGTAGATCAGAATATCATCAAAGTAAACCACCACAAATTTCCCAATGTATGGCCTGAAAATTTGGTTCATCACCCTCATGAATGTACTTGGTGCATTCGATAGACCAAACGGCATTACCAGCCATTCATACAATCCTTCCCTCGTCTTGAACGTTGTCTTCCATTCGTCCCCTGGTCTAATGCGAATCTGATGATAACCGCTCTTCAAGTCAATCTTTGAAAATATTATGGACCCACTGATTTGATCCAATAAATCATCAAGCCTCGGCATCGGAAATCTGTATCTGACTGTGATCTTATTCAATGCTCTACTATCTGTGCACATCCTCCACGTTCCATCCTTTTTGGGTACCAATAAAGCTGGTACAGCACAAGGACTTAAACTCTCCTGCACACACCCCTGTTATTCTTCCACTTGCCTCCTCAATTCTTCATGTTCCTTTGGACTCATTCGATAATGTGGTCTGTGTGGCAACACAGCACCTGGAACAAGATCTATCTGATGTTGTATATCCCTCAACGGTGGCAACTCCGTTGGTAACTCCTTTGGAAAAACATCGTCAAACTCTTTCAAAACTGGCTTCGCTTCTTCCGGAATTTCAACCTCTTCACTGCTCTCTCGCCCAATCAAAAAAAACACTTCAGGCTCCTCCTTTACTTCCTTCACAAACTCCTTCAAAGATAACAAAGTTTTAAGCTCTTCAATCTCCTCCAACTTGTTTTCCTCCTGTTGTCGCTTCTTTGGAACTAGAGTAATCTTTGTGCCTTCAAACATGAAACTGTAACTGTTGGTACGCCCATCATGTTGCACCGCCCTATCATACTGCCACGGTCTCCCCAGCAACAAATGACAGACATCCATATCTACCACATCGCACCAGATTTCATCCTTGTATTTCTTTCCAATTGAAAACTTCACACAAGCCCTTCGTCCAACCTTCACCTCCCCGCCTTTCCTCAACCAAGCCAGCTTGTACGGTTTCGGATGTTTCTCAGTCTTCAACGCTAACTTCCTCACAGCTTCTGAAGAAATTATATTATCACAGCTTCCAGCATCAATAACAAATTTGCAAACCTTCCCCAGAATGGTACATGTTGACTGAAAAATATTGCTCCTTAACCAACTACAATCCTCCTCTTGCTTTGGTGTTAAACAGGATCTCTTCATCATTAGATTATAACCTTCGTCTCCCGACACTTCTTCTTCCTCCTCATCAGGTGGTGAATTGGAACATTCAGCTTCTTCATCCTCATCCTCAACCTCCGCTATCATAGCTCTCTTCTTCGGCTTTGGACATTCGCTACTTTTGTGGCCCATTTCTTGGCAATTATAACACTTGAAACCATTACTGACTTTCATCTTCCCAACCTCATTCACAACTGGTTTCGCAACAGCTTTTGAAACATTAGAACTCCCACTAACACCCTTCACTGGATTGTTGGAATTTGTAAACATACCACCTCCTCGTCTTCCATGTTTCTCCCAAGCCAACGCTTTCTGATGTGCTTCCGCTACAGATCTAGGATCAAACATGTTAACCATATCCTGAATCTGCATTCGCAACCCTCCAACAAATCTAGACGTCAATTGTTCTTCCGTTTCCATAATATCATTCCTTGCAATAAGCTGATAAAACTCATCCGCGTAATCATTAACATTCTTTGTGCCCTGCTTCAAATTCTGCAAACGTTGATACATCAAAGATTGATAATTGTAAGGTAAGAACGTTGCTTTCATCAATTTCTTCATCTTCTCCCAAGACTCAACTTTTGACTTCCCCATCCGTTCACGTGTAAGTTTGGTTTGCTGCCACCATGCCAAAGCTCTATCCCTCAATCTCGTCGCAACCAACTTCACTCTACGATGTTCTGGAACTTCTTTGAAGTCAAAAATCTCTTCAACATTAGCCACCCAGTCTAAAAAGTCCCCCGCTTGCATACCACCTTTGAATTCAGGAATTTCAGTCTTCATCCCCGACTCCCACTTGTGATCATACTCAGAGTGATTTCTTCCTTGTCCTCGTCTTTTGTCCTCGAACACTACCACCATCATACTCCTCTTCAAAATCAGATGTATATCGTTGTCTATCTTGTCCACCCACATCTCTACTACCATCACGTCTTCCATCAACATCCCTTCTATCTACATTCCTCCGTTCTCGATCATTTATGTTTCCCCCACGCCTTTGATCATCATCAACACTTCTGTCTCGATTGGAATGTGGTGAGACTCTACTTCCTCCGTGATTAGATTCAGGTGATACCCTTCTCCGATTCTGATTCATCTCAAACATCATCTTCCCTAACCGACCAATTCCTTCGTTAAGCTTTTCACTAAAGTTTTCATTGATTCTTTGCTCCATCTCATCAGCTTCTTCTCTTCGATACAAAGCTTCAACGTTTTGGTGACGATTAGCTCTTCTCGGTGGCATGATTTGAAACTTTACAAACTCTCCAATTCTCGGCTTTGACTTTCAAAGTGATGTACACGGCCTTCCTTGCTTCCCTTAGCTCGGCCGAAGCTCTAACTTGCCCACTTCAAATTCAAACACAATTCGAACTTAGATCCAAAGTGAAATGGATCGAAACTCCCCTTTTGTTACAATTTGCGATGAACACGATGAACAACAACTTCAAACTTCAAACAAATCGGCTCCAAGGCTCGATTTAGCTATGATTGGCTAAAACAAGCTCTGATACCAAAAACTGACGCAGCGGATTAATTAAAACAATGTAGATCGATGAAAGTAGAGATCGATGGATTGGAAGATACTGAAATGCCCAAATTCGTTGATCCGAAGATACCGAATTCTAGCTATCCTGAACTCGTTGATCGCGCACGATACCGGTTTCAAAGATCTGCGATTCTTCACACGTTGATCTAGCGCACTAGATTCCGTGAATCGACTTCTGCAGTCGTTGAATCGAGCGCACTCGATTAATCGAAAGAGGAGATAGGAGATTACACTCAACTACCAATTTGGCGAAAGCACAAAGCTAACAAAACAAGAGTTTTATTTCAAATCAACTAAACTATTACAAATGACACAACTTGCCTATTTATAGGCTACAACCCCACACGTCTCAAAAACTAAAACGGTACAACTCTTAGGTCGGAGCCGACCTAAAACATTACGACCTAAAAACCAGCCGACCTAACATAGACGACCTAAAACAGCCGCGACTTAAAAACAACACAACATAAGCAAATACAACATAGCTCTTTTACAACCCATAGGTCGGAAACGACCTAAACTTCACGACTTAGCATATTATGACTTAGACAAACAGTTACAATACATAGGTCGGAAACGACCTAAACTTCACGACTTAACACTTGAATCGACTTATCATCAGCGAGCGACTTAAAGGCATGCGGCATTGCTTCAGCGACTTATCTTAGGTCGGTAACGACCTAAACATGTAACGACTTAAGAGATAACCAGTTTTTCGCGCCTTACGACTTAAGGACTTCACGAGTTAAGAAACTTCAGCGCCCTATGGTAGGTCGTGGCTTCGTTAGGTCGTAACTCGTCACCGACTTATGACATATCCCAGACGCTTCCTCCTGTCTTACTGCATCACCAGTAGGTCGTGCCTTGTCCACACGATCTAACTGCTCTATAACTCGCCTATCTTCACTAAGTCGTTCCAACGACTTAAAAGCTTCGTTAGGTCGCCGTTCTTTACTAAGTCGTTCCAACGACTTAAAACCCTTGTTAGGTCGGAGCCTTTTTTAATCAGCTTGGTTAAGTCGCAACCCCCTGGAATTAAGTCGCAGCTTCCCCTCATGTGATTCTATAAGTCGTGGACGACCTACAGTTCCTTCCATAAGTCGTGTGCGACTTAGTCCTTCACCTCTGTCCTGAGCTGCATCACACGTACATCATTCCAACCACTTCATTCTGGATCACACTCCGCGTATAGTTATTAAAGTGGTTTTCGGTTTAGATAGAGAGTATATCCATAACCGATTCCGGTCTCTTCAATAACCTTCGAAATTATTCACCGATTGGTCGTTATTTATTTCAAAACCAAATCAATTTCAATTTAAATCAGAGTTTATAAATCAACATTTCGTTTGTCTTTCCAAATCAATTTCCATAATTTACGTTTCAAAACTTCCAAATTACCATTTCAAAATCTTATAATTCAATTTCAATTTCTATTTAAACCAATTTAAATATTGATTCAAGTTCGTATATAAGTTTCATTTCGAAATCATTTAAATAAATTTTATTTAACATTCGAATCGATTTAAAACTCATTTATCGATTTCATTCAATATTCGTTAAGTTACTTTATCATTCAAAACAATTTCTATTAAATTTCCAATTCATTAAATCAATTTCTTAAGTTCAACTTCATTAAATCAAAACTTACAATTTTGAATTAAATTAAATTCGTCAAATCAATTCTTTCAATTACAAGTCTTACATTAATTCCAAAAATATCACATTTTCATTTCTTGTTAAATAAATTCAATTTCACTTATTTACTTTCTTAAATAATTTTCCAAAAAAACTTACTTAATAAAGAAAACTCCATTTCAATTATTTACGAAGTAAAATTCACTTATTCAAAAGTTCAATTTTACTTATTAAAGAATTCAATTCAATTTAATCATTAAATAATTCAATCTTATTTAATTATTAAATAATTCAAAACTTAATTATTAAATATTTCAAAGTTTAATAATTTCAACTTAATTATAATTTCAAACTTAATTATTAAATCATTTCAAACTTAATTCAATCATTTCTCAAATTAAACAACATTCTTTCATCAATTACATTGTTAACATTTTGTTTCAGATTATTAAATATTAACATTTTCCTTTCATTAAAAATTCAAATTTAAACTTCATTTCAAAACCATATTATTTATTCAAATAAAATCTTTATTTAATTTTAAATCAAATTATTGACCAATCGGGTTTTATTAAATTCTCTATCCTAAGTCAAGTTCATTTGGGTATTTATCATTTCAACCCGATTCCAATTCAATTCAAAATCAAAACATAGCAAAGGGAACTTGCAGTGTGATAACTGGGATGGTGTCAAAGTAAATAAACAAGCAATAACAACAATCAATAACAATCAAATAATCAATTCAATAATCCCGAAATAATCGTATTAATTCACATTGTTGTTTGTGCAAACTAATATAATTATTTCTAGAATCTACACTATCATTTCATGCAGATTAAAGATTATTCCACTAATTATTTATACGGTTCTTCACTAGTCATTCAATTTCAATTTTACCCTACAACAATTAATCCAATATACGTCGATGGTCCAAAGTGTAATTATCACTATTCTACATGTCAATTAATTTAACAATTAAAAAGGGTCATATTCAACTAATCAAATTTAACATATATGTCAGTTTTAAAATTGTTAACCATTCTATATCAATTTCAATTTTGCATACTATTTATCACTTAACACTAACAAATTTACGTTCAATATAAATGTAACAACCCAGTATTTTGTACTTTGTGATTATTGAAATTAGATGATTATAATTACTATCAAAAATTAAAATCAATTTGAAATTAATTTATAAAAATGGTTGAGAAATTTTTATTGGGTTTTAAATAAATATTTTTTTTATTATGGCTGGCCCCTTTTAAAACATCGGCCCGCTTCCTTTTATCTGGTACTAGCCCTTCCTTTCTTATTATTCAACCCGATCCTCTTTCTTTGTTCTGGAAAAATAAATGGCGGCGATGATTCTCTATTTCTTCGATCTGAAAATTAGGGCTTGCAATTTTTCTTGCTGTCTGGAACTTCGTGCTTCTCGATTGCCTTGAGATGATCTCGTTTCCGCTTGCTTGTGGAGGCTTACGAGATTTAGGGTTTTTCTGATTTGGGGCTTCGTTCCCTTTATGCTCGGCTTTGCTCGAGAAGGTGATTCTTGCTTGCTTTGGCTTTGGGCGCTCCTTCTATTCGTCGATGACTTGTTTGCTCGAATTCAACCAATTTCTGGGCTTCGCGATCTCGTTTTCAAATCGTCGTCACGCGAGATGATTTCAGCTGGATTGAAGCTTCAAAACTTCAACTCTCGACCGAACTGAGGTAAGACTTTCTCACATCTAATTCACTCAAAATATGAGATTTCGTTCGTTTGATTTTGTTAAGCAATTTTGCTCGCCGTTTGATTTCACTTGTATGTTGATTTCTTGGTTGAGATGTTTTCTGACCTTTTCCCATAATCGTATATACTGCGATATTTTAGTTGACACGGCTTTGGTTAATTTCGTGATTGCCAAGGCATGATCGATTCTGACTTTGACTTCGGCCACTCTATTTTACTTGGATGCATTGATGTTCACTGATCATTCATATGTGTTGATTCTCTGTCTCACGTGATCTTTGTCTCTGGCCATCTTCTCTGTTGCACTTGTTCATATGATTTGGTCGATGTCGATTTCTTTTGTATGACCACGGCTTGACTTGGTGAATTTTTCTGATGTACTTCGACTTTGCTTCGTCACACATACTTCACATTTCATGCCTGACGTATTGCATTTCTGTTGCATTTTATTCCTGTTGCATTGCATACTGTCACTGGCCATTTATGTTGATATTCTTTGTAAGTCTGGTCTTGTTGTTTCTTGATGATACTGTCCACTGTTTCATTGTAGTGTACCCTGTCCTGTTGCACTTGTAGTATCACTTTGACCAGCCTGTTTGTTTATCACATTTGCTTCATTACTGAGCCCGTTTCACTTACTTCACCATTACTTGGTGTTGTCTGCATTTCACTTGACCATTTGTTGACACTGCAGTTTCTTCACTTGGTTCCTACTTATATACCACTACATGTTGTTTATGTTACTCGACTTATGTGCATGTGTCTTTGAACCTATGCGTTTGTGGCTGCACTTCATTTATCAGTGCAGCACTCGCCTCTCTTGTTAATGCTCTTTACTAATCTGTCATGATCTTGTTTGTTGGTTCTGTATTTTTTTGCCTTCCATATTGTCTTGAGTTCGAGACTTCTTCATTTGCACATCTGTGTTGCCATATTGATCACTCGTTCATTTGTACATGTTTATTCTCGAGTTGTCCATCTCAGTTGAACTGCACTTGGTTCTGCTTCATGATGTACTCGAATTCGTCTCTATTGCTGTATATGCTTGAACTGTTGATGACTTTTCTGCAGTTTAGTTGCAGCTTGCCTTTGTCCTTACATCTGTTTGCCACTGCAGTTTCATTGTGGTGGTGACTTTATATTCGGTGGTGGCGAGGCAGTGCACGCGTGCGTGCACTGCAGCCACCCAGAATTGACAGTTTTGAATTGATTTAGTCGATTTGATAAATTGTTTATTTATCTCTGTTGATGATATAAATATGCTGATTTTTGTTTAACACTATTAAGTGTTATATCGACCGTCATCCGATTTCTTTGTTTAAAGAGTCGGATAGACGGAAATTATTGTGACTATCGACTATTCGATATTGATTATTATTGCTCCTGTGCATTAATAACTGAGTTTGAATTAGACTGATCCGGGTATTATTTTCTTTTGAATGTAATACTCGGGTCAGACCGAGTATTTACAGGTTGTAGATTTTTAGCTTTGGGTTGCTGCTAGAGCTATGAAGACTTTTTATATCACTTGAAGTGGTCTTTGTCTTGTTGTAGTAGTCAGTGTGTCTGTTTTAAGATGATAATGTATTCATGTATATTAGCCGATAATGTACTTGTATATATAACTTCTTGAGTCGACAGTTGTAATTGTATCATTTGTATTGTGTCAAATGTATTGTAACTGATATCAGTTATTATATATATGAGACTTTTCGTTCCATATGTATTCCGCATTTATGTTATCTGTGTTATTTTTATATCTATTGTCCTAAACTATTATAGCCACTGTGTAGTAGCTTTGAGTTTGTATCGGTATGTCGGATTTCCTCTAAAGATGAAATGCAATGTTTTATTATCTGACATATCGGTGCTCGCACAAAGCAATTACATAGATGGTCGCTCCTCAACAGCCTTATTCTCCGTGCTAGTTGACAGCACTACACCGTAGTGTTCTTGGCTAGCGTGGGTATAGAGGTGGGGTGTCACAGCTTGGTATCAGAGCCTGGGGTTTAGGACAATTATAAAACATAACTTAGATGGAGCATGTGTTACAACTATTTGTCGATGTTTATCTCTCATCTTTACATATGATTATTTTTGACTGTTAGGTATGAATTCCTAACGCTTATTCTTGTGTTTTCGGCTTTGAATTGATTTAGCCGATGTTGATTTTGTTTTAATTTGGCAAATTAAAGCCATTTTGACTTTTGGACTTTGTTCCACTTTTGTTCTATGCTATGAGTGTCATTGTGTACCTGTTACACTGTGATAAAAAAAATAGCTGGACCAGTTGCAAATTGAGTAATTTTGATTTCTCATTCACATCTAGTTTGAATCTCAGCGATTTTGAACTTGATATTTTGTGTTTTCCTCATCTTGAATTCCATTCGACTTCGGTCACTTTGTTTTTGAGAAATTGCTAATTTCTTGATTTTCAAGACTCTGATTTTGTTTGCCGTTGGTTTCTTTGATAATGATGATTGAATCATTTTGTACTCGACTGCGGCTATTAATTGTTGACTTCGACATTGACTTGATTCTTACTTTTGTTGAAGTCATTTATGCATTTCTGCTCGTTTTGCTTTGTTTTTCCAGTTGATAATCGATTCTTCTTTTCTAATTAGTTGTTATCACCTTTGTCGATTTTGATAACTTCTATTTCTGGAATTTTTGGGTATTCCTACTTTGATGAATTTGGAATCGAATTCTTTGGATTTTATTCACATCTTCGAATGTGAAATTTTAGTGAACTGACTTGGTTTCCTAATTTAATCGATTCTTGATCATTTCCCCGATTTGTTGCTATCATTTATTAGCAACTTTGATGACATTTTCTTCGGGATTTTTGTGAACATACTTTCTGATGGATTCAGTATCGATTTCTTTGGATTCCATTCACATCTTCGTATGTGAATTCTTGTGATTGATTGTTTCTACAATCATTTTTGTGATTTGTCACTTTAAAAATATAAAGGTTTTCTATACTAGTAGTAAATATTAAAATCCTTTTTTCCAAACGATTTCAAAACTATTTTACTACAAAGCTCTTTTTCTTAAACCATTTTCCAATCTATTAGTATATACAAGCCTTTATTTCACTCGTATGAGAAATTGAATTAAACGGCCTAGTAAAACAAGTGGTATGAAACGCTTGCGTTTACTTTGTCGGTTAACTCCTGAACTTGTTCGATTGAACCCTCTTGTGACAAATTTTCTAGTGCAGATCTACAATTTGTTCGTAAATATTTGAGTTAAGCAAGTGGTTATGGGACATGAAGCAAAACTCTTATATTTACTAGCTTAGTGTAATCGACACTTCCTTATGATTGATGATGATCATTTTATGATTTAGACTAGCAATTGTGCGATGTCTCTTTGTCCGTATGAAGGACTGTACTTCATTTTATTGAGCTTCGTCTCATTTCTTTGTGGGCTGGCAACCCAAGTACTTTTAATGTGTTTCGATTCATCTGATGTACCGTTTGTACTACATCGATGTCCCCGCCTTCCGATTCATTGGACGTACCGTTTGCACTACGTCAATGTTCAATTCATTGGACGTACCGTTTGCACTGCGTCAATATTCGATTCATTTGATGTACCGTTTGTACTACATCGATGTCTCGACTTTCCGGTTCATTGGACGTACCGTTTGCACTGCGTCAATGTTCCAAATTGTCATGTGTTTCGATTCATCTGATGTACCGTTTGTACTACATCGATGTCTCGACTTTCCGGTTCATTGGACGCACCGTTTGCACTGCGTCAATGTTTCAAATTGTCATGTGTTTCGATTCATCTGATGTACCGTTTGTACTACATCGATGTCTCGACTTTCCGGTTCATTGGACGTACCGTTTGCACTGCGTCAATGTTCCAAATTGTCATGTGTTTTGATTCATCTGATGTACCGTTTGTACTACATCGATGTCTCAACTTTCCGGTTCATTGGACGTACCGTTTGCACTGCGTCAATGTTCCAAATTGTCATGTGTTTCGATTCATCTGATGTACCGTTTGTACTACATCGATGTCTCGACTTTCCGGATCATTGGACGTACCGTTTGCACTGCGTCAATGTTCCAAATTGTCATGTGTTTCGATTCATCTGATGTACCGTTTGTACTACATCGATGTCTCGACTTTCCGGTTCATTGGACGTACCGTTTGCACTGCGTCAATGTTCCAAATTGTTTGTGATACACGTGTTTTGGAGTTTTCATACTCCCGTTTTTATGCTAGGCCTCCCCCCCTCTATTTGTGATTTCTGGATTTCTTGTGATGATTTCTAGAATTTGTGCTTCACCAATTTTCGTGATTTCTATTGACAAGTTTTGTCAATTTTTGTGTATTGGTGAATTCATGTGTTATTGACTTGTTATGAATACAAGTTTAGGGTATGATATCCCTTTCTATCTTTGAGAAGATTCTTGTGACATTTTTTTTTATGAATGAAAATTCATTGGTATTATACTTTGATGCCAGTTATTTTGATGAAATTTTGACGCGTTAACTCCAGTAACCGTCAATTTTAAAATGGATTTACAAGCGGTTCTCCCGCAATGCTGAATTTGTTGTCCGTTTTACTGTACTTTGAGAAGTGCAATTTCCTTATCTAAGTTGCTACTGATATTGCTAATTTAATCACGTGTTTTCAAAATTCTTTATTAAAAAAAAAGTTGTTTCAAAAATATAAATTAAAATTGTTTTCAAAATTTTTACAGTTTACATTTTCAGAAGAACGAGGAAGCGATTTAAACGTTTCAGAAAAATCGAGGACTATGACCCCTTTCTTTTACTGATTCGCTTAATTCCGGACTTGTCCGTTTGAGAATGTGAAATGTTATTTTTAAAACACACAATTCTGCACTTTCAAGGAAACGATAAAGAGATTTAAACGATTTAGCAAAAGTAAGGAGTATGAAACCATACTTTTACTACTTCGGTTAATTCCGGACTCGTTAATTGAATATTTACGACTTCTGATTATCGTTTTTGATAATCAGATATTTGTGAAATTTGATTATCATCTGTGATAATTAAATATTTTCCGATTTAATTATCGTTTGAGATAATTAAATATTTTTCGATTTGATTAATCGAATATTTATGATTTCTGATTATCGTTTTTGATAATCAGATATTTGTGAGATTTGATTATCATTTGTGATAATTAAATATTTGTGTTCCTAATTATCGTTTGAGATAATTAGATATTTGATTTGTTTTCTGATTATCGTTTGAGATAATTAGACATTTGATTTGTGATTTCTGATTATCGTTTTTGATAATCAGATATTTGTGAAATTTGATTATCGTTTGAGATAATTAAATATTTTTCGATTTGACTAATCGAATGTTTGTGTTTCTGATTATCATTTTTGATAATCAAATATTTGTGAAATTCGATTATCGTTTTTTATGATTGAATATTTGCGATTTTGAGATTTGAGCTTCGTCTTTTTCTCTGGCAATTCAGGTGAGTAATTTGATTTACTCACATTCAATTCGTGCAGTACGTGAATCCTGCTCTGTTTTTCCTTTTCTATTAAATGCTGGAACTCGATTGATTCTTGCTTTTGATAGTCATCTGATTTAGATTCCTTGATCCCCACGATGTTGATTCTTTTGATTCGAAGCAGTCGAACCTTTTGATTTTATATCTGACACTTCCATGATTTCAATACTTCCTTGTTGACCTTTGCTTTGCTTATGCATTCGACATTGTCATGCTCTTGTATGGTTATTACCTTTTGTCCATTTATTCCTTATGATTGCGAGGACGCAATTTCTTTAAGGAGGGAAGTCTACAACAACCCAGTATTTTGTACTTTGTGATTATCGAAATTAGATGATTATAATTACTATCAAAATTTAAAATCAATTTGAAATTAATTTATAAAAATGGTTGAGAAATTTTTATTGGGTTTTAAATAAATATTTTTTTTATTATGGCCGGCCCCTTTTAAAACATCGGCCCGCTTCCTTTTATCTGGTACTAGCCCTTCCTTTCTTATTATTCAACCCGATCCTCTTTCTTTGTTCTGGAAAAATAAATGGCGGCGACGATTCTCTATTTCTTCGATCTGAAAATTAGGGCTTGCAATTTTTCTTGTTGTCTGGAACTTCGTGCTTCTCGATTGCCTTGAGATGATCTCGTTTCCGCTTGCTTGTGGAGGCTTACGAGATTTAGGGTTTTTCTGATTTGGGGCTTCGTTCCCTTTATGCTCGGCTTTGCTCGAGAAGGTGATTCTTGCTTGCTTTGGCTTTGGGCGCTCCTTCTATTCGTCGATGACTTGTTTGCTCGAATTCAACCAATTTCTGGGCTTCGCGATCTCGTTTTCAAATCGTCGTCACGCGAGATGATTTCAGCTGGATTGAAGCTTCAAAACTTCAACTCTCGACTGAACTGAGGTGAGACTTTCTCACATCTAATTCACCCAAAATATGAGATTTCATTCGTCTGATTTTGTTAAGCAATTTTGCTCGCCGTTTGATTTCACTTGTATGTTGATTTCTTGGTTGAGATGTTTTCTGACCTTTTCCCATAATCGTATATACTGCGATATTTTAGTTGACACGGCTGTGGTTAATTTCGTGATTGCCAAGGCATGTTCGATTCTGACTTTGACTTCGGCCACTCTATTTTACTTGGATGCATTGATGTTCACTGATCATTCATATGTGTTGATTCTCTGTCTCACGTGATCTTTGTCTCTGGCCATCTTCTCTGTTGCACTTGTTCATATGATTTGGTCGATGTCGATTTCTTTTGTATGACCACGGCTTGACTTGGTGAATTTTTCTGATGTACTTCGACTTTGCTTCGTCACACATACTTCACATTTCATGCCTAACGTATTGCATTTCTGTTGCATTTTATTCCTGTTGCATTGCATACTGTCACTGCCCATTTATGTTGATATTCTTTGTAAGTCTGGTCTTGTTGTTTCTTGATGATACTGTCCACTGTTTCATTGTAGTGTACCCTGTCCTGTTGCACTTGTAGTATCACTTTGACCAGCCTGTTTGTTTATCACATTTGCTTCATTACTGAGCTCGTTTCACTTACTTCACCATTACTTGGTGTTGTCTGCATTTCACTTGACCATTTGTTGACACTGCAGTTTCTTCACTTGGTTCCTACTTATATACCACTACATGTTGTTTATGTTACTCGACTTATGTGCATGTGTCTTTGAACCTATGCGTTTGTGGCTGCACTTCATTTATCAGTGCAGCACTCGCCTCTCTTGTTAATGCTCTTTACTAATCTGTTATGATCTTGTTTGTTGGTTCTGTATTTTTTTGCCTTCCATATTGTCTTGAGTTCGAGACTTCTTCATTTGCACATCTGTGTTGCCATATTGATCACTCGTTCATTTGTACATGTTTCTTCTCGAGTTGTCCATCTCAGTTGAACTGCACTTGGTTCTGCTTCATGATGTACTCGAATTCGTCTCTATTGCTGTATATGCTTGAACTGTTGATGACTTTTCTGCAGTTTAGTTGCAGCCTGCCTTTGTCCTTACATCTGTTTGCCACTGCAGTTTCATTGTGGTGGTGACTTTATATTCGGTGGTGGCGAGGCAGTGCACGCGTGCGTGCACTGCAGCCACCCAGAATTGACAGTTTTGAATTGATTTAGTCGATTTGATAAATTGTTTATTTATCTCTGTTGATGATTTAAATCTGCTGATTTTTGTTTAACACTATTAAGTGTTATATCGACCGTCATCCGATTTCTTTGTTTAAAGAGTCGGATAGACGGGAATTATTGTGACTATCGATTATTCGATATTGATTATTATTGCTCCTGTGCATTAATAACTGAGTTTGAATTAGACAGATCCGGGTATTATTTTCTTTTGAATGTAATACTCGGGTCTGACCGAGTATTTACAGGTTGTAGATTTTTAGCTTTGGGTTGCTGCTAGAGCTATGAAGACTTTTTATATCACTTGAAGTGGTCTTTGTCATGTTGTAGTAGTCAGTGTGTCTGTTTTAAGATGATAATGTATTCATGTATATTAGCCGATAATGTACTTGTATATATAACTTCTTGAGTCGACAGTTGTAGTTGTATCATTTGTATTGTGTCAAATGTATTGTAACTGATATCAGTTATTATATATATGAGACTTTTCGTTCCATATGTATTCCGCATTTATGTTATCTGTGTTATTTTTATATATATTGTCCTAAACTATTATAGCCACTGTGTAGTAGCTTTGAGTTTGTATCGGTATGTCGGATTTCCTCTAAAGATGAAATGCAATGTTTTATTATCTGACATATCGGTGCTCGCACAAAGCAATTACATAGATGGTCGCTCCTCAACAGCCTTATTCTCCGCGCTAGTTGACAGCACTACACCGTAGTGTTCTTGGCTAGCGTGGGTATAGAGGTGGGGCGTCACAATAAACATCGAAAAATCAATCAATTATCAACCAAACTGTATTATCATTGCATAAATAATTAACAGATAATGGTGTCAGATGTCACTACTGATACAGGTAATAACATATATAACAGTGTAAATAACTAACAGTAGCATATTTCAATTGTCGTTTCAATTGAAATCAAATTTAACAAATAAAAGAACATTAATCGTGAGTGATTGCTCACCTTTCGTGGTTAGAGAGAACAAGAGATGACACGGATACGCACACTGATACGGACACTGAAATTGAGCTACGAATCCAAGCAAAGCAAAATCGGCACGAATATGACGAACAAACTGATAGATAAGAATTGATGAAACGATTAGAATAAATTAAAATGGAATGTTAATTATATCGATATACATTTTCTCAAAACCCGGTATAAGGTTTAAAACACACATAAATAAGATAAAATAGATATAAATTCCAACATTTCAGATAAGTGTTTTAAAATAAAATAAATCTGAAAAAAATCAGATTAGATATATATGATATCAATACAAAACTGTACAACTGATAAATTATTTATTATAATGTATAAAACTTAACAGCAATGAAAGATTAAAAATCTATATTTAACATACATATAACTTAAGTCATATATATATAACTAGCTTACAAATCAAATAAAATATTTATATAAATTTGTAAGTATGTAAATCATTCTATATTATGTAAAATAGCAAGCAGGCTCCAGGGAACACATGTATGACATATTTATAACCATACTTTATAAACATTGAAAAATCGAAACTAGTATATATCTGTAACTATATAATATATATCAACAACGAAGGTCAATTTATGTGGAGCATGCAGACTATATGTGTGTAACAGTACATATGCATGTAAGTTGCAAAACCAATATATATCACCATATAAAACTGTTTGAGCTTATAAATAGAATATATAACTTACTTGATATAAAGTATAACCAACAAAAATATAAATAACACAGCCACTATGTATTCAAACCTATATAACTTATAACCTACAGTACAACAATATATACTTCATATACAAATTTTATATCTAAAATATACCACAGCCTATATATATACAAATAGCTCATATACATGCTGACATGAAACTAAGCCTAGGAAAATATGCGTGCAACAAAATACATATATGAAACAGTTTTTTTTATGTAAGCAGGTAGACAAAGCAAATTATGCAACAATCTGGGAATGCCAAAATATCCAAGCTTTCCTATTATAACATATATAAACTATAGTCGAACCATACTTACATAAAATCATTTCAGACTGAAAAAAAAAATGTAAACATTTTCGAGCATACAATAGAAACGCAACTTTATACATGAATATGCTAGATATAACTATAAATGCACATAACTTACGCTTAACGAAAATATATATATATATATATATTACCCATAATACATACATTCACGGCATCGGAAGAATAGGAGACGAAAGATTATGCGTGACAAGTTTGAGGAGATGAGCTGCCGTAGGTTGCATGTTGTACTCGCTTGGTTGTCACATCGAGTTGTACAAGACCAAGGTGGACGGTCGGAGGCGGTAGCCGATGAACAAGTAAAAAGAAGGAGAGGAGAGAGAGGGCGCCCGATCTGTGATGGGTGGAGCAGCGTTTCAGGTGAACAGGGCGATCTACTATTTCAGTGTAGGAGAAAGGTGGCAGCGGTGGATCTGGGCTGGCGAGGACATGAAGGCTGAGATGCCTTCGGTCATGGTGGATAGGCGGTGACTTTGGGTGTGGATGCTGCCGGAGGTGGAGCGGGTCTCCGGTGGCTGGCGCGAGGGTCAGTGGGTAGTGGAGCAATAAGGGTAGCGGGCTGGACAAAGGTGAATGCGGGCCTTGCAGGAGAAAACGTGGATGTGAGTTGAGTGGTGGTTTTGGTGTACAGGGAATATGTGGAGATGGGTTGTAGCATGAAGGCTTTTTTTTCTCTTTTTTTTTGCGGCTGCATGAAAAGAAATTAGCATGCAAGTTTATATTTTTGAAGAAGAAGAACAGTAGAAAAGAGAGGAAGAGGGAGGGCTGAGAGAAAAAAAAAAGGTATGGAAGAGGAAACATTGTTCAATCTACAGCTAGATAATGTATTAGTTTAAAATGGCCAAAAACGAAAAGTTTGAAGAATGATCCACCTTAAGAAATGAACATTGGGAACATAGAAAGCATGCGCGAAAATTATGGAATGTTTATTGCAAGTAGTTGATGGTTGTTGGGTTAATACGATGAATTGAATGGTCAAAAGAAAATTGAAATGTTCGCACCTGTACTGATACTCCAAAGGGTTTCATCGATCCAGTAGTGAACCGGACTTCAAAACACAGAAACGAATATGCCGTTGAGATCAGTGCGACGAAACGGTCAAAACGGTATATGGATATCAGTGGTACGATTTGAATTATAAAGATTCGAATTTTCTAATAGCGGAAAATGCAAGAAAAACGCTGAAAAATAAGATCGACGGAGCCAAAGATGTCCGAATTTGGAAAAACGAAAAATAGCGTTTGCTCAGAAGATGTTTTAGAATTTTTCTATGTAAAAATATTTAGGTTTCGAAAACATTTTATTTTCATCGCTTTTTATCTGATTAAATTGAAGTAAATTTACGCGCGAAATAAACTTTCATATTTTCGGACGAAAATTTACCAGTTGCTATGTTTAACTAAACGCATTCCAAATATCAAATTTATATTTCAAAATTTTATCGTTTAAAATTTCACAAAATTTCAACTAATTACGTTATTAAAACAGTTGAAATTTACGGGTCGTTACAAAAATCTTAACCAGTTTTGACTTAGGAAGTATGATTGTATACGCGAGTTCCAAGGCGAGGATTCGAATACTTATTTTATACTTTCGAAAGAACCAAGAATGAGTCAAAAGGAAATTATCGTAGTTGGTTTGCAAAGACCAAAATCAGATATGTTATTCGAAAACCACTCTGAACCAACATATGAGTTCGCATGGAAGACATCTTGAAGATGATTGAAGGCAATGCTCCTTGAAGAGCCTTGGTTTCGTTTAGGCCCAGAATGAACTTGTATGAATAAATGATAGCATTGCATTTCTGACTGGAGGCAGTGTTAGCATTCCAAGATGGATTGTTAGATGTTAAGAGCATAGACTCTCAAGCGTCACACCTTGGTAATGGCTAAAACAGGGTAGATGCGGTATGGCCATGTGGGTCACACCCATTAGGCTATGATCATCCAAAGATCTAGTGTCGATATCTCTATGTATGCTTCAGGGCCCATTTTTGGTTGTTGATCGCAACCAAGGGGTGATCATATTCGGTATTACCTAGTTCAAGGGTAGGCCAGTCCTATGTTGGCAAGGATCGGAAGGTTTTCGATCCCACTCTACATTTTATTTGGAGGTGTATAGATTTTCGAAAGGTAGTCCCTTACCTTGCCATTTGTTGGAAATCCATTCTCCAATAAGAGCCTACGATTTTGGATTGTATATCTATTATTGCTGTCATGTACACACATCACGTCTACTTGGTTATTAAATACTTTAAGCCCTAGACATTATTATAATATCGTTGGATTTTATAGTATAAATTGGGTTGGTTATCGTATGATAAAAACCCCATCCGTGTTTATGTGCGGCGTGGTCTTACGAGATACCTTTAGTTTTTAAAGATTTTTATAAATTTAAACTTATGCTTTACTCACACCAGACCCATGTCCGACCAGGATTTTTATTTTCTTTCCCTAAAACTCTTGGGTGCTCAAATTTGTATGAGCAGCCAAGTATTTCAGGTTTCCACGGATGCATTTTTGGAAGAGCTTGGAGCAGGTGGCTTCATCGATAGTAAGTTATTTATCTTATTTCCGCTATATCATATGTATTTTGTATCAATTAAGTTGGGACAGGTAATTACAACTGTCCTATGGTAGAATTTTTACTATAATGACTCTGATATATTATTTTGGAAATGACTGCGTAAATTTTTATGTTAATTAATGTATATTGTTCCGTTGCGTTGTGAGATTTTGTGTTGTTTAGTTTCTCCTTGTCTTCTTTCTTTTATTCTTTCCCCAATGATATATCTTCCTAACACTTAGATGATTGGCACATGAATACCATGGATGTATTAGTCTTGACTTCTGAGGGTCGAAAAGATGGGTTGTTGCAGTTGGTATTAGAGTGCAAGGTTAAGTGAGACCTTGGCTTGGTGGGGCAAACTCATTATAGATAGGGTTAATAATACCCTAGAATGAGTAACTCATTAGAGATGGGAATAGTAATATCCTAGGATAAGTTCGAGAGTATATTATATATGAGAGCGCATACTTGTTAGTGATATAAAAATGTTTTATATTGTGTTGTTTGATCTGTTGAGTGGCTTAAGAATTCTAGTCGGTGCGTTTGGCCAACGTTATCGATATGGATTTCCTAAACACTTGAACAAGTCCAATCGACATAATATTGTTTTAAAATTGGTAAATGAAATAATTTTACCTAGGACTATATTTTATTTATATAAAGGAAAAAAATTCAAAAATAAAATATAGTTATCTATGTTTTGGTTTTTATTAGGATTTGATAATATTTAATTATTATCATATAGGATTCGATTAGTCACGCTCATCCATTTTGAACATTGACTATTTCTTAATATATTATTAGTTTTTCCTTTTAAGCATAGGTTGGGTAGCTAAAATTTATGGGAATGTTGAATCGAACATCTTGTGAATTAAGTTTCACAGTTTGAATTTAAAGCGTTTGATGATAATGTTGGGTTAAATTTTGATTTTAATAAAAGGTGTTCGTTAAAAGAAATATTTCAGATGATTTTATAAAAGTTGATTTTATAAATAAGGATTATAAAATATATTTTGAAAATAAGATGGATTTTCAGAGGATTTAAATCCCGGCGGCTTGGATAAAGTTTTCAAATAATTTTTGGAAAAGTAGTAATAATTTTACTTAAAAATACTTTAAAGTATAAATACTTTGAAAAGAAATTTTTATAGAAAGATATGTTTTCTTTGGTTTGGTTTGGGGAATGAGTCCAAATTTGTTTTGTAGTGATCGGAATAATCTTCTAAGTGGCAATTGGATGTTTGCTTAGGCAGATGTGATAGTGCGCTTGGTAAATTATTCTCTTTGTCATTGTACGATCGAAATGAGTTCGAATCCGAACAAATCCAAAGCAAGTTGGTAATAAATACTTGTTAAACTATTTATCTATAAATATATATACATAGTATTATTTCAAAAAGGGATTTTAAAGAAGAAGTATTTTGATAATTAACTAGTTCGAGTGACTCGAAAGTGACTAAAAATGGGAAAGGAATGTGTTCAGGTGGTAAACACTTCTCTTGAGTATTACCCTTTTTGGTAAAGGGATATATAATACTATTTGGTAGTACCCAATTCCTTGATATTGTTTTGGAGTTACTCAGACTATATGTATATTTTCTAAGGGTTAAAAAATAAAGTATCATTTCAAAAAACATTTTAAATAAAACCCAAATGTTTTGGCTTCTAAGGTTTCAACGTAATAAGGTATTTTGATTAAAGAGTAGATAAATGAATGAAGTTTTAAACTTCATAAGGTGGATTAATAAACTTTGTTTTATTAAAACGTGTCCTTTTATTTTAACATATAGGAAGTGAAAAATTATTTGATGTTATTGGGCCGGCTAATAAACGTCTTTACCTTAGAGGTGTCTAAGAAAACGTAGACTCTAGGACGGAGTTTGGGTACCAGCATCCTACTCTTCTTAGCTACTTACCAGACCGACTGGGTAAAGAGGTTGGGTTAGTCGACTCAGTTTTGAGACCCAAATTATTTTGGGCTTGCATATGAGTAGAATGAAGTGCATAGGATTTAAAATCAGATGGTTTGTATATACTCTTAGGATGTATGAGAGTATTATGCAATTTAATAAATTAAAATGGTTTTATGAAAAGGTTTCATAAATAAGTTGTGTCATTTTAAAATGTTGGACCTAAGTTGGAATTATTATGAAATATTTTCAAAAATATTTTTGTGAATGGTAGAAAGTAGTTGGGTAGTAAGAACCAATAAGTTAAGTACATTGGTTGTACATAGATCATTTTCGTTTCTCATATTGTTATCGATCCAAGACTCAAGTACATGACTATAGGTGTCCCATACTATTCCGAATAAGGAATTATCACTCGATTTTTACAGCGAACACTTGGTGAGGGTTCTTAATGTGGAACCAATTGTTTTCTACCATGGTATATGGTTATGCAAGGAGAATTGAGAGTTCTAAATTGAGAAGCCAAATCAGAGTCACTAGGGATTCAGGTGAGCGATACTAGTTCAGAAGCGAAGCTATGTATTCGAGTATTTGATCAAATTTAATTTTGCATATAGATGACCTATGTATATCATAAGGACTGATGAATAGTGTTAGGTATTCTAGAATTAGTTTGTTTTTCTTGGTTTAGGGCCATGGTAAAATTTTGGAACGAAATTCTTTTAATGGGGAAGAGTGTAACAACCCGGAATTTCACCGCTTTGATTTGTGAATATTTAATTAATTTTAAATATTCAAATAATAGGTTTTATAATTAAAATAAAACCCTTTGAAATAATAAATAATGATGGTGAAATGATTTTCGAAATTTGTTTAGAAAAATATTTAGTTCGAAGAAAAATCGAAAATGTGACCGGAATTCGTTTTTTGAATTTTTGACTTTTCATCGGCTAAAAGTTGTCGAAAACATTGTGAACTCTTCAATATAAATATACACATTTATAAATAAGTTAGGATATTAATATATATATATATATATATTTGTATTAGTATATACGCACACGTATGTATATAGCTAAGTATTTAAGATTTAAAATATAATTTAATAAAAAGAAAAGTCACATCATAAGCAAACATAATTACATTTAGTACTAAAAACATGTTTAAGACATTATTACTTATGGAGTTTGTCACATACCAAAATTTTCGACTTTCGAAAATTCGACATCGATACTCACTTTATCGACTGCTGAGCAATCGAGTGCCGGAAACTCCAATAGTGATGGTTTTAGAAAGGAGAGGTAGAAGAAGAAGAAAGCAGAAGAAAGAGGGAAAAGAGAAAGAAGAAAGAAGAACAACAGCAGAAACAGAAACAGAAAACAATATCAGAATCTTACACATCGCAGCGGAACAATATATAATAGATAAATGAATAATCTTTAACACAAAGAACTATATCATTTTATACATACATCAATCATCAGAGTCAATATAAAACAATGGACAGTTATATAACTTGTCCTCATACAGAATACACAGCGGAATAAATACTATCAGATACAAATACTACGTCTCGCCATCCAGCTTGCTTCCAAAGCTCCAGAATATCCAGAATATCCTGATAATCTAACTCTAGACTGCCCGTGTGGAAATTGGTGGGCACCCAGAGTTTAGAAGGGAAACAATAAACTCTGAGTCAGTCATGGTGACTGGTGTGAGATCGTAAAACAGTTTATCTTTAAAATAAACAACATGAAAACTTTAATGTCAATTCGCAATGCTTTTGGAAAATGAAACTACCATAAGACCTCCCACCACACACACAATGCAAACGCAGACTTGGAGGAGATTTCTTCTTATGTTAGTCAAAGATGCTTACTACGCAAAAAAATCAAATCATTTTTGATATTATTATTAGTGCATAGTGGAAAATCATTTCGAAAGTAGAATATAAATCTTAGCCAGCATAGGTACCATTATATTATGCCTGCTATAGCTGCCTCCTGAGGAGACAGGTTATACAATTGAAATCGTAAAGGCTCGTATTGTTTCTGTGGATTTCCAACAAATGGTCAGGCTAAGGAACTTCCTTTTTCACGATGGGTACGTCCCTGGAATAGACGACCCGAGAAATAACCTAACATTACGGTTAGATCTCTGCCAACACAAGGCCGGGTTACCTCTGCAAAAATAGGTAACTACTGACACGCGTATGCCATCCCCCGATCGTAACCGATCTTCCCGAGGATCCCCGATTTCCAACAACCACAAAGTAATAAATTTGCAGTAACCACAGAGGTTAAGTATCTGGGCTCCATACCATGATACCACCTTTATCCAAAAGGAATGACATACACTAAGGGGCGCTACTCCCTAGAACCTTGCTGCATCCTTCCTGTTTCGACCATTTCCGGGGTGTGAGGCTCGATGAAGTCTCGTCCACAAAGCTACGCTTTCTACAAAGCCATGCTTCGGGTCAAACAAATGATCAACCTATGATCACAAAGATATAAGATCAAACAAATGATCATATCGCAAATGATCAAACACTGATCATTTCACAGCAACACTCAGTATGCCACGTTACCAAATTGGGATATATCGCTGATAAATTTCAACTACATAACCTCTGAGCTCGTACGTCTCAGAGAAGGGTGTTAAGCTAAGAGAATAAATTCTCCGCCACCAAACAGATATGTATTTGAAAGAAATCAGCTTTATATCTCAAATTGTAACGTCAGACACACAATCCATACAAGTCTGTTCCGGGATCGAACAGAACCGAAGGCACTTCTCACGAAGCCCTTGCATATCCGGATAAATTTCTAATCACGTCCGGACTTCCCGTCACTAAGGGTGATAAAACCTCTAAACCGGAGATCAGCCGATGTAGAGTAACTCGACGGTAATCCTTCCGTTTTCAAAAATATCCGGTCTTCAACACCGGTCTTCGAATGCAATTCATAACGACGTATCACATATTCGGAATGGGTTATACGACCCCATGGTCCTTTCCCGGCTAACCCGAATAGTGAGCGCTTATTCAAAATAAGTGTGGCATTCAAATTCATCCAATTCACAACAAATACCATATTCAAGGTAATTATTGATAGTCGGTTATTTAACTATCAATAAAGATGCGCGACATCATCAGATTCCAAATAATTTTCCAAATTATTTATTCTTCAAAAATATCTTTAATAGATATAAAATTTCCACACTTCAAAAATAAATCAATATTTATTTTCAAAACGAATTCCCATTTCTCTTATAAATTCCATATTGAATTTATATTTTTCGAATATCTACTGATATTCGATTTTCAAATCGATTTCAATATTCATTTTCAATTTATCTTTAAGAAGATAAATTCTCAAAAACATTTCATTTCATATTGGAAAAGCATTCCCATACTTATTTAATAATAAGTAATTCACAAATCATTTATTTTCAACATTTGAAAATATTCAATATACTTAAATCAAATTTAAGTATGAATTCATTCTTTAAGGAAATCATTTATTATAACAACATTTATTTGAGTCAAAACGAATGTTACGTAAAACATCGTTACGACGACTCAAAATCACTAGTATAGGGATTCGAAATTAAGATAGATATGTAAATCCCAATACTATATAAAAACATTTCCTTTCGGAAATCATTTACTATAACAACAGTGTTATAGTCCATCATTTCCTTATATTTTCGAAAACGCCTATTTCAACAATGAACGTTGAAATCTATGCTTTCGATTCATAATACATTTTAAAACATCTTTAAAATGTTTAACTTCATTTTTAATATCACTTCTTCAAAAATAAATCCATTTTTATTTAATAATATATTCACTGTCCAAAATCGTGAATATAATTCACTTAACCCAATTTCAATCATTTCTACACATTTTATTTCAAGGATAATTCGCTATCCAAAATCGCGAATATATCTTCTTTTATAATTTCCTATATTTAATTTATCAAATTCAATTGATCTTCGAATTTATAAAACAACGTTTATAAATTCCATTTCTATTTTATAACAACTTTGATTTATAAATCTTCTTTATAATTCAATTCATTTTATAACTCAACTTTATATACCAAAAGTCCATATTAAAGGTTAAGTACTTATACTTCATGTATTTATAACATTCGTTCCTTTAAGGCTTCACAAATTTTAAATCTTATTCCTTATAAGATTTCATTTAAAATCTTATTTTTAACAACAACCGAACTACGTTTAAAATTCCATTGTTTGGATTTATAAAATATATATTTTATAAATCTCGTCTATAAACCATTCATACTTATTCACAACTCTTAATTAAAATGTCGAAACCCGATTTATAAGTAAATCACTTATAAGTCTTTTGTTTTACAAAAATCTATTTATTTTGTAACTTCATAATTTATAAATATAAAATTTCGTTCACTTATACCATCCCTTTATTCTTCATTTTAACACTTATTAAAACTCGTTTTATAATCCCAATATTTTATATTTATAAAAATCAAATTTTATACATCTTATATATACATCGTTTTAATAATTCAAAAATCTCAATTCAAATCTTTTTATTTATGACTTAACCGTTTATTTCAAAAGAAATTTTATCTTTCGGTTATATTTTACAAACATTATAATTTCCATAACTTTAAATTTATAACATTTATTTATTTAAAGTAAATCAATTCAAAAATTCAAATAAAACGTATACTTTCAAATAATCACTTTTAAAATCTCTTTTAAAGTTAAAGATCGTTATTTTTAAACTTTAAAATTTTGAATCCAATGATGCAACGCATCAATTTGTCCATCACAACATCAGACATCATATATCAATATATGATAACAGAATGTATATATCAACATCTGTAAATAAATAAATAAAGTTGAGGAATCCAGTTGGATCCCTCCAACCTGTTTCCCTGCATCCAAAGACGTTAGCACAATACCAATTCCACTTCGAGGTGGAATATCGCGGTATATGGGTTTTTATAATATATCCGCTTACTAACGGCGCAATAGGGTCTCATCCGCTATACGAGGCGGGAAATCATCAATCCAATATATACATATGCCAATATGTATATATTGCTATATATATATATATCCTACTATATCTAATATCACATCCAAATAGCAATCATATCAGTCAATAAATAACTGCAAAATAAATTTTTCCTTCGAGTGAGAAAATCTCACCTTAGCCTTTATTAGCAATCCATTCCAAATCCAGATTTATTTTTCTTCGTTGTATCCTTGTATAAACAATTATACAATTTTATTAATATTCTAATCAATAACATAATTAATTTTCGTTTAATAGTTTTCGATTAGTTGATAATTTCAATTCATCGTCGATTTCATTCTAAATAAAAATTTAAACTTTAAATTGATTTCTTTTTGAAATAAATTCATTTAACTACCCTTTTTGATTTTCAAACTAACAACTTATCTAAATAAATTAATTATTTAGTTTAAAATCAAATTCTCTTTAATAATTTGTTTCACTAAAATTTTAAATTAAAACTAAATTCCCTTAATTATCAACTATTGAATCTTAGAAATAAATTCCTATTTAATAAATTATTTTCTAACAACTATACGAATTTAAATAAGCTTATCAAACAATTTAATTTTCAAATCTAAATTAAATGGAAACAATTTACAAATACCTTACTGCAAAATGCAAACCAGGCACTGCTGCCGATGCTCGAACGCGAGCACACAGACCCAAGACCAGCCCCGTATGGCCATCGACGAACCACGCCGCCGTCTTTGCCTCCCCATCTCAACCATCGCGACTTCACCTCCGAACTTTGACAAGCTCGAATTCGCGAACCCACTCGCCTCACGCGTTCGTACGCGAGTTCGTCGACCAGCCTATTCGCCATCGATCGCCTCCAGGTTGCCGCGTCACCTGGCCCCAAAACGCCACCACGAACTCGTGCTCCGCCCTGATTCATCTCCAGCATACATCGCGCGCTGCTCGTCGCGATTACAAGAATCTGACCACCTCGCGAATGCCCTAGCAATCGCCACCAGATGCCGCCTGCCTCGCCGACCTCGCGCGCCTCTATCGAATCATCGTCGAATTGTCGTTCGCCCCTTCGCGTATTCGAACGCGACTCATTTTTTTCCTTTTTTTTTTGTTTTTGTTTTCGAGTATGAATTCGACTGGCAAGAACGAAGAAAGGAGAAGGCAATTTTGAATGTTTGGAAGGGGAAACGCGATTTTAAACTTGTATCAGAGAAATAAGATATTTGGGGACGAAGCGGCCATTAATTTATGTTGTTTTTCGTTCGTTCGAATCTGAAGAGGGAAGAAATATTTAAAATTGAACGAGTATGGGTTGCACGATAAATTATTGATTCTCGGCGTGTTTTAAGGCGTGGATGAAGGAGATATCGTGCCTTACTTCTGATGTCGGCAAGTTTGTAAAATTTAAATTTTAAAATTGAATTCAAATTTAATTTCAACACGTTTATGTGTCGTATGGTCACATAACAACTCCGATTGATACGAAATTTGAAACCCAGTAATAATTCAATATTACGGACCCAATGGGACTGGTTTCGTCGAATTCCGAGACTGCTCCTCAGACGGCTATTTTTAAATATCGGTTCGAACGATATAATTTCAAACTGAACAATTCAATTTCAAATTCGATTCTGAAGCTCCAATTATCTTCAGTATCATCAATATAAATATTAAAAGCTTTTCGAAATATTTTTCTTCAACTTTAAATTAAAGATTTAAATTTTTATTCAACATTCAATAGATTAAATTTTAAAGTTAATCGCAAATTTCAAAATTATATCGGGGATTCAAATTAAATTATCGTTCAAATATTTAAAATTAATTAAATATTCTCAATTTAATTTGTTAAAAATTCTGGGTCGTTACAGACTTCCCTCCTTAAAATAATTTCGTCCTCGAAATTACAAGTTAGGAAAAGTGGTCCTTAACTCGTCTACTATTTTTCACAATCCAATAGTTTTATCAAATTTTCAAAACAAATCTTTCTATTAAAGATTCGTTATCAATTCAACTAGCTTTCCAACTTCAATTATAAGTTCAAACAACATTGTTTTCTTAACAATTCAAATTTAAACTTTCAAAATTTCTCAAAAATTTTCTAACACTCGGAATTTTCGAAAAATTTCGCCAGCGTCTCCTTTGCGCGGCTAATACGGCACGACTACAAAACGTCCCTACGGACTCTCAGATTTCAAAAAGAAAAAGAAAAAGCCAAGCGGCTAGACAAGAAATCATCAAAAACTCATATTTGAAATTCAAATACATACCTTTTTCGAGCAATTCAAATTCATATTTGCAATTCAATTCCAATTCCTTTATAACACCTGTATCCTACTAGCCATATATCTAGTTACAGCATTCAACCTATTTTTCACATTCAATTACAGAATGTCCAATAGAAACTACTTCTTATACATTTCTAATTCACTATTGAAGTTATATATTCTTTTCATTCAAGTTTACATTTCAAATTCATTTGAATTCAATTTCAATCTAATTTGGATTCAATTCAACTTCTGAATATTGAATTTCATCGATTAACTTTTATTTACAACTGCTTATTTTAGATTAGTTTCAATTACTAATTCATTTCAAATTCTAATCCACTTACAAATTCAAATTTGTTTTCAACATTCAGTTTTAATTCCAGTTTTTATTCTTTTTCAATTCTTAACTTAGAATAATTTCAATATCAAATTTTACTTAAGAATTTCACTCTTCATTTCTTAGGTTCAATATAAATATTCTATATACACATGATATTTATTTTCAATTTACCACTTCGGTTAAATCTACTTATCTTTAAACTGGATTTCCAATTTCCATACGAATTTTAATTCATCTTTCATTTACAATTATTCAATTCAATTCATTTGCTTAAAAATTCGAAATGAGTTTCAACATTTAATTTCATTTTCATTAAATTGATTCGCTTGTATTTACATTCATTTAACTTCATCCTTTAAGTTAAATTTATTCTATCAAAATTTAAATTGTATAAGTTATATCTTTATATAGCATTCCAGAGTCTTACCATCATTTCAAAGCCATTTTGAAAACAATTCAAATTCCATTTGAATTTCCAAAACAAAAACCCAAATTTTCCAAACACTTTCCATTTAAAATAATTTGGCAGCAATTTCCTCTTTTGGAAACCCGAAAATGAATTCTAATGATGTGGCCATCATCATCAGGATTATTTTCCAGCGACCGAAAAGAGTTTAGAGCTTTCATCTCTCCAAAATACTTTTCCAAACCTTTGAAATTCATTTTCAAATCAAACAGATTTAAACTTCCAAATCTCCAAAATTTTCAAATTCTTTTCAAAACCTTTCCAAAAACTTCTCTGGAATTCCGTTTCAAATTACAAATCACATTTATAATTTATATTCTCAAATTTCATTTGTATGTGAATTTTATTTCTTAACTTTGGAGTTAGGATTTCAATTTCTTGTTTAATTTCAATGATAATAGATTAATATTATCACCTCTAACAACCATGCAACCATATACTATAGTACTTCATAGAAAAACATTTCTTTTCTATACAAAAATAGTTTTGGGAAAAATTATCTCATTTACCCTATTTAAAACAATACTATGTCGTCTTGCCTCGTTTAAGTGTTTAGAAATCCCTATCGATAATATGGCGTCCCACATACCGACCAAAATTCACAAACATCTCAACGGATAAGCAAACACAATATAAAACATTTTTATATTCACTAACAAATACGCGCTCATATCTATTATTACACTCAAACTCATTCTAGAGTACTACTGACTCTATCTCTAATGAGTAACACCCAACAGAGCAGGGTTGTCGCTTAACCATATGCTCTGATACCACGCTGTCACATACCGAAATTTTCGACTTTCGAAAATTCGACATCGATACTCACTTTATCGACTGCCGAGCAATCGAGTGCCGGAAACTCCAATAGTGATGGTTTTAGAAAGAAGAGGTAGAAGAAGAAGAAAGCAGAAGAAAGAGGGAAAAGAGAAAGAAGAAAGAAGAACAACAGAACAACAGCAGAAACAGAAACAGAAACAGAAAACAATATCAGAATCTTACACATCGCAGCGGAACAATATATAATAGATAAATGAATAATCTTTAACACAAAGAACTATATCATTTTATACATACATCAATCATCAGAGTCAATATAAAACAATGGGCAGTTATATAACTTGTCCTCATATAGAATACACAGCGGAATAAATACTATCAGATACAAATACTACGTCTCGCCATCCAGCTTGCTTCCAAAGCTCCAGAATATCCAGAATATCCTGATAATCTAACTCTAGACTGCCCGTGTGGAAATTGGTGGGCACCCAGAGTTTAGAAGGGAAACAATAAACTCCGAGTCAGTCATGGTGACTGGTGTGAGATCGTAAAACAGTTTATCTTTAAAATAAACAACAGGAAAACTTTAATGTCAATTCGCAATGCTTTTGGAAAATGAAACTACCATAAGACCTCCCACCACACACACAATGCAAACGCAGACTTGGAGGAGATTTCTTCTTATGTTAGTCAAAGATGCTTACTACGCAAAAAAATCAAATCATTTTTGATATTATTATTAGTGGATAGTGGAAAATCATTTCGAAAGTAGAATATAAATCTTAGCCAGCATAGGTACCATTATATTATGCCTGCTATAGCTGCCTCCTGAGGAGACAGGTTATACAATTGAAATTGTAAAGGCTCGTATTGTTTCTGTAGATTTCCAACAAATGGTCAGGCTAAGGAACTTCCTTTTTCACGATGGGTACGTCGTTGGAATAGACGACCCGAGAAATAACCTAACATTACGGTTAGATCTCTGCCAACACAAGGCCGAGTTACCTCTGCAAAAATAGGTAACTACTGACACGCGTATGCCATCCCCCGATCGTAACCGATCTTCCCGAGGATCCCCGATTTCCAACAACCACAAAGTAATAAATTTGCAGTAACCACAGAGGTTAAGTATCTGGGCTCCATACCATGATACCACCTTTATCCAAAAGGAATGACATACACTAAGGGGCGCTACTCCCTAGAACCTTGCTGCATCCTTCCTGTTTCGACCATTTCCGGGGTGTGAGGCTCGATGAAGTCTCGTCCACAAAGCTACGCTTTCTACAAAGCCATGCTTCGGGTCAAACAAATGATCAACCTATGATCACAAAGATATAAGATCAAACAAATGATCATATCGCAAATGATCAAACACTGATCATTTCACAGCAACACTCAGTATGCCACGTTACCAAATTGGGATATATCGCTGATAAATTTCAACTACATAACCTCTGAGCTCGTACGTCTCAGAGAAGGGTGTTAAGCTAAGAGAATAAATTCTCCGCCACCAAACAGATATGTATTTGAAAGAAATCAGCTTTATATCTCAAATTGTAACGTCAGACACACAATCCATACAAGTCTGTTCCGGGATCGAACAGAACCGAAGGCACTTCTCACGAAGCCCTTGCATATCCGGATAAATTTCTAATCACGTCCGGACTTCCCGTCACTAAGGGTGATAAAACCTCTAAACCGGAGATCAGCCGATGTAGAGTAACTCGACGGTAATCCTTCCGTTTTCAAAAATATCCGGTCTTCAACACCGGTCTTCGAATGCAATTCATAACGACGTATCACATATTCGGAATGGGTTATACGACCCCATGGTCCTTTCCCGGCTAACCCGAATAGTGAGCGCTTATTCAAAATAAGTGTGGCATTCAAATTCATCCAATTCACAACAAATACCATATTCAAGGTAATTATTGATAGTCGGTTATTTAACTATCAATAAAGATGCGCGACATCATCAGATTCCAAATAATTTTCCAAATTATTTATTCTTCAAAAATATCTTTAATAGATATAAAATTTCCACACTTCAAAAATAAATCAATATTTATTTTCAAAACGAATTCCCATTTCTCTTATAAATTCCATATTGAATTTATATTTTTCGAATATCTACTGATATTCGATTTTCAAATCGATTTCAATATTCATTTTCAATTTATCTTTAAGAAGATAAATTCTCAAAAACATTTCATTTCATATTGGAAAAGCATTTCCATACTTATTTAATAATAAGTAATTCACAAATCATTTATTTTCAACATTTGAAAATATTCAATATACTTAAATCAAATTTAAGTATGAATTCATTCTTTAAGGAAATCATTTATTATAACAACATTTATTTGAGTCAAAACGAATGTTACGTAAAACATCGTTACGACGACTCAAAATCACTAGTATAGGGATTCGAAATTAAGATAGATATGTAAATCCCAATACTATATAAAAACATTTCCTTTCGGAAATCATTTACTATAACAACAGTGTTATAGTCCATCATTTCCTTATATTTTCGAAAACGCCTATTTCAACAATGAACGTTGAAATCTATGCTTTCGATTCATAATACATTTTAAAACATCTTTAAAATGTTTAACTTCATTTTTAATATCACTTCTTCAAAAATAAATCCATTTTTATTTAATAATATATTCACTGTCCAAAATCGTGAATATAATTCACTTAACCCAATTTCAATCATTTCTACACATTTTATTTCAAGGATAATTCGCTATCCAAAATCGCGAATATATCTTCTTTTATAATTTCCTATATTTAATTTATCAAATTCAATTGATCTTCGAATTTATAAAACAACGTTTATAAATTCCATTTCTATTTTATAACAACTTTGATTTATAAATCTTCTTTATAATTCAATTCATTTTATAACTCAACTTTATATACCAAAAGTCCATATTAGAGGTTAAGTACTTATACTTCATGTATTTATAACATTCGTTCCTTTAAGGCTTCACAAATTTTAAATCTTATTCCTTATAAGATTTCATTTAAAATCTTATTTTTAACAACAACCGAACTACGTTTAAAATTCCATTGTTTGGATTTATAAAATATATATTTTATAAATCTCGTCTATAAACCATTCATACTTATTCACAACTCTTAATTAAAATGTCGAAACCCGATTTATAAGTAAATCACTTATAAGTCTTTTGTTTTACAAAAATCTATTTATTTTGTAACTTCATAATTTATAAATATAAAATTTCGTTCACTTATACCATCCCTTTATTCTTCATTTTAACACTTATTAAAACTCGTTTT
Organism: Allium fistulosum; assembly: GCA_030737815.1. NCBI lineage: Eukaryota > Viridiplantae > Streptophyta > Magnoliopsida > Asparagales > Amaryllidaceae > Allium > Allium fistulosum. Next base: position 386,912,889 of record CM060905.1, on the reverse strand, counting down.
ATAATCCCAATATTTTATATTTATAAAAATCAAATTTTATACATCTTATATATACATCGTTTTAATAATTCAAAAATCTCAATTCAAATCTTTTTATTTATGACTTAACCATTTATTTCAAAAGAAATTTTATCTTTCGGTTATATTTTACAAACATTATAATTTCCATAAATTTAAATTTATAACATTTATTTATTTAAAGTAAATCAATTCAAAAATTCAAATAAAACGTATACTTTCAAATAATCACTTTTAAAATCTCTTTTAAAGTTAAAGATCGTTATTTTTAAACTTTAAAATTTTGAATCCAATGATGCAACGCATCAATTTGTCCATCACAACATCAGACATCATATATCAATATATGATAACAGAATGTATATATCAACATCTGTAAATAAATAAATAAAGTTGAGGAATCCAGTTGGATCCCTCCAACCTGTTTCCCTGCATCCAAAGACGTTAGCACAATACCAATTCCACTTCGAGGTGGAATATCGCGGTATATGGGTTTTTATAATATATCCGCTTACTAACGGCGCAATAGGGTCTCATCCGCTATACGAGGCGGGAAATCATCAATCCAATATATACATATGCCAATATGTATATATTGCTATATATATATATATCCTACTATATCTTATATCACATCCAAATAGCAATCATATCAGTCAATAAATAACTGCAAAATAAATTTTTCCTTCGAGTGAGAAAATCTCACCTTAGCCTTTATTAGCAATCCATTCCAAATCCAGATTTATTTTTCTTCGTTGTATCCTTGTATAAACAATTATACAATTTTATTAATATTCTAATCAATAACATAATTAATTTTCGTTTAATAGTTTTCGATTAGTTGATAATTTCAATTCATCGTCGATTTCATTCTAAATAAAAATTTAAACTTTAAATTGATTTCTTTTTGAAATAAATTCATTTAACTACCCTTTTTGATTTTCAAACTAACAACTTATCTAAATAAATTAATTATTTAGTTTAAAATCAAATTCTCTTTAATAATTTGTTTCACTAAAATTTTAAATTAAAACTAAATTCCCTTAATTATCAACTATTGAATCTTAGAAATAAATTCCTATTTAATAAATTATTTTCTAACAACTATACGAATTTAAATAAGCTTATCAAACAATTTAATTTTCAAATCTAAATTAAATGGAAACAATTTACAAATACCTTACTGCAAAATGCAAACCAGGTCACTGCTGCCGATGCTCGAACGCGAGCACACAGACCCAAGACCAGCCCCGTATGGCCATCGACGAACCACGCCGCCGTCTTTGCCTCCCCATCTCAACCATCGCGACTTCGCCTCCGACCTTTGACAAGCTCGAATTCGCGAACCCACTCGCCTCACGCGTTCGTACGCGAGTTCGTCGACCAGCCTATTCGCCATCGATCGCCTCCAGGTTGCCGCGTCGCCTGGCCCCAAAACGCCACCACGAACTCGTGCTCCGCCCTGATTCATCTCCAGCATACATCGCGCGCTGCTCGTCGCGATTACAAGAATCTGACCACCTCGCGAATGCCCTAGCAATCGCCACCAGATGCCGCCTGCCTCGCCGACCTCGCGCGCCTCTATCGAATCATCGTCGAATTGCCGTTCGCCCCTTCGCGTATTCGAACGCGACTCATTTTTTTCCTTTTTTTTTGTTTTTGTTTTCGAGTATGAATTCGACTGGCAAGAACGAAGAAAGGAGAAGGCAATTTTGAATGTTTGGAAGGGGAAACGCGATTTTAAACTTGTATCAGAGAAATAAGATATTTGGGGACGAAGCGGCCATTAATTTATGTTGTTTTTCGTTCGTTCGAATCTGAAGAGGGAAGAAATATTTAAAATTGAACGAGTATGGGTTGCACGATAAATTATTGATTCTCGGCGTGTTTTAAGGCGTGGATGAAGGAGATATCGTGCCTTACTTCTGATGTCGGCAAGTTTATAAAATTTAAATTTTAAAATTGAATTCAAATTTAATTTCAACACGTTTATGTGTCGTATGGTCACATATCAACTCCGATTGATACGAAATTTGAAACCCAGTAATAATTCAATATTACGGACCCAATGGGACTGGTTTCGTCGAATTCCGAGACTGCGGCTCGGACGGCTATTTTTAAATATCGGTTCGAACGATATAATTTCAAACTGAACAATTCAATTTAAAATTCGATTCTGAAGCTCCAATTATCTTCAGTATCATCAATATAAATATTAAAAGCTTTTCGAAATATTTTTCTTCAACTTTAAATTGAAGATTTAAATTTTTATTCAACATTCAATAGATTAAATTTTAAAGTTAATCGCAAATTTCAAAATTATATCGGGGATTCAAATTAAATTATCGTTCAAATATTTAAAATTAATTAAATATTCTCAATTTAATTTGTTAAAAATTCTGGGTCGTTACAGAGTTAATGTATGTTGGCATTAAATGGAGGGAGGGGGGACATAATGGTGGCGTGAGAAGCATGGAGGGAAGACTATGAGGATGTAGTGGCAAGAATGTAGTGGATGTTATGTCCTTTAGGCTATTTTAGTAATTTAACTTTTGCACTAATATATATATCCACATTTCCTACCATTTTCCTCATTTTCTAATTTCATTTTCGACTTTCTAAAAACTCCTCCAAGCTTTCATGAGCTCTCTAATGGCTTCCAAGTTTTAAAATCCCATTTCTTTTCGACTTTTAACTTTTTAAACCTTTGTTTAGAGCCTTACATCCATTCATACAGCCCCTCTTCTCCAAAGCAAGGCCACCCAGTCCCTCCACCTACCTTGGCCGAGCCTACACCCCACTAGGTCGAGCCTATACTTCATGGCCGAACCTCCCTTAGCTCTTAAGGCCTCCAAAAATCAAAGCTAAGGCCTAGGTCCGATTCAGGTTTTGTTGCATAACTTCAAGTTATAAAGTCTTATTTCAAGTAAAGGAGTTTTGTTTAAGATTTATATGAGTAAATCTCACACTTTTACATAGTTTTTTAACTTTATTTTCTGAGGTTACCCGGTTGCTAAATATGATACTTGTTGGATGGAATTGATATTGATTTGTATGCATGTATATGTGCTTGTATGAGATAGTGAGCTAGACTTGAAAATCAAAAAATAAATGTTGTAAATGGTTGGAAAAATGTGATCTTATTTATGGTTATTGTTATGGCAATATTGTAGGCTAAGGAAGTTAGTACGTTGATTTGTTAAAGCGGCATCGAGTTTCTTAGTAAAACTTGTTTTCACATAAGATTGTGTTTGAATAGGTTTCAAGTTCAAACCTTGATTTAGTTTTAAAAATTCTTGATTTTGTTCCAAAAAAAATTTATTAAGTTATAGAGTAGTTAATACAAAAAAGTAAGTGTTTGGAAAGTGATTTTTAATGTAAAAAAAAGTTTTAAAATTTTGGATCTTATAGCGATAGTCGCTATAAGTGCAGTTCGTAAAATGAACTAGTTTTGCTAATCTAAAGTGTTTCACTTAAGATCTTTTAGAAAAGTGTTTTCTGATATATAATAAGTAATTAAAAGTAATTATTTCATTATTTATTTATTTATTTTAAGGATTAGTTAATTAATTAATTTAGATAATTAGTACTTAATCATTAGTTAATAAAGGTAATTAATACTTAAGTGTCAATCAATTAAGTTAATTATAATTAGTTAATTAATTTACTTTAATTATAATTTAATTAATAATTAGGGATTGATTATTAATTATTTAGTTATTTAATATTAATAATTAATTTATAATAGGGTTTAAATATTTAATTAATTACTAATTAAGTAAGATTAATTAAGACTTGGTTAAGATTTATTTAATTATTAATGAAGGTTTAAATTATCACTTTATAATAAATTAGAGATAAATTATGGTTTAAATATTTATTTACAAATTAAATATTATTTTATTATTTATATAAAGGATAATTATTATTTAATTATTAATTTAAAAGCTAATTATGGTTTGGTTATTAATTAAATGCTCAGTTATCATTAAATAAAGAGTTTAAATGTTATTTAATTTTTAAATAAATGTTTTGAGGTTTTAAAATGCTTGTTTTGTTTTAAATTAACCTTCCTTTAAAGAATGTTTTTTAAATCCAAGGGATTCCTTTGTCGATCACAATTAGGTAAATTCATTGGATATGAAACCCAATGACATTTGTTTAGCAGAATAAATCACGGTTCTGCTAATTAAGTTATATTGGACATCTGTTTGGTAGAATAAATAACAGTTCTACCATAATTCACCCAGTAGATCAGGTGACATATATTTAAACAGAATAAAAATCCATTCTACTATTATATTAACTTGGACATGTGTTTAGCAGAACAAATCCCCGCTGCTATTATAATAACTTGGACATCTTACCTATATATTGATTCGTTCGTTGTTGGATGATTCTCTTTACATACCTGTTGTTATGTAAATACCCATGTTATTACTTAGATAAGTTAAATTCAATTAAATGAACCATTTTGGCCACTAAGCTTCTTTCTGGTTTTGTGAGATCAAATATTTCGTTTTATCATTTTGATAATGGTTTCAAGTTAAGTAATGATTTTATTAAAGGTGTTTTGGAAGTTAACAGAATACTTTTTAAAATCATTGTTTAAAATCATTGTTTTGTTAATATGGTTTAAAGATAATTTAATAAAGGATGTATTTAAATAATAACTTATTGTTTAAAGGTGATTTAAATAATCATTTTGTTTATCAAAAGGAACTTTATTAAATGAGATTTATTTAAGGAGTTTTGTTTTAAATAAGGAATATTCATATGAAGTTTGTAAATGATTTTGGATATTTATAAAACAGTTTTATAAACGATTTTGGAGATTTATAAAGAATTATATAGATGGTTTTGATATTTATAAAAGAGTTTTGTAAATTATCTTGGACTTTATAAATGGGTTTGGAATTTAAGTAAACAAGATTTCATAAATAAATGAGATTTATAAAAAGGATTAGCGAAGTAAATTATATAAGAATTTGAGATTTGGATTTTCTTTAACTAACTGTCTTAATTCTGGTGGTATGGACATTCGTTCCACACTTAACACCAAAGGAATATTGTTTGAGGTTATTTTTATCCTTAATTTAAATAACTTTTGTTTTGATCTTTTTAATATAATTTCAAAATTAGAAATCTTTCACAAATGTTTTGTAAATATACGTATGTCAGTGAAATAAGTATATGCATGTTTCGATAAAGGTTTTGAAAAGAGATTTAATAAATGAAGATTTGTCTTTGAGGCTTAGTGGTTGCTATAGGTAATTAAATCTCTAGATTTTTGTTTGTTTATGCATTTGATAGTTAAATAACCGACTATCAAATCTTGGCCAGTTTTGACTTATGAAGTATGATAGTATATGCGAATTCCCCGGTGAGGACTCGAATACTTGTTGTATACTTTCGAAAGAACCGGGAAGAGTCAACCGGAAATTATTTCTGTTGATTTGGAAAGACCGGGATCGGATATGTTATCCGAAAACCACTCCAAACAAACATATGAGTTCGCATGGAAGACACCATGAAGATGATTGAAGACGATGCTCCATAAAGAGCCTTTGGTTTCATTCAGATCCAGAACAAACTTGTATGGATGAACGTTGACATTGTATTTTTGCTTGGAGGGCAGTGTTGGCATTCCAAGATGGATTGCTAAATGTTAAGTGCATAGCCTCTCAAGCCTCACACCTCGGTAATGGCTAAATCAGGGTAGATGCGATAAGGCCATATGGGTCGCACCCATTAGGGTATGATCATCCTAAGATTTGGTGTCGATATCTCTATATATGCTTCGGGCCTATTTTTTGTTGTTGATCGCAACCAAAGGGTGATCATATTCGGTACTACCTAGTTCAATGGTAGGCCAGTCCTGTGTTAGCAGGGGTCAGAGGGTTTTTCGATCCCACTGTACATTTTATCTAAAGGTGTACAGATTTTTGAAAGGTAGTCCCTTACCTTGCCATTTGTTGGAACTATGTTCTTCAATATGAGCCTATGATTTTTGGTTATATATCTATTGTTGATGTCACGTACACACATCACAGTTACTCGGTTATTAAATACTTTAAACCCTAGACATTATTATAATATCACTGCATTTTATAATATAAACTGGTTTGGTTATTGTAAGATAAAAACTCATATGTGTTTATGTGCGGCATGGTCTTACGAGATACCTTTTGTTTTTCAAGGTTTTTTTAAAGTTAAACTTATGCTTTACTCACACCAGACCCATGTCTCGCTAGGAGTTTTATTTTCTTTTCCTAAATCTCTTGGATGCTCAAATTTTGAATGAGCAGCCAAGTAGTTCAGGTTTCCACGGATGCATTTTTGGAGGAGTTTGGAGCAGGCGGCCTCATCGATAGTTAGTTATTTACCTTGTTTCTGCTATATCATATGTATTTTGTATAATTTAAGTTGAGACAAGCAGTTATAACTATCTCAGGGTAGAATTTGTGCTATTATGACTCTGATGTATTATTTTGGAAATGACTATGTAAATTTTTATGTTAATTAATATATATTGTTTTGTTACGTTGTGAGATTCTGTGCTATTTAGTTTCTTCCTATCTTCTTTCTTCTTTTCTTCTCCAACGATTTATCTTTCCGGCACTTGGATGCTCGGCACGTGAATACCGTATATGTATTAATTACGTTTTCCTAATTTGTTACAAAACATATTAATTACGTTTGCCTAATTTATACACAAATAATAATCACAGCTATTATATTATATAAGAAAGCCAATATGGATCGACTTTTTTCTTACACCCTATTTGTTCTCAGCTCTTATCCTTCATTGTCGGTGATTTGAATGATAATTTCCTTTTTACCCATTAAAAAACTATTATATAAGAAAGCAAATATGGCATTCACTTTTTTCTTGCACCATATTTGTTCTCCGCTCTAATCCTTCATTCCCAGTGATTTGAATGACAATTTCCTTTTTACCCCTAAAAAAATTGCAATTTCGGGCCCGCAATAGTAAATGCAACTTATTGTTGCAAGACTTCAGTTGCAACCATTTTCCTTTTTCCCCGAATCTATTCTAGGAGAACATGGACAAATCTATTCTAAGAGAATACTCTCAAACACTTGCTTATGGTAACCAGTTCAAAATCCAATTCATCATCCGCCTATTTTCCATTTAGCTTTTTCTATCTCTGGATCCATTTGCGTGAAATAATATCAAATCTCTAATTTCTTCCCTTCTGTTGTTTACTATGTCAATTTGCTTAATTATACTAATTGAATCTCTATTATCTTGAACTTTTCTTTCAATTTCAACCTGCTAGTATTGTTGCTTCGACATCATACTTCAATTGCGTTTTAGGTGTGTTTTTCTAAAATTACGCCAAGGTTTCGTAATTTAATCTATAGCAGATGTTTTTTTTTCTATCATCTATTTCCAATGCTTCAAATTTAGCTTTGGCTTACACTGTGTTTGGGTTATTCTAATGCATTCTAGGTCTTTTCTTCACATGTACTTTGCGCTAGGTTTCTCTAATGTATAGCTGGCTCTGATTTTACATTAATTTGAATTCTGTTAAAATAGTAGAATGATTTACCAATAAGTTTGGTATCCTTCCTCTATGTTTGGAGTTTTTTGGCCACATTTAGCCTAACACTTTCAAAGTAATAAAACTCTCATTTATGATTATAGGAATAAACTATTATCATTTTTATCAAATTTGGATTGATTCTAATTTCTATGAATTGTAGTTCTAATATAAATGTTCTTATTATGAATTTAGCTCAGTTGTTTTTGAACTTTGTACTTTCTCAGTAGTACCAAAGTTTTGTTTTTTATTATTTTAAAACACTACTAGAATCGACCTGGTTAGTGTCCAGGCTTTGCGTCGGCTAGAATCGGCTAAAAAACACGGCCGATTCTAGCCGATGCAATATCACAATACAGAAAGAAAACCCACGAGCAGTTTTCATCATTTTTCATCACTCTTCCCTCCAAATCAAAACCCTCCTCTTCGTCACCCACCGCCGTCGCCTGCCGTCACCGCCGTCTCAAGTCAACATTCAGCCCCCGACGCTCTCCAAAGCTCTCCGGTATCTCCTTTCTTCTCGATTTCAGTTTATTTGAGGTATGATTTAAACCCTAAATTTTGAAATTAGTTGATGGTAGATTAGAAATTGATGATTGGTTGGTATTATTCGATGATATTACTGTTTTAGATTGGTTTGGAAATATAATTTTGACATTGTCGGCTTGAAATTAGGGAAATTAGGGAAAAGAGTTTATTATCAATTTGTAATTGTTGATTATTGCGTATGGGTTGATGTTAATGGTGTACATTAGTTGATGATAAAATGTATTAGTTGATTTAGTATAAAAAAATCTATTTTTACTAATTATATCTGTGAACAACTTATTTTAGTTTACATAATCGGCAAATTAAAAATTAAAATAGTTAAATGAAAGTTAAATTACGTTGTAAAATTTCAAATTTAGTTAATAAATATTTAAATAGTTGAATGAATATTGTTAATTATAAAAAATTTATTTTTTAAACCCCTTAGAGAATTTTTGGTCCTGTCTGACAAGTGTTGTATATGATCGTTATATAGTTGTTCGGTTTTTCACAGAATGGACATCTATATTCATCTGATACAATATTTGTCGGATTTGTCCCTGTATTGGACAAGTTACGAATACAATAAAGTATAATTACATTTTGTAAATCATATCATTTTAAACGGTTCACAAAATTTCGATAGCACTTCCGTTTTGTTCCCTGTGTACACGTATTTGTGTACGATACAGGGAGCAAAGGGGAAGTGCTGCCGAAATTTTGTGAACCGTTTAAAATGATATAATTTACAAAATGTAATTACTTTATTGTATTTGTAATGGGAAGTAGGATGGTCGACCATCAAAGTTAAAACAATAAAGCAAAAAGCAAAAAATAAATCGAATTGATTATTTGGATTAATAAACGATAAACTTTATTGTGTTTCTAACATATGTTTTCAAATCAGGAAAAATGTTCGATTATTTTCTCGACCGTAGTTGGATGTATGAAGTCAGAACTGGTATGAAAGGTTCAATAAAGAAACATTTCTATAACGGTGTACACGAATTTATTAGATTCGCTAAATCTAATAATCGTAATAACGAAGAACTTCGTTGCCCGTGTAGTAAGTGCAAACATTTGAAGCATTGGAAAGTAGATATAGTTGAAGTACATTTGTATAAAAATGGTTTTGTGCCGAATTATTACTTATGGGATTGTCATGGAGAACTTCTTGCACCCACACCTAATCCTGTAGCGTTAGATGACAATAATGTTATGACGAATCCAATAGAAAATATGGTGGAAGATGCAGCACGATCAATGTTTCCAATGTTTGATCAAGATGATGATGAAGATGAAGATGTAAATGTCGAAGAAGAACCGACTATGGGAGCTAAAAAAATATATGATTTATTGGACTCTGCTAAAATTTACATTTGACGGAAATAATATTCCAGACGAAATAGCGTATCAAGCGGATCTTGAGCCAAATACTGAAGTAATAATAACCGATGAGATTGATGTAGGGATGTTGAATGATGAATCAAATGTTTTGGTAGATGCACTTGAAAGTGTTGAAGAAAACGATATAGAATACGAGAACGAGTCTGAATCAGAGAACGACAAAGACTGATAATTTTAAATATTTGAATTGCATGTTGTATTATGTATTTTTATGACATATGTAATATTTAGAGTCTGAATATGACATATGTAAATATTTAAATTGCATGTTGTATAATGTATTTTTATGACATATGTAATATTTAAAGTCTGAATCAAGTGGAATGTTTTATGCGATGATATGATATGATATGTTCTGATATGATATACGATATATGATATGATATGTTTGTGGCAGATATGTCTTACAGAGAATCGGCAGTAGGTCTGAGCCTTCTCCTTCTCCCGACGCAGGTGACATTGGCAGTGCGCCGGATTTACGCCCCGTTGCTGAGTTAGTTCCGAAGACGGCAGGGTAAGTATCAAATATATTTCAAGTATGTTATTTAAAATATATTAAATATGTACATCAAAATTTATACAGGGGCTTTGAGGTGGAGCCTTCAGATTTCATTTTACAAACGTCGAGACAGGCGTTTATGAGTAGGATGTCCGGCTGTTGGCCACGGTGGGACGACATCCTAGCGCCTGTAAAGAACGCAATATGGGCAGATTTGATGGTAATTAAGTATAAATTTTTATTTGATTTGAATGTCAATAGAATGCTTAAAATTCAAGTTAATTTCAATATGCAGGCTGCCGTACGTGTTGAGCCCCAGGATTTGGATGTGTTTAGAAATCATTGGAATCAAAGAATGAGACACTACAAGAAAACTTATTATTAGTTGCACTAATTAGTAGCGTTTAATGCTAAGTGCAACTAATAATCATTTATAATAAGTAAATAGATATGTAGTCGCTACCAAATGCTCCCGCCAAGAATTTTGGTGAATTTTTTTTTGCCGGCCGCTCATATCTCTCTTTCTTCTCTAAACAAAATTATTTCTTACTTTCATTTAGAAAAAAGACAAGAGAAGCTTAGAATTCTGCCGCCATTCTCCGCTCCACGCTTCCTTACTTGACCCCTCCAATCTCGTCCATTCTTTAATCTCTATCTCGTCTAACCCACTTCCATCTAATCTACTTTTCGTCTCCATCGATCCTTGACTTCTGTTTCAAAGCTAGGAAACCCTAGAATTGGCTTACCTCATCGCGGTTTACATCTCGATTTTCTCCCAGTGCCCCAATGCTGCTCTTATGATTTTGGATGGTTAGTTGAATTTTGAATAGATATATGAAGAATAATGGCATGAAATTTGATGATTTGCAAACATTTGGAGTGACGGTTTAGGTAAAACATAATTTTTTTTGTTAATTTCTTTGGTTGATATTCATTATCTATACAACAGTTGTTCGATTCATGAAAATGTGTAAATATCTTGAACTTTGTTGTCTGTCGAATATTATTTAAGGATAACCACCTTTATCCAGTATGTTTATCATTTGCTTGTCCTTTTTATAAGAGCGTGTTAACTAGCAGGTTAGTTAGCAGGGTGAGCAATCTATGTCTGCTGTAGTAGCATGGTCCCTACTATTCCCTTGTTTCTTCTTTCTCTCCGTCTTTTGGCTATTACGTTTTACTTGAATATAAAGCATATGCCACTTTTAGCCTTAATATATATATATATATATATATACAGTATTAAGCTATGCATAACCTAGTGAATTACATGTAGTGCGTCTAATACTGTACCGGCAAAGGGAAATATTTGTGGTCATTCAAGTGGTGTAAAAAGTCACTATAGAAGAACCTGAATTTATTTCTTTTTATTTAATGTTTACATAGATTGAATAATATTATAGTTGTTTTTGTAATATATTTTAGTTTTTATTTAGAGCTGTACTTTTTTATTGTAGTGACTTGACCGTGTGTTGAATCGTTTGATACAAGATTTTTTTAACTATGAATGAATAGAATGCTTGATCTTGATTAATTGGATGTTGTACACCGTCCAATTTTAGTAATTCAGGGTGAGTTACTTTTAGCAGCAATACATTTCTCATTCAATGTGCAACCGGTAGTATATGCGTAACTAACCGATTATAAACTGAAAGAGTTTATAGTTTGTAATGCATATATAAGTATATACTTTTTTATAGTATTTAAACCAATAGATTCTTATTAGAAAGATAATAGTATGAAATACTATTGATTATATGTAAAAGAAGTTGCTTTTTAAAACGAAAAAAATTATGTGATTACTAGGAAAAAGGCTTTTATTCCTCGAAAAAATATAATTTTTTATGTTAGTTTCTTTAGTTGATATTCATTATCTATACAATAGTTGTTCGATTAACTTTTCTATATGTTGAATATTATTTGAGGTTAACCACCTTCATCGTATCCAGTATGTTTAGTTGACACATCATTCTTTAATTTATCATTCCCTTGTCCTGTTTATGCTCCTTGCACTCTTTTTAACTTTTTATCAGTTGTTTGCCCAAGGTGGGTGATGGATGAGTTTTTCTCATATAGCTATGCAAAAGTTGGTATATGTGTTTAGCTTATGACTTTAAAGCTTTGTTTTGTACACCTATGCAGACTTGTTGAAAACATGTAAATGAAGGTTACTGGTTGCATGCATAAATTTGCAATATTTTAGAATCTAGTTAGTGCATCCACTCCTGGTTAAGGCTAAGCACTATGTTGGATCAACTTGTTTTTTTCCACACTTATGCTATTAAAATTTTGATTCAGATTGCTGACAATATGACATATATCTTTCAGTTAATAGAAAGGACCCGAAAATGCTTGAAAGACTACGCGACAAAAGGAAGCAAAGCTGGTGTGTTTAAAGAGAGAATGAACTACTAATTCAGGTGAATTCCAATACAGCTATAATATCTTAACACAAAAGGTCAAATCACCTTTTGCTAATCTAATGTCATTATTTAACAGAGATATGACCTTGATCCTGTTGCAAAAGCAGCAGCAGCAAGTGTTCCTGGATCAAAATTAGGTTTTGATTCGGGCATAAAACCGTTTTTGGAAGATGAATCAGCTAAAAGAAATTACATTGAGCTTGCTTAGTATATTATTGGTTGAGGAATAGGAGACATATTTAGTCTCTTTTAGGGAATAATAGCAATGAAAGTGGTGGCATGCCATGATTGATGAGGGAATTCCAAAATGAATTGGGTGTTAATTATGATAGTCATATGGCAATTGAACAGCACCAGGGGTCATATGGTAGTTGAACATCACCAAGTACACGAATTAATTGATCATGTTAGACTTGATTCTGTTATATACATGCATATTTATTTGATTGGGTAACCCCTTGACCAAGCAAATAACTTCAATACATATTTATTTGATAGGGTAGAAAAATATGTTAACTTTAATTTCCTCCAAGATTATAACAATACTGGAAAAATAACATGTTATGTAAATTGGATTTAATTTTTTGATATTAATTACATTCATTTCTATGAGATACTACAATAATTCAGTTTAACTCGCAAGATTACATTCAACTTGAAGTAAATACTAATCTTGTACAAATTTTAATGGAACGCTCTGGAGAAATTCACCCAAGATATCGAACAACCAATGATTTGTTCAGTGTCTTAGACTTGAGATTGAAGTATACGCTCTGGAGAAATTTTAATGAAAATCCTTAAATTGTTGGCAACGGTTAGATATGAAGAAGCAAGGTTCTTAAAAATGGAATTTAAATTGTAAATCGTAATGTTCGAACATCAAAATTGATACGAGATTTAAATTGTAAATCCTGAATTCAAAAAATTCAAATTACAAGGTTTGTACATTATTTGAAATTTATCTTGATGCTTGTCTTGAGAATGTAGATATGCTACTATGTCCTAATTAACTGCTAAGACCATGTATACATTCCGACATCAAGTTACATGATTTGTTTAACAAACCAAATTACTTTCGTTTGTTACAATACTAAGACCATGTTGCTACCATGTCTCAGCCAACTTTACTACATTACACAACCATATATGACCAACATTAACTTCATTATCTCTTCAGTCTTCCATAAAAATATAACCATGACCCGGTTATCAAAAACACTTATATACCGTCAAGTGCTCCCTTATCATTGCCTAAGCACTTTGTATATAGCTCAAATGAGAAGTGGTTCAAAACCATATATGTAAAACTTCAATTTCAAATCTTTCTATACTTTGTTAATTTACCCTTCTAACAATATCAGAACTGGATTAAAAAAATGTAAATGTAGGCTTTACAGCTGTTCTAGTATCACAGAACTGTTAGTAATCATGGAATGTACTGTATTTTTAGTGTTGTGCTTTTTTCAGTTTGTTTTTTTCCTAATTACAACTGAAGTTCAGTTATATTTTCTGTACTCCACCAGACTCAAAACATATGTTTCTACTACGTGTAGTGGACTCAGGTCAGCACCATATGATCAAGAATTTTAAACATGTTAACTTAAAAACTACGTGGAGTGTTGCAGTTAAATTGGAAGAGAGAAGGGTCGCTCTTGCTATCGTTGATCAGCCTTGGATATTGTTCTCTCTGAATCTTAATATCCTGTAAGTTTTCTACTTTCACCATATCGTTCATGTTGTGTAAACCATACTATTGTTGTATAAATATGTACAAAGTATACTAAACTTTCATGATAATGTATGTGATCATAAATTTACTCGTGTATAACTCGTGATACTCCTATAAGATTTAATAAATCATGAAAACTAGAATCATTAATTTACACTTAGCATTTGTTATAGTTGTATAAACATTGGGCTTAATAGAATTATAGTGAATTTGTCTCAGTTACTGCATTCAGAGCGTAGTTATCAATAGTCGGCTGTTTAAACAGCGGTAGAAGTTAGCGACAGGGCTCTCTCCCTCTCTCTCTCTCTCCCCCTTTATTTGTGGGAAGTGCAACTACTTTTATGATATACTCTTATATGACCTCGACTTGGCCTCTGTCTTGTTCATCTGAAACTGTAATAATTAAAACTAAGGGATCACTACACCAAAAAATTGTATTTTGGGACCTTAGTTTCATCAAAGCTTGTCAAACCCAACCCAACCTGCTTATGTTACAAAAATGAATCTGGTTTACAACCTAAGTTTCATCAAAGCTTTCCCTAATTGAACTCTCATGACAATTCGAAAGTCCTCCTTGATGTGCCCTTCTACAATCTATATTGCTCCTTCATGCATGCTACTGATACTACTTTCTCTTCTCTCTGGTACTCTCTACTGAGTCATTAGACTATTTTGCAGTTAAAGGAAAATCCAATAGGCCCATAATGGTATGATACTTTGTGCAATTTCTTGGTGGTTTAATTGATGTAAACATTAATACATGCACTTGTGACACAATTTCTATGCAAATTTGAAACTCGTCCATGATTTTTACAATGAATTTTTTCCTAATTTGAAACTCGTCCATGATTTGGACTGCACCTTAAAGAGCTACCGGTTATATTACCCTTTTTGTTTATCCTATAGTGGAAGGAAAAGGGGGGTGGTCAAGAGAATTACATCTTTATATAGAGTGCACTGATTCATCGATCCACATAGTAAGCTCCACAAATGATGAACTTACCATCAATGTTAAGGGTGCAGCAAAAGTGGTTTCTTCTCTGCATTGCTCTAATAGATTTGAAGCCTTAAAAACAAGATTCTGGACCCCTAAGCATGGAGGAAAGTGCATGTTTTCATGTTTCTGTGAACAACACCCAGCTGCTGCACTTAAACTTTCTAAAAGTAAGGCCATGGAAAAGGTTTGGCTAAAAAGACCAGGAAAAAAAGGAAGTGATGTGGACACAAAGTTATGAAGTTGAAATGCAGGTACCCTGGAGCTCTATTCCTTTATCTCTGTTTAACTGTCCTATGTTCCCATTACATATTAGCTATTGATTTTTACATCATCACAATTTCTTTTAGTACGAAGATTCCCAAGTATTAATCAGATAAAATGACTGAGATTTTTCTTTGCGGTTCTTTATGGTTCCATGTTGGCTTGCATTTTTCAACTTTACTTAGTTCCCTAAATGGTAGAATTTCTACAGCCAGCATAGGATACGAATTCTATCGTTTATGGATAATCCAGGTGAAATCCTACCTCCTATTCATACCTCCTATTCATTTTTAATACTGTGCCTTTAAGCATATGTACATTTGTGCATGTTATATATTTTCGTCGTTGCTATATCGCTTTTTCACTTGTATTGCCATTTGCATTTGCATTCTATATTATATAAAAAAAGATAAACAATTGCATTGGCACCAACCCTGTGCATTCCTGTGTATATCATATCACTGCAAACTTCAATTACAAAAAAATGCATTTTTTTTACAAATTGTGCTTTGCATTCAACACTCTAGTTTCTTTTGCAACACTGTGTTTTACAAACTTCATTTCTAAAAAAACTATGTTCAAACCCAGACTTCCCCCACACTCCACAATATATCCACACTGCTTTTCATTCACTGTCAAAGCCACACTAAATATGATATGCATTGATCACTTAGATAATTGTTTGCTTGTGTCTATAAATTTTATCAGTAATGGAGTATGATCACTGAAATGAAATGACATTGCAATAGTGACTAAATTTTGAAATTTAGTAAGAAATTCATAGTATACAAGCAGTTTATTCATATGTATGCTACTGACGTTAATCTGGTACCAAATATTTGATGATTATTTGATTACTAGTTAGCTGTGATTGCAATGATAACATGTTAATCCTTTTTTTCAAACGGATAATCCTTTTGCTTATTTATTTGATGATTACGACATATTTGATGATTATTTATTTATTTTCTTATCCAACAGGGTGCAAATCTGGTACCAAATAGCAGATGTAAGCTGATTGATGTGGGTGAAAAGGGACAAGTAGTGGCTGAAGGAACTATCGCTTCAACTGATCCAACAACGATGGTTCATTGTGTTCCGCTGGGAAAAAATGCGGTAAAAGTTTGGGTAAACTTTGTGAGAGTTAATGACGCATTGCTATGGCGACCTACATCTGAGTGTACGTACATGGAAGATGCCTTTGGTACTACGATAGCTTGGCCAACAGCATATGTCATTGGAGAATCAAGTTCCAGTAAGTATTATTTTTCAGTACATCATATCTCAACATTAAGTTTTAGTTCTGTTTATTCGGGTATTAAAAAAATCTGTATCACAATATTTAAGTTTTTATCTTCAAAGCCACAACATTTCAGTACATATCCTCTATGGTAAACGTGTTTATCTGCAAAGCCACAACAATTGATACACTTGAAACTAAAACTTAAATAAACCATTTTTCCTAAAACTTTCTACTCAGATTAATCGTTATGTCATTGCACATGTATTACACAAATGTAGTTATACAAGAGGGCTAACACAAATAAATGGAAGTAACTGACACTACAGTTGTTGCCTAATATAGTTACGGCAATGTGAATTTAGGGAATATTTTTGTTTTAGAGAACCCAATTGATAGAAAACAACAAGGGTAAAGAAAATTGTACATTTCAATTAGTGGATGGATGCATCATCGATGGATTACGGACGTTCCAGATACTTTTTCATATTTTATAAGATTTAACTTGACCATAGTACTGAATACACAATCTGCCTATAGTACTGAATACACAATCTGCCCATAGAATGAAATCCAGTCAGACTTCTAACCCAGTTTTGATCTGAATATCTGTGTAAATTGAAAATTGTGTATTCGTTGGGGAACTATATAGGATGCATATAAAAATAGAACAATTTTTGTTAATATGTGTTAATATAGAATATCGAGTTATATATTACATGATTTTCATATATATATATATATACACATATATGCATATATACATATATATATATATTGTTGTTAAACTCGTTTGCAGGTAATTAGCTATTTCGAAGCGAAGACTGTCGACAACAAAGAACTATTGGTAATCAAGCAACGAACATGAATTTAATTGTTATATATGTTGTCGTATTTTGTTAGTACCATTTGTGGAAACTTGTCTGTGAATGCTTGTAGTATGCGACTTATTTTGTTGAAAAACTACTATCGAATTGATTATGGATATCATATTTGATTGTGAGATAAGCATGTTTTTGCAATTATTTGAATATGATGATCATATGATTGATTGTTTGTATATGCTAATTATGTGATTTAATTGTTTGTTTGAATATATGAAAATTATGTGATTGATCGTTCGTTTTAATATGAATAGTATATAAGCGATTGCTGGAAATGGTATAAACCATCAACCGTAAATAGTAGCATTTAAAATATGCTACCAAACAACCAATAACTTTTAGTAGCGTTTCAGAAATGCTACAGAAACAAATGTAAACTAATATAAAAATTATACAGTTGCATTTTAAAAACGCTACTGAAAATCAAAAAAAGCATATAAACAAAAAATGCAACCAAAAAATGAAGACTTATGGTAGCGTTTTTTTAATCCTACAGAAAAAACCTATAGCTGCATTTAAAAGTGACTTTTGGTAGCGTGCGGGAAAAAAGCCAAGTTGGATGAGCGTTGAAGTATATAGTGAGTTTCTTCGGCCCTGGGATACTACTGAATTCAAAGTAAGCTATCCACTTTCGAATTGTAATTTAAAATTTTTAAGATTTCATATATTAGTTGCATTAATATAGTTAACCTTGTGTTTAAATGTATAGGAAATATCAGCGCGAAATCGCGAAAACAGGAATAAGAATCCTGCTGTACATCGTGGTGGCTCGAAATCTTTTCAGCAACATAAAAACGAATTGGTAAATTTATAAATTGTGTTTATAAATATCTGTAACATTATTTAATCATATTGGTAACACTGTTTATTCATATGTATATTTTTAGTCTAAGAAGTACAATCGCGAGCCTACGAAGGCTGAGTTGTTTACTGCCACACATGTTGTGGAGGAGACAGACGAGGAAGGCAATGTTTCGTATAGATGGACAGATGCCAAATCTCAATCTGTAATGGTAAACATGCTTATCCGTAATGATAGTGTTTGATAATACTTTATTTCATAGCTAAAAAATCGTAAATTAAATTTTTTTCATGTCAAACTTTTATTTATAATCGCAGGAGTCATATGAGGCGGAGCGAACACGTGTGGTGCAGACCACCGGACGTGAGGAGTTGACCGTTGAGGAGTCAAACCATATTTGGGATGCTGTTATAGATCCGCCTACGCGAAATAGGCGATATAGTTATGGAAATATGGAGGTAAACTGCTTCATTAACTAATATATACATTTAATATGATATGAAGCACAAATTATAACTAGCTATTAACTATTTCACAGGCGATATCGTCCCAGAGGGCTTACAGGAGATCCCAGGCAGAGGAGGAGATAGCTTTGTTGCATCAGCAGGTTGCGGAGATCAATGACTGGTGGAAGAGCAATGCTTTTGCATAGCAGCTCGATGCGCATATCGCGGCATACCTGGAAAAGCATGGAAGAATGCCTGGAGAGGATGCGTCTGGAGATGATGAGTAGGTAAGGTTGTGCTTATTGTTTTGGCGTCGTTTTGTGTTGAACTTATTGTTGTTTGATGTATGATGACGAGTAGGACAATGATGTATGATTTGTTTGATAGTACTTATATGTATTGTTGAGTATGATGTATATTAGTGAACGTTGTGTTTGATTGATGAGTTTTTGGATATATAGTTGTTGTTTAATGGAAAATTGTGAATGTTATGTTTGATT
Source organism: Allium fistulosum (assembly GCA_030737815.1). Lineage (NCBI taxonomy): Eukaryota > Viridiplantae > Streptophyta > Magnoliopsida > Asparagales > Amaryllidaceae > Allium > Allium fistulosum. Next base: position 386,893,587 of record CM060905.1, on the reverse strand, counting down.
GATGAGAGGTTGGTGTTATACTTGTGTTGGAAGATTGAATGTTGTTATAGTTCGACGGAAATTATTTATATTGTGGTTTGAGGGGGCAAACAGCAGCTGTTTACAGACATCAGAACACAGGCTTGCGTCGGCTGGAATCGGCTTGCGTCGGCCATTTGGTTATAGGCTTGCGTCGGCTTGCGTCGGCTAGAATCGGCTGTTTGGTTTTAGGCTTGCGTCGGCAAGTTACGGCAAGTTACACCCAACAGAATTTTGAAAAAAATACCACGTGGATATAGCCGTCACTTACCAACACTAAAGTGGCGATGAAGCCGACGCAAAACCCGACTCGAATGCTTGGTGGTGACGTCTTATTTTGCGTCGGCTATTAGAATCGGCTTGCGTCGGCTAGAATCGGCCGGCGTCGGTTTTCTGCCGACGCAATTGCCGGTTCTCCTTGTAGTGAAAGAACCCTGTTTTCCAAGTTACATTCTACATCTTAATATAAAGGCTTAAATAGGGATTTGATGATACTGATTTCTACAAATGGCAGTTTACGTCCTGATATAAAGGCTTAAATAGGGATTTTGATGATATTTACAAATGGCAATTTAAATAAAAATTCACTTAATTGTTGATTTAATTCATCTATGTTTTAACTTTATATTTCATAGGAACTACCAATTTTTTCATCTCCACTAAAAACTCTAATTTTCAATGTTTGTTTTCCATATTTGGTTTAAGTTATGCACTTTATATGTTAAATTTAAACGATAAAAAGGGTTTTAATTATACATATTGAATTTTATTTCAAGTATGCTTTGCCTTTCTAATTTTACATATTGTTTCTTACAAAGTAGTTCCAAAATTCGATATTTTAATTCATTTTTCCCTTATGGAGATTAATTTGAGCTGATTAGATAATACTGAAATCCTACTTTTTATAATTATAAAAAATGTTGTTCATATTGATTTAACTATAAATGTGCTCTATTACAGATTTAATTCATCTATTTTTTAACTTTGTATTTTGTAGGTACTAAAAATAATATTTTATTCATGTTTACTAAAAACTGCATTTTCAAAAGTTTGTGTTAGATATTTAATTTAAGATATGAACTTCACGTACTAAACTTAAACCATAAAAAATGTATTCATTGCACACATTAAAATTTATTTCGAGTATGATTTATCTTTTTTATTTTACATATTGTTTCTTACAAAGTAGTTTCAAAATTTTTATTTTCATACATCTTTCACTTACAGGAGATTAATTTGAGCTGCTTAAACAATATTGAAATCCTACATTTTACAATTATTAAAAGTGGAAAATAGTCATAAGGACAAACTTTGAAAAAAAAATTAGGCTAAAGGACAACAAGTTTCGTTTTTAGGCTGAAGGACAAACTTTGAAAAAAATTAGGTTGAAGGACAATGCTAAATATAGTTAGCATTTTGTACAGTGTAAAACTGAATATAATACTAGTTATAATAGCATTTTCTATACTGTAAAAACTGAATATAATGCTAGTTATAACTAGCATTGTCCTTCAGACTAATTTTCTTTCAAAGTTTGTCCTTCAGCCCAAAATAGAAACTTGGTGTCCTTCAACCTAATTTTTTTTCAAAGTTTGTCCTTATGCCTAATTCCCTCTTATTAAAAAATGTATTTTATATTGATGTAACTATAAAAAACGGAACACCTGGGATTTTAATTATACCCAGTATTTATTATTTATGATATGTACAAATACAATTAAGGAAAGCTACCTTTCTATTTTCCCACAAGTACCCCCTTTTTTCAAAAGATTCCCTAATTAAATAGAACTATATAAATATTTGTAATTTGTTTAAAAGATAATCCTCAAATAGTAAAGAATAAGACGAGCATTCAAAATGCACGTTCAAAATATAAATAGTTTTCCTTTATTGACACCCAACTGACATCAGCTTCTTCGTCTCCCTATTTCAATATTTATCCGAAGTTCTGATTGTGATATAGGTAGTTTCCATCCTTAATCCTTCCATTGATTCATCATTGCGTACACATTATTCTATCATCATATTGAATTTATCTCAATTCTCTTTGAATTTTGTTGCGCTTATTTTCATTTCCAATCCAAACTCCGGTATTCTTTCTATTTCTGGCTTCGTTTAGTTTTGGATGTTTTTTCTTCTAAATTATATCCTTTTATTGCGCTTGGGTTTTATTAAATCTTTTAACATGTTTGTTTTCAATTGAGTTCTGCCCTAGAATTTAATTTGTTCTCCATCATCTTTACTCTTTCTCTGCCCTACTGCTTTAATTCTCTAGGGTGCATGTTAAATTTTCACCACTACACTTTTGTCATGGCCTTATTTTAACATTGTGATTCAGGTCAAGACCTTTCTCATAACCACATTTACCAACATCTCATGTGCTTAAATGATGGGATAAGAATCAAGACTTCAAAACACCCAAAATTTTGCATATACAGTATTATTATATAAGGAAGTGGTTTTTTATATGATTGGCTAAGGCTTATAATACAAGGTATGTAAGTTATTACATTTTGAATTTGCGTATCTCTATTTATGATTTTGGCAGTACATTTCAAAAATTTATTGGCCAACGTGGTAATTGAAGATAAGAAATGAGCGAATGCAAGTCATCTGGTTATAACAAAAGAGGCTATCATCTCTACCGTTAATATCATATCCAATAGAGCAGATAATTCAAGTTATATCATACCAGTCTGGGCCTCACTCAAAAGCCCAATTACAATTGTTTATATACCGTGCATATGTTGTACAAATAATGTACTGAGTATTGTATCAAAAATTAGAGATCTCTGTATCAAATAATATCTCAATAAAATTTCATCTTTTCTTTCTTCAAATTCATATATCATACTGTAGAAATCTTAACATGGTATCAGAGCGCTTCAAGGCTTAACAGCCAAATCATAGGATCCACTTTACTCATCAGAGAAGATTCATCATCTGAGTAATCACCACTCATCAGAAGACAGAGCCTCATCATCTGAGTGGGCAGATTCGATTGAGAAAATCAAGTGCCACGCCTGAGTTCAAAGAACTAGACTGCATCAGGCCTTTCTCATCAAATCTTGAAGAAATCAATCAAGAAAATCTCAGAAAACAGATAAAAGAAATCAAGAATCGTCTCAAAACTAAAGAAAGTGCCCACCAGCAAGACTTATCAGAGTATAGACAAAGAGAAGGTAACTCATCATTTAAATCTTGTAGTAGCATCAAACCTGGTTGTGAGCAATTCTTGTTCTCTAATTCTTGATCTCTGTCTTTGATTGATTTTCTTTGCTTTATCTCTAGCTTTGTTTGTCTATCTGAATATAACTTGAATTCATCATGACCGATGATTCAACCTTTGCCACATCTGTCAATATGAGTGATAATCATCAATCCAATACTACAGTTGAAAAAATTGTTAACACTGTAGTTAGCCCTCAAACTAATCTTGTAACTGCACACTTGAGTGAAGATAATTATCTTCTCTGGAAACTGCAAATTGAAACTGCAATCCAAGGATATGGACTTGAAGGTCACATTCTTGGAAGCATTCCAATTCCTCCCAAATATAAAACTGTTATTAATGAGGAGTATACGAAATATCATAGACAAGACAGACTCATCTGTTCTTGGCTATTGTCGTCAATAAATACAAATTTATTGTCTCATGTTATTGGATGCAAGACAGCAAATGATATATGGTCAACATTTGAAAAGGTGTTTAACACACAGTCTGCAGCCAAAGTGATGTACCACAAGAGACAACTACACAGCATGAAAAAAGATAGCAATACTATGAGAGAGTATCTTTTCAAGGTAAAAGCCACCTGTGATCTTTTAGAAGCTGCAAATCACAAGGTTTCAGATTCAGAACAAATTTTAACCATTCTAAATGGATTAAGCGACGATTATGAGTCAGTAGTCGCTGTTATTGCATCTCAAAAGGAGTTGCCATCTGTTGATGATGTTTACTCCATATTACTTGCTCATGAAGCTAGAATAGATAATAAGAAATCACAAGACTCTAACTTCTCCATCAACTATACTACTCACTCCAAGAACAAAGGTCAAAGCAATAACAGATCAGATCAAAATATACAAAGAGGAGGAAATTCTAATAGATATAGAGGAAGAGGCAGATGGAATAATAATAATAGACCCAGATGTCAGATTTGCGAAAAAGTGGGGCATACAGCAATCAAATGTTACTTCAGATACTCAAATCAGACCAGTGGTCAAAGAAATAATAACCCAAGTGCTAACATGGCTCAAGCTAATTCAGAAACACAGACAAGTTGTGAAAAGAATCACAACTCTAATGACACAGCAAGGCCAGAAAGCACTCAAGATGATTGCTGGTACCCAAACTCTGGTGCAACAAATCATATTACAAATAATCTTGATAATTTGAATCTTAGCAACAGGGAGTATAGAGGTAAACAGTCAATTTGCATGGGAAATGGTAAGTGTATCAATATTACTCATATTGGTAATGCTTATATTAAAGGCAAGAAACAACTGTTCTTACATAATTTATTAAGAGTACCTAGAATAAAGAAAAACCTCATTAGTGTATCCCAATTTGCCAATGACAATAAAGTCTATTTTGAATTCTACCCTACATATTGTTTGGTTAGAGACATACTGACAAAAAACATTTTGTTGCAGGGTGATGCTGAAAAAGGACTTTATAAATTCAAATCAGTCAATAACAATGTGTCCTCAGTCAATCAGAAGTACTGTAACATGTGTGTGGAGCAAGACTCCAAAAGTGTATTTGATATATGGCATTACAAACTTGGTCACCCAAGTGTGAAAGTTGTAAAGCAGGTTCTTAATGAAAATAGAATATCTTTTGATAATGTCTTATTACCCTATGTCTGTACATACTGCCAAATGGGCAAAAGTCATAAGTTGACATTTAATGAGTCTTCAACAGTTTACTCAAAACCCTTAGACTTGGTTGCCATAGACTTATGGGGACCAGCACCCATATGTTCAGATTTTAAATATAGGTACTATGTTTCTTTTGTTGATGCACACACTAGACACACATGGATTTATTTTTTAAAATCCAAGACTGAAACCTATAATGTTGTTATAAATTTCATAGTCATGGCTGAAAAGCAAACTGGCAATCAAGTTAAAGTAATACAATCAGATGGGGGAACTGAATTTAAAACTCTCAGTGATCATTTTAGAGGGAAAGGAATAGTGCACAGAATTACTTGCCCATACACTTCAGAGCAAAATGGGTTAGTTGAAAGAAAGCATAGACACATAGTTGAAACTGGACTTAGTTTATTAGCTCATGCATCACTACCACTAAAGTTTTGGCCTGAGGCCTTTAATATTGCTGTATACCTCATTAATAGATTACCAACAAAGGTAATAGGTGGGATAAGTCCAGTAGAGAAACTATATGGGATTAAACCCGACTATCATAATTTGAAAACTTTTGGATGTTTATGCTTTCCTTACTTAAGACCCTACAATGCTAACAAACTTAACTTCAGATCTAAATCTTGTACCTTTCTTGGATATACTACTAATCAGAAGGGTTACAAGTGTTTGGATGAAAATGGAAGAGTTTTTATTAGTAGACATGTTGTATTTAATGAAAATGTCTTCCCTTACAATAATTCAGAGATAAAAACAACAAATAAAGTGTACAATCCAAAAGTTTCAATACCTGACTTACCAATTTATTTTGAATATGAGTCTCAGAATGAAGAGGTGAGGTCTACTAGAGATCACTGCACTCAATCCACTATATCTAATCAACATAACTCTGAGTGGATAGGTGATCCTAGTCATGCCATTCACTCTCCTGTACAAACAGAAAGTGAAAAGAATCAGACAGAAGAAGATGAACATCAGAGTAATACAAGAGATATATCAAGTCAAGCAAATGAGGAAAGCTCACCTCATACTGAAACCCATACAAACCCCAGTCACCCTATGATTACCAGGGCTAAAAGTGGCATCTTCAAGCCTAAGATATACAATACAAGCATAGTCTTGCATGAGCCAGAAACATATGAGCAAGCGGCAAAAGACAAGAACTGGACAGCAGCTATGGATGAAGAATACAAAGCTCTTATAAATAACAATACATGGAATCTTGTATATCCTCCAGACAACAAAAACATAGTTGGGTGCAAGTGGACATACAAATTAAAGAAAAATCATGATTGCTCAATTAGTAGATACAAGGCAAGACTTGTTGCAAAAGGATATACACAGCAATATGGGTTTGATTTTAAGGAGACTTTTTCTCCAGTGATCAAACCGGCCACTATAAGACTTATTCTTACTATTGCTCTACACAAAGGGTGGCATATAAGACAATTAGATGTCAATAATGCATTTTTAAATGGCATCTTACAGGAAGATGTATATATGCAACAACCACCAGGATACATCAAGCAGGCAAATTATGTGTGCAAACTGAATAAAGCCATATATGGACTCAGACAATCTCCAAGGGTCTGGTTTGATAGACTAAAAGGAGTGTTATCAGACATGAAGTATCAGTCTATCAAATCAGACAACTCTCTATTTGTAAAAATTAATGATTTAGTGACTGTTTATATACTAATATATGTTGATGACTTAATCATTACAGGAAATAACAATGAAGAAATCAACAATGTCATCAATTGCTTGAACAAGGAATTCTCAATTAAAGATCTGGGGAACATCAACTACTTCTTGGGTATAGAAGTATTGAGAAAAGGAAATTCTGAACTAATGCTATGTCAGAAAAAGTATATTCAGGAACTACTCATCAAAACAAAAATGGATGGTGCAAATCCACAGCCAACTCCTATGGTCAGCAACCATCAACTATCTAAAAATAGAGGAGAAGCCATACACAATATCAAACAATATAGAAGTGTTGTAGGAGCATTACAATATGCTACTATAACACGGCCAGACATTGCTTATAGTGTTAACAAGGTGTCTCAATTTATGCAGGAACCCATGGATGAACACTGGAAAGCAGTCAAGAGAATACTCAGATATCTCAAAGGAACTCTAAACTATGGACTGTTATTCAAAACATGCAACAACTTAAACATAACTGGATATTCAGATGCAGACTGGGCAACAGATCCAGATGACAGAAAGTCAGTCAGTGGATACTGCATATATGTTGGAAACAACCTAATATCATGGTGCTCAAAGAAACAAACTACAATATCCAGATCTAGCACAGAGGTAGAGTACAGAAGCATAGCTAATGCCACAGCAGAAATAATGTGGTTACAGTCCATACTGAAAGAACTGAAAATAGAGAATAAAGCAAAACCAGTGCTATGGTGTGATAATCAGAGTGCGGTATTCATGACTGCCAACCCAATGTTACACTCGAGAACCAAACATATCGAAATTGATATATTTTTCGTTCGTGAGCAAGTACAAAAAGAAAATCTGCAAATCAATCACATACCTGCCACTTACCAGAGGGCAGACACGCTTACTAAAGCCCTAAGCACAAAGAACTTCACAAAGTTCAGATCTGACCTTCAAGTTGAAAGTGTCGAAGACAAAACTGTCAACAAGGAACCAGACTCAAGCAGCTCAAAGTCTCAGCACCAAAATCCAAATCGGAAATGACAAAGTGTCGAAGAGAGTTGCGATGAGGATATCTCAATGTTTTTCTGCTCTCAAGTTGAACACTGGCCTGAATCTCAACAAATCGCCATCAAACCCTAACCCTAGTAGCTCGGGTTTGAGGGGGAAATTGAAGATAAGAAATGAACGAATGCAAGTCATCTGGTTATAACAAAAGAGGCTATCATCTCTACCGTTAATATCATATCCAATAGAGCAGATAATTCAAGTTATATCATACCAGTCTGGGCCTCACTCAAAAGCCCAATTACAATTGTTTATATACCGTGCATATGTTGTACAAATAATGTACTGAGTATTGTATCAAAAATTAGAGATCTCTGTATCAAATAATATCTCAATAAAATTTCATCTTTTCTTTCTTCAAATTCATATATCATACTGCAGAAATCGTAACAGTGGTGATAATTTTCAATACTTGGACATTCTGGATCGGGTAGAAATAAAAAGTAAGCACTACTTTATGGTGATTATAAATTTTTCTAACATCCAACCAATTTTTTTTGCTAGTCTAGGTGATGTTAATGTCTAAATAACCCAAAAAAGTTGAGGTTTAAAGGTTTGAATAAGTAGTAGACAAGTAATGATATAATTAAAGGTTCTCAAAGTTTTTCTAGAAGATTAAGTGAATGGTGATAGCTATGTCAAGAACATATGATGGCAATACTAACTTCTGTAAATGAGTTTTGAAATATTTGTTGATGCATGGTGGGTGTTTTGTGGAAGCAAATAAAATTGTTTACACCACTTAGAAACTAAAATTTATCCTTCTTGCTCAAATTGTGCATAAATTTACATATTCATCGTATAACTTTTTCTAATTTCCAATTGCGTCTTCAAATAACGTTATCTTTATGAAAAATGTTTGAGGCAAAAGTTCTATGACCAGTAAATTATCTGTAACGCAAATGCTAAAACCTTTGTTGAAAAGGTTTCTTTCTTCAATGTGAAGCCCATGATTAATTATGATATCCAATTTTTATTGTGATATCCATCAAGAATCAAGAAAAAGTGATTACCATATGTGTTTGTTAAATTGTGTTAGAATGCTTCCTCATTTTGTTTCCAAATGCTAAGATCGTCGTTTATTCCGCAGGTTTGAAATCATTTTCTTTACATTTATAGTTTATCCTAAATATGACTTTGTTTTTTCTGTAGTTGTCAGTTATAATGACATAATATAATATATTTTTTATTTTATTTTGTGATTATTAGTTGACTACAATGATAGGTATGAACTATAATTCATTTGAAAAAGGAATCTGTTGATAATGATGTTATAATATTGTTAATTGCCCATAATACCTCACTATTTCTCTTTATTTAGTTTAATGGTAAAGTTTACAAATGGCGATACAAACTTTAGAAAAAAAAAGAACTTTTAAGTGTTATAATTTTAAGGTTCTAAAAAATGTCCAATTTAAGATTGAAAGCATTATTAAAATTTAGTGTTTAAAACTTCAAGTTTAAACTATACAATATTTCAAAAAAAACAAATTCTAAAATAGTTTACAGCTTAAAAAATTAATTTTGTAGTAGTTAAAATGCTCTGAAGCTTTCAAAAATTAAATAGAAAAGTATAAAATATTTAAAAAAAGGATTGTAGTTTTATTTCAAATGACTATAGTAAAGGGTAAAAAAAACATTATGTTGTTCCCATATATCAATTTAGAATATTCCCTTAAATAATAGATATAGTAATTATTCTTATCCAAATTGGTTTTTCCTTTTACCAAAAATAATTAATAGTTTCTTCTTTGCACTTGCTTCTATTTTCATACTTTTGGTTCTAAAAAATTAGTTCATTTTGATGTTAAATTTGGTGTGTGTTTAAGAGAAATAAAAGCATATGTCTTGATACAAGTTTGTTCTGAAGTGTCATAGGAAAATATGTAATTTAAAAGTCCATCTATTTGAATTTCAATGAGGTTCTAAACTGAAAAATTACAAGTTGTTATGCATTTAGGCATAGTTTCAGGTTCTTTGTTGATGTAGTTCAAATTTTTTATTAATACATGTTATGATTCATTTTTATAGCTCCTTTTAAGTTTGTTATTATCTAAATTAATTTTTTAGACAAATTTATTTGTTTGTTCTGTTACATATATAAGCAATTTTATAGGCCACATATTGGTGATGCATAAAAATTGGCTTATGAGCACTACAAAACTCGTTTGAGCTACTATATAATGGGTTGTCCAAATTATGCTAAGCTTTGTATGCTATATTTTAGTGGATTTTCTCTCTCACTATATCCTTTTTCCATATAAGCTTGATCATCATTTATTAAAGTATTTATGCTTACAAAAAAATTAAACTTAAATCTTTTTAACCAAAAAAGAGTCTTTTACTTTAATATCACATTAATAGAATTGAAGATACATAAAATATTCTATTAACAGTACACAATGTTTCCAAAAATTATGGGCAGTTGCTTTTCATCCAACATAGTTTTGTCAAGTTACAAGTTGAAGAAGGTAAGTATTGCTGTTATGGTAATGGTAAATTTACCATTACCATACCATTACCAGCCAATCGGTTACCATTTTCGAGTGAAATCGGTATACCATTTTAATCGGTATGGTAAAGGTAAATTTACCATTTTCTACGGTAAATCGTCGGTAACATTTCTTCAATACCAGCGATAACGATAACTTTACTAGTCAATTTATAACACATGTATATTCATGTAACATGCTTTATTATAGGCATTTAGAACCAATCAAATGATTAAATTTAGTTTATTAACAAGATGAAATAATGTTAAATACACTTCACTTCTTTCTCATTTATGTCTTTTATTAAGTAACACTATAAATTATATAATGAAGCACCGTTATGGTATGAATACGTGTTATGTTACTAACCTTTTTTAGACAAACGGTAATTTACCATTACCAGTGTAACGGTTACCAGATTATCGGTATATCAGTCTTCGGTATACCAGCCTATCGGTAACGGTAACGGTAAGCAATTTTCGCATACCAGTAAAAATGGTACGGTAACGGTATTTGTGAAATGGTAACGGTAACCATTACCATAACAACCCTAAAGGTAAGTGCATTGTAGGTTTGTAATGCTTTTAATGTTCTTTTTTTCAAATTGAAGCACTTATCGATTATAAAACCAACATTATTATTTCTGATATACATAAATACAATAAAGGAAAGCTACCTTTCTATTTTCCCTGAAGAATTCTCATTTTTTTTCAAAAGATTTCCTTTATTAATGTGAATTGTATAAATATTCATGATTCATTTGAAGTGAAATTCTCAAATAGTAAAGAATATTACATGCATTCAAAATGCACATTCAGAATCAAAATAGTTTTCCTTTCTTGGAACCCAATCAATGTTTTCCACTATTTTCATTCTTGACAACTTTTGTGTTATGCTTCATTTATATGTTTTATTTGCAGCAGCTAAGGACTCCACATCAAGTTCGTCGACGCTGGGTAGGGCTGTTATGGTAACGGTAAATTTACCATTACTATACTATTACCAGTTAACCGGTTATCATTTTAAAGTAAAGTCGGTATACCAGTATAATCGGTATGGTAACGGTAAATTTACCATTTTCTACGGTAAAACATCGGTAATATTTTTTCAAAACCAACGGTAACGGTAATTTAGGCAGTTAGAAGAAAGAAAATAGTTTAATTTATTTCAGTAATTCAACTCAAATAATGATAAATACACTTTTTTTCTATATCTTTTATTAAGTGACCCAATGAGATATATAATGAAGCATCGTTTAATGTAAAAATATATCAACTTATTTTTTTTTAGACAAACGGTAATTTACCATTACCAGTGTAACGGTTACCAGTTTATCGGTATACCAGTCCATCGGTAACGGTAAACAATTTTAGTTTACCAGTAAAAACGGTATGGTAACGATATTTACAAAATGGTAACGGTTACCATAACAGCCTTTAACGCTGGGTGAGTTGAGTTATGGGTAAGTTGAGTTCTTCTTTATCACATGATATGATATTTCAGTTCCGGTGTCTTCGTTTGGGTTGGTTTCCCGCTTCCGTGTTTTTTCTTATGCAATTATCTCCTTTATGTATTTTCAAAAGGAGGGTCTAGATGGGTAGAACAAGTGTGATTTTTGGAAACTGTTAGTGGTTTTTATAATTTGCTTATTCTGCTTATGTGTTTTGAATATGTTAATTAAGCATTGGTATCTTTTTGCTATGATGAATAAGGGAAAGTTATGATGTAGTATAAAGCCTCTAAAACAATTTACGTGTCTACGGGCATAAGTTTTAATGACACGCCTTGATTAGGTTTTGATTTGGCTTTTATACTATAAAATAAGTCATGTATATTTGAGCTTGACAAAAATAAGCATTAAAACTTAACATCGAGTACTTTAATATCATTTGTGTACAGAAATTTGATTGCTTCGTAAATTCTATATTGTTTTGTAGGGAACATCAACTAGGCCTGAAAATGGATACTTTCGAATGTGGATAATGCAATATCTGCATCCGCATCCAAATTTATTTTAAGATATCGGATATCTGCATCTAGCTTACAGACAAATATAATATATTTATTCTATATGCTAACAACTTACAAACCATGAAGAAAAATAGAAAATTATGATTTAACATAAAACAGTTTCAACCCCATTGATTATAGAAGTACGAAAAATAAACAAATATAATTGTAATAAATAGTTTTGATCAGTTAATATGCACCAAGCGCATTTAGTATACATTATTAATTTTAAAACTAAAAATACATATCATTCATTGTACTAAAATACACACACATATAAAATATGATCTTAACAACAATAGATGGATAATTTTTGAACGTGAATACCTTCATATCACCATTCGTATTTATTATTTTATATATTAGATATTTATATGTTTTTTGAGTCTAAATATGGATAAATTTAGGATTTTTTAGGTGTTCATTGATAAGATTTATATCAACTGAAGAAGGAAATAGATATTATGGCAAGAAGGTTAAAAAGACTGTCATGTTTTTTTTTTAAATGTCATATTTGCCTTCTTGAATAGAGATTGATTCTTCATCACATTCATTTTGAATGGAAGTAATTTGTTCCCTAAAATGGTTTTGTCATCAATCATGCTCTCATTTCCTATTTTATTCATAATTAATCGTTTGGAACACATCAAAACATGATCCAAATATCTGCTTGCCATTTTAAAAATTGTGTTACAGATCTGTGAACTTTAGACATACTGACATTGATTTCCAACGTTATTTAATTATGGAAAAATAACTTTTTCCCTAACACTTGGTTAATATGGATAAAAAAAATGAAAATAGGTTTAAGCGTCTTATTGTTTTATAAAAGTCCGAGTTGTTCATCGCTAATGTTGTTTTCTTCTAAATGTACATGTTTTATAGTCCATGTGAAATGAAATTATAAGTGTGTCGGTATGTTTATTTCCACCTTGGATTGCTAAAACAAAAGTTATTTTTATTAACTTGCAACATATTTAGACTTGCTGAGAGTTCATCCAACCTATTCGAGATTGAATATCAGTTACATTCTAGATCACACGTAATATTTTGTTTTCACAATATTGCAGTCGATAACTACAAAATAAAATGGAGTTATATCAGCACAAAAAATAAGAATGGCAATCCTTTCTGTAATTTCGGTATGAAATCAGAATGAGAATGACTGAATTAGCTTTCCCCGAAAATAAGTACAACGGCTATTAAATTCTGTATTATTTTCGCTAGATTGGCTTTTATCTAATCTTAATTCAATGGATTAACTTTTTCTAACTGCATGAAATTTTTACAGCTAAAGTTATATATAGTCATAGCACTAGTCTGATCAATTTTACTTTATGAGTAAGAAGGCATCCTGATCGGAACAAGTGAAGTAAATCGTGCCTTTGTGAGAATAAATAAATCGTCAAGGGATGCAACAAAGTCTTCATACGCTTTTTCTCTTAAACCTCAAATTTAGGGATTTAAATGTTATTTTTGCATGCAAATGGATATAATGTTACTTCTCTATACTGATTATTGGCTTGATTAGTAAGGTTGCCAATTTTTTTAAATTACCGTGATGAAATATATCATCAGTGTGATATTTGGATAGCTGATGAATTTATGAATTTGAATATTGACCTTGGCACACATAGAAGTTGTGCTGCTAATATTTTTGTCAAGTATATGTTCAATCGTATTATTTCTCATTATGAATTTATATTTAGTTGTTACTGTGTCAATGTTCAAATTTATTTATATTTGTAAAGATCTATTTAGTTTGAAAACAGTTTAGAGAATCAAGGTATTCGATGTGTTAATTTTTTTAACAGTTATGTCATATATTAAGCTTATTTGTAGTTGCGGAATATCTGTCGAATTACTCCATTCCATGTGAGTTTAACATACACATACATTATTATATTTTGAACGAAAATTTATTGTGGCATCATGTACATATTTAATTTTAAAACATTTTGTATATTAACTTACTTATCAATTTTGTCATCATTTTCTATAAGAATTAAGTCATGGAAATACAATTTTCTCCCCCTTTTTTGTTAACATTAAAATAAACATCCGTATGCATAGACGAGTTTGCACTAGTTTACCTTAATTACAACATTATTTCTTACACAATAATCATTGATCTTTTGAACAAACAATAGAACAAGAATGAATATCCATTTACTCAAAAATAATTCTCATAATCAAACAAAATATTTAAACTACTCAAGTATGCCTTCACAATTCTCTCTAACATAGCTAACATCTTTAACATCCATATCGGTTACGTCGCAATCTTCCTCAATATAGGTAGCTTCTTCTACATAATATTTTTTCTCTAAATAACAAAAACCTCTTGGCGGTGCTTTAATTACAACATACCAATTCAAAATTCATTTTCTCTTAAATAAAATACTTGCTTCGCTTGAGATGTAAGGACGTATGGATCTCTTGAAAATGATGCTTGATTTTGATGTAAATTGACAAAAGTGAAACTATCTTCATCAAATTTTACTCCATTTCCTATATATGTCCAACAACACTTAAAGATAGAAATATTAAACACATGATAATCTAATAAAATTATATTAGTCAAAATACCATAATAAGTGACCACATCAACTACTTGAGAAATATTTTGTACACTTGCTCTACACATAGTAGTCACATCATAAGTCACCCGCCATTTTGAGTTTCTCTCCCTACATCTTTTATGTGAAATAGTTGCCTATTGATGATATATCCTTTGTAAGATAAGACATCATTCTTTAGAACATATGCAATCCACTTCAACATTTCATCGTGATCCTTAGAGTTAATAGGTGTCTATAAAAAAAATCATTTACAATGGATATTTTAGAGTAACGTTCTTAAGCAAATGAGGGTGTATTTAAAAATTCATTTAACCTTTCTTTTAATCCAATCAGCAAATTTTTGTATGTGTTTCCTAAAGTAAGGTCGAATTTCTTTCCATGTGCTTGCTTGAATTTTGTAATTCTTCCAAATCCAAACTAATATACAACAAGGCATGCTAAGTTATATTTACCATTACAAACACATCAAATAATTGAAAAATAATGTAACATATACTTACTTTAAAAATGGTTCCACCACATTCATATTCATTAATACAGCTAAATGAGCATTTTTTTTCTCAATGGAGGATAATGTAACTGTCTTGGACAGTGAAATTGGATGTCCCTTGAGTATTACATTGCTTACGCAATCTTCATTTTGAGCGTTTGTCTCCTTATTTGTCTTGGTGTTTTTTAAATTCACTGAAAAACCTCATGCATTTGTCCGTAAGATAAGGTTTTGCAATACAATCCTCGTATCGTGAATAGTTTCTTACATAATCTTTACGTGTCTTCTTATATCTTTCAAATGGGTACATCCAATGAAATTGAACTAGTCCACACATTAGTGTTTCTCTTCCAAGATGAATTAACAAATGCACCATTATATCAAAAAATGATGGTGGAAAATACTTTTCAAGTTCATACAAAATTTCAATAATTTCAACATTGATTTGTTGCAACTTTCCTCTACCAATGACACGTTGACATATATAATTTGTTGAAAAAAGAACATATGTGAATTATTGGTTTTTTTGCCATCTTTGACAATAATCCTCTTATTGCTATGAGCAATAAGTGTTCCATTAAACATGGTAATCGTGTAATTCAAGCCATAAGTTTTACAATCCTCCAACGATGTACGGTTTTTCAAATTCAAACAGTAGTCATTGAGTCCTTTGAATTCATACAATCTTTTGCAAAATATTTTTTCTTGGAATTTGACGATGAATAAGAAGCTGACGGAATATATGTTTTTCTCCCACGAGGTTGTGCATGAAGCTCATGCCGAATTCCCAAATCATCTAAATTCTTTGTGGAGCTGGTTACATCTTTTGATTTGTTATCATGCAACATTATGCCCAATATACTTTTACCAATGTTTTTCTCCACATGCATTACATCTAAATTATGACATAATGGAAGTGCTTATGAAAATCTATAGTATAATGCATGATTATATTTTTTAATTGTTAAAACATTTAATAAAATAATAATCACTAACTTCCCAATATGGCAAATATAAAAAATCAATCTCTTTTTCCATCTTGATAGCTCCAATTTTATAAGATCGTTATCTTTATCGTGTTCATCTTCCATGTCATGAGCACTCTTTCTCTTCCTATTTTTTGACTTAACGGATTTAATCTTAATGGTCTTTTTCTTGTTATTTATCTTCTCCCTTGGTTTCTTTTCTTTTTCTTTCTCAAAATCATTTGGAAAATCTTTTAACAATACATAAATATTTCTTCCAGATAGAATTCTAGAGCATTACCTTCTTCCACGGTGTTATCAAACCATGCCTTTTGTTTCCTCCATGAATCTAACATAGTTAGATATCTTCTATGACTCATGTAGACATTATTTTGACTATGTTTCAACCAACGATGATGAGATTTAACACCACACAATGGATAAGCTTTTTCTTCCATCATACAACATCCATCAAGATTTTCATAAGCTCGAAAATCATTTACCGTCCATAGAAAAATTGCTTTCATTTTAAATAATGTTTTACTAAATGCATCTTAAGCATCAACACCATTACTCCACAAATAATGCAAGTCTTCTACCAACGGTGCTAAATATATATCAATATCGTTCCTGGGTTGTTTTGGACGAGGAATATGTAATTTTAACACAATATTTTCCTTCTTCATACACAACATAGATGAGAGATTGTATGTCACAAGCATTACCAGTAAGACCATTTCTGTATAATGTAAGGCCCTAGGCCAAAAAAATGATCCAATGGTATAAGGGAAAAGGAAGGAAGAAATTTTTTGGAAATTCGTAAAATTGATGATGACCAAATTCAAACCTAGGACCTTAGTACAATAATCAAACACCTTTACCACTAAGCTATACTTCCATTTAAAATATACAAACTAACATATATCATCTATACAAACAAATGAAAGTTTGAGGCTTTATAGGAATTAGGGTCCCTAGGCGGTGGCCTATGCCCAGGGTCGAGCCTGATTACCGACCGACAAATATGTTTAGAACTCAACATAGGAAATGGATTGAATACAATTGGAGCAAGGCCAAGTATAAAATTGCATGGATCGACTGAAAATAATTTCCATTATTCATCCACCATATTCCATGCCATAGAATCCACCAGATGATGCATTTTTCCATCATTGCTTCTATTATTGAAATGCCATTTTAAATCTTCTGCCATTTTTTAAATCTTAACATTCTTCTATATCTTGAAATTATTGGAAATATCTAACACCTTAATTAGAACACCTCGTATAATCTCCTTGTTATCTTGATTTATCTTCCATCTCGATGAACCACATTTTGGATAAGTATCTAAATCTTGGTATCCTTTTCTAAAAAGGCAACAGTCATTCTCACAAGCATGTATCTTTTCAAAACCCATGTCAAATGTTTTAAGAAATTTCTTTACTTCATATAAAGTTTGGGAAGTACGTTATCCTTTGGCAAAAAATTTGTTGCACAATTAAAAGCTTATCAAACCCACTACCAGACAAGCCTGTCTCACATTTAAAATTAAACAAGATGATGATGGCAGATAATTTTGTATGATCTGTATAACCAAGATATAATGGAGTTTTTGGATCTTCCAAATTCTTAAGTAACCCATCCTCTCTTCTCTAAGAATCAACATTATCCTTATCATCGGCAAAAAAGTCACGATTTATAAAATCTTCATCTTCATAGTGAATCATCTTGAATAAGTCATAAATATCAATCGACTTTGTTTTTTTACCTACGTTTAATTGCTCACCATGGTTATACCATCTACTGCTCTTATATTTAGGATCCATTCCTTTTATATTAAATGCTCAACGATGATGTGGTCATCATGACAACTAAGATTTCGACAATTTATGCAAGGGCATAAAAATGTTCTCTACATTTCTTAAAATTCGCTTTGCAACATGCCTGAAATTATAAGCTCCTTGCTGGTATTCTATATTGGTCCTATTATAAATATTAAAAACATAAAAAATTTGAGTTTAATATTAAAATACAACTATTATTTCTCAAAATGAACTTTAAGTTAAGTAATATACAGTCACTTATTTAAGTACACCCAATCTTTTTCCATCATCAATATTAGTAAGGAAATAAGTTTCCAAACATTGATTTAGAGTTTGGTTTTCAGTTATAATCAAACAAAGAACAACTTATTTCAAAATTTGTAGTAAATAAACTTCTATAGGACCATATATCTCTCTTTAGAAAAACCAACCACTAGCCTTACCTAATGAATATTACCTTTGCTATAAAAACCGAAACGACATATCCAACGACGCACTATGCACTAAATAGATGCTCACATAATTTGCAAGACCTCTTCTCTTTCTACTTTATCCTCTAAAATCGCCATTAGAAAATGATGTCAATTTTAGATAAAAGATTGCAATCATTTTTTTTTGAAAAAGAGGTACTTTATAAACTAACATAGAACTCATATACTTCCATAATATGCCTCGTTAAAACCTTGCAATCCCCTTAACATAAATGAGTGCCTTACCAGGAAAAAGGGTACATATCATGTCCATATATTAACAATACAGTAGAAACAATGCTAGAAAACCAAGTCGTCAAATAGATGAAGGAGTAAAACAAAGTAGAGACACACTCAAAATCATCCATACGATCAACTTGGGGCAGCAAAACAAAAAAACAAAAAAAAAACTCAAAAACATTACATGACACGTGGATCAACCAACCCACAAAAAAAATGAAACAGCACTAAAGAGGAAGACTATTCAATAAAACATGCTGGAGAGAGAGAATCCTCAATCGACTTTACTAAAAAATCTCAGATCTACTAACTCCACCCAGCCATGTCAATAATGGCAGAAAATTCTAGTCCCGCAAATCATGGAAAATAAAAGAAGTAATGGCAGATCAAAATGTAAAGCATCTTCGAGATCAAGGAGGTTGAAGCTCCGAGTTTAGGTCAATTGCAATACCGAAGTTTGACAAGATAAGTTCAATTTCTTTACTTTTCCTCTTAGAATCCAATTTATTCTGAATTAAATACTTGCAGTCTTGCATTATGAGCATGATTCTCACTTGAATTGGCAATTCAATACCTTTGAAAACCCGAGAGTTTCTTTCGCACCAAATGTGCCAAATCATGGAAGTAAAAGCAATGTTCATGGGATGGTTAAGAAGTAGACTATTTTTCTGATTTTGACATATAATTTCCAAAATTTGGGTGATTTCAGAAGATTTTCCGATGATAATTTTAAGCTATTAGAATTTGTCTCGAGTATATACAGTTAAAAAATAAATGATCCATGTCCTCTTGCTGGGTTAAGCAGAACATACAAGATCGATCAATACCATTATTCCATCTGCTGATTCTGTCTTTAGTATTCAATCTGTTTAATTTAGCCAGAAGAGAGCAAGTAGACATTTTAGGAGCACAATTATTATCCCAAATTATACTGGTCCAATTCAGCTCTGCATGTTTGTTTCTGATATGATTCCAGGTCGAGTTCTACTAAACTGACCATTACTGCTAAGCCAGAACCAAAAATCATGTTGCATTTGATTGTGAATTTTGAAATTATGTACAGTATTCTGAATTTGAGTAGAAACACACTCAAGATGATTCTTCCATTCATTATCTGATATAAGATTAGAAACTTTCTATTTCTACCACCAGAAACAGACATAGCATTCCACCCAAATTTATCCACCAATGAAGAGCCATTAATCCATGGGTCTAACTAAAAATCTGTATTATCACCATTAACAATTTTCCTATCAATTAATCCTTTGCACCATTGTCTAGCTCTAAGCAGTAATTTCCAAGTACAAGATGCATTGTTATTCATAGCAGCAGTCCAAAATTTTATATTATTGTAGTATTTGTTACACATCCATTTGGCCCAAAGAGTATCACCTTGTATAAATTTCCAGACCAATTTAACTGCAACTGCTTTAGCAATTCATCTATTTTTCGAATACCAAGGCCACCTTCACTTTTGGTTTTACAGACATCATCCTAGCGCATCTTATGAGCTTTAGATTTCCATATAAAATATTAGCACAAAGAGAATTAATTCTCTGAATAACAGTCATAGGAAATTGGGTTAATTGCATCCAAAATTGAATCATTGGGTGAATAACAGTTTTAACTAACTCAATTCTACCACTGATGTTGAGCAATTTGTTGTTCCAATGATTAAAAAATTTATTTATTTTTTCTATTAGACATCCAAAATCCCTTGCTTTAAGTTTGTTGTTAGATAATGGGATGCCTAAATATACCACTGGAAGGTTTCCAATACTGATATTTAAAATATCAGCTATTTGCTGCTTGTTATTAGCTCCTTTACTAAAAAACAAAGTAGCTTGTTTTCATTTAAGTCCAAGCTGATTAAAAATTTCAAAACCTAAAAAGTGTGCAGAATGCATTCAGCATTCTTTATGGTAGCTTTGGCCATTATTAATATATCATCCGCATACAACAAATGGGTAATCATTGGATCAATTTTGTAAATGGGGGTGATATTACCTTTCAAGTACTCCACATCTAGATTAATTTTAAGGAACTCCATAGCCATAGAAAATAAGTATGGCGAGAGAGGATCACCTTGTCTTAATCCCCTCGAGCTCTCAATAAAACCAAAAGGGGAACCATCAATTAGCACCGAAAACGAAGGAGTAGATATGCAATCATTTATTTTATAGTTCTACTTATTCTTATTTTCTTCAAAAGATATTAATAAAAAATAAAACACAAGGCACTAGCAATAGAATCAAACAAAAATACCTTCCGTATGATAATATTAATAAAAAATAATCAACGGCTTCCTATGCAACACAACTTTTTTCAACGTATTGAAAGAACTGGACCAGCCCGTAGTGGAAGAAATGACTGAATTTCAAAAAAATTATCATTTTGAATCTTTAATGGGCCTATGAAGTCTAAATTCATTTAGAACTTTTCTAAATTTAGTTTAAATAAAAATCGTGTATTTTATTTAAGGAAGTTTAAAATGAATTTAATTTAAATATATAGTGTATCAAATACACCTAACAATTATCTATAAAAGTTAATTTAGGGAAGGAAACCTTCCATTTCTTTCGCTAAAGCAAGCATTTAATTAAGAACATAAATTGCATTACATGGAGAGAGAATTTCGCTAAAGCATGCAATTAATTGAGAGCATAAATTGCATTACATGGAGAGAGAGAGAGAGAGAGAGAGAAACCTTTCATTCTCTCTCCCTTTAATTTAATTGATTAATTCATTAAATGTCATTACTTAGCAATTTATTCATGGTATGAAATGTAACTATGTTCAAATGTATATCAATGTAACTCGTCTAAGTGCAACACATCGGTTTATGTACAAAATTTATTTTTATTTATAGGATAAGAGAGGAAACTATGTAAGTTTCTCACTAGATCTTAGCCACACATCTCCAAACCCTAATTTCACATTGCAGCCGCCCCTTATCCATGCTAGACCAAGTGCTTATCAACTCTAAAATGCATGGGTTGTGAGCCCATTTAACCCAATTTAAATAATACAATTATATTTAACCTATTTTGTTATCGATATATCATATCGATCAATATGTTCATAACTATTATGAATATGATTATATGCACCAATTTTATTTCTCAAATCATATTGAAATTCCATAATTAATATTTCATAAATATTAATTGATCTAATTAACTAATAACAATCATAAATAATTAAATAGTTGGTCTAATGAGAATCATATTCAAATTTCATAATAAATATTTCATAAATATTAATTAATTTAGTTAATTTATAACAATTATAAACTAATTAAATCGTTTGGTCTAAAGAGAATTCATCATTTCGGTTGTGTGACTCTTAGGTGTAAATTTGGTCAGTGGTTAACATCAAACTATTTGAATGTTAATGTTCATACTTCACTTAGCTGATGATGTGATATTGTGGCCAAATTTATCGCTTACTCGGCTTTGGTAAAATCCAATTTCACTTTATTAAGCATTACTCAATTGTGATAATTATTCACAACAATTCTTTTGCCAAAACCGTATCACTTTGGACTTGTTGAATTTGGTAATGGTAAAAATTACAACATCGTCCACATTCAACTCTATAGTCCAAATAACAATTATTATTAAACAAAATACTCTGGTCAAAGATTTGGAGTTTGGGTTGACTTGAGTTGATCGTGATACTAACTCCATATAACAGAGGAGACGAATTCACTCTTGAATAGTGTTTCACTTTCAATATATCTACTTGACCCAACTATAGTCACTCAATGAACGTTGTGTCAAGATTTGACTATAATCAAAGCGGAGCTTTCATATTGAAGATTCACGGTATTCTCAAGTTGAAAGAACTGTGTAAATTTAGTCACATCGATATTTCTGTTTGATCTTATTAGTTATCCAATAACTATCAGTACGTAACCCCTAGGTGTCCCCAGCAGTCATGAGTAATATACTACCCAACATTTAGAGAGCGTTACGTACCTTAGTCTCAACGGATATATCATCCAGTCTCAATGCATCTTGACTAAGAACATTTAAAATGGTATATTTGTTTTCATTGTGATAAATTACTCATGGTTATAACACTTTGTAACTACTATCACAAAATATACCATTTATGGATTTCCTATTAACTATATTTTTAATTAAACTAATTAATATGACATATTATATCAAGTATATAATAAAAGAAAACACCTTTATTTCGAACAAGATTGATCAACGAGTTAAATACAGGTAACAAATTACATAACTAGGGCATACCCCTAAGTCTATCAATCTTCCACTTGCACTTGGGTTCAATTATGGAATTTTATTCCAACTTCTCCAATCGGTTATCTCAAAACCAATTGGGTTAGTCCCTTAATGAACGGGTATGCTATTATGTTTCAATTATCTACTCTACCAATCAACTCTCTCTGATGGTGATAAATCGTTTTATCATGTGGAACAATTCAGAGTATGTCTCTTGACCTCTAGTATGCTCTATGTTCTGTTACGAACTATATCGCAACATTGTTATCATAACAATGTTATGGAATTCTCAACATTTGGAATCGGCTTATTTATAAATTTGTGCACTTCTATATTTATATGCATTGCTTGTATTGTGGCGATATTCAAGACGATGTACTTAGCCTTCTTCATTGAATCAGCTACAGTTTTTCATTTGGAACATTTCCACTTTAAAGATTCTTAACTTGAATTCATTATTGTCATATTATACTCAATATCACTTATGAAGTTTGACCTAACACTCCTTCATAAGGAGTTTGTTGTTTCTGTAAACAATTCTCTAGTATTTCGCAAATCCACGAGAACACTCCCAACTACCATTAGTGATATCAATTTGGATTTGATATTTGCTTCATGTATGAAATACATAAACAAATCATGATATCGTAGACAACATAACATGTATGATAATTCCTATTTCTAATGCATAAAGAACTCATCTCACATGTTCCGTATTAAACAATTTAATAAGGTGTCTTTAAATATCGATTTGGGGCATTCCCAATACCTTTTATACTCACTATAAAAGACATCATTTACAGTCCAAAATTGAGTATTAAAACAACTGAGCTTGATTTTAACACAAGTACATCGTTAAAATCAATAATGTGTTGTTTACTTATAGTTTAGAAATATCAACGTACATTTTAACGTTCTTTCTTACAAACACACGCTTTCTCTACATTTTGATTAATAATCAAACTATTTGATATTTCTATCAAATATATGTTCAATTTTGATGCTTATAAAATGATACTTTTTATCATTTCTTAGATCATCCAAAGACTCACAACCTCAATATCGCTCCCACTGACTTTGAGACATTTTTAGTTATTACGTGTAAACAGTTACTCTAAATCATTACTTAGATATGTTTCAATACATACGTACCAAAAATAAAGTCATACTAAGTGGTAACTTTGTGAATAAATCTGAATTAACTTAAGCACGTTGAGTGCAGAATCTATTACATTATTTTCAATAATTGAAATTTGCGATATTATTCTTATCAACATTGCTCATTTAATTCCAACTGCATTAATCTTACTCATAAAGACACAATCGCGGCCGATGGATCACATCCCTTTGGTTACGACTACCTAAATCATATTTTGATAGCATACTTGGAATTCTTTTGGATTTTTGCATCATACCATATCATAGAGTCAGCACTCTTAGTTGTTTAATTAAATAACCAAGGTTTATGTATTTTTTACACTGATAAGAAATTCGTAGTTTCTCTTTAATGTGCGAGAATACTTATTACACACTCTAATGCGATGCGTTAGTTTAGGTTAGTTAATTTCATTTCATCTCATCTAATCAGTTCTATCTATAGATCGTATCCAATTCCATTTTACTATCGATAATTCCTCATAGAAATTCCTTCACAGTGAAGTCGGTATTTCTTGAAACAACAATTGTTTCTCATTGCAACAGAGTATGTATTCATAAACATTTTATAAATTTCTTTATTTATAAAACTGATTTGTTTTTAGTTTACAAAACTTATGTTCAAAACATAAATATGTCATCCAATGACGGTCTTTTCCAAAATACTTTTAGGAAGATTCATACAAGATTCCTCATGAATAATTATTACGTGCAATCATTCGACTCGCACAACCTGCCAACTCCTTGGCCTAGGATATGTTGGGGTTTCTTATAAACCCTTATCTTGTATGATTTTGTAAACTGTTATTAGATGTATTAACCTTGTGTGCTACTCTTAAGTTATAGAAAGAAATTGACTCCACTTCTTTCATAATTAATCGTACATTATCAAACAAAGTTTAATTACTCCTTATCGATGCATCATTATGTATCATATAGAGGAGTGACTTTTGAGATTGAAACTTTATTCATTTTTAGGTATGTTTGGAACTCTTTCCAATATACTCACGCATTCGACCAAATTGAATCATTCCTATTGCATATTATTTTATTTACTTTCATTTTATATACATAATGATCTTATCATAGACATACTACATGTGTATCAAATATACAAGTCCGTATTGGTGATAAATCATCAATGAATATAACCAAGTACATGGAACCGATTTTGTATTAATAGACTTATGATTGTATACGTTTATATGTATCAATCTGAAGAGTTCATCAACTCTTATGATGCTCCCACTAATTGGATGCATAGATCTTCAATTGTTTGAGATATAATCAATTAGTGCCATATGATTCATAATCATATAATAAAGATTATTTCTCAGAACTACGCTTCGGTCTATAATTTCAAAATAATTGTAAATAATTTTAGATACTTCTATATTTTCAATGCATCACTTTTGTTATGAAAACAAATACCACATTATAGCTTTATTTCATAATGAATATTCAAATTGAAATATAATTATGCCTATATTTCAGTCGGCACCGAGAAATAATCATTATTTCATAAATAATGTTTGTATGTTTTACGAAAACAATTTCTGTAATTTGTTGTAATCAATCAGTGCTGCAAAGCATACTCCCACTGTTTCTGCCATTACTATAATAGCATACTAATTTAGAGGTCATCATTAACTTAATATATATTATTTATTGTAACTAGTTTACAGTAGAGAGTTCTTTGATCAAACATCTTGAACTCAAAGAAATGAATATCATAGAAATAATTTTTTGTACTAAAATACGTTTTGGAATAGAAACCATATTTCTTATTCCAATGTTAAGTATCAATTATTATTACAATTCTCGTTTCCGTTGTTTCTTTATGAAGCAGAAGTGACTATTCACTCTCTTCATCACAACTGTACCTTAAATCGCATTTACTTTATACATTCATTTTCCTTTCTAAATGGTCAATTTGTTCAAAAGAAAACCCTTGTTACAATATCATAACGAACTCTTTACAAAAGTGCATTCGATTATCCTTAATATTTAAGGAAATTAAATGCGTTGCACTTTACGTAAACCGAGCAACCGACATTTCAACGATCAAGTTCTTATATTTATACCGTATTTTTGGCCTTATGTTACAATTAACACAATATAATATTTTATATAATAAATCAAATTGAATACTTCATATCACAGTACTGTTTATTGGCTCAATTCACATAAACTATATTCATTGAAGTATCGTACATTATGAACTATGGTCGTTCCTCATATAACATTTATATGTGATAGTATGTGGATCAAATATCCATAGTCTTGTATTGCTTTTAGAATTTGAAACTCATAGAATGCAGTAAAGGGTCTTGACCGAATAAACACATAAGTGACCATATTATGAACGTATTAAGTAGTTATAAAATTAGGCACTTGCATGGGTATAGAAAATATTGACATGCAATAGGCATTTAATAGTGAATATATGTTATATTTCCATATTTCAATTTTCAATTCAGTTCTTTTATATATGTTAATTGATAACATTTTATTAATCATATTAAATGCATAAATTTATCATTGTAGATAATTATAACACTATTTAGCATATGTTCTTACAATATTAGAAAGGTTAAATATTACTATTTCATTTTTCTAATAAGGCTCCCACTAGTCTTTTATGTTTTTCAAAACCTTAAGATGAAACATAGAAGTCTTTCGACTTCACTAGTGGGTGTTAGGACTCGTCTGTCTTGGTATTCTGACTTTGAGTTTGCTCAATAAATCATAGCCCCACAAACGATGGATAACTCCTTATTGATTGTATCATATATAACTCCTAACCCATGTTTCCTTTTCCTAATCTCATTTTGACCTTGAGTTTGCTCAACAAATCGAAAGAGATTATCACTCATACCTACCATATCGTGACGGCCTAAGTATAGTATACGTACCATGAGTTTTCTCAACAAATACATACAGTTATCTTATCTCATTTATTCAATATATTAATAATACTACACATAACATCCCCAGCTTGAGTTTCTCAACAACTAAGAGGTATGTAAGTAATTTATTAATATATATATATATGGTAGAGGTCAACATTATATTGAAGATTCATAATCTTCAATATATTATATTGAGTTATATCAACTTAAGGAATAATGTATTTCTTATGAAATACCCTCGTAATTCAAGTGTTAGACACATCGGAAATCACGGTATATGTACATTTACGTATGTATTTATTCCTTAGTTCTATTTGAGTTTCTTTGATGATCCACTTTTAGTTTATATATTCATATCATATAAGTTTTATTATTTTATAACTTTTATATTTCATATTACTTATATGACAGTCTTGTGTATAGTATTTTATTAATTACATCTTATTTAATTAATTTTAATTAGTTAACTATTTAATTATCCTTATATTAGTACTCCTGTAACGACCCGTAAATTTTAACTATTTTAATAACGTAATTAACTGAATTTTTGTGAAATTTTAAATAATTAAATTTGGAAATAAAAATTTGATATTTGGAATACGTTTAATTAAGCATAGAAAATGGTAAATTTTCATCTGATAATATGGAAGTTTATTTTATTGTGTAATTTTATTTAAATTTAAATCAGTTAATATTTGATGATAATAAAATGTTTTCCAAACCTGAATATTTTTATATAATAAATATGTAAATCATCTTCTGAGTGAGACGCCATCTTCCGTTTCATCAAACTTGGACTGCTTCAGCTCGGTTTATCTTATTTTCGGTGTTTTAGCAGCATTTTCAGCAGCAAAAAATCGAGTTTTTATAATTCGATCGTATCGCTGATATCTATGTACCATGCTATTCGCCTCGTCGTGCTAATCGCCGCAGTATATTTATTTCTGTATTTGAGGCCCGATACGCGACGGAAACGATAAAACGGTGCGTCGTATCGATACCATAAATTGTGACCTTTTGATTTTTCTTGCTTTCAAAATTTGAACCGTGACTGCCAAGCAACAATTAATTGCTTTAATTATTTTTGCATGAATAAATGTAATGGCCGTTACCATTACACTGACTTTTATATATATTCCCATGTCCATTTAGATCTACACGATTCTTCTTCTCAACCCATTTTCTCTTCCTTTCTTCACCTTTCTCTGTTCTAGTGCTCTGAAAAAAAACAATATATAATTCGCATGAACAAAATATATCTGTAGTGCTCCTCCTACCCACGCAAGCACGGCCGAACCATCAATACATCTCCTCTTCTCCACTGGCCAGCACGTACTCTCCCCTTCCACCTCTTCATCTAGCCTCCAGCGCAAGCAGTCACTATCTCCGGCCTCATCTCCAACCCATCTCCTTGTCTCTGCCACCACCGACTCCCTCAAGCGCAACAACACTTCATCGCCTGCATCAGTGTCGAACATCACCATTTCCGCGTTCACCTTCCAGCCCTCTGATTGGCTAGAGCCCTGCAATACTCCTTGTATTAGGTATTATAATTATATATTTTATATTTTATGTTAGTGTTGTTTATACTGGGTATTATACTGGCTATAGTTTATATATATTAGTTTTGATTGTATAAGTTTAAGTATATATATGTTCACAGTTATATATATGTGTCCTCTAGTATACAGTTTTAAAGTTTATAAAATTATAAAGTTGTTTATATACTAGTCTGTTGTTTTAAAGGTTATATTATACTAGTTGTTATATATATTAGTTAATATATGCTTTTGTTTGCTGAGTACAGTATGTAGGTGCTTAAGTAATATCATTTATATATACAGTTGTTGGTATAGTGAGTTATAAACTATGTTTTCTAAATCTTCTTGCATAGCAGCTTTGTATTTATAGTTCGGCTTTATATATATGTTTTGTATATAA
Source organism: Allium fistulosum (assembly GCA_030737815.1). NCBI lineage: Eukaryota > Viridiplantae > Streptophyta > Magnoliopsida > Asparagales > Amaryllidaceae > Allium > Allium fistulosum. Next base: position 386,864,601 of record CM060905.1, on the reverse strand, counting down.
TAATGAATATAATGTTTTGTATATATTAGTATATATATAAGCTTATAGTCTGCATTTTTTTATGTACTTATATTTATTTTGAGTATAAATTTATATTTGCCGAGAGAAAGTTATATTATAAAAGAATATTATATATTATCTTATTATATTACTGACATGTTTGTTTAAAGGTATATGCAGGCAAAGATACTAGTTTAATATATATAAATATATATGTAAGGTGTGCATATTATATATATATATATATATCAATTGCATATGTATTATTTTGCGTCTTTATCAAAGGTTTATATATAATTATATATTGTTTTATAGTATACAATTTTATTCGTATATATATTGTTGATGTACTATTTTATTGATTTTATAGTGTATATAATAGTAATACATATTGTTTATTTGCTTATACTAGTAGATATAATATGTTTGGAATATTTTATTATACGTTTAAAGGGTATGAACATGTTACTGTACTATCTATTATCTGTTTATATGAATTATATTATATATATGTTATTAAGTTATATAAGGTCCGTTGGCCTATGCATACATTTGTTTTTTTTTCTGTTTTGTATTATTGAAAGATAGTCTCTATATATATATATATCAATGTTAAAGTATTTATATATATAATATGTTCAGATTCTGTAATTTTACAGTAAAGTATATGTTTTGATTATTAAGTTAAAAGTAATATGTAGATATGTATAATGTTTAATGTATATAGTCTGTTTATGTGTTAGTTTATATATATATATAGTTCGTATATAAACCTGTTTGTTTACTCAATATTTTACTGTATATATATATATAAGTTTATATAAGTGGTATTTGATATGTTGTAATGAACATACACTATATATGTAAGTATTTTGTATTTTTAACAAGTATATGAATGTATTTATTTCAGAATATATAATGTATATATGTTTGATTTTATATATGTGTTTTAGTTTAAAACTATGATTTTTGAAAACCATATATATATTTAATTTAATATATGTTTGAATTTAGAATATGATTTATATATATAGTCATATATAAGTTCACTTATACCATTTAGCTTCATCGATCCAATTCTGATTTGATTTCGTCAATTCTCTTATCAGCTCCATTCATCGAATTCGTGCCAATTTAGCTTTGCTTTGAAATTCGTGCTTGGATCCGTAACTCATTCCATTGTCTACTCTCTCTATCCTCGAAAGGTGAGTAATCATTCACAATTAACGTTCTTATATTTATTAAATTTGATTTCAATTGAAACGATAATTGAAATATGCTGCTATTAGTTATTTACATTGCTATATATGCTATTATCTGTATTTGTTCACATGTGACATCTGACACCATTATCTGTTATTTATATTGATGATATATGCCTGTTATTGATATGTTATATTTTTATCATCACTGTTCTCACTCTACAAGTTCCCTGTTAGTATAGAATTCCCTATGGGTTGAAATAATACATACCCGAACGATCTTGTAGAATAGGAGAAAATCGTTATGGGTTGGAATGATAAACCCAAGCGATTTTTATTGAATTGAATTTGGGATTGCGGGTTGAAAAGATATATACCCGTAAATATTTAAACTGCGGATTGAAATGATAAATTCTCGTATCACTTGACCATAGGATAGAAAATTATATACAGACACCGTTGGTCTATATATAAATATTTTGAAAATGATTTCCATGGTTTTGAATTGAAATATATGGTTTTATATAAATATTGATTTTTAAATATTATATGTATAAATGTTATTTTATATATAGTAAAATTCTTGATTTTTAAAATTATATGTTTTGAAAATTTTAAAATTATAAGTTAGTTTTGAAATTATAAATTTTAAGCATTTACTTATAATTTTACTATTTTAAAATATGTATAAATTAGTTTTAATATAAAATAAGCTTAATAATAAGATTTAAGTTTAATAATAAGTTTGATTTAATTAATATATAATATGTTTAAGTATTTATTTCAAATTATATTTTAAAAATAGATTTTATAATAATTTGAATAGATTAAAGTTGGGAAGATAAAATTAATTTAATTTGAAATCGTATTCTTTTGAGAGTTATATTAATTTTAAAATCGATTTAAAACCTATTGAATTTGAGATTAAAGATATGATTCTATAACTTTATTTGATTTAAAGTGATAAATTGAATATTTCAAGTTTAAATAAATTGAAGGAATGTCTAGTTTATTTCAAATATAATTTAAAGTTTATTTAAATGATATTGAATTGATTAAGTGAATATTTCAAAACTGAATAATAATGAAGTTAAATTTAGATATATATGAAATTATCAAACTTAGTTTTGAAAATGTGGAATATTTAAAGCTTTGAAATATATTGAAACTAAATGGTTTATTTTGTAGTTCAAATCTGTATTCGAAATCGATATAAAAATTGAAATGGTTTATTGAATAACTGGATTGAATTGAAATTGATTAATTGAGATTGAATGAAATTTGAATTTTGGAACTCGTATTAATTTGAATTGATTTGTGAAATTCGAGGAAGCTATTTTATTATACAAAGTATTTTTAAATTATATTTAAAAGTATTTATATATATTTTACTTTATAAATTTTTAATATAAACTATTTTAATATACTAATTATTTTCATATAAACTATTTTTAATATAAACTATTTTAATATACTAATTATTTTAATATAAACTATTTAAACTTATAACTATTTTTATATAAATTATTTTATTTTATATACTATTATTAATATCTAAATTGTTCAAGTGGGAAGTTATGATAAGTTATGAATTTCAAAGTATTATGTTATCAAGTGTTATGATTTCCAAAGTGTTACAAATTCTAAGCTTTATAATTTCGAAAGTGTTATAACTTTGAAGTGCTATGATTTTGGAAATGAATATATGTGAAGTGAAATGATATCTTATTGATATGGTTTTGAAATGGAAATGATACTTTGGTTTTGAAGTATAAACTATTTTGAAATGACCACGGTGTTATAATAATGGTTGCTTGTTAAAGAGACCGGGATCGGTTATTTTCATACTCTCTACCGATACCGAAAACCACTTTAACAACTATGTACGCGGTGGAGATTCCAGAATGAAGTAGGATGGTGGCGACGATCCTATATGAGGTATATACGTGGACCTGACTTCTGTGAGTTAGCATAAGGTGGCTAAAACAGGAGCAATTGACGGGCCAAGTGAGGTAGCTCCTCCGATCGGACACACTTCTTCGATTGCCATTCTATCACTTTGTGATTGATTTAGTGCGCACCTTTGATTTGGGAGTGTGGCTCGAGGTGGGCGATAGTTGCGGCTATGCGTTACCACTAGCCCGGAAGTGTAATTGGTATATCTACCTTGGCATTGTCTAGTTGTGTCATGTCACCTACCATATCGAGACCACTATGAGTTTGTTTAGTGTCATACCTATGGAGTATCCTCTGGTAGCCTTCCGATCAGGAGGTATTACGGTACTGTATAGACTATTGGCACTATAAAATGTGTTAAGGGGGATATGAGTAACGCCTTAACGCTATTTTAATAGTTTACTTTACTTTAGACATTATTATAATAGCGTATATTACCACATAGTAGATAGTTCCACGGATCCTTAGAGGATAGTTATCCCAAACATCCTTTAAGTTACTTGTATTTCAGTTGATATTTCACTTGAGTTGGATTTATTGATATAAGAATGTTAATCCTGACTCGAGTGTTTTATGTTTTTGCTTTACGCTCGGGTCAGACTGAGTGTCACAGCATTTGAGACTCTCCTTTGGAGTTGGAGCTTCGCTTGGAGATCCATCTATCTATTCAGCTTGCAGTTATTCAGTTGACTCATGTGATATATTCTTATCTTGTATTTGACTATTGTGTTGAGACTTCTATGTATTCGAGACTTCTGTTGTGTCTTGTTTTAACTCTGTTATATATATATATATATGGTAGCTTCATGAACTACTATTCATTTGTTTCCGCTGCTTATTATTGTAATACTCTGAGTCTGTGATTCTGAGATTTATTTATTTACTATATATGCTGAGTTTTTCCAAATATAAATTAACAATATGATATTTTGAGCGATTCAAGTTCGACATGTGCGGATGCGAATGGTTGAAAATACCGGGATGTTACATGTGGTATCAGAGCTCTGGTTTTAGGCAAAACTTAGCATATAGAGTAAATTTAATTACGGAATCACCTTCGTTCGAGCTTGAATTCCTTCCTCTTTGATTTGGATTTCTTTTGAACCTTGGAACCCTACCTTGTTCTGAAATCCATTCTTGTCTCTCCCTATTCGTATTCTTCTTGATTTTGGAGTATCCCATAACTCCACTTCGGATGACCTCTATAATGAATCGGCGGTTCTGCCAATCCTAGAATGATTTGTAAAGGGGTGAAACTCTTTTACAACAGGCATCGATTCAGCGAAGGTTTCTTTATCCTCAGTTTAGATGTTGCTATCTCTTGCTATGCCCGAATTCTATTCTTTTGTGATCCGATGCCGATTTGCCTCAGAAGTCTGCATCGATCTTATTATTGAAGTCACGGCTGACCCGGTTAAAGTCGCCTGCGATTTATATAAATCTATCCATCTTTTCTCTTTTGGAATTTATTATCTTATCTCCCATTCAAGACTATCTTCTAGTCAGAATTCTCTTTGATTAGAGTTCCCTTAGATTTGGATCCCTATCCCTACTTTGAAATCCATCTTTGAATCTTCGAGTGAGGGAGTGTATTTGTAATTAATATAAAAATATTTTATATATTGTGTTGTTTGAGTTATTAGGTTGATTTGGGGTTTTGATCGATTCGTCGGATCAACGATATCAACGGGAATTTCAAAAAACACTTGAACAGAGCAAACTAACACAATAAATTTTGTATAATTATATTTTATATAAGTAAATCTTCTGAAATTAAATAGTTAACTGAATTGGTTGTTAAATGGTAATATTTGATTATCATTTATCATTTTGTAAACCATTGACTATTGCCACATTATAAATGAAAATATAAACATGGTTTATAAACTGATTTGAAATTGGAATGAATTTAAATTAAGAATTTGAGAATTAAATTTCCAGTATTTTGAAAAAATTGGATTTAAAATTTTAGGCATATTATTCAAAGGTATTTTCGAATAGAAATTGTTTCCAAAGAATTTTAAAGTTTTAAATCAGTACTCTCCTCCGTTGTCGCTGGAAAATAATTTTGGTGATGACTGCAGCATCATCGACATTCTTTTTTGAGTTTCAAAGTGGAGAGACCACTTAGTATCTTTACTACATTTTTGTTTTGGAAAATAGATTTGATTTGAATTTCTTAAGTATGACTTGATTTATATTATATATATATATATATGTATGTATATGATTATAGATTTGATTTGATATATATATATATACATTTTCTCTAAATGGTTTGAAGTGAAATCGGAAATTTAACTCTTAAATTTTGAATAAATATTTAAACTTGAAATAATTGAATTGAGAAAATTTTACTTGTATAATACTCAATTGCATTCCAATATAACTTGCCTTAATTATTCAGAAGTTGAATATGTAATTGAATAGTATACAATATAAAATGATGTTAAAGGAATTTTAAATAAATTTTGAATGGTTATAATAAATGTTTATACACCAAATTATGATTATAGGAAATGTTAATTTAGATAAATTGAATAATAAGACAATGAATAAATAAATATGAATTTATAAATAGTTAAGATTGAATTATAAGCTGAATTAACTTAAGTGAAATCAAATGGATTAAACCAAATTGTTGAATATTAATTTATTTAAAATTGAAATTTATATGGTTTTAAATAAATTGCTTTATTTTATATTTTAAATTTAATTTTCTTTCTGGTTGTTTCTATTCTCCTACCTCGTTCCTTTTCGGGGACGAAAAGTTTTGAGTGGGGGAGAGTGTAACGACCCGTAAATTTTAACTGTTTTAATAACGTAATTAACTGAATTTTGTGAAATTTTAAATAATTAAATTTGGAAATAAAAATTTGAAATTTGGAATATGTCTAATTAAACATAGCAAATGGTAAATTTTCATCTGATAATATGGAAGTTTATTTTATTGTGTAATTTTATTTAAATTTAAATCAGTTAATATTTGATGATAATAAAAAAATTTCCAAACCTGAATATTTTTATATAATAAATTTGTAAATCATCTTCTGAGTGAGACGTCATCTTCCATTTCATCAAAGTTGGACTGCTTCAGCACCGTTTATCTTATTTTCGGTGTTTTAGCAGCATTTTCGGCAGCGAAAAGTCGAGTTTTTATAATTCGATCGTATCGCTGATATCTGTGTACTGTTCTATTCGCCTCGTCGTGCTAATCGCCGCAGTATATTTATTTCTATATTTTGAGGCCGGATACGCGACGGAAACGATAAAACGGTGCGTCGTATCGGTACCATAAATTGTGACCTTTTGATTTTCCTTGCCTTCAAAATTTGAACCGTGACTGCCAAGCAACAATTAATTGCTTTAATTATTTTTTCCTGAATAAATGTAATGGCCGTTGCCATTACACTGACTTTTATATATATTCCCAGGTCCATTTAGATCTACACGATTCTTCTTCTCAACCCATTTTCTCTTCCTTTCTTTATTCTAGTGCTCTGGAAAAAACAATATATAATTCGCATGAAGAAAATATATCTGTAGTGCTCCTCCTACCCACGCAACCACGGCCGAACCATCAATACATCTCCTCTTCTCCACTGGCCAGCACGCACTCTCCCCTTCCACCTCTTCATTTAGCCTCCAGCGCAACCACTCACTATCTCCGGCCTCATCTCCAACCCATCTCCTCGTCTCAGCCACCACCGACTCCCTCAAGCGCAGCAACACTTCATCGCCTTCATCAGTGTCAAACATCACCGTTTCCGCGTTTCCCTTCCAGCCCTCTGACTGGCTGGAGCCCTCCATTTCTCCTTGTATTAGGTATTATAATTATATATTTTATATTTTATGTTAGTGTTGTTTATACTGGGTATTATACTGGCTATAGTTTACATATATATATATATATATTAGTTTTGATTGTATAAGTTTAGGTATATATATGTTCATAGTTATATATATGTGTCTTCTAGTATACAGTTTTAAAGTTTATAAAATTATAAAGTTGTTTATATACTAGTCTGTTGTTTTAAAGGTTATATTATACTAGTTGTTATATATATTAGTTAATGTATGATTTTGTTTGCTGAGTACAGTATGTAGGTGCTTGAGTAATATCGTATATATATATAGTAGTTTGTATAGTGAGTTATAAACTATGTTTTCTAAATCTTCTTGCATAGCAGCTTTGTATTTATAGTTCGGCTTCATATATATGTTTTGTATATAATAATGAATACAATGTTTTGTATATATTAGTAAATATATATAAGCTTATAGTCTGCATTTTTTTTATGTACTTACATTTATTTTGAGTATAAATTTATATTTGCCGAGAGAAAGTTATATTATAAAAGAATATTATGCATATTATCTTATTATGTTACTGACCTATTTGTTTAAAGGTATATGCAGGCAAAGATACTAGTTTAATATATATAAATATATATATGTAAGTTATGCATATTTATATATATCAATTGCATATGTATATTTTGCATCTTTATCAAAGGTTTATATATATATATATATATATATATTTATAGTATACGATTATGTTCGTATATATATTGTTGATGTACTATTTTATTGATTTTATAGTGTATATAATAATAATACATATTGTTTATTTGCTTATACTAGTAGTTATAATATGTTAGGAATATTTTATTATACGTTTAAAGGGTATGAACATGTTACTGTACTATCTATTATCTGTTTATATGAATTATATTATATGTAATGATCCTGAACTCGGCCTTCGAAAATCGGCACCCGTACTTCACTTGTACTCAAAATGCCACAGATTCAAACACCGAATTTGGTTCACCGGAGCTTATAACACCATTAAGTATAACAACACAGCGCAATAAAGAAAACAATGATATCATATATAACTCCAATGAATACAATATCCAGTATGATATACAACAATGATATCAATATGATACAACAATATCAGAGATAAATAATGATACAACGGAAATAACAGAAGTGATAACTCCAAATGATCAGTCGGAGAGGCTGAGTCCAACCACTCCAATATCAGCTCGAACCATCATCACGATTGCACCAAGATAAGCAGGTGCAGTCATCAACTCCGATGAAGTGAACCAGCTCCAGATAATCTACTAAACCTGACTATCTGAAAAAGAAACCCAACTCTAGACTGCCCGTGTGGAAAATGATGGGCACCCAGAGTTTAGGAAAGGAACAATAAACTCCGGGTCAGTCATGGGACTGGTATGAGTAAACAAAAACAGTTTATCTTTAAACAACAAAAGAATTTTAAACATTGAAATCAGCAATGTTTTTGGAAAATGAAACTACCGTAAGACCTCCCGCCACACACACAATGCAAACGCAGAAGTGGAGGAGATTTCTTCTCATGATAGTCAAACATGCTTACTATGCAAAATCATTAGATTATTATTATTAGTGCATAGTGGAAAACATTTCGAAAGTATAATATTAATCTTAGCCAACATACAACCATTATTGTATGCCTACTATAGCTACCATCTAAACAGTGGTGACCACCATAAGTAAATGGCAGGTTCTAAAACTAAAACCGTACAGGGTTCGTATTGGAAAATGGATTTCCAACAAATGGTCAGACTAAGGAACTTCCTACTGTCAATGGGTACGCTTCTGGATGGACGTCCCGAGAACCTAACCGGATCTCTGCCAACACAAGGCCGGGTTACCCCTTACACTAGGTAACTACTTCTCGAGTATGCCACCCCACGGTCCTTTGGGACCTTTATCCGAGCGCTCGATAACCAACATCACACAGTAATAAATATAGTGTGTCCACATGAGTAAGTATCTGGGCTCCATACCATGATACCACCCTTTTCCAGAAGGAAATGACATACCCTAAAGTGCACGACCCTCATAACCTTGCCGCATCATTCCTGTTTCGACCATTTCCGGTCTGTGAGGTTCGATGAGGTCTCGTCCACAAAGCTACGCTTTTTCACAAAGCCGTGCTTTGATCACAAATGATCAATAAATGATCAACACACAGCAGCACTCAGCATGTCACATTACCAAATTGGGAGTATATCGCTGATAACCTTCAACTACATAACCTCTGAGCTCGTACGTCTCAGAGAAGGGTGTTAAGCTAAGAGAATAAATTCTCCGCCACCAACAGAAATGTATTTGAAAGAAATCAGCTTTATATCTCAAAATGTACTGTCAGACATGTAACCATACAAGTCTGTTCCGGGTTCGAACAGAACCGAAAGCACATCCAAAGAAGCCCTTGCAATCCGGGTATTCACAATCTCGATCGGACTTCCCATCACTTAGGGAATCTCTATACCAGGAGCTACCCAGTGCAGAGACAATCGATAGGTTATCCTATCGTTTTCGCAAACACCCGGTCTTCAACACCGGTCTTCAATTGCTATCCATATACGATGTATCACTTATTCGGAATAGGTTATATGACAAAAAGGTCCTCTCCCGGCTAAACCGAATAGTGAGCATAATATTTTAAAACATATGGATATGGGATTTCAGTTAAGTCACAACTTATTATCCAAAACTTTCTTTCCAATGGTTTAAACACATTACCATTTTAAATCTGTTAAAAATAAACAAATTTAATTCACAAAGTTCACCCAGTTTCACAAAGATCTATTCATAGATTTTCAAATCGATTTCCATTTCAATTGGATTAACTCATTAAATCTTTAAATCAAGATTTAATTCATAGCTTTCAAAAAGGATTCACTCATAATTTGGAAAACCATTTTCAATTCAAACTTGAAATTCCTTTAACTTAAATTGGAATTTCATTTCTTATATGAAAGCTTTTTTCATTTGAAAACAAACAGTTTTCATTTCGGAAAATTTGATTCATTTATACGAGTTAAAGTCTTTGGGTTAGATTCAAAATCTCAAACCAATATTTTAAAATGGTTCAAATTCATATAAACACATTTATAACATCTTTAACCATAATTTCCAATTATGGAATTCAATTCCAACTCTTGAATTCAAATTCAAATTGAATTATTTAAATTGGAAGCTTTATTAAGTTATTTAAAATAACTTTTATCTTACAAACTCCTTTTCGAAAATTTTAACATTTAACCCAAATCCATTTCCAAAATCAATTGAAATTAAAATTTCAATTTCAAAAATATTAAATTTAAATCATCTGTGACTTAACCCATTTCCACGTGAAATCCATATTTGTGTGTGTAAAAGTGTGGTCCAGGGGTTTCACACAACAGTGCAACATATTCAATCATCACATATCAGAATACAGAAATATAGTTGATAAGCGGTATAACCATAACGCTTATCTTTCATTCACAGATCACAGATATATAAATTACAGATAATATATTACATTCATCCCAGATAAATGAACTATAGTACAGATCACACACAAATCAGAATATATCACACAGCATCACAGATCAGGGGATATTAACAATTCAATCATTCAGTCAGGTCCAAACATTCACAAGTAAAATTTATTAATCAATTGATTAATTTAAATCAAATGTATTAATTATTAATCCGGGTTAATTATCATAAGTTAATTTCAAATTATTTGAAATAAATCCTCTTTTCAAATTTTATTAGTTAATCTTTTACTTATAATTCATCAACCTTTAATTATTAAATAATTAACCTTTAATTATTTAATTCACCATTTATTTAATTATCTTCAATTAATAAATTAACCTTTAATTGAATAATTACCATTTAATTAATTGTCCTTGATTAATTACATTAATTAATCCTTTAATTACACCGAGTCATCATCACTTAATTACTTCCCTCAAGTAATTACCTTTTAATCATTTAATTAATCAATTTACTTAATCAATTTAATCATTTATTTAATTGCTTTTAATTAAGTACTTATCTTTAAGTAATTAATTACCTTTAATTACTTATATTAATTATCCTTAACCATTCACAGTAATTAAACATTAATTACTTTTAATTAATATTCATAAATCTCTAATCAGTAGTTAATCAATCATAATCATTAGTTAATTAAATTAATTAACCATTCTTAATTAATTTCATTTAGTAATTATCCTTTTGACTACTTTAATTAACTGATTAACCTTTAATTACTTTCATTAAGTAATTAACCTTTAAAAACCTTTTGTCTTTCTTAATCAACTTCTTAATTATATTATTAAGTTTTAAAATAAACTTTAAAATAAAGGTTATATCTAATTTAAAACACTTTAAACTTAATAATTTCAAAATGATTTATTTTCAAACCCTTTTTACTAATCCCAAATTTAAACAAAACATTAATTATTAAAAATGAATGAGTTAAACATGTTTCTTTTTAAAGTTTGAAAACCTGGATCCAATTTAAACAAACCCAAGCCTAATGTTTGAATACTCGAGTCTGTCTTCGAGTTCTCCACAACATTCATTTCCCCGAGTATTTTCACAAGTTTCTTCGAGACGAACCCGAGTACTCCTCTTCATCCCAAATCCACATCATTCCTTGATGCACGAAACTTCACGCGTGCACGTGCACGAGAGGCCAGGCCACCTCCGACCAACATCACCGTTGCCCTCAGGTCATCGACGACCATCCAAACCCAACTGACCACCCAGATCATCAAAACTCACCATAAATCCAAATCGAACTATCCAGCCTCAACCGGGAACCCACCCATCACCAGAAAATCATCACGCACCGCCGCGACAAGCTACCGGAGACCACGAGACTCCGACCAGACCTTCGTCGTACGCCTACGCTTCTAAATCCCCACCCGCGATCAACTCACATTGCTACACGAGCGCGATCAATAGCATCGACCACATCGGATTCTTAAACCCTAAAATGCTCTCAACCCAACAATTCTTACATTGGATAATTTTTTTTACATTTTTCCTAGAATCGACAAAGATCAAGCAAGCTTCATAACAAGTTTCAGCATCTAAGATTTGATAACCCATCAGAAATTGATAAAAGAGCATTTTCGGTTCATTCATTAACTGCACCTTGTATACTTAACTAAAAATCATCATTTTTGCTTTAAAAATCCTACCTTTGAATGTTTATTCAAGATATAAAATCAAATTAACAATTTAAAATATTCAAATTTTAACCATTGATTTCCTTTTTACTGTAAAATGCTATTTTCACAATATTTATTCAATAATTAAACTTGTGATCATTTTTAAAATTAGTATTACCACCTTACAATCACTTTTTATTTTGAGATTAAGGCTTAATATGGATTAGTTTGGGTAATATGAATTTTTCTTGAGTTTTAGCTACCCTGTTACTAAACAGAAACTCATCTGTTCATAGACAAGCATACACATCTCATTACATATATATATATATATATATATTCACACACATTCACATTCGAATCAGAGATTTACAAGCAACAGATGCCTATTTCTAAAAATTTAGAACAAGTGTTACTCATAGTGGTTTCCATGAAAATGACAGAGTTCTTTGACACTGGTTTTGAAAATGCAAGCTGAAGTCTTCTTCTTCTTAATCTCAGTTTTTCTTTGATTGCTCAATGTTTCAAGTGGATGTTTGTTTGATTAATAAGTGACAATACTTCATATTTTCTTAGTTTATAATGGTGACTGAAGACTGGAACGAGAAGTGATATTGTAAGGATGATAAATATTGTTTTTCTCAGGTGAAAATAAATGTTGTACAAGTGATATAATGTGTTGTACAAATGTTTATACTTTGTACAAAGATTTGGACAGGGATATTTTCATTTGGAGGCTGAAGTGATTTGTGCATTAATTATCTTGTACCATGTTTTCATTTATAAAATTTTCTTTCGGCTGTACATGTTTTTGAGATAGTGGTGGCTCCCTTTTACAAGCCTTTATACATGTATTTTTGTTTACTTGTTTCATTTTTTTTCAAATGTATTTGTTTTGTTCTTTTGTTTGTTTTTTTTATATTCATTTTGTAATATAAGTGAGATTCTATTTTATTTAATTTTTTTTTTGAATGCATTTTAATATTCAATACGTTGTTATAATTTATTTAATGTTGTTATTATATATTTAATGTTGTTATAATTTGTTTAAATGTTTTTATAATATTTTTTTATAATTTATAATGAATTTCTATATTTAATATATTGTTTAATTCAACTAATTTGTGTAACTATATATAATTTATCTTATGTATTTTTTATATTTATCTTGTATCTCAATCATTTATTTCTAAATTTAATACTAATATTTTTTATATTCATTTTGTAATATAATTGAATCTCTGTATTTTAATTTGTTATTAGATTTTATCCAATGTATTTATTTTATAATTTTATATCTTATATATATATATATTTTTAAACCATTTATTTATGATTTATATTCAAATCAAATATATATATAATTTCAAATTTACTCATATATGCCCAAATATATATATATTCACATATATACACATATATATACAATATTTTAAATTTAAATGATTTATCCAAAATTTATTTGAATTCGGGGAAACTCGCATCAATTTACAATTAATTATACAATTTTAATTCAAAAATTCATTTAATTATCAATTTAAATGTAATTAAAATTCTGGGTCGTTACATTATATATATGTTAGTAAGTTATATAAGGTCCATTGGCCTATGCATACATTTGTTTGTTTATTTTTTCTGTTTTGTATTATTGAAAGAAAGTCTATATATATCAGTGTTAAAGTATTTATATATATAATATGTTCAGATTCTGTAATTTTACAGTAAAGTATATGTTTTGATTATTAAGTTAAAAGTAATATGTAGATATGTATAATGTTTAATCTATATAGTCTGTTTATGTGTTGTTTATATATATATATATATTTAGTTCGCATATAAACCTGTTTGTTTACTCAATATTTTACTGTATATATATAAGTTTATATGAGTGGTATTTGATATGTTGTAATGAACATACACTTATATGTAAGTATTTTGTATTTTTAACAAGTATATATATGTATTTATTTCAAAATATATAATGTATATATGTTTGATTTTATGTATGTGTTTTAATTTAAAACTATGATTTTTGAAAACCATATATATATTTAATTTAATATATGTTTGAATTTAGAATATGATTTATATATATAGTCATATATAAGTTCACTTGTACCATTTAGCTTCATCGATCCAATTCTGATTTGATTTCTTCAATTCTGTTATCAGCACTATCCGTCGAATTCATGCTAATTTAGCTTTGCTTTGAAATTTGTGCTTGGATCCGTAACTCATTCCATTGTCTACTCTCTCTAGCCTCGAAAGGTGAGCAACCACTCACGATTACCGTTCTTATATTTATCAAATTTGATTTCAATTGAAACGACAATTGAAATTTGCTGCTATTAATTATTTACATTGCTATATATGCTATTATCTATATCTGTTCACCTGTGACATCTGACACCATTATCTGTTATTTATATTGATGATATATGCCTGTTATTGATATGTGATATTTTTATCATCACTGTTCTCACTCTACAAGTTCCCTGTTAGTATAGAATTCCCTATGGGTTGAAATGATACATACCCAAACGATCTTGTAGAATAGGAGAAAATCGTTATGGGTTGGAATGATAAACCCAAGCGATTTTTATTGAATTGAATTTGGGATTGCGGGTTGAAAAGATATATACCCGTAAATATTTAAATTGCGGATTGAAATGATAAATATCCGTATCACTTGACCATAGGATAGAAAATTATATACATACGAAAATTATATACAGACACCGTTGGTCTATATATAAATATTTTGAAAATGGTTTCCATGGTTTTGAAGGGAAATATATGGTTTTATATAAATATTGATTTTTAAATATTATATGTATAAATGTTGTTTTATATATAGTTAAATTCTTGATTTTTAAAATTATATGTTTTCAAAATTTTAAAATTATAAGTTAGTTTTGAAATTATAAATTTTAAGCATTTACTTATAATTTTACTATTTTAAAATATGTATAAATTAGTTTTAATATAAAATAAGTTTAATAATAAGATTTAAGTTTAATAATAAGTTTGATTTAATTAATATATAATATGTTTAAGTATTTATTTCAAATTATATTTTAAAAATAGATTTTATAATAATTTGAATAGATTAAAGTTGGGAAGATAAAATTAATTTAATTTGAAATCGTATTCTTTTGAGAGTTATATTAATTTTAAAATCGATTTCAAACCTATTGAATTTGAGATTAAAGATATGATTCTATAACTTGATTTGATTTAAAGTGATAAATTGAATATTTCAAGTTTAAATATATTTAAGGAATATCTAGTTTATTTCAAATATAATTTAAAGTTTATTTAAATGATATTGGATTGATTAAGTGAATATTTCAAAACTGAATAATAATGAAGTTAAATTTAGATATATATGAAATTATCAAACTTAGTTTTGAAAATGTGGAATATTTAAAGCTTTGAAATATATTGAAACTGAATGGTTTATTTTGTGGTTCAAATCTGTATTCGAAATCGATATAAAAATTGAAATGGTTTATTGAGAAACTAAATTGAATTGAAATTGATGAATTGAGATTGAATGAAATTTGAATTTTGGAACTCGTGTTAATTTGAATTGATTTGTGAAATTCGAGGAAGCTATTTTATTATAGAAAGTATTTTTAAATTATATTTAAAACTATTTATATATATTTTTTACTTTATAAATTTTTAATATAAACTATTTTAATATACTAATTATTTTCATATAAACTATTTTTAATATAAACTATTTTAATATACTAATTATTTTAGTGTAAACTATTTTAACTTATAACTATTTTTATATAAACTATTTTATTTTATATACTATTATTAATATCTAAATTGTTCAAGTGGGAAGTTATGATTTCAAAGTTATGAATTTCAAAGTATTATGTTATCAAGTGTTATGATTTCCAAAGTGTTACAAATTCTAAGCTTTATAATTTCGAAAGTGTTATAACTTTGAAGTGCTATGATTTTGAAAATGAATATATGCGAAGTGAAATGATATGGTATTGAAATGGAAATGATACTTTGGTTTTGAAGTATAAACTATTTTGAAATGACCACGGTGTTATAATAACGGTTAGTTGTTAAAGAGATCGGGATCGGTTATTTTCATACTCTCTGCCGATACCGAAAAACACTTTAACAACTGTGTACGCTGTGGAGATTCCAGAATGAAGTAGGTTGGTGGCGACGATCCTATATGAGGTATATACGTGGACCTGACTCCCGTGAGTTAGCATAAGGTGGCTAAAACAGGAGCAATTGACGGGCCAAGTGAGGTAGCTCCTCCGATCGGACACACTTCTTCGATTGCTATTCTATTACTTTGTGATTGATTTGGTGCGCACCTTTGATTTGAGAGTGTGGCTCGAGGTGGGCGATAGTTGCGGCTATGCGTTACCACCAGCCCGGAAGTGTAATTGGTATATCTACCCTTGCATTGCCTAGTTGTGCTGTGTCACCTACCATATCGAGACCACTACGAGTTTGTTTTGTGTCGTACCTATGGAGTATCCCCCGGTAGCTTCCCAATCGGGAGGTATTACGGTACTGTATAGACTATTGGAACTATAAAATATGTTAAGGGGGATATGGGTAACGCCTTAACGCTATTTTAATAGTTTACTTTACTTTAGACATTATTATAATAACGTATATTACTACATAGTAGATAGTTCCACGGATCCTTAGAGGATGGTTATCTTAAACATCCTTTAAGTTACTTGTATTTTAGTTGATATTTCAGTTGAGTTGGATTTATTGATATAAGAATGTTAATCCTGACTCGAGTGTTTTGTGTTTTTGCTTTACGCTCGGGTCAGACTGAGTGTCACAGCATTTAAGACTCTCCTTTGGAGTTGGAGCTTCGCTTGGAGATCCATCTATCTATTCAGCTTGCAGTTATTCAGTTGACTCCTGTGATATATTCTTATCTTGTATTCGACTATTGTATTGAGACTTCTATGTATTCGAGACTTCTGTTGTATCTTGTTTTAACTATGTTATATATATATATGGTAGCTTCATGAACTACTATTCATTTGTTTCCGCTGCTTATTATTGTAATAATCTAAGTCTGTGATTCTAAGATTTATTTATTTACTATATATGCTGAGTTTTGCCAAATATAAATTAACAATCTGATATTTTGAGCGATTCAAGTTCGACATGTGCGGATGCGAATGGTTGAAAATACAGGGATGTTACAACTCCAATACAACTTTTATATTGGACATATCTACTATAACCTTTATAGTGTATATTTTAACCTTTATATTGTAACACATATATCATATACATGTGTATTTTTATTTAATTAATTAACCTTTAATTAATTTATTTAATTAAACAATTTTAATTAAATTACATTAAGTTTGAAAATTTATCTTATATACATACATATACACTTATGTTATCTTAAACACTTTATAACATTACAAATATCAACATATACTATACATGTATATCTGTATTAATTAATTAACTCATGTAGTTAATTTATTTTATTAATCTTATTAATAAAATTTAATTTTTGAAATTAATATTTAAATAGTTCAAACATTTTGAACTTTTTATTACACTTTCAAACATTTTAAAAATTTATGTTATATTATAACTTTTTATAATAAACATGTTTTTATTTTAAATTTAACTTTTAAATTTAAAATCTTGTCTTAATTTTCAAAACAATTTTGAAAATTATCCCAAGGCCCAATTTAAGTTAGGCCTTTTCTATTAGGGGCAACCTTTGGGCTCACTTCACATTTCCGGTCAGGCTGGTAACCAAGTAGGATGGGGTACTTTATTACCCAATTTCAATCCTAGACATTACCTTTCTAGACATCGTACTAAGTGGGCGAGCTTAATTAGTTGAGCTCAATATTACTAATTTAGACTGCACAGGCTATTAGGCTTTGATACCATTGAAAGAACTGGACCAGCCCACAGCGGAAGTAATAGATGAATTTTAGTTTTTTTTTACTATTTTTGATTTTTAATGGGCCTATGAAGTCTAAATTCATCTAGAACTTTTCTAAATTTAGTTTAAATAAAATCACGCATTTTATTTAAGAAAGTTTAAAATGAATTTAATTTAAATGTATAGTGTATCAAAAACACCTAACAATTATTTATAAAAGTTAATTTAGGAAAAGAAACCTTTCATTTCTTTCCCTAAAGCAAGCAATTAATTCAGAGCACAAATTGCATTACACATAGAGAGAGAGACCTTTCATTCTCTCCCTCTTTAATTAAATTGATTGAATCATTAAATGTCACTAATGAGACATTAATTCATGGCATGAAATGTAACTATGTCCAAATATATTCCACTGTATCCTATTTAAGTGCAACATATCAGTTTGTGTACAAAATTTATGTGTATTGGTAGGATAAGAGAAGAAATTATGTAAGTTTCTTACTAAATCTTAGCCACACATCTCCAATCCTTAATTTCACATTGTACCTGCCCCTTACCCTTGCTAGATCAATTTCCTATGACCTCTAAAACGTATGGGTTGTGAGCCCATTGAACCCAACTTAAATATATACAATTATATTAAACCTATTTTATTATCGATATCTCATATCGATCAATATATACGTTGTATTCATTCTATTATGAATATATGAAATAATTATATTTCTCAAATCATATTCAAATTTCATAATCAATATTTCATAAATATTAATTAATTTAACTAATTTATAACAATTATAAACTAATTAAATCGTTTGGTCTAAAGAGAATTCATCATTTCGGTTGTATAACTCTTGGATGTAAATTTGGTCAGCGATTAACATCGAACTATTCGATTGTTAATGTTCACACGTCACTTAGCAGGTGGTGTGATATTATGGCCAAATTTATTGCTTACTCATCTTTAGTAAAATCTAATTTTACTTTATTAAGCATTACCCAGTTGTGATAATTATTCACACCAATTCTCTTCGTCAAAACTATACCACTTTGGACTTATTGAATTTGGTAATGTTAAAATTCCAACATCATCCACATTCAACTCTATAGTCCAAACACGGAGTACTTGGTTTAATAATAAAAATTATTATTATTAGAACTACTTTGGCCATAGATTTTGACTTTGGGTTGAGTTGAGTTGACCATTATACTAACCCCATAAAACCGAGGAAACGAATCCTCTCTTGAATAGTGCTTCACTTTCGATACTTTTTACTCGACCCAACTATAGTCACTCTATGGACATTGTGCCATGATTTGAACCAAAGCGGAGCTTTCATATTGAAGATTCGCAGCATTCTCGAGTTGAAAGAACTGTGTAAATTCAGTCGCATCGATATTTTCTGTTTGACCTTAGTTATATTAACCAATAGAAAACTATCAATAGTCGTTCCATAGTTATCCAATAACTATCAATACATAACCTCTAGGTGTCCCCAACAGTCATGATAATACACTGTCCAATATTTAGAGAGCGTTACATACTCTAGTCTCAACGGATACGTCGATATCCAATCTTGATGCATCTTGACTTGGAACATTTAAAATGGTATTTTTTTTCATTGTGATAAATTAATCATGTTACAATATGTTGTAACTACTATCAAAAAACATATCACTTACGGATTTCCTATTAAATATATTTTTAATTTAAGTTAATTAATTAATATAACGCATTATATCAAGCATATAATAGAAATAAAACACCTTTATTTCAAATAAGATTGGTTAACGAGTTAGATATATGCAACAAATTAGATAATTACACATAGGGCATACTCTATCATGTATATGAGTATAATGTTCCAAACTTTATTTAAGTACATACCTAAATTAACTCTGCTATGCTCTGTCTGCCTTAAATAACGGCCGCATATGTACTTGTAACCTATTTCATTGATCAAAAAATATTTGCACAAACTATATTTACATACATATGGAAATTTTAACTAGGGTTACCTATATTTTGAGATTATTATATTATTCAATGTAATTCTTCTCGAGTTACTTTTTGTGTCTAAAGTCTAGACTCTAAGTCAGTCCAAATACAAAATATTTTTACCTATGGTAATGTTTACCGGAGAACTACTTACTACATAGGTTTGGGTATTTTGAGGTGCGGTATTTCTAATGCAATTTTAAAGCACGAAGGAACGCCTATCAGGTTTTGTCTTAAATTCACTTACTAGTTCTAGAAAGTACGTAATCTGACCTACTGTGATATATGTGTGTGCGTATGTACATTCATACACACACAATCCCCGTGGTAAATATGAACCAAAAGCTTGTTATCTGAAGTCAAAGTGCTTCATTTGGTTCAAGTTTAATACCATTTTCGATAGCTAGGTCTACACTGATATAGTATCAGGTTTTGTTTAAGAACAAATAAATATTTTACCATACAGGCTTGGATGCGAGTCCCTGTTTGACTTTCAAGGATTACACATGAAAAGTTCTTATTTTCAAAAATGGATTTATTTACATAATTTTTACTGCACGATTAAACGCTAGAATTTCTATAAAGTCTAAAATAGAAGTGCTAAGTATGCATTTTATAAAAAAAACATGCAAGATTTAAAAATAACAAGGTAAAAATATGCATGTTTCTAAACTTAGCAACACCGCTGTAGAAATGTAGATAAAAGTGCAAAGAGTATAATTCACACGCTAACTTTCAAAATATGAATGCAAATACTTCAAAAAATTATACTTAGGACTTTTAAAAGAAAAATACAAAGAGTACCCTATATGTACAAACTACATGCATTTCACAAAATTACCTTAAGCCAATAATAAAGGGTATGTGTATTAAAACTAGGGTTAGTTTGGCTTACATCCCTATTAAGTTTCAAAATGGACAAAACATTCTCCCAAACTAAACTTCCATTTCCAGTCCCTGTTTTCAAATTCGCGTGCGCAAAAAGACCTAAATACCCTTTACGTTTTTAACATTTCGAACGCGTATAACTTTCTGTAGAAACAAAGGATCAGCATACCGTTTTCATCAAAGAATAAAAAAACATTATGATCTTTAAAATGAGATTCATTGTTGATACAAAAAAAAATCATATTTGCAGTAAGGCTGCAATTATTCCATATATTTGCAGAGCATTCTACAGTTTTTGAACATATCGATTTTTCTTCAAAATGTCAGCAATTATTGCATATAATTGCAGACATTTCTGCAATTATTGCATATAATTACATATTTTTATGCAGTTATTCCATATAAGTGCATACTTTTATGCAATTATATCAAATAATTGCAGAAAACTCTGCAATTATTTCAAATAATCACATAAAAGTGCAATTATTGCATATAATTGCAGACATTTCTGTAATTATTGCATATAATTGCAGACTTTTATGCAATTATTCCATATAAGTGCATACTTTTATGCAGTTATATCGAATAATTACAGAAAACTCTGCAATTATTGCAAGTAATCGCAGAAAAGTGCAACTATACCATATAATTGCAGATATTTCTGCAACTATTGCATATAATTATAGACTTTTCTACAACAATTGCATTTAATTGCTGAATTGTATGCAATCATACTATATAATTGCAGACATTTCTGCAATTATTGCGTATAATTGTAGACATTTCTGCAATTATTGCATATAATTGCTGAATTATCTGCAATCAGACCATATAATTGCAAAAAATTTGAAAAACATCAATTTAAAAAAAAAATTCAGGGCTCTGCCTCGAACCTCGCCTTCGGACAGGGGCGCGCTGCCCCTTGTAAACCCCTAGGCTGCCAACTCAACGCGGAGTTGGATCCACGAATAATTTGTCCTGTCGTTATTTTTACATATACATAATGCCACTCATTAAAAAGATAATAAAATTTATGATTTGATGGTGAAAACAGTTTGTTAATTCGTCGTTTCTACAAAAAGTTATTGCGTTTTAAAGATTGATAATTAATAAGGTGCAAATTTTAATTATGGATGTGAAATAACATCCACATATGAAAAATCAACATTGCTGCAATGAAGGAGAGGGGAATTGTAGGAAAGAAAATTGTAGTATTTGAAAATAGGGATGTAATTTATATCTTTTTTTGAGGAGGATGTTTTGTGTATTAAGTTTGATTTTAGGGATGTGTCCTTTATTTTCACTTAAAACTAAGTGCATTTTCTTTGATTTTTACACATGTTTAAATTTTTTTAACAATAGAAATTGAAGCTATGATATGATATGGAGACTCAGAATATATATTCAGTTGTAACTATGATTAGGTTATTTCCAAGATCCTTGCTAGTCGTCTGGCCCCTTTCCTTGAGCGTATTATCTCTTCGTCTCAAGCGGGGTTCGTTAAAGGGCGCTTAATTTCTGACAACGTCCTGTTGGCCCAGGAATTGATCTCCCAGCTTGATAGGAAAGTTAGGGGTTCAAATGTTGTCTTCAAATTGGATATGGCTAAGGCTTACGATCGTATGTCCTGGTTTTTCGTCATCAAAGTTTTAAGATCGTTCGGTTTTCCGGAAACCATCATCGACCTAGTTTGGAGACTTATTTCCAACTGCTGGTTCTCTGTGCTTATTAATGGTTCTGCTAACGGTTTTTTCAAAGCTGGGAGGGGTTTGCGCCAAGGAGACGCGCTTTCGCCCACTCTTTTTGTGATCGCGGCTGAAGTTTTCATCCGCGGTCTTCATACCCTTACGGTTTTTGGTCAAATTCAGCGATTTGGAATCCCTAGGGGTTGTCCTCTTATTTCTTCTCTTTCATTCGTTGACGACATTGTTATCTTCTCAAACGGGGGTCGTTCCTCCGTTCGTCTTCTTCTTTGTTTCATCCACCAATACGAACGGTCCTCTGGTCAGCTTGTTAACCCTTCCAAAAGTTGTTTCGTTCGTGCTAAGGACTGTTCTTCGTCTCGATCCTCTTGGATTGAGACCTTCTCGGGCTTCAAGGAAGCTTCTTTGCCGTTACCATACCTAGGTATCGCTCTATACCGTGGTAGGAAGCTTAACTCCTTGTTCGACTGCTTAACTGACAAGGTGAGGGGCCGGATTTGTCGCTGGAATGCGGCTCTTCTTTCCCAGGCCGGTAGACTGGTTCTTATTAAGTCTGTCCTGGATTCTATGGGCACTCATGTCTTTGCGGCAATGACCCCTACCTCTTCCTTCTTCCGCTCATATCGATCTTTGGTCTCGTCCTTTTTCTAGGGAACAAAGGACGATCGCCGTCGCCACCACTGGGTTTCGTGGGACACTATTTGTCGTCCCAAGAACGAGGGCGGTTTGGGGCTTAGGCATCCTAAGGATATTTGTGCTGCTTTCACTACGCCATAAATGGCCTACTGCAACACAAAAAAAATGTTGGCTCAGGCCCGAAAAATGTTGCCATAGGTCTATGGCAACACTTTTAGGGTGATGCAATTTTTGCCGTTGCCTTAGACCTCAAAGGCAACATTTTGACTATCTAAGGCAACATAAGTAATATTGTTGCAATAGAACCCTATTTGGGTCTATGGCAACACCCATAGGTATCTGTAGCAACATTCCAAAATGTTGCTATAGATATGAACTTTTTGAATTTGTGGGGCCCACAATATAGAGCATATTTGATTTTTTAATAAAAATAAATATTTATTTAATAAAATGCTATTGCACAGAATTTGATATTTAAACAGTAATTTATTTAAATAAATATTTTATTTCAACATTTGAAATAGTACAAATTCCTGACTCCACTATTTTACAATTCAATGATATATAACACTGATATTCACATATACAGATATTCCTCACTACATCACTCAGTTCACTCATTACATATGCAGTTTCAATTTATACAAACACCGACACTGACAAATATATGCCGAGCCGAAGGCGAGCCGAGTGCCGAGCCGAAGGCGAGGCGAGAAGCGGGTCCGGGCGCAGCGCCGGCGGGGGTCCGGGGCACCGCAGTCCCGGCGGGGATCGACCTACCCGGTTAGGTCGAACAAGTGGGCACCGCCCGATTCATCCGATTTCGGAAGATCGAGCCTTCTTTGAAACCTGTCTTCAAGCTCATGCACATTTGATTTGTCTCTGTCTTCAAGCTTATATCCAGCTGTCCAGTCTTTAATACCTGTCACATATAATTCAAAAGCAGTAATCTGGAAAATAATATTTAACTCGAACAGAAAATGAAAATATTTTTGTTATATTATTTGCCTCAGGTATTTGGGTTGTTTCTTTTCATAAGTGCATAAGCCAAACATGAATGCAACACATGGATACAAGGCAGTATGGAAGACAGCAAGCAACAGTTCAAGCAAAAATGCACAAAGGAGAAGCCAAGTGCACAAAGTAGTACTCAACACAGCAAGCAACATAACATGACCAAGAAATGCATGTACATGGATGAACATACATGCATCATAAGGCTTGGTACAAGAAACTACTCAAGTGCAACTACTCAAGTGCAAGTTCATACTCAAGTGCAGCCAGATATGTAGACAAGCCAAAAAAACGGACACGGCACAAGGTCAAACCCGAGTCATCGACTGGATTCAACTCAGGGCCAAGCAACCAACAAAACAAACAAGAACCAGGTTCAGCAAAATATAGACAAGCCAGTGCAAGAAACACAGCAGTACACATAGGCAGCCCATCAAGCAAAAACAATGAATGCATCAGGCATGTACAAGAGAAACCTAGGTAGTAACATGATATACAGAGGACTTGGAGCATCAGTTCATGTTAAAGAACAAGGTTAGCATGGTACCAGTTCAGTCCAGACCAAGCAAAACCAACAAAGCTCAACACACATATGTTTGTATTCATCATTGCAATCCAACATACCAGATTTCTCAAAGTCCAACAGAAAGATTAAACACGAGATTATAGGAAATAAAGCCTACAAAAAATCCCAATTCATCATCGGCAAAAGCGTGCGAGTGTAACCAAAATCAAGAATATTCAAGTAAACCAGAAGGCAGAAAACATACCAAATAATATCACATCGCACCCGACGACGAAGTCAAGGCAATTCGAGCAATCAATCAAGGAGAACGAAGGAGCAAGCTACCAGGAACGTTTCTCACACTAGATTCGATCAATCAGAGCATCAAAGCAACTGGAATCGCGTGCCCTAGTTTTCACCGAAACCAATTCGACTACCCCCTGCCACTCTGACATCAGGCCCCAACCACGAAATTGCGACCAAATCAGCAACTCCTTGAACCATCGCAATCCCACAGCCTTACCTCGAATCACCAGAATCGCCAAAAACCTGAACAAAATTGCAAATCCGGAAGTAGTGAGGAAAACTGACGCGAGGCGAAAGAAAATAACGGAAATTGATATGGCCGACAAGGGATAAAATCAAAGCCAGTTATTCTCCAGATCGAAGAAACAAGGAGGAGCGGCGTCATTTTTTTTAAAGTCGGAGGAATAAAAATTAGGGATTGGAAAATTGGGGGTGAGAAACGAAAGCGGATGAGTGAAAAGTAAAGCGGGAAATGGAAATTGGTAAGGTGTGGATCGATGGTGTGAATCGACGGTTGAGATTTTGTTTTAAATGGTGGTGTGGATCGCTGAGGTGTAATTTTTTTTTTAATTTTTTAATCTGATAACATCTATGGCAACACTATATAAAAATGTTGCATCGTGTTACACTTGTTTAGCTAGAGCAACACATTTCTATGGCTAAGGTAACACCAAAAATAATACGTTGCAGTAGGACCAAAATTCTATAGCTATCGCAACATTTTAGCTGGCAACACCTTGCAAAAATGTTGCAGAAGGTCATTTATGGCGTAGTGTTTTGCTTGTAAACTGTGGTACAGATTTGGTGCTAATGACTCCTTATGGGCTAACTTCCTTCATGCTAAGTACCATAGGCTGGCTGGTTCCAACTTTTCGGGAACTCCGTCTTATGCAAGTGAGACTTGGAAGCACATGCAGTCAGTGAAGACCTTCGCTGATTCTCATGGAGGTCGGGCGGGCTGGGATGGCGCTCCATTCTCCATCCTGAAAGCTTGGTCCTCGGTTAGAATTTCTTGTCCTACTCGTCCATTATTTTCCTTCATATGGGATTCTCGCTCTCCTCCTAAGGTTTCACTTCTGATGTGGCGTATCCTTCATGACGGACTGCCATTGGATGAGAATCTCAAAAGGGTAGGCATTCCTTTAGTCTCCCGTTGCAAATGCTGCTGCATCGGGAATTCTGAATCCTTGAACCATTTATTCTTCGCCAGTTCTACTGCCACTGCATGCTGGAATTACTTTGGTAACCTTTTGTCTGTCCGCGGGGTTGCCAGATCTGCTAATGATCTGTCGACTACCTGGTGGGCGCGGAAATCTGGGAAATCTCTTCGTTCGATTATTCATCGTCTGGTTCCTTGTCTTATCTGCTGGCACATTTGGTGTGCACGGAATAAGGCAATCTTCGACGACTCTCCTATGGTCCCCTCATCCATTATTCATCAAGTTAGGAATGATGTATTCCTAGCATTCCGTGGTCGATCGTTTAGGGGCAACTTGAGCTCCAATGCTCATCGTTTTGTCCGTCTTCTTTCCATTTCTTGTGCGCCGAGTTCCGCCAGACTTGGCGTCGGCTAGGTCCTCCTGGCGGATTGCTGGCGTTCATCCAGCAATCTGGTTCCCCCTCCCCCCTATTATTTTTGGTTTGATGTTTTTGCTAGTGTTTCAGGTTTAGGTTTTGTGGTGGTTCGTCTTCCTTGATGGATCGGTTGTGTCTTCGCCGCTGCCTTTGGTTGTTGTTTCTATCCCCTATGATTTCCTCAGTCGGGTAGAGCTTGTCTTCGGCTGTCTGTTTGTTGGTGTTCAGATCTCGGTTGGTTTCGGGCTTTCTATTTCTGGTGGAGGTTGGTTTATTACGGTGGTCTGGCCTACACCTTCATCGGGTGTAGCGGGATAGTCGGTTCAGTGGGTTGATGCTCCTCTTTTCTCAGGAGGGATTTTTTGTTTTCTTTCGGCAGTGGATTCTGGTGCTTTCTATTCCTTTAGTACTCTTGTTAGGCTTGTTTCTGTACTGTTATTCTCGAAGGCATTTTTAAAATGTCTATTATATTTCTGTAAGCTCCCGGAGAAAGGCATTTTTTCTCCATCCTGTTATATATATATTCTTCATTTAAAAAAAAAAAAAAAAAGTTGTAACTATGATTTGTAAATCTACGTGTATGACTTCGAAGAAAAAATAAAAGGTATATATATATATATATATATATATATATATATATATATATATATATATATATATATGATGAACATGATGTTTAAATTCAAAGATTAGAAATAGAAAATGTCTTCAGATTTAACTAATAATGCATGGGCTGGCAATGGTTTAAATATGCTGCCAAATCAACATTTAACAACAAATAGCAATGCAAGGAAGCTATCATAGAATCTGATCCATGCAAATGTTCCATTTACATCTTAGTCTCCATGAATATGAGAGAAGAGACTTAATTCTTAAAGAAATATATGAAATGGGTTTAGTGAAAACTATCTCAACAATTTTGTACTCACAACAATTTACTTATACACTTATTTAACAACATGCAAAGAGTTTCAAATTAACAATTATATCATTTATATTTTGTTATTGTGCATAACTAACTTTAAATTATCCAAATATAATAGTTTTTTTTCATTTAACTACAACTTATTAAGATTTTTTTAGTAGAATCATAGGTTGAGAACGCTTTGATATAGGCATACCATGCTCTTCTTCGTTCCCTGTTTTTATGCTCTATGAAACCATGATATGATCTAGTGAACCTGTAGAAGCAACATAGCCTTCCAAAGGAAATACAAAAGATTATGTATATTTCATGCATTGAATATCTTTGGTTAAATACATAAGATTATAGATTGAAATTCAATCCCAAAAATTGTTGCAATGTTATAAAATATTATATGCAAAATTTTGATAAATATAACAAATTTATGATGCAAAGAGTAAGAAAAAAATGTCCTACACATTAATAAACATTACGTAAAGTAGAGTTCTTTCATTGATGCTTATAATTTCAACTTGTAAACTTATAATGTATAAGTAACACGAAAATCATATTTGCGTGCTCTGCTTGTGACATAAAAGACATAAGAGCTTGCTTTGATTAATTTACTTTACAGTTTAACGGCAAAAAAACCTAAAATCACAACTAACAAGTAGAAAACCATTTAGCTGGAAAAAAAACAAATGGATCATGCCATGCAAAGTAAAATTGGCATCAAATGTAAAATCCCGCTCTTAGTTAACCTAAAATTATTTCAACTTTCACAAGTATTGATTAGTTGATGCATTCTCCTAATCACAAGTTACAACCAAATGTAAAATTTTATATTCAAAATACTTTATTTTCCAAATGTGAACTTTCTATAGATCATATGATAAATTGTATAATTACAAGTTATAACAACTCTTTGAGGAAGATCATCAACTTGATCAATTTAAGGCATATATGTACATTTGACAAGCTATAAACAAGAAGAAATTTAAGTTGCCAACTGAAAATGCCCAAACAACTTGCAAACAATTCTTAACTGCCTCTTAGAGCATAATATTTAATAAAATGAAAATCATCACACTAGTTCTACTAATGTTTAATGACACACATAAATCTGTATTCATGCTAAAAATCCTAAATTTTGTAATTTTGACCTATCATAATTAAATGCATATGTTGTATGGAACACTCGAACATTAAATGAAAAATGTATGATAAAAGCAGTACAAATATGCAGTCTCACTCTGCATATTTGAGTGAGAAGAAGTCTCTTTATTTGTAATATAATCATTTGCATATAAATGAAAATTTAATCTAATTATTTTTTGAAAAAGAAAATATATTTAAGCGTCTAATTTGGTTACATGTATCAAATATCTGTAAACCCTATTCAATTTTTACAAATACACGAATAATAAAATTAAATGTTAAAACAAAAAACCTATTCATAGTTTAAGCAATCATCCATTTATGAAACTATGAAACCATTGTCTTAACATTTATAAACAGGAATGAATTGTTAATGTTATGTAACTTACCTTTTATAGAACAATACCAAAGTTTACTCAGCTAGGAAAAAGATGCAATAACCTTGGTCAATCAATATTGAAATTAGTCTGGATCCTGTCACTGCCTTTTGAACCCGTACAAATAGTTATTAAATATTTAGGTACTTCCTCTCACCTAATATAATATAATTACGTTACCCAATATAATAAGAGTTATTATCCAGTCCTATGTATCATATAATGATGGATAAGTAATAAGGCATACTAAAGTAGACTTGATGAAGTGCCCAGTTCCTATAATTGAAGGTACATTGATAGATATGGATATGCATTACAGTTAGAGTTTATATGGATGTCATTATATTGAAATCAACTAGCTTTTCAAAGCTATTCAGGTTGTCGAAAATATCAGTAATTGATATCCTAATTATCTAACTTCTTCATTATTTTTGCAGCAATGATATTATATATTTAACACGGTACATGAATTCAAATAGAAATCATAGAAACACATTAGATAGTGTGTATATTTTATATGAAACATAATAAAGTTTATGCATGTTCATACGCCAATAAACATATACCGGTTTTATACATAACTTTCGATAGGTAGTATTTTGAGAGTACATAATGCTACCATTAAGATTCTTCTACAAAACAAAACAAAACATAAGATATGCCAAAGTAGAAATATCATGATAGTACAAAGTCTGAGCTTCTCCTTTTGAAAAACCTAACTCAACAAGAAAATAAGAGCCTTTATAGCAATATTTATGTATCTTATCATATCAAACTTATAATCTTAAGAATATTTAATGTTGCTCATAGATTTTTGAATATATCAAGCTTTTCTTAATATCATTGAGCTCTTCATTGATTCAAATATAGGAAAGTTGCTATCATGTGATAATCACACTAAGATGTTCTCTCTTTTTCTACCAAATAACTTTATTGTGTA
The DNA here is from genome assembly GCA_030737815.1 of Allium fistulosum. Taxonomy (NCBI): domain Eukaryota; kingdom Viridiplantae; phylum Streptophyta; class Magnoliopsida; order Asparagales; family Amaryllidaceae; genus Allium; species Allium fistulosum. The sequence continues at coordinate 386,834,486 of CM060905.1, read as the reverse complement.
AAAAATATATCCAATTACTTAAATGTAAGGTAGAGGTAATAAAATCATAGAACCCTGCCCTTCTTTGTCCAATATGTATTACATATATTACTTGCTAACAATATACATTTACCGTATATAACTATGACATGTTGTTGAGCCTTATGGTATTTTCGTGCTTTTAATTTCTAACGGTGTGAGGTTTCACTGCTAAAATATGGTAAAATAGCTCGCAGTAGAAAAGATATTTACTAGAGCAAGTAGAAAAGGCATTGACAACGATACCAGTAATGGATTGCATATTAGATTTTCTGACATGTATTACTTGTAAAAATCTCACAACCATTAAGAAGATATTAGGTATATGTAATACTAAAGAACTTTCCTAGTATTTACTAGTTTCACTTTGTAGTACGATAATAGCCAGTTAAAACTTTCTTAATAAATTGTATCACTTTAAGAGTGGCTCAGTGTTAAGTGTATGCAAGTGGACAAGTGATTGCGTGTTTAATTTTCCTCACACATAAATATTTCCAATGATCCAACTAAATTTACAAACAGATAAAAAAATGGCTACTGCTAACTAAAGGAAAAATGCAAAATTCGTGATTGATTTCACAAGACATTTCCTCATTCTATCATCAACTCGACTAGTAAAAGAAAAATATAGTAATCAGGGTTCATGTAGTAAATACAAAACATAGAACGAAAATTGAAATACCTTAACCAAATTAAGGTTTTTGCAATTACCTCGATTTGTTGATTTAGAGCCTGTGAACAAATTTCAAGGAAGTAAACATGAGCAGATTGAAAGAAGAGTGGATCGACGAAGTGGAGAGGAGCAGAATGAAGCAGAATGACAGAGAGAAGTAGCACGAGGTGGAGGAAATGTGACACTAGGAGCGAAAGGAGTTTTTTGAATAAGGGCAGAAATGTAACAATGGATTAGGGAATGAGAAAAAAACATGATGATTTTTTGGTATTGGGCAGGGAAGGCAGCAAAATTTGGTAGAGTTGAAAAAAGAAAAACCCATAAAAAGGAAATTGTAAAAATAATATTAGTTGCATTAGCACTACAATGGCTACCAACAATTGCAGCCAAAGGTAGATTTACTAGTAGTGTGTGCAAATCAAAAAAGCAAGACGATCGCAATGACACTAGTTTCATCGTCCAATTCCAAAGTCTTAAATTGACCATTTTGCCCTCTCCTTATGTTTATTTTATTTAATTAATTCAAAAATTCCACTTACTTTCGTATTATTATATCTTTAGTTTTAATTAAAATATTTCTCAAATTTTTGGATTATTACAAGCAAAGTACTTGATTATCCAAACCCAATCCATCGACACTACCTTTCTAGACACCCTACTAAATGGATAAGATTAATTAGTTAGCCCTAACATAACTAATTTAGATCACATAGGTTATTGGGCTCTGATACCACTGTTGGAACTGGGCCAGCACGCAATGGGGTAAGTGGGTAAATTTTAACACTACAAGAATCAGATCAATTTCCGACGGCTCCTGCCCGTCAGCGGCCGTCGGGAGCCGTCGGAAATAACCGCTGCAAAAAATCCATCGGTGAACAGATTTTCCGACGGCTTCCGACAGGCACCGTCGCCTGTTTTCCGATGGCCATTCGACGACTTCTAACGGTCGTCGGAAGACATGTGGACGATCACGTCGTATGCCGAAAGCCATCGGGAGCCGTCGGAAGCCATCAGAAAAATGCCGTCTCGAGCCGTCGGAAACCTTTGGTAATTTTTGGCCTACAGGCCGTCGGAAAACCTGGGTCTATTTTTCTGAATTTCTACTGCGCTTTCGCCTTCCATCCATAATCCATAAACACAATATATTTCATCCAACACAATATATCCAACTCAGATCTTCAATATGAAATCGAACCATACAAAGATAATCAAATATCAAAAAGAAATAAATCAAGCATAATTCATATAAAATCAAACCAAACTTCGCTGCCATAATTTACATACATCTAATTGTACAATATATACATCAATCCTTCACTAACTCCTCACCGTCAACTCCCAAATGTCAGAACTACTACCACCAAATGTATCAACAAACAATATACACAACATTTCAAATCCAACTCCACTAACTCAATGTATCATCCAAACTTACTAAACAATGACACAAAACGAAAAAAAAAACATACCTATCACTCCAGTCAATCAGATCCAGAACCTCCCGAACCAGCAGAGGATGGAAAGCGGCCACCATACTGCTGCATGTACTCAGCAATACGCTGATCTAGCAGCTGTGTCATTTCGATGGCCTGGCAACGGTTCTGCTCTTCCAGCTGCGCCACCGTAGCTCTCAACTCTTCGATCTCTGCTAGATCGATATCAGCTCTGGCCGTTTGGCTGGCTCTCCTTTGTGTGCTGGCCTGCAACACTTATTTAATTTAGCCTATAATCTTACTATCAAAGTTACAACATAATGTGTTAATTGTTATATCTATAAACTTGTTACTGAAACTAAAGCGATGTGAAGTTCTTTAGAACTAAAAGGTTATTAAATTGTTATATCTTAATATATTATTCATTACAACTTGATTGCCAAAGCCGTAGCTCTTGTTCCGTGATGGTGGATCCATGACTGACTCAAAAATAACGTCCTCCTCATCCGTTGTCAGCTGCTCTCGACCGGTATCCTCCAGGAGTTTCTGGCGTTGTTCCATAAACCTTGCCTGCATGAACAAATAAAAATGCAGTTAAAATTAATATCATGGTATCTTAATTCATGATACTTTAACAATTAAAACAATTACTAATAGTACATAAACTAAAATATGCTTACATGGCTCTTTCTTGATTTATCGTCGTGCCATGTATATGAAACTGTCTCGTTCGGATTTATATGCTCGACGGCATGAATACGGGTAAACACATTCATATACGACACGAAACCCTGCGCCTCAGCTTCCTGAAATTGATCATTATGTACCGTTATTGTATATTTAAAATTATATAGCATAATAACTATTTACAATTCACATTTAATAAATTTACCAACTCATGGTGATATTGTTGTAATGACTTTGACCCTCCTCGATGAGTGACGAGATTTTTATTCTCCTGTACATTTAAATTTAATATATTATTTACTTACCAAATATTTTTTGATATTTACATACCAATCAAATAATTAATAAAATTTTAGTACACTTACCTTCGTCTCGTCACTATCCCAATGTGCTAGTCACCCTTCACACACACTCGTCCACATCCAGTTTGGCTTCTTCCATTTATGTTTCACTGTTGACATGGAATCCCTGTAGTTCTTCCTCATCTTCTGCATCCAGTAATGTCGTACCAGCTGCAGGTCATCTGATTGTATGTCCACTGCGGCCTGCGTTTCATGATAAACAAGCAACCAAAAATTAAACAATAAATAAGCAACAAAAAAATTAAGAATGGAAAACATAAGATTATACTTACAATGAAATCCTGCCAAATACACTCCAAGATGTGGGGAGGGATATTATCCCACTTCGGCCAACAAGCCGACATCCTACTCTTGTACGACTCTCTCGAAACTGATAGAACTACAGCTGATGGCTGTAGCTCAAACCCCCGTTGTTAAATATGATACAGATTAGTATATCGTACACAAAATATTTAAGATGCTGAAAAATGTTTGATACTTACCCCCTCCGCTCTAGGTACTAGAGACACAACAGGTCGCTGTGGCGGTTGTGATGGACCGCTGCCATCGTCTCCTGAAGAATGGGAAGAACTCCTCCTTCTGGACGACATGATATCTGTCACAGACACATCATTTTAAAGAGAACAATAACATGATAATGAAATATATTTTATATTTAAATGACAGAAATGATATAAAGAACATAAAGTGCAAAGTATACCCGATTTAGATCGGGTCTCATATTCTGACGATAAGCGGAATACATTGCATTTTTAACATAAATTGCTAAATAAATGACAGAAATGGTAATGACATAAAAGATGTAAATGACGATAAGCAGATTCAATTTCATAAATAACATAAATTGCATAACTAGCAAAATAAATCTCATCAATTACATCAATTTCGTAATACACCAAGAATTCAACATAAGTACATTAAATGCATAATTACAACAATTGCATAATCACATCAGTTGCATAATTACATAACTAGCAAAATAAATCTCATCATTTACATCAATCCTCATCATCTTCTGATTCAGATTCGGTCTCATATTCTACGTTATTTTTCTCCCTATTCTTGAATGCTTCCACCAAAACGTTTGATTCATCGTTCAGAGTTCCAAAATCAGTACGATCATTTGTAATTATTATTTCGTTGCTTTGCTCAAGATCTTCCTAATAAGCTTGTTCGTCCGGAATATTCTTCACATCAAACGTAAATCTTACCTTTGTTTTAAAAACTGCCGACCAATCTGCTTTATCTCTTTTTAGAGACGGATAAGGAGCGTAATAAACTTGCAATGCTTGTTTCGCTAGTACAAAAGGATCGTACTTGTGATAATGTGATGTGTGCTTTATTTCAATAAGATTATAATCCTTATGCATATTAATTCTAGAACTTGGAACATTGCTAAACCATTTGCATCTAAACAGAAACACCTCCTCCGTGGGTCATGAGAAAGATGTCAGTTGCAAACTTTGTGTTAAAACGCCATAAAAATCATTTATGTGATTTTCTGGATCATTACTACCTTTAACAAATACACATGTATTATTATTATTTTTTTGCACCGTATTCTTTGGTGTTAAATTTATATCCATTGACGAAATATATTGGATATGTCTTGACATTTCTTTTTGGTCCCAACGCAAGATGTTTCAAACCTTCGTCAACCACACAATTTCTCGGTTCATAAGCGTACTTTGAAAACCAATCAGAAAATTCTTTACTGAGATCTCCGTGCGGATGTTCACTTTCATAAATACTGCATATATGAATAAAATATTGCATTAAATTCTACATGCGCATGCATTATGGAAATGAATAAATAACAAATTATTATTTTAGATTACCTAACAAATGGTGCAACCTCAGTACAATTTAGAAGAATATAAGTATGTGCTACATGAAGATCTCTATCGTCTAACCATACTTCATACATATTTCCCAGAAGGTCGACCATGTTGTCTAAAAATAAATAACATTGTTTGAGAGGACTCTTGTTCGTCGCCTTCGTCATTACGAGGAACACTTTCAAATGATATGTTCACATGGTCACTGAAATATTGAGAGAAAAAGAACGAAGCTTCTTCTTCGATGTAAGATTTACATACTTCAACTCGTGCTTTTTGCCTTACTTTTTTCTTCGGATGATTCAAGTATCTATGCAAAATTAATTTACATTAACTTTAACTTCCGAATATAATTAAATTAATAGGTAACATATTACATACCTCTCAAATGAATACATCCATCCATATTGCACAAAACCTCGTAGTCGTGCTTTAGATGGGAGATGAACAGGTAAATGTTCCATTACATTAAAAAAACCCGGTGGAAATATTTTCTCCAATTTGCAGAGTAATATAGGAATATCTTCTTCAAGTTTACGTAAACGTTGCACTTTTAAAGTAGTCGAACAAAGCTCTTTGTAAAACAGACTAAGCTTCATTATTACCTTCCAAACTTTTAACGGCAATAGTTCTTTGAATAGAACGGCTAATAAATTTTTCATCATTATGTGATAGTCGTGGTTTTTCATTCCGCTCAATCTACCATTTTTAAAGTCAACACATCTACGAAGATTTGATGAAATCCCATCAGAAAATCTTAATCCTTCCACCTATTTTAACACAACTTTAACTTAATTATTATCTAACTCGTAACATGCTTTGGGTTTTTTACTGTCATTTGGTTTCATATGAAGCTCGGGACATTTGCATAATTCTTGTATATCGCGTCTTGATTTCACATCGTCCTTAGTCTTCCCCTTGACATTCAAAATTGTGTTAAAAACATTGTCAAAGACATTTTTCTCATTATGCATCACATCAATATAATGACGAAGCAGAAGATGTTTCCAATAAGGCAACTTCCAAAATATACTTTGTTTGCACCAATTATGAATAGTCGATTCGCTTGCAATTTCTGTTTGCACTCCAGTTTCATATATCTTTGGATAGTCCCTTACAAGTTCGTATATGTCTTCGTTTGACCATATCGTTGGTGGTTGTTTGGTTTCTACTCTAATAGCTAAAAGGTTTTTCTTGTCTCCTCTGAAGGGACGATTGACATGGAGAAAACATCGATGACAGTCAAACCATGAAATTTTCTTACCATTCGATAAAGAAAACACCCGTGTTTCTTTCATGCAATATGGACATGCTAGACGACCGGATGTACTCCATCATAAAAGCATTGCATAAGCAGGAAAATCATTTATAGTCCACAATAAAGAAGCAAACATACAAAAAAATTCTTTGAAACGTCGTATGTTTCTACTCCTTTGTTCCTAACTCCTCAATCAACAGTTGCAAATAAACATCGATTTCTTATGTCGGATCATCGGGGCCAGTAACGATAACAGCAAGAAACATATATCTTGTTCTCATACACATCCACGGAGGTAAATTATAAGGTGTGATGATAATGAGACAAGATTAATATTTAGCACCAAATTGAGAAAATGGTGAAAAACCATTCGTACATAATCCAAGTCTAACATTACGACTCTCCGTTGCAAAATTGGGATAAGTTTTGTCGAAATACTTCTGTGCTTCTCCATCGGCTGGATGTGTCAACGTACCCTCTTCCTCTGTTCTCACACTATGCCATCTCATATGAGATACAGTTACAGAAGATGCGTATAATCTTTGAAGCCTAGATGTGATGGGCAAATAATGCATACGTTTGTATGGAACTTCCTTTCCCTTCTTTTTTCTTAGTTTGTACCTTTTCTCGTTACATATTCTGCACTTTCTAAGAGTGATGTCCTCTTTTCAAAACAACATGCAGCCATTTAAATATGTATCTATTTTCTAATAAGGTAACCAAAAGCCGACATAAGTTTTTTAACTTCATAGTGATTTTCGCACATTAAATTATCGGGCGGCATATGTCTTTTTGCAGCTTGTACAACGGCTGTAAATCCGGCTTTGGTGATATTGTATTTTGACTTCATCGCAATGTATTATATGGTTACTGATAGCTGGGTGCCGATTTTACAACCATCTCAAAGAGGTTTCTTAGCAGCATCCAGTAAATCATAAATTTTTTTGCTTCAATATTTAGTTCTTCAACATTTTCATCATCGTTGTCAACTTTAACTGTATGGAACATTGATCATGTTGCATCTTCAACCATATTTTCTACACGGTTCGTCATAACAATTTCATTACCAGCAATGTCTAATTCAGACTCTGCAGAATTATTTGCTACAACTTCTCCATAACGATCCCAAACATAATACTCCGGCACGAAACCGTTTTTGCACAAATGGACTTTCACAATATCGGGTAACAAATACTTCAAATGTTTACACCTACTACACGGACAACGAATTTCTACATCGTTTCCATTATTACTTAAAGTAAATTCAACAAATACGTTTATACCATTATAAAAATCTTCTTTACCCCCTTCTTTGATAAATCCATCTCCTTCGATCAACAAAATAATCGATCATTTTTCCTATTTGAAAAAATATTCACAAATTCAAAAATAAATATTGATCATATTACAAATTCACATTTTATTTTTCAATGTAACGATACAAAAACTTATACGCATCAATTTTACCCCAAGAATACAACATAGAAATGTTGGTTTATGGTTATCTTTTTTTCTAGTTAGTCATCCTACTTCCCATTACAAACACAGTAAACACTTACATTTCATACATTATTTCGTTTTAAATGATTCAACAAAATTTCAACAGCATTCCCTTTTGTGTCCTTGCATTGTACACAAATGCGTGTACGCAGGAAACAAAAAAGAAAAGTGACGGTGAATTTTTGTGAACCGTTTGAAACGAAATAATGTGCGAAATGTAATTGTTTACTCTGTTTATAACTTGTCTAATACAGGGACAAATCCAATGAGTATTGTATCAAATGAATATAAATTTCCGTTTTGTAACAAAAACGACTATTTATATAACGATCATGTACAACACCTGTCGGACGGGGTCAAAAACTCTCTAAGGGACGAAAAAAAGTAGTTCATAAAAAAGAATATATATTTACTAACTTTATACATTTCAAAAAATTATTAATTTACCACATTTGTTCCACGTATTTATCGAATAAGGTTGTTTTAATATTGTTGTCATTTTCCAATATAGTCAAAAAAAATTAGACTCGTGCATTCATTATTGTTATAAAAGTCAAGATGTTATACAACTCATGTCTTATTCCAATTAACACAATACAATGGTAGAAACAACACATATACAATGGTTTACATATACACACACAATCACAAATTATACACACTCTTTAAAATTTCATGATAACATATGAAATAGGTATACCATGGGATGCTATAAACCATTATTACGCTATTGGAAACAATTGCATTCACTAATTAGCCCTAATTTATCAACTTACGCAAATCTAGATTTAGGGTAAAAAAATAGATTTTTGGTGAAAATAAGAGATTATACCTGAGATTAAGAGTAATAGAGTTTGATTAGGCAGCTGTGGAGGATCCGGAAGCTCAAAATTGGAGATTGGAAGCTTGGAGGAGGGATTTGGGGGTATTTTGATAAAAACTTTCATGTTGAGAATGAGGAAGAAGAAGGCTCGGCTGAGCCCTGTAATTCGCGAATTTCCGACGGCTTCCGACGGCCGCCGGTGGCCCGTTGGAAGCCGTCGGAAATTAGCTGTCGAAAGCCGTGGCTACATGATGTCAGAATATTAGCCTTTTCTAGTAGTGCAAAAATGTTTCTCCCACTTGGATCTTATTTGGCCTATGAAGTATAAATTTATTTAGATTATTCAAATTTGTTTTAAATAAAATCAATATTTTATTTTATTTACAAATAAAGCTATATCTATTGTTAAGTTTATATTATATAATATATAATATGTATATCATATACACATAAGTGTATGCATGCGCGTGCAACATAAATGTTGTACATGGTGTAGCATGTCTGTGTATAACTATTGGGTTTACACTGCAACGGATATACTAGCCATCTGTGTACATGTGTGCTGTAAATATGTGTATATATACATATAAATGATATATGTATGTATGTATGTATGTTATGTATATTATAAAACACTACTTATAAATGTAAAATTTATATTATATATATTTATGTGTATGTATGTATGTATGTATAATTACCATGTAAAATAATTCTAAATTTTAATATAATAATTTATAATTTTAAAGTCGGATTAAAATTAAGATTTTATGTTTTAAATCTAGATCTACACAATTTCAAACTTAATTTAATAAATTAAGTTTAAATATATCTATATATAATTCAAAATATAAAAATAAAAATTTATTTTATTTTAAACATGTACATATAAAATTATGTTTGTGTGTATATGTTAGAATAATGTTTAAATATTATACACACACACACATATAAATATGTTAACAGAATAATTATATATATATATATATATTCACAAATATACTTTCGACCATATGATGTTTTCTTTTTCGATTTTAATTTCTTTTTGAACTTTGATTTAGTTCCCAAAACCTTACTTTTGTTTTCAAAATCTTATATTAAGTTATAAAGTGCTTAGTATGTAAAAACTAAGAAGTTTAAAGTCATTTGTTATATTAAACAAGTTTTGAAAATTACAAGTCGTGTAGCGATAGTCGCTATAAATGCAGTTCGTGAAAACAAACTCTTTTTGGAATCTAAAATGTTTTCACTTAAGTATCTTTTTGAAAAGTGTTTTGAAAACAAATTTTAAGTAATAAAAGTAATTATTAAATTAATTAATTATTTATTTATTTAATGATTGATTAATTAATTAATTAAATTAAGATAATTAGTACTTAATCATTAGTTAACAAAAGTAATTAATACTTAAGTGTAAATCAATCAAGTTAATTATAATCAGTGAATTAATTAAAGTTGATTATTATTTAATTATTAATTAGGGATTGTAATTAGGGATTGATTGTTATATAATTATTTATTTAAGATTAATCTTTAATTAATTATAAAGGGTTTAATTATTAATTAATTTCTAATTAGGTTAAATTAAATTAAGATTTAATTAAGTTTTGAATTATTATTTAATAATGGTTTAATTTATTAGTTAATTATTAATTAAAGATCAATTATGGTTTAATTATTTATTAAATGATTAACTATTATTTAATTATTTATTTAAAGGATAATTATTATTTAATCATTTATTTTAAAAGTTAGTTATTGTTTAATTAAAAATTAAAGAATAAATTATTATTAAATGAGGAGTTAAATGTTATTTAATTATTAAATAAAGGTTTTAAATTCTAAAATCGTTTATTTCTAAATATCGGTTTTGTTTAAAAGCATTCTCTTTTTTCAAAAGTGTTTTATATTGACCGTCCGCTTTTATTAATAAAACAAAACTAAAATTACAAGATAAAAATAGGGTTAAAAGAGAGAAATAACAAAAACATAAAAAGCTTAGAAACGGCCAATAATAAAAATACAATTAATGCTTCAGAGAAGCATTAAGTCATATTTAAACCCTATTTGCACGCTATGTATTGATAATCTACCGAAACAGGAAGGCTAGTACCCTTGAAATGTCTTTATTTTCTTTCCTCCCATATAAATGCATCAGCAAATCTCCATCTGGTAGATTTAAATATCATAATCCATTAAGTAACATGATCTCTAGCCGGGCATGGGCATTGTGATTCAATACTCGTTTCCATAAGTTATCCATGTACATACAACTGAAGAACAAATGTCCTATATTCTCTATTGCATGAGTACACAGAGGACAGATAAAGCTGTTGATGATCTGTTTACGAAGAAGGTTGTCTTGCGTGTGAACAACATTGTTGATGATCTTCCATAGTAAAAGATTTTCCTTAGGTTTTGAGCCTGATTTCCGTATTCTAGTATACCATGGGAATATACTATGATTCCGACCCTTGAGTAAAGTATTGTATACAGAGGAAATTGAGTGCTTGCTTTTGCTTTTCCATTGTATGTTGACATCAGAAACAGGAGTGAAACTATTTTGAATAGAGCGCCATGAAGTTATCATAGCAGTAGAGCTGACATGAGGCAGGATTATAGAATTATCATGTCAATACTCCTCAGCAAGAGTTGCCTTAGGGATTCCAATATTACTTCGCAAATTATATTCTATAAAGGAAGAAAGAATAATCCCAGTTTTTCTCCATAGAGAATGCCAAAAGGATTCTAAAGGTTGCATATGATCATGGGTAGATATATTGCTCTAAGCTTTAAAATGCTTCTCCAGTAGAAACTGAGCCCAATGGGATATCCATTGTCCAGAAATTCCTATTTTTCAAGTTGTATTACCGATTCCATAATGCCTGCAAGCTATTACTTTTATTAAGTATAAGATTAACATAGTGTGAAGTTGCCGCCTAATTCCATAATTTTAAATTGATAATGCCAAGACCACATTCCTGTAAGGAATTTGGAGTCTTTTGTAAGCAATAGGGATGAGTTTCCTTGAGTGATTAAAAGCCCTATTCAGCATTGAGATTAATATACTGGAGATAATGAATATACTGAAGTAATAAGTGCACATGGCTATAGTTATATTTTTCATTGTCACTAATCTGGCTGCTTGAGATAATTTATTGCTTGGCGTTACATTTAGTTTAGAAGTTATCTTTTCATATAGAGGCAAGCACTGAGCTGTGAAGATTCTAGCCGTACACATGGGAGCTCCAAGATAGAAGGCTTTAGGGTCTATAGGTTGCAAACCAGACAGAGTTAAGATTGCATTAACTTCATTCATTGCAAAACCAGCAATTCCTATTTGAGATTTATGCCTATTAATGTTCAATCTAGTTATGTTTTTAAAGCAGTCCAGAGCTTTGAAAGTGTTAGATATAAAGTTTGTTGTTGGTTTAGTAATCAATAACAAGTCATCAACAAACAATAATGCAGACATTTTGTGTTCCTTACACTTAGGATGCTTCTCAATTAGCTTGTCTGAGATTTGTTGATTGATAAGGCTTGCTAACACTTCCATCACTGATATAAACAAGCAGGAGGAGATAGGGTCTCCCTATCTAATACCCTTATGAAATTTGAAGTATACAAAGCATTCTCTATTTAAAGAAAGTAAAATTTTGATAGTTGAGATGCACTTGTATAATCAAGCTAAAAAAGGTAAAGGAAAAATCATTTTAGACATTATAGAGATGATTGCATTCCAATTGAAAGTGTTATACGCTTTTTGGATATCAAGCTTGAGGAAACATCTAGGAGAGATAATTTTCCTATTATACCCTTTCATGAGCTCCTAAGATAGGAATATATTTTTAGTTATGGATCTTTTAGGAAGAAAGCCTGTTTGACTGATTGAGATAATTTCATTCAGGCTGTTCTTCATTCTATTAGATAGGATTTTAGCTATGCATTTTTAAGTCACATTACAACAAGCTATGGGTTTGAACTTGGAGACATCCTAAGGGAGATCAATTTTAGGGATAAGAGCAAGCCTAGTATGATTAATGCCATTGAGCATGACATAGTTTAAGAAAATAAGATAGCTTTACAAATGTCCACTTTGATGATGCTCCAAGCTACTTGAAAGAAGAAAGATGTGAAACTATCAGGGCCAGGAGAGTTGATTGTTTCATATCAAAAATAGCTTCAGAGATTTCTTTGTGAGTAATTTGTTTGGTCATTGTATCAGCTTTCTCATCGGAGATAGCATTTAGATGAATATGGTGTAAGGGAGAAAGATCGGGGGGGGGGGGGGTTAACATTTTCTGAAAACATATGAGTATAATATGATAAAAAAGCTTCCTTAATACCTGCCTGGGAAGTAGTTCGAAATCCATGCTGATCTTTTATTGTGTGTATGATAGTGTTAGCCTTCTTAAGCTTTATAGAATTTTGGAAAATTTGGGAGTTTCTATTTCCACCTTCTATCCATAAATTCCTCTTCTTCTGCTTGTACATTTCCAGCTCCATTTTGATTGCCGCAGTCAGTTAAGTGGATAGCATATGCTCTTTATTTGAGATTTCTATATTACTAGTGTTTATTTTCATAAGTTGTTGCTAAGATTGTAGCTCTCTCTGATCTTGCTTGATAATGGATTGCCCTTGCCAAATTTTTGTTTTGACCATTCTCTTAACTTGTTTTTAGTGTGCTTTAATTTGGTTTGAAGAACATACATGGGATTCTCATACACAGTTGTGCTCCAAACCTGTTCTATAATAGATAAAAATTAAACTTCTTTAGTCCAAGAATTAAAAAAATTAAAACATGAGGGTCCTTTTACTTCTGCCATGCCCTCTGTCAAACTGATTAGACTGTGATATGAGAGAGAAGGAGATTAAAAGTTAGAAATAAACTGAGGCCAAATGATAAACATATACTAACTATAAATATAATATAATAAACAATTGTATATACATACAAAAATTAAAATATGGATTATTAACTTCACCAAAGCCTAGATATAATGCCTTGAGATGTTGAATCTGATCACTCCTTGAATCGATATCATAGCCTTCAGTGAGAGCTACCAGTCTGACTGTAGCTACCACAGGTGTTTGATTTTGATTTAATTTGATAGTTTAGAAGCTTGAACTAGAGGAGGAGAGGGACTTGGTTGGCTAGCCTGGTTAGGAGGGAACAAAACGAGAGTAATAAAAAGTGAGGGTTGGAGGTGATTAAATAGCTAAGATCTCAAGGAGTGAAAAGAAGGTCTAGATCCTATTTTTACTCTTACAACATAACTTCCTTATGAATTCAAAATTCCATCCCTTTTTTCCTTGATATGGCCAGACATCCCATGGTCCATTATGGGCCTCGAACTCGCTTCAAGCCCATCAATCAAACTCGCTTAAATCTAATTTAAATGCGTATCTTTATCGTAAATCGATACATGTGTTCATAACTATTATATACACACTATTTAATATTGATCAATACAAATTAAATAAAATTATAATTAATATTTCACAAATATTAATTAATTAATAACAACAATAATTAATTAAATTAGGTGGTAATAGGAGTTGATGCGAAAAATGGCACCAACACCCAAATATCATATGTAAGCACTAAAATGTAGAGATCCAACTCAAACAAGCTAAAACAACAAGAAAGTAAAATGGGACACAATTATTTTATAGTGGTTGGGCAAAATCTCTGGCCTACGTCCACTTTAATCTTTGTTATTAGTTGTTTTCTCTCTGGATTACAACTAGTTTTATCAGATCTATCACAATCTAGTGGATCTCACATTTACAATGGGGTTTTGAGAGTATATTTGAGGAAGGAGATAAGAGTGAAGAAGATGCAAAATCCAAAACCCCTCTTCAATTGCTATAGGGCTGGTATTTATAGAGAAACTCGGGAGTAGACTCAGGAGCCCACATAGAATAAAGTCCAGATGTAAGTCCCAGTGTACATGAAGAAGCACGCCAACCCAAAGTCCAAAGAAGACCTCTCGGCACCAAGAGGTTCCTCTCGCTACCGAGAGCTTTTTGTTGGTGAAAACCCACTCTTTCACTTGCCTTGCCTTTCTATCTTTGATTCGATGCACTTCGAACTCTTTTCCTTGAAGGTTTAGCTCTTTCTGATGTTTTCACTTGATATCGCTTATTCTATTCTTCTTTCTTTGTGTTCTTCTCATCAATCTTGAGAATTGCTTATCTATTCTCCAGAAAAAGCACTTAAGGATGAGTGGTTAGAGTAGAGTATGAAGTGTGTGTGGTTTATAGTGCAAAAGTAAGAGGAAAAACCTCTTGAAACCGAGAGGAAACCTCGACTGGTTTCCTTAGATCCAAAAGCGATGGTTTTTCTTGAGTTCCTTCTTTTGTCCTTCTAATCGTGTTTCCAAGTTCGTGACTCATCTCGTCTTCATTTTGGCTTTCAATTTTTGATTTGAAATCTGCTTGGTTAAAAAAGGGTTAACATTGCCCCTGCAAAGTATGCCTTTTGAATGTAAGGCGTGCTTCGCAAGAACAAGTTTTAACAGCAGTCGGTCTTCGATAGTTTAACCCTTCGACCATCCATTAATTTCAATCTTGGTGAATCGTCCAATTCCTTCGGATTCCTCTGCGAACCAAAGGTCGTTCTAGACCTACCTGTCCTTGCTTAAGTATCAGCCACGAATCATGATCAGTTTGTCCCTTATCCAGAGGTATCATATTGAATATCCAAATCGTCCCATGTTCACCTAGGTCTTATCCATTTTGCTCTAATTGCAAAGTGTTCAAATCCTTTTATCAAGTCAACATCCGTTCTAGGGTTCGACCTCTCCGAATCGTTTAATATCCTATCTAAGGTTCGATCTCTTTAGATCGTTTAGCATCCAATCTAGGGTTCAATCTCCTTGGATCGTTTAACATCTAATATAGGATTCGATCACTCCAGATCGTTTGTCATCCAATCTAGGATTCAATCTCTTCGAATCGTTTATTATCCAATTTGGGGTTCGATCTCTCCGGATCCTTACTGAGCCCAGTATGCTCGTTTTCTGGCAAGAGGACTCAACGACCAAGCAAGCCCATCCACTCACTCTCCGATGAGGGGGCTTACATTTGATCTCTCTAGATCCTAGATGATCACAATCCACTCGCTCTTTGATGAGGGGACTCTATGACAAGCAAGTCCATCCACCTACTCTCTGGTTAGGGGACTTACTTCTTGTGGTCACCACCTCGTCTCTCCAAACGAGACTACCACAATCAATATCATTCATCATGTTTAAGTGGATTTCGAAAATCAAATATTAAAATCAAAGCAAACAAGCAAACAAAATCCTAATTATCCATCTCAGACATCCAACTCAAAGCATGCTTAGAGACCGATCGAGATCCCATACACATGTAAGCAGTTTGAGATTATTATTATCTTATATATTCATCTCAGGCATCCAACTCAGAGCGTGCCTAAAGACCAATCAAGAGCTCGTACACGTGTAAGTGGTCCGAGATTATTATTGTCTTAAAATAGAAAGTAAAGTGCGAAAAATGAACCTGACTCTTGTCCATCCTGATAATGGGGTCATCATCCTCGACCCAGATCCCTGGTCGTTCCTTGATTCATTCGCTGTAGATGGTGGCTACTCCGACTGCACCATCACGGTTCGGTTCCTAACATACTGTTGTAGTTGGTTGCTCCAGACCAGTTCTTCTATCAAAACATGAAGGTGTAGGCACTTGTTCATTTCATGCCCATCGAACTCATGAAAGATGTAAAACTTAACCTTCTCTCCCGATCAGTGGCTTCTCTCTTAGCTGGTTTTCGGTAAGGGATCTACCCCCTAGTATCTAGGTATATCCTCTTTAGGGTTTCAGTCGGATCGGTGTAGAAAGAGAACTTTGATTCCCTCCTTTATCATTTTGGTTCTCCGAAGTCGTTATTAGCTTTTCGTTTCCTCTTGTCTTTTCCATGTCCTACTCTGGGCAGTCCTCCGCCATCCACAACATTAATATTAACATCATCAGCCTTAGCATCCTCTTGTCGTAGATACATTTTAGCTTCATTGTAAAACTCTAAGGGATCCATTGGTGGATCACTTTCTAATGCAATTTTGAAGTCGGTCTAACTTGCGACTCCAAACACTATCGCTTTTAAGATTATCGATAGATCCGGCTTGTCGACTACGACGGTTGTCACGTTAGACCTAGTCAAATAGCTTCTTAAGATCTCCTTAAACCTTTTCTTTATGCTTGATAGCATCGTCACGTTCTTTGGTCGAGAGATGCGAACTCTGAACTGTCTCAAGAACCTATTCACTAAGCCGGTCAATGTGCTTGTGAACCCATTCTCCAGCTGTCTGAACCGCATCACTGCTAAATCGGTTAGAATAATGGGAAGCACTGCCTCATTACCTCCTCAGAAGCACCCAACACCTCCATATGTCGGATGTATCTCATTAGATGAACTATTGGATCCTTTGCCCATCGTGCATTTCCAACGTTGGAAGCTTGAAATCTGGAGGATTACTCGCATTTTGGATGTTAACGGTAAATGGATTCCTCCTTACATCCTCCAAACTCTGGTCTGGAGGTCCACCTCTAACTTTATTTCTTATTATCTTAGCGGTTTGGCTGTTGTCGTCTAACAGAAGTCTTTGACCACTAGCTACATTCTACCCGTTGCTCTTGTGAGGGAATTCCGACACATATTCTTGCATATTCTCTCTGGTTGCACGCCTAGGTTTTGATCTGCACCTCTGCTTTTATTTTTTCCTCCATTCCTATGGGGAAGTTTCACATATTCCTTTGGTTGTTGTGCACTTGTGTCCTGTCTTGCATTTTTGGCTCCAGCACCATTCGTTCTTGGCATCCCAACTTGCCCTAAGTCCAACCCAATCATTGCCCCCGAGTAAAATCCTCTCGGTACTAAGAGGATTCTAGTCGGCACTGAGTGGTCTTAGTCGTGAGGGCACCGTTCTAGTTTGTTCTACTCCAACTCCAGATGTTCCTGCATTAGTTCCTGGTCCTTGGTTCTGAATTGCAACAGCTCTAGCCATTCTTTATTATTCCATCCTTTGGAAAAATCCTTCTAGCATTTCCCGTTGTCGAGCAATTATTCCATCTTGAATTTCTTTCTTCATTCTCTCTATCTCCTCTCTGGTCATGTAGATGGAATGATTAGAATTTAATGACACCTCCTGGCTGCCCCCATGTTCTAGTTGACTTCCTCCAATCGTAAATCTTGTGATATGCCTCTTCATCTTCTATAAACTTCATACCAAAGCTTTAGGTTATGAAACCTAGCTCTTTCTCGGTGAAAGTACCAAAATGTTGACGCCAAAATGACATGAATACCCAAATATCAGATGAAAGCACCAAAATGTAGAGATCCAATGCAAACAAGCAAAAACAATAAGAAAGTAAAAGGAGTCACAAGAATTTTTATAGTGGTTGGGAAAATTCTCCAGCCTACCTCCACTTTAATCTTTGCTATTAGTTGTTTTCTCTCCAGATTACAACTAGTTTTATCAAATCTGGCCATTTTCTAGTGGATCTCAGATTTACAATGGGTTTCCTAAAGTATATTTGAGGAAGGAGATAAGAGTGAAGAAGATGCATAGTTCAGATCCCCTCTTCAGTTGCTATAGGGCTGGTATTTATAGAGAAACTAATGAGTAGACTCAGGAACCCACGTAGAATAAAGTCCAGATGCAAGTCTCGGTGTAAAGAAAAAAGCACGCTGGCCCAAAGTCTAATGAAGACCTCTTGGTAGTGAGAGGTTCCTCTCGCTATCAAGAGCTTTTTGTTGGTGAAAACCCAACTCTTTCACTTGCCTTGCCTTTCTATCTTTAATTCGATGCACCTCGAACTCTTTTCATTGAAGGTTTAGCTCTTTCTGATTATTCACTTGATATCGCTTGTTCTATTCTGCTTTCTTTGCTTTCTTCTCATCAATCTTGAGAATTGCTTGGCTATTCTCTGAGAAAGCACTTGAAGATGAGTGATTGGAGTAGAGTATGAAGTGTACCGACTAGTTTCCTTAGCTCCAGAAACGATGGTTTTTTTAGTTCCGTTCCTTTGTCCTTCTGATTGTGTTTCCAAGTTTATGATTCATCTCGTCTTCGTTTTGGCCTTCTAATTCTGATTTGAAATCTTCTTGGTCAAAAAACGGGTTAACAATTGGAGTATTCAACATTTCGGTAATATGACTCTTAGGTGTAAATTTGACCAGCGATTAATATCGAACAATTTAAATATTAACGTTCACACGTCACTTAGCAGATGGTATGACATTATGGCCAAATTTATCGCTTAATTAGTTTTGGTAAAATCTAATTTTATTTTATTAAGCTTTACCTGGTAGTGACAACTATTTACACCAATTATCTTCTTCAAAATTATATCACATTAGGAGTTATAGAATTTAATAATGGTCAACATTCTAATATCATCCATATTCAATTTTATAGTCTAAACACAAAGTCTTTGGTTGAATAATAACAATTATTATTAACCAAACTACTCTAGCCAAAAAATTTCACTTTGAGTTTACTTCAATTAAGTGTGATACTAACCTCGTATAATTGAGAAGACGAATCCTCTCCTGAATAATGTTTCACTTCCAATTCTTCCTCTTGACTCAACTCTAAACATTTGATGGATGCCGTACCATGGTTTAACTATAATCAAAGTGAAGCTTTCATATTGAAGATCAGCAGTATTCTCAAGTCAATAGAACTGTGTAATATTGTTACATCAATATTTTCTGTTTGACCTTAGTTATATTAACCAACAAAAAACTATCGAGTGAGTCATTCCATATTTATCCAATAGCCATCAGTTTTTATTTACTAGGTTCCCCTAACAGTTAAGAGTAGTATACTGCCTATCATTTGGAGAGCGTTACGTACTCTAGTCTCAACGGATGCATCAATATCTAGTCTCGATTCATCTTGACTAGGAATATTTAAAATGATGTGTTTATAAAATTGTGATAAAATACTCATGATTACGACATTTGTAATTACTATCACAACACACCATTTATGGATTTTCTGTTAAATACACTTAAATTAAATACCTAATTAATTATAATATATTACAACAAGTATATAACAGAAAGATAACACATGTATTGCAAACGAGAATTGATTAAATAGTTAATCATTTACAATAAATTATAAAATTGCCCCAATGGCATGCCCCTAACTCATCGTTATCCACATTGAAGTCCTACTATATTCTCGAGTTGGGGGTAACTCTGTAACAATGTCACACCAAGATTCCTATTTGATCTCATTGTTATCAACCAATAGTAAACTCTGAGATAAGTCATTCCATAGTTATCAAAGACCTACGAGTATGTAACCCCGTGGTACCCCAGCAACCATGAATAATACACTATCCAAAATTTATAGAGCATTACAGACTCTGCTAGGGCTATTACGGTTGAATCGCTCAACCGTTCAACCATACCAACCGTTCATGCGGTTACCATCTATAACGGTAACGGTTGAAAATTTTGAAAACTGCGGTTAACCATACCAACCGTAAATGATTGTTTTGTGTAATATTTAACATTAAAGTATAAAAATTAGTAATTTAAGTTAAAGAAATAGCATGTACATTAATAATATGTGTCTTAATGAACTAATAACATGTGCATACATTTATAAACAAATAAATAAATTTGCAAAAAAACAGTTAGAGCTATATCAATTTATCATCACAATGCATATAATTGAAAATATATGTACGACATGCTTCAAAATTGAAAATACGACGGTTAACCGTCATAGGCGGTTGCGGTAACGGTTATAAGAATTTATAACCGTCAACAACGGTTACGGTTGGTGATAATAGCGACGGTTACCGCAACCGTAACACCCCTAGACTCTGCTGCTCAACTGATGTACCGATATCCTTTTGAAATATGTTGACCAGGAATTTTAAAACAAAATGTTATTTTATTTTGTGATTAGTTACGCACGATTGCAACTGTTTGCAACTATAATCACATAATATTTTATTCAAGTATTTTCTTATTAATAAACTTTAATTAATTACTTAATTTATTTACATCATAATATAACAAATTATATAAAAGAAAACAAATAACTTATTACGAACAAGACTGATTATATAGTTAGATATATGTAACAAATTACATAATTGCATTTACGATATACTACTAAACCTCTCATACAGTTCTACAAAACGACATGGGAGTGTTTCCCATTTTTTGGCAAATGAACGAATATTTCAATTTGTGTGCCTAATTCACATCAGTAAAAATGGCGAAAGTAGGTTTTTATCTAAATATAATTATAAACAATTCACGTAATAAAAGAAATATATGTAAAAAAAAAATCACAAAACATTTAATTTAGGATTTTTTTTCCTTTCACTTTAGCCCTTTTTTCAAACTTAATATGTAAATAGCCTTATTTCAAAACTAACTTCACTTGTAGCCCTGCTTTGAAATGAGGCTATTAGTGTAATAAGTTTGAAAAAACGGACTAAAGTGAAAAAAATTCTTTAATTTATAATTTGCATCACAATAAATCAATCCTCCGTTGCATAACGAAATCCGGTTTTAACAATCGTAAAATATCGCGTTTTCATTGAAAAGCACGAATAACAGGGTAGCTATGAATGTGGATTGCGAAGTAAAGCAGATATAGAGAAAATTATGTACTACAATATAATTTGATGTGGTGCTAAGGACACCTTGTTTTTCTGTTGGAAGGCTACCATGTTCGGCCATGAATGATCAAACGAAAAAAAAAGAAAAAAAAGAAGAAGAAGAAGGTTAACTGCGATCGGCGGACAACCATGGATCAAATATGGGTTTGGTTGGGGGTTAACCACCGACCACGGCTGAATATGGTAGCCCCGAGCACCTGCCCCTAGCTCCAGCTATAGTTTGGCTGACGTTTTGAGAGAAAAAAGCATCACGTCTTGACATTCGGCGTAAATTGGTGGTACTTTAGTACTTTTTATTTAATTTCATAGGAAAAGCAGAGAAAACTATAAAGGCAAGAAAACCAACAACCCTCAACTGCTTCTTTTCGCTCACGAATATTTCACAATTTTTAAAATTTATGTAAATACAAAAATATGAAGTATATTTGTTAATCGAATGCGACTATTTACCATAACATTTGCTTCAGATCTAATCCTTCTTTCAATTTAAATCTCAGCCTGGTTTCCCACGTATTCCTCAAGTTACCTCCACCTGCTGGAGATCTCCATTCGTTGCTGGTATGCTTTTCTCAATGCTGTTAAAATAAAATATATGTTCTTCTATGTTCGGAATAGTTGTTTTGATTGTGTTTGATTTAGGGTTCGGATTTCGGAAAGATTGAAATGGTTGTTGCTGGCCCTCTGACACCTGGTCAGGTGAGCTGATTGTTCTTCATTTTTGTTCAAAGTTTTGGATTTTGTGATGAATTTGATGCCGAGTAATGTTTATAATTCGTTGGGGTTGAATTGCTTTGTTTGGAGACCTAAAGGGAATAAAGATGGATTTTTTATATTATATATGTATGTTGTCTTATATTTTAGGTTCAGTATTTAAACCTTAAGAATAAAGCTTATGAAATTCGCTGAGTGGAACTGAAGATATAATAGCTATTGAAGCTCAGTAGTCTTTAATTTTTTTTTTCCTTTTTCCCGTGAACTTCTAGGTAATATGCATTGATCCGGCAATTCATAATCTGAGTAATTAGCAAGGGGATTTACTCCATCAGTTAAGTCCTGACCATTCGATATCTTTGGGTACTGAGTAGTCTTCTGTTAGAAATAAGTTAATGTTCATTAGACGGTAGGCCTCATACATAAATCAGTATGTATTTGCTGTATGCTTCCTACAGTTTTTTTCTAGGTACCGCTAGATGCAGTATTGATTCGTCTATTATGGACACCTATAACTTCTGAAAATTATGTTGAAATCATGATTTCTATATACATCCTTATATTTTGGAAATGAGAAGGTACATTATTATATTGAATAAAAATATTTACTTTCTTGGTATTGTCATTTTTTTTTTTGGTTCAGTGTGTTTCTGCCCATCTTATAAACATAGTTTGTAATCAACCTTCTTATATTATAAACCAAATCCAAAATTTTAAAACTAGAAATGGATGAAAATGAATCAAATAGATCGAATTTCTAGAGCTTTGACCAAAATTAGAGGTGCAATCTTTAGCATGTGAATCGAGGTTTAGGATATTGAGAATGAAAAAATATTATGATTTTGAAATTCGGTAATAAAGCAGAATAGGTAAAGACAGATTTCACAACAGTATTATATTACAAAAATATTAAAATAAAATTTAGCCTCAGATCATTATTTTGCCCATTAGTCAAAATTTAAATAATTCAATTATGCTCCTTGCCATTATTTTTGCAAGGCTAATGCCTTATTCCTTTTTTTTTCTTCCTTTTTATAGAACCGTTTAGTTGGTAGTATAATCAATTTGATTGGAATGTCAAGGGGTGGTCAGAAGATGAGGATGTGATGTTATCAACTACATTGGGCAGTGTACGCTCTATTAGATGCCTTTGGTTAGCCCAGTCATCTTTGTGAATTTTTGAAATTGATAAAAATAATAATGCACATGTTCATTTCTAAGGTTATCATGGCCACTTAAAGAAGTAAAACAAGTGACATGTCACTAACGCAATATGCTTGAACGCCGTTATAGTTTGATGATTTGTTTGACAAAATTTAATTTCTCATAAAGAAGACTATTACTTCTTCATAAGTCCTTTTATAATAGTACAAAAGATTAGCAGTACTGTTAGGACATGGTTTTTGGAAAGACATTTCTAAAATATTTGTTCTGGATACTTTGAGTTTTCTGTGTCAACATATGTCTTCGGTCTTTTTAAAACTGGTTGATTAAGTGAATACATTTATTTGTGGTCTGTATTATCATTATGAAGTTGTCCCAGAGTCAAAACTTTGTTCTGATATAATACAAGCTTGGTGATATGGCACTGTGTTGAGGAGCAGAAATAATAGAAGAGAAACAGGAAGCAGCGAGAAATAAGAGCACAGAACAAAAGAAGATCAAAATATTTTTTATATTCTCCCAGAGTGCAAATACATTTCCTTATATAACAAGTCCTAATTAACATTGCCTACGTGGCTTAAAGCAGCTTTACCAGGTAACAAACTTTGCAGAAATTCAGGTAGCCAATTAACAGACTAAAGTAGGAAATTACAGACTGGAAATAACAAAAGACAAAATAAAAATAAAGGTGATTGCATGCCTTTGCAGTATTCGGTTATGCATGCTATTCTAGAAACCTCTTGGGACGTTGGATCATTCTCTTGGGCCTTATGTTTGTGGTTGTACTGCCTTCATGTGGTGCTGGCTGAGTGGTATGCGCATCAATGCTCACCTCTTCGAGCTCGACCTTGTCCTCAAGGTCAAGGGTATTAGGATATGCTGGTAGTGGATGAGAGCTTGTGAATGCAGGGTTTGGACATAGCTTGAGGAGGGATACATGAAACACGGGATGGATGCGGGAATCTGGAGGAAGTAGGAGTTTGTATGCCACTGGTCCGATTCGGTCAATGATTTGGAATGGTCCGGAATATTTTTTTGAAAGTTTGTGATGGTTGTTGCGAATGGTGGTTTGACGATATGGTTGGAGTTTGACAAAAACCCATGAGCCAATGTTAAATTCTTTGTCGCTACGGTGTTGATCGGCAAGGTTTTTCATACGTGATTGGGCCCTTTTTAAGTTCAGTTTGATAGCTTGAAGAAGTTGATCTCTAGACTCGGCCCATGTATCTAATTCCGGAATATTGGCTTGTCCCATGATGTAGTTGGATAGGATAGGTGGTGGTCGGCCGTAAACGACTTGGAAGGGTGAAAGGTTGAGAGAAGTGTGTTTGTTCGTGTTGTACCACCATTCCGCCCAAGGGAGACATTTTGCCCATTTAGTGGGGACATCACCAACAACGGCGCGTAAGTATGTTTCAAGACAACGGTTAACAACTTCGGATTGGCCATCGGTTTGTGGGTGATATGCACTACTCATTTGGAGTTTTGTCCCATGGAGGCGAAATAATTCCTTCCAGAATTTGCTAGTAAATAGGCGGTCTCGGTCGGAGGTAATCGAGCGAGGAAATCTATGCAAACGGACGTATTCTTGAATAAAATAGGACGCTAGTTGAGTTGCTGAGATAGAGGTGGGAAAGCACAAAAATGAGCATATTTGGAAAGCCTATCAACAATGACCCATATTGTACTTTTACCGGTGGATGGTGGGAGATGAGTGATGAAGTCCATAGCGATATCCTCCCATATTTGGTTTGGAATCGGTAATGGTTGTAACAGGCCCTTATACGGGGTGTTATCCGGTTTAGTTTGTAGGCACGTAGGACAGCACTGCACAAACTGTTGAACAGTTGCTGCGAGGTTAGGCCAAAAGAAGTTGCTTGCTACCCGCGCAATAGTGGCCTTAATTCCCGAATGTCCGCCCGTTTTGGAATCGTGTAACTCAGACACAATTTTGGTTTGCAGTTCAATATCATCAGGGACATATATACGAGAACCCCACAATATAAGATCATTACGCAATTGTAATTTCGGGTTAGAGCATGTACCTGCACGTAGTTGGTTCACCATGGCCTGTGCTTTAGAGTCGTTGCGCAGGGCAGTACGTATGTCGTGCAATAACGGAATTGTAGGGCCTGAAATTGCATTAAAAGAAGCTTCGGCCGTGAATCTGGATAGGCCATCAGCGACGGCATTCTCCTTGCCGGGTTTGTAGTGGATTGTGAAATCGAATCCGAGAAGCTTCGTCAACCATTTTTGTTGCTCCGGTGTTTGGATTGCCTGCGATGTGAGCTCCCAAAGGCTTCGGTGGTCAGTGAAGATTTGGAATGGGCGACCGAGGAGATAGTGGCACTATTTTTTGACGGCAGCGGTGATAGCGAACATCTCGCGGGAGTATGTTGAGGCTTTCTGGAGATATTGAGGTAATTTAAGGCTAAAGAATGCTATGAGGTGATTTGTTTGAGAGAGGACGGCGCCGATTGCTTGGGATGAGGCGTCAGTGGAGAGGTAGAAGGGTTTTGAGAAATCTGGAAGGGAGAGTGTTGGGGTGTGGATTGCGGCATGTTTCGATTCTTCAAATGCAGATTGGGCTTTTGTGGTCCAATCGAATGCGTTTTGCTTTAACAAATCTGTTAATGGGCTAGCAAGTTGTGCGTAATTTCGTATGAAGCGCCTGTAATACCCAGTCAGGCCCAAAAATCCGCGCACAGCGGTGACTGAGTTGGGCGTAGGCCATTGAACCATAGCGTCGATTTTTGATTGATCGACTTGAACACCTTTAGCAGAAATGATGTGGCCTAAATAAGTAAGTTCTTGAAGACCGAAATTACACTTGGCAATGGTGGCAAAAATTTTGTGTTGATCGAGGATATTTAAGGTAGTTTGAAGATGGTCAAGGTGGGATGTCCAAGATGGGCTATAAATGAGGATGTCGTCGAAGAATACAAGGACAAATTTACGAAGATAGGGCCGGAAAATGTTGTTCATCGTGGCTTGAAAGGTGGATGGCGCGTTTGTTAACCCAAACGGCATTACTAAAAATTCATAATGTCCGTCATGAGTTCGAAACGCTGTTTTTGGAATATCGGGTGGATGGACACGGATTTGAAAGTAACCGCTACGAAGATCCAATTTAGAAAAAAATATTGCGCCATGTAGTTCGTCTAAAATCTCGTCGACCGTTGGGATGGAAAAACGGTCTTTGACAGTGATGGTATTAAGTGCTCTATAATCAACACAAAATCGCCAAGATCCATCTTTCTTTTTGACTAATAATACGGGAGAAGAGAAAGGACTTGTGGATGGTTGAATAAGTTTGGAATGGAGCATCTCGTGAACTTGTTGCTCGATTTCATTTTTTTGAAAATAGGGATAACGGTACGGTTTGGTATTAACGGGTTGAGAATTTGGTGTAAGATTTATGTGGTGGTTTAGTGAACGGTTTGGTGGTAGATCGGTGGGTTTGGCAAAAACGTGGTTATAGGATGAGAGGAGGTCACTGAGTTGTGGGTCATATTGGTCGATTGGGTTTAGGACTGGTGAGGCAATGACGGGTTGGAAGTGTAAATAAAAAAAACTGGAGATAGCAGACGTTGTTTCCAACCTTTTAAGTTGTTGAACTGAAATAGGTGTGGATTGCATTGTTTGGCTCAGCCCAGTCAAGGTTACGGCCCGCTTGTTGAAATAGAATGACATCGTTAAATCTTTATGATCAACAGTAATCGGCCCCAATGTCTCTAGCCATTGAATACCACATACGGCATCAGATCCAGAAATTTCGAGTAAATGAAAATCAATATTAAATTGATGCCCTTGGATGTGAACGCCAACGTCTGAACAGATGCCAAAGCTGCGTAACTTCTCTCCGTTGCCAACCGTGACGACGAAGGAGCTCGAGTGGTCAGCTTTGAGGCCAAGGAACTTCGCTGCTTTCGGATGAAGGTAGTTGTGTGTTGACCCCGTATCAATGAGTATAGAAATTGGGTTGCCGTTAATTGTGGCGGGAAGGCGAATAGAGCGTGGATGATTGGACCCGATTAACGCATGGAAGGATATTTCTTGTGCCGAAGCAGAATTTGGGTCGCTGTTATCTTGGTGGTCGGTGGGTAGTGATGGGTCTGGTTCGGTGATGGGAACTGGTTCGGTTTCGAGGGCAATGTCATCGGGGTTTAGTTCGGGTAAGATCATGAGTATGTGGGTAGGTTTACAGCGATGACCAAAATAGTATTTTTCATCGCAATTGAAGCATAAGCCTTGTTTTTTTCGTTCGTTCATTTCGGATTGTGATAGTTGTTTGATTTGCAAAGAGGATTTTGTAGATGGTGTGTGAGGTGTTTGAGGAATTGTTGAAGAGGGGTTTGGGTTATGTTGAGTTTTTGAAGTGTTTTGGGGCTGTTTGGGAAATCTGGACTGGTCGGTGTATTTTCGTTCAATGAGTTTGGCGTTGTCGATTGCATCGGAAATGGTGGTGGGTTTGAGAAGATGAAGTTCGTTTTGGATGTGTGTTTTGAGGCCGGAGATGAAACATTGGAGAATGGAGTCGGGTGATAAAGTAGTAATACGGTTGCAGAGAGTCTCGAAGGTGGCTTGGTATTGGTCGACAGTAGTGAGTTACTTCAGCTTAAACAGGGTGGCTTGCGGATTTAGGAAGGTAGGTGGCCCAAAACGCTGCTCAACTGCCTTTGCGAGTGCTGGCCATGAGGATAACTGCTTGTTTCTATGCATCCATTGAAACCAAGTAAGCGCTTGCCCCTGCATATGAAAGCTTGCCAACTCGACTCGCTGTTCTTCTGGTGTAGAATAGTATGTGAAATACCGGTCAGCTTGAAATATCCAGTCATGGGGATTGGAGCCGTCAAAGGATAGTAATGTTAGTTTTGGGTTTCGATTTGGTGTCGGGGATGCCAGAAGTGGTGGTTGGCGACTGGGTATTGGTGGAATGTAAGTTGTGGATGCTTGGTTATTTGGGGATAGTAGTGGCTGGTTATCCAGTTTGTGGTTGATGTCGGCTATGGCTTTGGTGAGGTTTTGGAGTGTGGTTTTGATATCGACGATATCGGCGTGTTGGGTTTCGAGCATGGCACTGTGGTTTGTTTGGTTGCCTTGGATGGTGGTGATGCTGTCATGATGTTGGGCGAGTTGTTGGATGGCGTCGTCTAATTTGGTCATGGTGATGGAGGTGATTTGGATATTGTGGAAGAAGAGGAGGGAATGTCAGTGGTGAAAGCACCAAAATGATATGGCACTGTGTTGAGGAGCAGAAATAATAGAAGAGAAACAGGAAGCAGAGAGAAATAAGAGCACAGAACAAAAGAAGATCAAAATATTTCTTATATTCTCCCAGAGTGCAAATACATTTCCTTATATAACCAAGTACATTGCCTACGTGGCTTAAAGCAGCTTTACCAGGTAACAAACTTTGCAGAAATTCAGGTAGCCAATTAACAGACTAAAGTAGGAAATTACAGACTGGAAATAACAAAAGACAAAATAAAAATAAAGGTGATTGCATGCCTTTGTAGTATTCGGTTATGCATGCTATTCTAGAAACCTCTTGGGACGTTGGATCATTCTCTTGGGCCTTATGTTTGTGGTTGTACTGCCTTCATGTGGTGCTGGCTAAGTGGTATGCGCATCACTTGGACACCTGAATGCAGGCATATTATGCTTAAACATGTTGGCTAATTCTTATTGTAAAACCTTGAAGGGTACTTTGGTATTTCGTCATTTTTTGGTAGAATATTATTTCCAAGTTCTTAATGTATCTCTTTGGCTCTTAAGACTAACTAACAAATTAGATGTTTGAAATTCCCTTCACCACATTATACAAGAAACTTACATGGATGAAGTTAGTTCAATCTCAAATATAATTTAAGGTACTTATCAAACACATACAATCATATACAAGAGTTCCCATGTAGTACGAGGTTTATACTTGAGTTCAATTTGCCCAATTTAACCATGTGTCATATCGTAGATCAACCTGATAGGTTTTATTGCATACAACTATTCTTCTGATTTTGATTTTGAAGTGTGATTTTAATCAATAACGAATTAGATGAAAGCCTGATAACAATAAATTATGGCTTTGTTCATGTTGCAGGTGTCATTTTTGCTTGGTTTCTTTCCTGTATTTACTGCATGGTTGTATGCAGAGATACTGGAATGCATGAAATCTCCTATTCCTCTTAAAGTGTAAGTTGTTTTGCTCTAGTCAAAATAAAATAATTATGATGTATAACAGAATGAGTTTTCCTCCAAAAATTTTGTGTGCATGATGGTGCCTGTAGGCTTAACTAAATACTTAAGCAAAACATTTGAGGAACAAGGAATGGACCGGTTACCCAAAGTTGAACTCAATTTAAAAGTACTTATATATGCCTAAAACTTTCCAACTTTTTTTCCCTTGAATTAACCCAATCACATAATTATACTATAGCTTGTTGATCAGGTATCTTGCAGAAGTATATATGGCTTTCATGTATTATGATTTGATAACATAAATTGAAACCAAAGTTATAAATTTATAACATCTGATATTTTTCACACATTTACAGACATTCAGATACTAATTTAGTTGAATTGGAAAATGGAGCAGTTAAAGATGGTGAGCGGGCAGTGTTGCTTGAAGGCGCAATATCACCACCACCTATTAAAACTCAGAGTACTTCCATCAAAACGAATTTGATTAGGTACCTTATGGCAAGCAATTAGAAATTCTAATTTTCATTTGTAGATATCTAGTTAACGGGCTTACAGTTTCAAATGTCTACTTTATAGGTTTATAACAATGGATGATTCTTTCCTGCTTGAAAATCGAATATTACTACGAGCCATGTAAAAATTCTGCTTAATTTATTTACTATTACTTTAATTATAGTTCTTCTACGTCTTGATGTGGATTTCTCACTTCAATATTTAAAGCCTTGCAGGTCAGAATTTGGGGCAACTTTGATTTATTTCTACCTTTGTGATCGAACCAACTTGTTTTCAGAATCCAAAAAGGTGGTTACTGACATTAAATGATGCTTAAAAACTATCTAGTTAATTGTAGGGCTAGTCTCTCTTAACTCCTAAGCGTACACTCAGTCATTTTACATATACTTTCTTTTATTTACTTATTTGATGGCATGCTAGTATTCACTATCTCCTAAATGGGCTTAATCTGCTAATAAAGGAGTTAAGTTGAGAGTTTATGATGAAATGCCGAGTAGGTGTTTTCTTCTCCATTTCCCCTTTTTCCATTTTTACTTCTGAGGTGCCTCTGTAATTACCTATAACATTTATTTTCTACTGATAACTGCAGATATATGATTAAAAATATTCAAAAAATAAATAAAAAAACAAACAAAATCAACTTTCAAATAACTTTAAAATATATCAAGTTTCTTTCACCTTGACATCGAATGAATATGTGTGTGTGTGTGTGGAGGTTTTGTTACAACAATTGAATATGAAATGTTTGCTTCAACATAATAAAGTCATCATCATTTTTGGTCAATTATATTCGATAACAATTCAATGCAGTTGTCATTGTCTTATATCACAAATTGTCCTTTAATTAACATATTTAAATATCTTTTTCCCCACTAGAGTTACAGCCGCGATCTTTTTCTCTTTCTCTACTTTCTTCTCATCATAGCATCGGCCCTTACTTCTCTCAAGAAGCACCATGACAAGTCAGCGTTTTCTGGGAAGGCCATCCTATATTTAAATCGGCACCAAACCGAGGAATGGAAAGGATGGATGCAGGTTGGTTATTACACGTTAAAGAAAATGGTTATTTATATTTACCATCATTTTGTAACTCTTTTATATAGTGTTATATATATTTCATTCTCTCTGCAGGTTTTATTTTTGATGTACCATTATTTTGCTGCCATGGAAATTTACAATGCAATACGTGTGTTTATTGCTGCTTATGTATGGATGACTGGATTTGGAAATTTCTCTTATTATTACATACGAAAGGATTTTAGCCTTTCCCGGTTTGCTCAGGTAAATGTTTTTATCATAGCTAATTAATAACACACAAATCTATGTTGATCTATCCCTTAGTATTTATACCTCCTTAAGTGATTTATAAGCCCACAACATAAATAAGTCAGTAGGGTTGTTTGATCTTGTGCCTGACTGTAGTTATCGATCCGCAAAGAATACAAGTAAATTAAGCAAATGATGGGAATGCTATACTTCATTTTATTTAATCTAGCATTATGGTTTAATTCTAAGTTATGCGCTAATTGATGCAGATGATGTGGAGATTAAATTTCTTTGTGGCATTCTGTTGTATCGTTTTGAACAATGATTATATGCTCTATTACATCTGTCCAATGCACACATTATTTACTCTTATGGTATATGGGGCTCTAGGCATTTTTAACAAGTACAATGAGATTGGTTCAGTAATGGCAGTGAAGATCATGTCATGTTTTCTTGTGGTGATTTTGATTTGGGAAGTTCCTGGCTTTTTTGATATTGTATGGGCTCCTTTTACCTTTCTATTAGGTAAACACCTGTTGTAGCAATTTCTGAACTACTCTCTAGTATTTTATACTGAAATTTCCTTGATACGGTGATTACAGGATATAAAGATGCCGAGCCTTCTAAAGCAAACCTTCCACTCTTGCATGAATGGCACTTCAGATCTGGACTTGACCGCTATATCTGGATTGTTGGGATGATTTATGCATATTATCACCCAACTGTAAGCATCATTCGTGTTGATAAAATTGACCATTAGTATTTTTAGTCCCTAAATTTGGAAACTTTGATGAGGTTAAGAGTATTTTATGAATGTTGTCATGAAACCCCTTTTTTAGTTGTTTCACAAGAAACTTGCTATGACCTAAAAATAAGGGGTGACAGTTTTGCTATGAACTTCTGATTGATGTTGGTGGTTTTTGTTTGGGTCTGTGTTTGTATTGGAAATCTAAAACCTTGTGCTATGTTATATTGAATCTGTTTTTGATCCCTTGCATGCAAAAGAAGTAATTAATT
This sequence comes from Allium fistulosum, assembly GCA_030737815.1. Lineage (NCBI taxonomy): Eukaryota > Viridiplantae > Streptophyta > Magnoliopsida > Asparagales > Amaryllidaceae > Allium > Allium fistulosum. Next base: position 386,802,344 of record CM060905.1, on the reverse strand, counting down.
ACAAAACAGGTTGAAAGATGGATGGAGAGACTAGAAGAATCTGACACTAAAAGGAAGTTGTCAATTAAAACAAGTATAGTTACCGTTGCTTTGGTGGTAAGTCATGTGATTTTTACTCTTCTTCTTTTAAGTAGTATATACGTGTATATACACATATATATACTTATACGTATATAGACACGTATATATACATATACATCTATATATACACACACATATATGTATACGTATATATACATATACGTATATAAGAAACTAACGCTTTTTTGTTTAATAATTGCAGGTTGGTTATATGTGGTATGAATTCATCTACAAGCTAGACAAAATTACATACAACAGATATCATCCTTACACTTCATGGATCCCCATCACGTATGTAATGAACTCTAAGTGCCACTATCATTTCTAAGCATTGGACGTATTAAAAAATTGGTTTTCTTTTCACTCTAATAGGGTATACATTTGCTTGCGAAACTGCACACAAAAGCTTCGCAGTTTCTCCCTGACTCTCTTTGCGTATGTTATATCTCTCAATTGTAATTCTTGTAATTTCTTATAGAATATGCGCTACATACTTATTTCTTTTTTCTTTTTCTATACATATTATAGATGGCTTGGCAAGATCACTCTAGAGACATATATCTCGCAGTTTCACATATGGCTAAGGTATGTATATTTAAGTGTTCTTGAACTTAATAATATGCTTATGTGCCATGTTTGAAAGTACTATGCTATCGTTTCTGTGCTTACTATGGCATCATCAACATTATACCTAGAGAGGTTTACAAAATCCAACACAATAGTGCCTTTTGGCATTGCTTAGTATATTATATCGCCTATAAGGATTATACTTCAAAAGATTCGAGTTTTCACATTGCCACTCGTATGGTTTTACATAATGATTTACAACTATTCTAAGTTGTTACAACCTGGATCAATTAGGTACTGAAAATTTAGCATTTTAGGACTTGTTATAAGTAGCAACCTAATGTTATGCATGTCTGGATCTGCAGATCAAATGTGCCCAATGGTCAACCCAAATGGCTTCTTTCTTTCATTCCAGATTACCCATTGCTCAATTTCATGCTAACAACTACAATTTATCTCTTTGTAAGTACATTCGTTGTATGCCTTCATATATCTTAAATGTGCTGGTCACATACAGTAATTAATCATCAGCGCTTAATGTCTCATGTTACATATTTTTCTATTCCTGTCATGCTTGTTTCAGATATCATACCGAGTTTTTGATTTGACAAATGTACTGAAAATAGCATTTGTACCGGGTAAAGATAACAAGCGTCTTTTGCATAATTTTATCGCTGGAGCGGCAATATCCATGTCCTTGTACTGTATTTCACTAGTCTTAGTTTCCATCCCTCAGTTTCTGGTATGCTTTTTGCAGACATGAAAAATTTCTATGATTTTTTTTATTTACCGATATTAATGATTATATTTCAAAATTGAAATATTTATACAGGTATGATGTACCTCGAAGTGATTTTTGATTTTTGGTTGAGACATCTTTCATTCAATTCTGACGAGAAAGAACAAGAAGAGCTCAAGCTCTTGTAGTTTTTGGTAAAAGAAGAATAATTAATTTAGAAGGAAATGTGACATGGTTGTGAAGCTTAAAGAGGTCCTGTATATTTTCCTTTTTCCTTTTTTTTCACATGTTTTATGTGTTTCATTGATCCGTTTCTGCAAATCATGAAGTGGGGAGTGGTCTTAGTTTTTATACATCTTCAAAGAAGTGTTCATGTTATGTTTCTTTTGTGTGTTACATTAATCACGATGTATGTATTTATATATCTATATTTCTCTAGCGTTACTCTTGAAAAAATATTGTACATTACAGAGTTTTATGCTAATTCTTTTGTATGCTGTTAGACTTGAATACCTAGCATAAGTTGAGTTAATTTCGTCTTGATACATTACAAGAGATAGAATGTATAATCAATCAAGTTCATCACGAGATGAGTACAGTCACGTTGAAATATGTATGTTGGCATTTGAAAAAGTGATATAAAAGGGTGGTGGGACCAATACTGCTGCTACCCAACAGGGAGAATTTCTTGCTGTTTATTTAAGGAAATCTTCGAGGTGGTACGCACTTTCACCCTCGCAATCGGGAAAGGTTGTTTCCAAACCTTTACTTTTTACCATTTTGTCAAGATCCTCCTTTACTTTATTTTTAAGAAAAAACATTTTCTAAAGGACAACCTTTAAAAAAATAGTTTGCAAGTAACACTTTCATAAATATGTTGAAATGTAATCCTCCACAAAGCAATTATTTACCTTTTAAATCTGCTTGCTCCTTCGCTTTCCATATCGAATCCTATTTGTATTTGCTTGTTCATCCATTAACCTTCATCGTAATTTTTTTTCGATCAATCAACCTTCATTACTCGTGAAAATTCCTCTATCGTCTTTGTTTAGAAAATGTTACATTAAAGTAACATTATAAGAAAAGCTAATTCTTAAAATGCTACATAACGGCTAATTCGGAAAATGCTGTATGAAAGTAGCATTACAAAATATAAACTAACTTTTAAAGTGCTAATTCTAGATGTTAATATAGAACCGTTCCTGGGAACATACATGAAAAAGCCCTTTTTTTTGAAAAGTTAGTTAATGAAATACTATGTATGAGTAGTAGCATAAATACAATTACTTCTCAAAATGATATGTGAAAATAAGACTATAAAAACTAGGCATGGGTTGGTTTGTCATTTTTAGTTTTGGGTTTACATTCATATAAAAATGTATAAAACGAATGTATATTGTGAAAGACGACCAATTTAGAAAACGAATTTAATATATAAAACAGAAAACAACTTTTATTTTTCGTGTTTTGAAAAATAACGGAAGCACGATAAACAATTCATTTTTCCGTTGTCTCTCCATCCACTCCGTCGTCCCCTTCATTTTACTACCATTCTTTTCGTCGTCCCTCCACTCTTCTCATATTTTAAAGTTGAAAATGCAAAACATAAAATACAAAATAAAACAACCAGCCTCTAAATATTGAAATGGTATGCAAATAGCTTTATAAACTATTGTTCGTGCCAAAATTGGTCACAAACACCCGGTTGTAAGAAAACACCAACATTCAATCACAAATCACATGTAGTATCTAATGCAGAGAATATAATATGAAGAATAAACAAATTAAAAATGAAAGCAAGTAAAAGAGACAAGATTTACAGTGGTTCGGCTAACTCCGACCTACGTCCACTCCAAAATAATCCTCTTTATTATACTGAAATTTGATTACAGTTACAATCCAAAATCCAAGAATAAGAATGACAGAGTGTAGCCTAGGTAGAAGATGAAGAGAACCTGTAACAACCCTAGACTTTGCATATATTTTAATTTTGGCTTTATTTTTATTTTTAAATTATTTTAAACTTTTTTATATTTCAAACATTTCATTTTAAAAATATAAATGTTGATTATTAAGTGAATTTTTGTTTCAAACTAGTATAAATTGGATATTTCACTGAAAAGTGAATTTCTGTTCAAACTGGTCAAACTTTGACTTTTGAACTTTAAATTTAAATATTTCAAATTCTTAAATTTTATCTTTTATTATGAAAATAGATTTAATTCCATGAATACTGCTTTTCGTTTCGTTGAAAACGGACTTATATTGTAGAAGTTATGTAATTTTCAATTTTGTGTATAAACTGTTTATTTTACAATATTATTTATTTTAAATCATATAAATTATATAAATAATATTTTATTTGGTCATGTAATGTTATAAGTTATATTTATATGGGTAAAATAACATGTTATGAACATATTTTGGTTTTAAAACATTTTAAAGTGTAATTGACATTTTCCAGTATCAGTTGTATATTTGTTTACAATTTATAATTTCCAGCTTCAATTAACTAAAGTAATTCTTTATTTATCTTTATATTTTTCTTAAGAACTTATTTATTCTCTTCCCACTTTATTTTGTTTCTCATTTTATTTTATTTATTGGACTTTTATTTGTTTTAAAGTGAAATAAATTTTTTGTAAAACTAGTGATGTTTATTTGTAATTTTCATGTCCTATTTCCAATTTTTAAACATTTTCTTTATTCTTTTTCTATTTTCTCTAAATTTAATTATTTATTTCACTTTAGAAATGATAAATGAATTATTTTATTTCAAAATTTTGCTTTAGAATATTTTTAAAATGAAGTAGATAATTTTCCAAAGACAATGGTGATTTATTTGAAATTTCTGGACCCTATTTTCAATTTTTAAGCAATTTCTTATATTCTTTTCCATTTTCTTTAAATTTGATTATTTATTTTTATTCTATTTTTACTTTGTTTCAGTTTTTAAATTCATTTACTGAAATTTTATTTTGTTTTATTTGAATTAGAGAAAAGGAAATTTGAAGAGACTTAAGCCTTAAAAAAAAACTTGACTTTTCACTTTCTAGACTTTTCATTTCTTTAGCCGTTCATTACTTTATTGTTGGCCATGAGTTTTTATTTCTTTTTCACGTGAAAACATCTTGCTTCATCACAAATTTTTGGCCATTTTAGATCTGAAAAGAATTGAGAAAAAAATTGCAAGTTAATGTCTTCTTCTTTCTACTTTTCCCTCTTATTTTTCATTGTTTTCCTAGATCTCTCTTCAACTTTGCTTGGCCACAACCACCACCATCTTCTCCCGCAACCACCATCATCTCCTCCTCTTCATCATCCCCTGCCAAACACCTACCCTTCAGACCAGATCTGGCCTTGACCATTAGATGAAGCCACCACCTCAAATTTGCACAAGAACTCCACAAAACAATGCATAGCCTACCAAAACTCCACCGCCACCTTCATAGTTGACTTCGGCCACCCCTATAACCTCCACCACCAGCAAGTGCCATCACCAATAGTCTTGTTTCAGATCTGACCTGACCTGTAGTGAGCCATAGACGAGCCCATAGACCCCTTTGGTCGAGCCTAGATGCATCCAAACTCCATTGTTAGCCTTGCCTTTTAACCTCCTTCCAATTGTAACTCCAAGACCCTTCCTCTTCTCAAGCCTAACCATATATTTCAGTCCAAACCTGATCTATTTCCACATGAAAACATCATGGCCTAACCATAAGCATGTATGGTTGAGCACAAGTTGAGGCAAGATCAAGCAAACATTGATTTAAAGCTAGGTGATGTTATTTGTCTAGCCTAGTTTCCATTTGTTTCAATTTTATCTTTGGTATTGCAAATATATTTATAATGTACTTTGCTTTATTTTTTTTATACAAGGTTTATATCTTGGATCTCTCCACTCAAATCAAATCGTGCTATTGTGCTTTCTGGAATTTATCTGTGTATTTTGTTTTGCAAACTCCAGCGTAAAAAGGTGAGTTATTCTCACCAGACAATATGTACCTATATAACTGATAAACCGACACCATTTGAATCTGTAATGTATATCATCATGTTATATATGTTTATATTATTATCATATGATGTTCACACCTGTTATTACACTTATTATATCATATGTTACTATTATTTAATGTTATTCTGTTATTTATATCTGTTATCACCATTGCAAGTTCCCTGTAGATTAGAATCACTATGGGTTGAAATGATACATACCCGAACGGACTTTAGAATAGGGAAAAATCGTTATGGGCTGAAATGATAGGCCTGAATGATTTTTATTTAAATTATTTTAACTTGGGATTGCGGGTTTGAAATGATAGAACCCGGATTTTTCTTTTTTAACTGCGGATTGAAATGATACATATCCGTATCACTTGACCTAGGTTAGAAAATTATATACAGGCCCGTGGTTATTTTATAAAGTGTTTTGAATATTTTTAAGTATTTTAAAAATATAAATTTATGAAATTTGATTTAAACAGATTTTGAAATATTTTGAATTAAAGAAATTATGATTTTTCTATGTGTTAAAAATGTAATTAATGAATGGTTTAACTGGATTTTTGAAATATAACTTAAGTTGGAAATTTGGAATTTTGGTTAAAAATGATATTTAAGTTATATAAATAAAATGGATATTAAATTTTATTTGGAAATGGTAAATATGATAATTTGATTAAATTTGAATTTAAGTGATTATTAAGTATTATTGATTTTTCTATGAATTTAAGTGGTTAAATAAATGAATGTTTAAAAGTGATCTTTTAAAATATAACTTGACTAGGAAATGTGAAATTTGGTTTTAATTAAAGGTTTAAGTTAATTAAATAAAATTGGAAATTTTGTTAAATTGTGAAATGGTAATTTAAATTTGAAGTGTTAAGTCTATTTGTTGAAATGTGAAGAATTGGAACTTTTACACTTAAACTTATTAAGTAAATTATTGAAAATTGGATTTAATTATAAGAAATTTATTGTGAAAGAAACGTGTAAAGTTCTAATTAATGAAAGAAATATGTAAAGTTTAATTTATGAAAGAAACATGTAAAGTTCTAATTAATGAAAGAAATATGTAAAGTTTTACCTACTAAAAGAAACATGTAAAGTCTTAATTAATGAAAGAAACATGTAAGTCTTAATTTGTGTAATATTGATTTAAAATAATAAATGCCCCTTTTGTAATAAAACGTAAATTAAAACGTACATTCGATAATGTAAGTTTAATTAGTGTAATATTGATTAAATGATAAATGCTCTTTACTGTAATAGGAATGTAAGTTAAAAAGTACATTTAATATGTAAGTTTTAATTAATGTAAATGACATATTTTAATGACTATAATAATAAAGTTTCTTTATTGTAATGATAATGTAAGTTAATAAGGTACTCTTAACTTAACATAAGAATTTTAGCATTAAATTGGATATTACAGTAACAAAGTTTATTTAACTATAAGGCTATGATAAAATGACCATGTTAAAAATTTGTAAGTATATAAATACTTTGATTATATAAAATGTTAAATTGGAAAGTATTACATTCCAAAAATGCTATGATTACTTAAGGTTACATTGCCAAAATGCTATGATAATTTAAAGGAAGATTTCAAGTTTAATAAATTAAAGGAAATATTCAGTGATTTTGAAATTTGGGTTTTATTGAAATGATGTATTATTGAATTGGTTTTGAAATGGAAATGATATATTTTTGAATTGGTTTTGAATAGATATGTTTTGGGTTTGAAAGTATGTATTAGTTTGAAATAAATGATATGATTTTGAAATGGTTTAAAGGATGTATTTTGATTTGAAACATAAACTATTTTTAAAAGTTATAACCACAGGTTATAATAACGATTGGTTGGCAAAGAGACCGGGATCGGATATGGACATACTCTCTGTCGATACCGAAAACCACTTTGACAACCGTGTACGCGGTGGAGATTCCAGAATGAAGTAGGATGGTGGCGACGTTCTTAAGGTATGTTACGTGGACCCAACTCCCGTGAGTTGGCATAAGGTGGCTAAAACAGGAGCGATCTCGGACCAGTGAGGTAGCACCTCTTCTCGGACACATTTCTTCGATATTATACTCTTACTTGTGATTGATTAGATGGCCATCCTTCGATTTGGGAGTGTTGTTCGAGGTGGAACGGTAGTGGCTGCTATGCGTATCCATCAGTCCGTGTGCGTAATTGGTATATCTACCCTGGCATTGCCTAGTTGTGCCGTGTCACCTACCATATCGAGCTTTACTACGATTATGATTTTAAGATCCGACCGCGTTAAGGTTCTCCATCCCCTTAACGCTATTTTCTATATGATTATACTTTACTTATTAGACATTATTATAATAGCGAATATTACTACATAGTAGATATTTTAACGGATCCTTAGAGGATGGGCGGTCCCAAGCATCTTCTAAGTTACTTGTACCTTTATTACAGTTCACTTGAGTTGGTTTACATTATATAAGTATATATTGTCCTGACTCGAGTGTTTTGTGTTTTGCTTTACGCTCGGGTCAGCCTGAGTATTCACAGATTTGGATTTCCACCTTCTGGAGATTTGAATCGCTGGAGATTATTTGCTAGTCTTGTTCTATCAACTTCGGTTCCGTTGTTCTATTCAGCCTGTATTTGGTTATTGTATTGAGACTTCTGCTGTACTTTATTTCTTATGTTGTATCTTATGTAACTCTGATATATTTTCATAGTAGCTTCATGAACTACTATTTCTTTTACTTCCGCTGCATTATTTTACTCTGTGTCTGTGATCTGTGATTATATTTATTTACTGTATACTCTGAGATTTGCCAAATTTTATTTACAACGCGGTATTTTGAGCAATTCAACTCCGGCATGAGTGTCTACCTATACACTTATAATGGATGCGAATGGTTGAAAATATCGGGTCGTTACAGAACCAGAAAGAAGACCCTCCTTCTAAAGCCATGCCTGCTGTATTTATAGGTGAAACTTCGGCTATAGGGCCTTCTCATCCATATGGGCCCACCATAACGATCGGCGTGTCCAATTCATCCATTGATAACGATTGGCCACCTTACCTCCGATCGTTTTTCCTTCATCCAGTCCAAGGCCGATCGTCTCTGGAGGGTCCCTCATGCTGATCCCTCCCTTTCCATGTTGCTACGCCGATCCATCTTCTTCCAATATACTATACCGATCCATCCTCCCTGAAGCGTGCCGATCCTTCCTCCTCCATGAAGATATGCCGATCCATCCTTTCCCATGAAGATACGCTGATCCTTCCTGATGTAGCCTGGAAAGTATACCGACCCCTCTAGGGCATTCCAATCCATAGCACTTAGGACGTTATGCCGATCTCTAATGCCTTAGAACATTGTGCCAATCCAATTCCTTCCAATGTGTGCCATACCAATCCATATCATGAAACTCCAATATGCCGACCCCTTATATTACTATCAGGGCTGATCCATCCATCATGAACAATGTCGATCCAAGCTATGCCGATCCTTCCTATACCGATCCATATCATGCCGATCCAAACTATGTCAATCCTTCCTTCTCCAAGCAACTATTCATATTTCAAGCACCTTGAATCGTTTATCTACCAACCACGTTTAATCCTGGCTTCATGTTATTATCTGTAGTTGACTTCCGGATCCCACAATCATTACTCTGTACTTATCAGCCTTAATAATTGTGAAGTTTGTTGGGTTAAATCCGCTTGTATACGGCCTTGCCAAAAGGCGGGTTGACACTTTGCCCCCCAAAACATGCCTTGCGATAGGAAGGCGTGTTTTGAATTGCCATAAATTCAAAATCCGAAGTCCGTAATCCATTGATTGCCATATTTTTCAATCCAGAATTCAATTCGTTACCAATCCAATTCCTTGATCTCTCCAGATCGTTAGCGAAGTCCATGACTGTTCTGAGTCGATATCCAATTCCGAATCCATCCTAAATCCATTAACTAAATCCACGATATCTCCGGATTGTTTTATCCAAATCCGAGACCGCTCCAGGTCCAAATCCAAATCCTTAGACATCTCCGGGTCGTTTTATCCAAATCCAGGACCGCTCCGGGTCCATATCCAAATCCTTATACCTCTCCGGGTCGTTTTATCCAAATTCAGAACCGCTCTAGGTCTATATCCAAATCCTTAGACCTCTCCGGATCATTTATCCAAATCTGGGACCACTCCGGGTCCATATCCAAATCCTTAGACCTCTCTAGGTCCTTACCGAGCACAATCCGTACTCAACGACCTAAGTAGGTCGATCTTGTCGCTCTCCGGCTACCCCTCGCCGGGCATAGTCCATACCCGATGATCTGTTGTGTTCTATTCTCTGGCCTCGACTCTCCGATCGAGGACTTAATCCATGGGGTATCCTACTCTGGCCTCGATCCTCAGTCGAGGACTTAATCGGTGGGTTTCATATTCCGGCCTCGACTCTACGGTCGAGGACTTATCCATATACGAGTCCATCATGTTGTTCCTGGCGAAGCGACTTGTAACTCGCGGTATTGTCCCATCTCTCCGGTCGGGGCCATAACCGTGACCTGTGTTCTTTATTTCATCAATCCAAATTTAATCATTCCAAAGTCCTCTTGGTAAAATATAAAATAAAAGTCCGTACAACCAAAAAACTAAATAGCCATAGTATCAGAAAAACCAGAGTTCATAGTAAAGTGGAAAAAAACAAAATTTCACAGACCCAAGCACTACGGTTCATCGTCATCTTAGAGCATGCCTAGGGACCGTCTTCGATCTCGTACATGTGTAAGTGACTTAGCCTTATTACTGTGGGGTTTATTACCCATTCCATGCCATAAATCCAATCAATTAATGATAAGTTGATGATGATGCTTGATCAAGTGCCACCTTCATTCGAGGAGGGCGGTGGCTGCTCCTGTTCCACCGCCACAGAGTCCTTATATATTGTTGTAACTGACCATTCCTCACATGTTCCTTAATGATATCCTTCGAATGCCTGCAATCATTTGTATTGTGCCCATCCGGCTCATGGAATAGGCAATGCTTTCCTGATGCCCGCTCGTATTCAGAGGGTTCCCTTTTTGCCGGCCTTCGATACTGAAGGCGTCCTCGTGTATCCAAATAAATCTTTTCCAGAGGTTCGGTCAACCGTGTAATTAAGAAGAGAATTTTGGTTCTTTCCATTGCCTTTTCGACATATTACTACCATTATTCATTTTCCGTTTGCCTTTATCATTCTTGTTTACATCTCCTGATGATCCTCCACTTTGCACAGCATTCACCTCTGGTTTGTTTGCTCGTGCATCTTCCTATCGTAGGAACCTTTCTGCTTCATGGTAAAACTCCCCTAGATCCATAGGTGGATTCCGTGCTAGTAAATCCTTGAACTCCGTGCCATCAGCAATTCCAGATAAAATTGCCATCAAAACCATGGATGGATCTAGACGATCTACCGATGCTGCCGCGGTATTAAACCGTGTTAGGAAATTTCTTAGGGGCTCTCCGGTCCTTTGTTTCAGTGTTTCCAAACTCATCACATTTTTGAGTCTCGAGATGTGAACCCTAAACTAACTCATGAACCCTTCGATCAATTATGTCCATATGCCAATAGAGCCGCTTTCCAACCGTGTGAACCATAGTGTAGCACTATCCGTCAAATACAAAGGGAAGCACCATGTCATGAACTCCTCCGATGCCCCCCAATACTTCCATGTGTCCCATGTATCTCGTCAAATAAACAGCGGGATCTTTTTTTCCATCATATGTCTCAAGCGTTCGTAGTTTGAATTTCGGTGGATTCCTAGCTAGCCTGATCCTAGGAGCGAAGGGCCGTCTGATCCTAGGAGCGCTTGGACCCTAGGCTGTGCCTTTTCTGCTTCACGGGTGTATGCTTGGGATCAATGTTAAGTGCGTGACAGGCTATCTTTGGAGACACCCCGCACATATCGGAATGAGTCCAAGCAAATACATCCAGATTGGCATGAAGAAAATTGATAAGTTCCAGTCGCATCCTGTTTCCAAGACGCGATCCATTTTTGAGGACCCGTGTTGGGTCATCCATATCAACTGGGACAGACACCGTCAATTCTGCCGGTGTTGCCCATTCCTTCCCTGAAATCTTCTTTCTAGGGTCCAAATCCTTACCGAATCGACTATGGTACCCAAGCCAATGGCGGCTCTGTAGTTGCTATTCAGCAGGTTCACGAATGTGGAGAGTTCTCCCCACATTCTTCCCCTTTTCTTTTCTTTTAGATTCGCGTAGTTCCGTGAAATAACATTCCTTAGTGGCACTTTGGTCTCCCTTGATCACGCCGACTTCATTCTCCATTGAGAATTTCATAGTTAGACACCATTGAGCTAAAGCAATTCTAAAGTCTGCCAAGGCGGGTCACCCCAAGAAGGCGTTGTAGGTGGACATCCCATCTATGATCACAAAGGTGTGGATGAGGGTGACCTTATGGTCGCCTTCTCCAAGTTCTACGAGTAAGCCAATCGTTCCTATGGGTTGCTTAGGTTCACCGGTGGATCCCGAAATTTTTGTTTGGCAGGCGGATACATCTTTCATATCGATCTTCATCTAATCAAAGGTGCGTTTGAAAAGGATATTCAAGGAACTGCCGATGTCTACCAATACTCGTCGGACCATGGCGGGTCCGATTCCTACTATCATGACCATAGGGTCGAGAGTTGGAGCTTCTATTCCCTCAATGTCTCGATTCTAGAATACTATGTCGTCGTTTAGGGTTCTCTGCTGCTTAGCAGGGGTTCCATCTTCAATCGCAAAGCGCACATCTTTCGGAGCATGCTTTAATGAGGTCGCATACCGCTCCATTTCTTCCCAACTCTTCTGCACAGGATAGGGCCCTCAAGTTATCGTTCTAATGATGTGTCTTTGGTAAATTTGTCTGGATCCCTCTTTGCTGGTACCAGCTTGGTTGCCTTGGTCTTTAGGAGCTTGGGGCGCTATAGGTTGGTTAGGATTTAGTGGTTTCCTCACATGCTACTGAAGCTTGTTTTCCCGAATCAACTCCTCAATCAAGTTCTTCAGGTGACGCTCCTTGTTCGTGTTGTGGCCATGTGTCTCGTGGAAGCGGCAATACTTTCCGGAACACTTCTGCTGTTCGGTTGTTTCCTTTTTAGGCAGCTTCTTGTATTATTCCGTCTCTTGTGTAACAAGATAAATGTTTTCTGGAGTATCGTTGAACGGGTTGTATTCTTCGGGCCGCAAACCTTTGAGTCGCTTGCTACTTCTATTTAGTTTGTTAGTATTCTGGTTCTTTCTTTTCTGACTCCCATTATTTCATGCGTTCCCTTCAGCGGTCCCGGAGGTGTTTATATCATAGTTCATCGCCATACCATTCTGCCCAACGTTGAGGGTTAGCAGATTTCCTTTCCAATTCCTATGCCTCTTCTACTCTCAAATACTGGCTCGCCTTCCGGTTGAAGTCCTTCCTAGTGGTGGGTTGTTTCATTTTGATCCATTTCCTAAATTCAGTCCCATGGTGAATTGTGCGGACTAAGGCCATGAAAACCATATCCTCATTTGGATTACTTACTTCAGTTACCACAATATTGAACCGATTCATGAAAATCTTAGAGATTCGCTCCATCCTTAGAATAAGATGGACAAGGACATCACATCTTTTAGCTATGCCGTGTGAAGTCTAAATTGATCAAAGAATCTTGTTGCTAGTTGATTAAAGGTGGGGATGGATCTTGGCGGAAGCCTGGTGAACCACATGGAAGCAATTCCTCCCAGAAAAATCGGGAAACATCTACATCGAACGGGATTCGAAGCATTCGCTCCATCCATGTACCAACTGTACTTATATAAATGGGGTTTCTGGTCTCTCATTCCGTCATAAGACGGAATGGTTGGCATAGTGAAATTTTCGGGGTACTGCTCATTCAAAATCTCATCAGTGAAAGGAGTCCAACTTGGAGCGGATCCCTATTCATCATACCTTTTATCCTTACTTTCATCCATCAGTCGCTTGACCATGTACACGATATACGCCTCAAATGTCCGGTAATCTGAGGGTCGACTGTCAGTAACTACACCGAGTGTTTGGCTTTGCAAACGTTCTCGGTGAGTGGATTGAAGCCTAGGCTGTCCTGTCTTCGGGTGAGCCACTCCCTCAGGGTTCAATTGGCTTGTGGTTAGTCTGATGGTGGCAGTTTGGATCTCGTTGGCATCATTGAATGCATTGGTATTTCCTTCCAACTTGCCGTCGTCAAGTCGCTCACCATCTTCTAAGTCGGAGAGATCCATGACTATATCCTCCTATGAGGTTTTCACCCCTAGATTTAAGTTCGTAGCTGGTTGCCTCGCAGTTGGTGGAGTGCTTGTGTTTCCTTCCATATTGATTCCCACGGTTCCACCTATCACTCCTTTCTGCGGCTGCTTCCCATTTCTCCTTTTTAGCCAGAAATGGAAGAATTTTCTTGTTCCACGGCAGCTGCGGGCTCTGTCATTGTTCTTGGAGCAGCATGGGACTACAAGGTCAATAGGGCATTTAGTTTGTCCATGAGATCTCTTTGGCTGTTTTCCATTTTCTGATTAATTTCATCAAATTTTATTTAATTCATCTCTAGTGACAACTTCACACTGAATAGAGGATCCTGGAATCCAATCACTAGAGTTAGCTCCTAACTACAGATTGTTGGGATTATTGAATTCAATTTGCTGGGGGTTTGTTTCTTCTCCAGTAATGGTAGCTCCTATGGATCTTACGGAAGTTGTTCTCTTTCTTCCTGGCGCCATTGATTCTCAACAGAAAATCTTCTAAATAGAGATTGATGATCTAACTTCTGAATCTATCTGATTCAAAGTAGATAGCTAGATCTAAGCCTGAGTTGTGTTCTCAATGAAAGCACCAAAATGTTAACCCAAAAAATGGATCAACACTCTGGATTGAGTGTGAAAGCACCATCCTTGTTTATCAAGGCAAATAGAATAGAGACAAGAAATAATAACTAGCAGATAAAGTAAAAAGACAAGAGATTTTTGTAGTGGTTCGGCTGTTAACGAAGCCTACATCCACTTCATAACTTTTATTATTGACCGACTGCAATTACAAGTTGAATCTGATTACAGTTTGATTAAGTTTTGTCAGTTAGATCAAGTCACCAATGTTAGAGTTTGGTGGAGAATCACAACGAACCCTTTAGATGACTGTTGTGTGGGAGGAGAAGAGTGAAGAATAGTTTTCATAGAGTTTCAACAACCAGTCTAGATGATCCTCTTTATGTTGATGGTAGGATTGTATCTATAGGGGCTGGAGAGCACTTGGGCTATAGCCACTTTGTCAAAGACTTACATTTGAAGGTACGAAGGCGCTCCATAAATTCCAGAATGAGCCGACCCAATATAATGGATCGCTAGCGATCCATGAGGTTAGAGTATTTTTGACTCGTTCCATTTGGATCATGTTTCCTGTAGATGCTTTCCATGTAATTTCATGACTGGATGCTTTGCTTTAATGATGATTCATGTACTGATTGCATTGAACTGCTAATGGAATTAGATGAATGCTCACTTCTCGATCCAACTAGCTTGGAATGCCCCCAAACTTAACAAACATTCCTAGAATACTTATTAGATCATGGTGCAAGAGGATTGGAGGATCCATGAGCGACCCTTGTGGATTGCTAGCGATCCATCACCTTTGAGGATTTTTAACTTCTTTTTCTTGAGTCTTTCTTCTAGTCCTTTTAGTTGTTCTGACTCGACCTAGATGTTCTGACTTCCTTTGAATTTTTTTGGTCAAAAACTCGGTTAACAAGATCACAAGCATCGGGAAAATGGCCTGCTACCTGAACGAACTCCAAGCTATGGTGTATGCCGAAGAAACCATAAATTCTGGTCCAATTACAGCGGACATGACCACCATTCAGCCCACAATCCCCAGTACTTTTAACATCATGCACGTTGCCCATGAAAGGGTCGTACTGAAAACTATTGTTGGGGATGTTCTAGCTTTCCGGCATGTAACAAGGATGTGCATGCTACGCATGCTCAAGACTTCGCCCATGACATTCCTATAACGGCCCAGATTTTTAGTGAAAAATAATAAATTGATTTAAATGTTTTAATGAGTCAAAACATGTTTAATCGATGTAAGAGAAATTTAAGGTGTAAAAGACGAAATTTTCGAAGATAATGGAATCAGGACAAGAAAGTTGTTTCATTGTGTTTGGAACGTCATTTATGTTTGAAGAACATATAAAACTTGAAAGAATCAAATAATGGAAGAAAAGGGAAGGGTTGAGATGGAGAGGGGAAAAATTATAATTAAAAGAGGGAGGTGTCTATATAGATCTAAATTCTAAAATGAGAACCTCACTTTTCCGTTTCTTTTATTTGCCTTCTTTTTCTTCTTCCTCCATCTTCCTCAAGCCCTGCCTCTCTTCCTCTCTTCATAACCCCTTCGTTCCTCCACTAAAAATCACACAATAATACTTTAATCAAGTAAGAGTGTCCTTAACAATACTCATAATACAGAAATCTACAAAATTAAAGAGTTGGTTTTGGAATTTTTGAAATAAGGATTTCCATAGTTGATTTAAGCAAATTTAGGGGATTTAAACTAGCATGGGTGATTGGAAATGATTCTCTAATTAATGTGATTTCTTTTATGGTTATATGCTATATTGGATAAGGGATTAACCATAAAACTGTAAATTGAAATGGATGAAAGTTAACAAAGAAAGCTTTCTTTTTAAGAGCTTTGCTACTTGTTGAATGAAGAGTATTGGGTTGTTTGATTGAAAGTATGTTGAGTATATTGAATGAATGTTGAATTAAAATAATGAACTCGATCCATTAATTAAATAAACGAGTTAACTTGAATGAAATCAATGAATGCTAGCATTGCTTGTTAGTGTTGTTTAGGAATGATTGTTAATAGTTTATTGTTGTATCATGGTTAAGCTCCTTACACTCTTATGGTTAGTAATGCATTTAAATAATGGGATGGTTTGATGAATTGCCTTTTAGTGGTATTCATCCTATGACAAATATTCGATGATATGAACTCGAGCATGAGATGTATTAGGTGGGCGCAAGGTCGTAATGTCATGAAGCACGATATTAAGGACAAAGATCAAGTGAAGTTTAAATGGTAGGATAAATTTCCCTAAGAAAATTTACCCAATCTAGGTTTGAAACTGCAATTCTACAAGCGAATAGTCGATTGGACAGGGACCATCAACCGATAGGTAATAGACTAGGAGTATGCACTTGGGAAAATTCTGTAATTTACCATAAATTATTAACTATGTGATAAAATAACATTCGAAATAAAAGGTATTTTCTTTATATTATATACTTGATATAATGTATTATGTTATTTGTTTATTTTGTTTAAGTATATTTAATATAAAACCCGTAAATGGTATGTTTTGTGATAGGAATTACAAGGTGTTGTAATCAAGAGTGGTTTATCACAATATTATGAACATATCGTTTTAAATATTCCTAGTTAAGATGTATCGAGACTTGATATCGATACATCCATTGAGACAAGAGAACATAAAGCTCTTTAAATGTTGGATAGTGTATTACTCATGGCTGTTTGGGCACTAAGGGATTACATATCAATAATTAGTGGATAGTTATCGAATGACTTAGTTGATAGTTTTCTATTGGTTAAAATAATTAAGGTCAAACAAAAATATCGGTGTAACAATATTACATAGATCTCTCGATTTGAGAATATTGTTGAACTTCAATGTGGAAACTCCACTTTGATTATAGTTAAATCATGGTACGACTCCATAGAATGACTATAGTTGGGCCGAGCTAAAGCATTGGAAGAGAAACACCATTCAATAGAGAATTTGTCTCCTCGGTTATATAAAGTTAGTATCGCGGTCAACATGAAGTCAACTCAAAATTCAAAGTCTCCGACTAGAGCAATCAGTCAATAATAATTTTTATTATTGAACCAAGGACTTTATGTTTGGACTATACAAGTTGAATGTGGATGACATTTGAATTTTGATCGATACCAAATTCCATTAGCCCTAATGTGATATAGTTTTGATGAAGTGAATTTGTGTAGATAATTGTCACTACTGGGGACCTCTTAAAATAAGTAAAATGGATTTTACCAAAAATCTATAAGCAATACATTTGGCCAAACTATCACACCACTAGCTGAGGTGACATGTGAACGTTATTATTCGAATCGTTCGATATTAGTCGTTAACCGAATTTACATCTACGAGTCATATAACTACAATATTGAATACTCCAACTACCACTAGATTTAATTAGATTATAATTGTTATAAATTAATCAAATTAATTAATATTTATGAAATATTAATATAAAATTTTATTTTATTTGTGTTGATCAGTATTGAAAATAGTGTGCATTAAAAAGTTATATACACACGTATATATATTTGATATCAGTGTACATTTGAATTTGATTTAAATGTACATTATCTGATTTGGTTTGAAGTAAGATGCAAAACCGTAGGGCCTATGGGATGGCCAGCCAAATAATAAGGGGAAGGAGGTGTTTATGTTGATATATATGGGTTTGAATTGGTGGAGAGAATCATGGATCTAGATCCACATTTTCCTCTCTCATTTCTCTCTTATTTAAACCCATTGCCTCTTAATTTTTGCATTTTGATTTTTTTCTCTTCTCTCTTGCTCCCTTCTAGTTGGAAACAAAATTTCCTCTTCCTATATTATTTTCAAATTTAAACACAAATTCAAATTAAATTAAATAAAGGTGCGCATATCTCTCTAACTAGTAGCGCCTTCTGGAAAAGATTATATTCAATCCTAGGAATTCTATAGATTTAACATTCAAGATGTCATTATTAGACTATGGTTGAGGCAACATATTATTTCATATTTATTTTGATATATATTTATAACACCCTAAAAAATTTAACTGGAAATTTAATAAAGGAATTAAATTTAAATATACCAAGAGTAAAAATGAATTTTTTATAAATGTTCGAATCTGGCCGTGAAACTTACACCATCGCATTCGTAGCGATTTTATAGACAATTTTCATTTATAATGTTTTGAAATTGGAGCTAGTACGAAAAAATTATTGACGTTTATAAATTCTCAAGCGAAATTAATTAAACAATTAATTATAGAAAATTATTATTAAATAAGGAAGGCTCCATCGGCCAATACCAGTAGTTGGACCGATCGATCCCTAGTGGTCGACCACTCCAAACCAAGCGGTCGTGGTCATCTCTTTTAGCAAAGGGTTTGGGTAGGCCGAACAACTCGGATTTGATAATTTTTGATCGTACGGTTCTGGTTGCCATTTGTCCCTATAAATAAGATTGTAACCGTAAACCCTAATTCATTAGCAGTAAGCAGTACGTCCAAACTCTGTCCAAATCTCTATCTCCTTTGAAACAAATTTCTCAAATCAAAATTTCTTCAAAACCAAATTAAAGTTAAAATCAAGAGATTGAAGAAGAAGAAATTAAATTAAATCAAGGGGAGTTCTACACCAAGCGGAGGGAATTCCAAGCGTATTGAGGAAGGAACATCGTTTTAGAGGTGAGTGGGTTAGTAAGATGACTTACATGTAATTAGCTTTGTTATACCCTATTTGATCTAAAATCGTTTAATTTAAATTAGAAACTCTGTTTATGTAGACTGGGAATTTCACAGTAATTATAACCGATATGAATACGATCCCTTTCTTTTAGTCTTGATCTGGTTAATGTATATCTGTTGGATAAAAATTGATTCAAATTGAATACACCCTTCTTGTCAATTTAATTATGAATTGATATAACCCAGTTGATGCTAAACCTAAGTTAAGTTGAAATCGAATATGAAATTTTAGGCGATTATGGATTGTAGATTTACAAAGAATGGGTCCACTGTAATTAAAAGTTGTAATTAACAAAGAAGATGATGAACAAATTAAACAAAAAAACACTACGATCGATCGACGGGCTCACTAGAGCCGGTCGACAGCAAGTTGTCGATCGCTCCAGCGATCAGTGGTCGGTCGGTTAACGATTTCTGGGAACAGTATGAACCTCGGTTTAAAGGCCTAGGTTATTATAAATTAATATATATATATGGATATTAATATAAGTAGGAAAATTACCTCTCTAGGTTTGCGACTCTTGGACATATGGGATTGGATATATGCCTGCGCGGGCAACAAGGCCTAGACATTATTTATTCAGTAGGGATGATTTTCAACTAGGGCGATTCTATCGCAAATTGCACTCATAGGAGGTTCTAAGGTGTACACGCACACTAACGATTTTGCCTGGAGAAGTGTGTGGCTCAGGACTAATGGGAGTTCCTTGGTATGCATAATGGCATGGACGTGAGACTACGTTGTTGATGGATCCCGGCACGGTGCTATAAGAGGCATTGACCTACCATTGAGAGGTGATATAGTACATCAACCTTGAGGAGTCTTCGGTGTGAGTCGGCATTGTGGGCTCCCCCTCAAAGCGTAAATATTATATGTGTAGTCGTATAGTCCCAAGGCTAATATTGTAGTTGATTCTACATTGGAGTAATTACAATAGAGGTTAGTCGATCCATAGTTCACTTTGAGGTTCGATCAGTTGTTCGACCCTAGTGCAAGCCTTCATAAGACGTTAGTGTAGGTGTGTTTAAAACTATACCCCTTAGATAAATGAAACTAGTAATTCACATATACAAGTAAGGCACCCTACATCACATCGGTTATATGTAAAGTCAATTGCATGTGATCACCATATATTAATGATATAACTCATTCATCAGACTTTTGTTTGACCTATTCCTTTCCTTTCTTTTTCCCCCACCATACGAGGAAAGAACAGCAGGTGATAGGCCTAGAGATTAGTATGTGAAGAGGCAAGCTTGGCATTGGAGTTGCCTTTTATTTTCCATTACCCTCTATGTAACTAGTTATCATACTTAGTACTTATCAGAATATATTCTATATTTCTGTATACTCTGGATCTGACTACGTATGTTTTGAGACTGTGTTTTCTGAGATTTTTTTGAGATGGTTATTTTCTGTATTTATATTTTATTTCCTTCCGCTGTGATATCTAAAAGCGCATAATGTCTTCGATTTTATCCTTTTATTTCTAATCTATGCAATATTTAATAACCTGATAATTGGTGCTTCATGGCATCGACGTGATTCCAAAATCACCCTAGGCTTTGGATCGATGTGTCAGGAGATGCAGGTTGTCACACTTGGTACTAGAGCCAGGTTTAAAATTCCTTAGGGATTAAGTGCATAACGAGAGAATGTACTTGAAAAGTTTCAAAAAAAAGGTTCTCCAAAATAGTTTTCAAAAAAGTTTTTTTTCTTCAAAATGGGTTTCTAAAAATATATATATATATGTATAGGTAAAAAGTTTTCAAAGGATTTATACATAAATAAAATATGGAAATGCTTTCCATTATTCTTGCCAATACTATCTGTGGAAAAGTTTCTAATAAATTCCTAAATCACAGATAGAAAAGATGAGCGATCCTACTAGTTATAGCTCATCCACCTACCGTCAATTTTGCCAAGCCAAGCCATGTATGGACTTTGCGTGTCTAAGAGGGAAGCTGTATATATGGACCGAGTCGTACATGGACTTGAAGGCATGAATCTGCATTTATGAGAGGATTTTTGGATTTATGGGTCTTAGAGATGACGTAAGGAGACAACTTGCCACCTAGCATTTACAGGGGAGGCTCTAAATTGGTGGGATGTAGTAATGGTAGAGTCCGACGAGGGAAAGATTGCTTGTGAAGAGTTTAGGAGGCATTTTGAGGTGAAGTTACTTTCCAAGGCAGAGGAGGGAGTATAGTTGAAGAAATTCATACACTTGTAGCAAGGAGAGATGTCGGTGAAGGAATATGTGAATCAGTTCAATGAGTTGGCTAGGTTTAGTTTGGAGCTGATAAATACCCCTCATAAGAAAGCTCTGAAGTTTGCACAGGGGATGAATCAACCTCTTCAATATTTTCCCCTTTGTCATATTCCCATGGGTGCAACTTTTGAGGGTTTGGTGGAGACGGCCTTGAAGAACACCATCTCCATAGAGGAAGTAAAGACTGAGCCAAAGAAGTCAGGGTGAAAGACACCATAGTAGAATTAGTGCAAAGGCAGAATGGGAGCCAAAGGGGAGAATATGAAGCTGGAGATGTAGTGTAGGAGATGCGGTAAGAAGGGGAATTCTACAAGGGAGTGCAAGGTGGACATCTCAAATATCAAGTGTTACGCCTGCAATCACTTCGGGCGCATGAGGCGGGAGTATCCAGCACCACAGAAGACCTTTACGTAAGTGGTTTCAGCTTACGCACTAGATGTTGTTCCCAGTTCGAGTGCAGCTCCAATAGCGGACAAGGGGAAGAAGGTCATAATTAAAGTTGTGTTAACTTTATCTGATTTACATATTCATATTTTATTTGACACTGGGGTGTCATACTCTTTTATCTCGAGTAGACTTGGAGATGAGTTGCACTTAGACACTAGCATAGTTATAGACCTTGTAGTTGTACCAAACCCTATTAGAGGATCGGCTTGTTTGTCTATGATATGTCAAGGTATAAAATTGTTTATTTTGGGGGTCGAGTTCGACGATGCTTTTTTCTTGGGATTTTCTAGGATTGGGTTGGTTTTGGATATGGACTAGATGACTATGTATATGGCGATCTTAGACTGTGATTGGAAGGTTGTTAGGTTGGGTACTTGTAGTGGACACAATCTGGAGGTTTATTGCGATCCCGGAGGTTCAGTTATGTTGAGTTATCTATATTCTTTAGACCTATCACATGATGAGTTAGATTCAGTACCCGTGGTTAGAGACTATCCGAATATCTTTTTCGAGGTCATTGATCTTCCTCTCCAGAGACGGATCGAGTTTTGGATTTATCTGGTGAAGAACGTTGGACCTGTTGCCTTACCCTTGAGGCACATGGCTCATAGAGAGAGACACGAGCTGAAGAAGCAAGTGAATAGCTGTTGGAGAAGGGCTTCATAAGGAGGAGTACTTCAGAGTGGGGAGCACCAGTTGTCTTTGCTACCAAGGTGGATGGTTCTTTGAGGCTTTGCATCGATTATCGTGAGTCTAATAAGCTGACAAAGAAGAATCGTTACCCATTGCCCCATATAGATGATCTCTTTGATCAGTTGGTTGGAGCGAAGTGTTCTCTCAGCTTGACTTGGCTATCAGATTCCATCAATTACGTGTGGGAGAGGATAGTATTCATAAGAACGCTTTTCATACACCTGACAAACTTAATGAGTGATTGGTCATGCCCTTTGGAGTGACCAATGCACCTGCCCACTTTATTGATCTAATGAGCCGAGTTTTAAGAGGGTTGCTTAATAAGTTCATGGTTTTATTTGTTTATGACATATTAGTCTATTCGTAAAGCGAGGAGGAGCACAGGTTGCATCTAGAAAAGTGCTCAATACAATCCGTAGGTATAAGTTGAAGGCAAAGTTTTCCAAATGTCACTTTTGGCTCAAGGCGGTCCACTTTGTAGGACATGTTGTCTCTAAGAGTGGACCGGCGGTCGATTCTAGTAATGTTGTTACAGTACAAGATTGGCATGAGTCGAAGAATGCCATGGAAGTGGTGAGTTTTCTTGGTTTGGTGGACTACTATAGGAAGTTCATTAAGGAATTCGCTAAAATCTCTGCACCTCTGACTCACTTTACCAAGAAGAATTTGGTTTTCTCATAGGAATCAAAGTGTAAGGGTACTTTTATTAGGTTGAAGGATGCGTTGACTAGTGCACCTGTTCTAGTATTACTCGCCTTCTATGAAGGCATGCACAGTGTATACCGACGCATGCGCTACGGGGTTGGGCGTGGTCTTTATGCAGGAAGGGAGAGTGATATGCTATTCAAAAATTGAAAGTCCACGAGAGAAGCTATCCTCATGATCTTGAGTTAGCAACCATTGTCTTTGCACTCAAGTCATGGAGACACTACCTATTAGGAGAGCGGTTTGAGCCGTATATGGATCATAAGTCTTTGAAGTATTTATTCTTCCATAAGGATTTGAATCTATGGCACCAGAGGTGGATGGATATTTTTGCATCGTACGACTTCAATTTCTCTTATACTATGGGAAAAGGAAATGTTATAGCTGATGCCTTGAGTAGGAAGCATGTGGTGTTGGGTCCTATGTTCTTATAGTGGAAGAACTTGGAGTTAATTTCTACGTTCGATTTTCGACCATCATCAAATATCACTCCGAGATTGTTAGCAACTTTGGATGTGCAGCTTACACTTATGGATCGAATTGGGTCGATTCAGAAGCATGATAAGGTTTTAGTGGATATTTTTAAGAAGCTTCGTAAAGGAGAACAGTCAAGTCATTTGAGGTATTATACCATTAACTCAAAGGGGTGGTTATGGAGAGATGGTAGATTATGTGTTCCTCTCATTATGGATTTGATTGATATAGTACTAGCCAAGTCTCATCGTTTTAGGATGAGAATTCATCTCGATGGAGACAAAATGTACCATGACATGAAGAGAGTCATTTATTGGCCTGGTATGAAGAGGTACGTGGAAGAGCATGTGACCCGATTTAAGACTTGCCAAAGGGCGGAGCAAAATAAGGCGGAAAGATTGTTACAGCCGTTAGATATTCCACAGTGAAAGTGGAAGAATATTTCTATGGATTTCATCGGTGGATTACCTAGTAGTAGGAGGGGGAACGAGAGTATTTGGGCCATAGTCGATCGGCTGACCAAGTGCGCTCATTATGTTCCAGTTAGGAGTACGAGAATTGCTGCGTCTTTGGAGACACTATACGTGGGGGAGTCGGTTAGGTTATATTGGAGTTCCTTCTAGCATCGTTAGTGATCCAGATCATATTTTCACCAGCAAGTTTCGAAGGAGTTTTCAAAGTCGTTAGGCAGTGATTTGAGTTTGAGTACTACTTATCATCCACAGATGGATGAGCAAATGGAGAGGGTGAACCGGGTGTTAGAGGACTTGCTTCGAATGTGTATCTTGGATTTTTGAGGCTCTTGGGAGGATCACTTGCCATTAGTGAAGTTTATCTATAATAACAGCTATCAGGCGAGTATTAGGATGGCACCGTTTATGGCGTTATATAGGAGGCCTTGTAAATCACCATCTTGTTGGTGGGACACTAGATATAGGATTATTCTTGGACCAGATATGGTGAGTAAGACATTAGAGAAGGTAGACTTGATCCGAAGGAGGATGAAAACCACGTAGGATACGCAGAAGTCTTACGCCGATAGGAGACACATAGAGTTGGAGTTCATAGCGGGCGACATGGTTTTTGTGAATGTCTCAACGCATGTCATGAGATTTGGTAGTTCGGGAAAGTTAGCACCGAGGTTTGTAAGGCCTTTTTTGATCTCTAGTAGAGTAGGGAAGTTAGCTTATAGAGTGAAGCTTCCTGAAAAGTTAGTAGGAGTACTCGACCTTTTCCATATGTCACACATACAAAAGTGTCAACATGATACAACCACTGTAGTCAAGCCGAGACAGCTAGAGGAAGTGAAAGTAGAGAAGAAGCCATTTGTTCACCATGCATCCACTCGTATTCTTGAGCATGGTACAGAGAGACTCCACAATAAAGTTATCAAGCTTGTTAAGGTCCAGTAGGGAGATGATCCAGGGAAAAGTACATGGGAGCCTGAGGAGAAGATTCGAGCTATCCATCCAAAACTTTTTTCTAGTACGTTTCCATTTTAGTTAAATAAGTATAGACAATGCATGTGTTTAGTTTCTAGCTTAGTATACCCATAGCTAGGGACAATTGGATGCTAGGATTGGTTATGAATGTGTCATTAGGACATGATTTGGATGATGGATGCTAATTGATGTATTTATTAAATAGATCTTTGTATACTTAGAAAAATATATTCTCGAGTTAGCATACACGCACACCATCACTTGCTTTATTTTACTAAGTTATATGCATATATTTGATGCATATGGATTGAAGGGTTGTGTATACATGTAGAATTGCTAGTTTATTCACTTAGGATATTACATACATTTTGGATACATGTCATAAGCACTTGCATTTCAAGAGGTCGACTAGATCAGAAGACCGCTTAATTTTTGCATTAGTGTAGGTTCATATGCATTCCATGCTTACATGTACATATTGCATTAGAAATTGAACTAAGGACAATGATTGATAGTGGTTGATGGATGAGTAGATAGTTGTAAGTATTAACTTTGGATATGGACAATGATTGACAATGGTTGATGGATGATAACAACCAGAGTATCACAAAGTCAGTGGGAGCGATATTGAGTTTGTGGGTTTTCAGATATGATCCAAAACAGATACAAAAGTTTCATTCGACAAGCATTAGAGTTGAACAAGTATTTTGATAGAAATATGAATAGTTTGACTTTTAGTAAAATGCAGAGGAAATGTGTGTTTATAAGAAAGAACATCAAAAAGGTACATAGATATTTCAAAACTATAGATAAACAACATTTTGCTAATTGTTAACAATGTACCTATGTTGAAATCCATTCAAATTTAGTCATTTAATTCTCGATACAGGATTTGAAAAATATCTTTTATAATCAATGTAGAAGGATGATAAGAATGTCCCAAACGATATGCGTGAAACTATGCAGTTAAAGCCTCACAAAATCCCCGCTATAGCGCATAGCGCTCTCCAACCTC
Organism: Allium fistulosum; assembly: GCA_030737815.1. Classification (NCBI taxonomy): domain Eukaryota; kingdom Viridiplantae; phylum Streptophyta; class Magnoliopsida; order Asparagales; family Amaryllidaceae; genus Allium; species Allium fistulosum. Next base: position 386,776,315 of record CM060905.1, on the reverse strand, counting down.
TACGCTATATAATTTTTGTGCTATTAAACAATAGATTTGCTTTAAGACCCGTTATTTTAAACTACACCCGCTAAATCAAGGATTTTTAGTTCCCGCTTTAGCAACAATAATATACTAATGTTGATTTGGCTGGTTCTCTTTTAAACCAAATCAACAAACTTAGGGTAAAGACCTAATTTTAAGGCATAAGCGCTCAATATAAGTTAGAAATCTATTGTGGTCATCAAATCTAGTCTGCATAAATCACGATATTCTTTGGTTATGTTATATAAGATTAAACAATATTTCTTCTTCCTACACAAATGATGTGAATATGAGAATAAATCGACTTTAAATATTTAGTTTTTTATCTAATTAAGCATTATGCACCTCCGTTCTTTCGCGCTATATCCTCGCTTTATTCCTGCTATAACTTTTTCCACCTCCACTGCTATAGGACCGTTAAGCGCTTTAACTGCATAGGCATGGAAACCATATTAAAATGTTTAATATGGAATATGTAAGATGGGTTCCTTATGCATTAGGAATATGAATTATCATACTCGTTGTATTGTCTACAATATTGTATTTCGCTTATGTATTTGATGCATAAAGTGAGTATCAAATACAAATTAAGATCACCAGTGGTAGTTTAAACTATTCTCGAGTATTTATGAAATATTAGAGAATTGTTTATAGAAATAATAAACTCCTTATGAAGGGGTATTCAGACTTGAACTTCATAAATAATATCGAGTATAATATGTCAATATTAAATGCATATTTAAACCTCAATTAAGGAGCCTTAAGTTGGAAATATTCCAATGAAAGGCATGTTGAATATGCTTGTTTATGATTTTTTATATGATAATAAACATATATATATATATTCATTTAAATGTATTTGTTATTGTACTATTTTATTTTCACATAATTAAATAAATATTTACTGAATAAAATAAATAACACAGAATTTAAATTCAAACAGATATTTTATTCAAACAAATATTTTATTACAATTTTGAATAGTACAAATTTGATCTCTCACTATCTACACAATTTCCATTACAATACAATTTCAAATTATAATACAATTTTTCACTATACATACATTTGCACCTCACTACATATCACTCGTTCACTCGTATTTGTTCTTCAACCATATTCTAATTTATATCCAGCATCTGAATTATCTGCAAAATAAACACCGACGCAGTAAAATTGAAAAAGAAATATTTTTGCAGTGTAAAATAAAATGAGTTTTTGAAAATATTAGTTGCCTCAGTTATTTGGGTTGTTCGTCATCATTTTTGTTTTGAATTCATCAAACACGAACAACCTGTGACATGCACAGTGTATCATTGTACATGCCACAAGGCCGTGCATACAGATATACACTTGATATAATTACAGGGACAGGTGAGCATAAGGTCAAACCCGAGCCGAGGCTGGATTCAACTCAGGTGCAATATAAAAACATCACAAAATTGTCAAGTACAAGTTCTCATGTAACAAGAATCCAAAACCAACATAAAATAAGCCTCGACCAAAAGTTCAATGTGTACACATGAACACAGCCTCAACAGTACAGTTCAAATGACACAGCAAATAGACCAGATACAAATGGTCAAGTACAAAACAATGGAGCAACAAGTAAATGGTAGTGCATAAGCATGAGATGAAGGCCACACAAAGAAATCACCATAAATATATATATCTACATATGTATACACACATGTATATATATATATATATATATATATATAGTGCACAACATTTCAGCTCATCATAAAACAGTGTTGACTTGACTGCAAAGACAAACTCAAATGTACACAAATGCAAATAACAACAAAACAGTCTCGACAAAAGATTGAACATGAATATAAAGCAACTGTTTTCACAAGCTCGGTTTCAAGTATACATGAAGACCAGAACACAAATGAACATAACCAGACCTGGCAACATAAATGCAATGACCATAGGAAACAACATTCAACAGGTCATCATTGAACCAAGACTGGTCAGAGCAACCCAACAGTTCAACAAACTCAAGTATGAACATGGACAATGGTGAACTTAATGGAACCAGAGCGAGCATAACAATGACAAATAATACAACCAGACTTAGTGTGACGCCAGAGAACAGAGACATGGTTTGAGAACCATGTACAAAGCAAATGACAAAGCATATGACTTAAGTGAATTTGCAACAGAACCAACAATAAAGAAACGGTTTAACTTGAACACAACAACATCCAGACAGTTTACTAAAGCAAGCAAGTGACTGTGACCAAGCAAAAATCGAACAAGTGCAATCAAGTCAATCACACACATATATACATACGTATATGTATATATATATGTATGGAGACAATCAACCCAAGCAGTATAACATCAATGAATTAAATCAATGTACACATGAACAATTGAACCCAGATCTAATAAGCCATGTACATCAAAGTGCAGACTCAAATGAACTCAAATGTCAATGGCACTAGGGCAGTGCACTTGAAACAAGACTGCAACAAGCTCTAGACCAGAATCAAGTGGAACCACCAGTGAAAAAAAAACTCCAAAAAAATGAACACAACATCAATGTAACTCATGCAAACAGGTGCAGGTATACAAACTCATGCAAACAGGTGCTGGTATACAACAACCAAGTGAAGACTCCAAGAGGAACAAGTGAAGGCATCACAACACACATATATACATGCATGAACACACACACACACACAAATATATATATATATATATATATATATGTAGTGACAATATGGGATGCAATAAAGTAGGAGTGTGAACATATACTAGTAATCAAGCAACAGTGTATTTAACAAATTTTAACAAAGTCAAGACAGAGATAAAAATCAATCAGATGATCAAGTGATGCAGTTCGAACAAGAATCAAGTTTTAACAAAGTCAAGGCCGAATTCAATCAGAGGAACATTGAATGAAATATTTAACAAGTCGTTGCCAACAAAGAATGGAATCAAAGAAACGAACAGATCGAAATTCGACAAGTCCAGATTATCAAAATTCAAAAGGCCGAAATCAAAGGAGCATAAAGAACGGAACCAAATCCAAAGCAAACGCAAGCCGTGGTGGCCAAGCAAGCATAACAGAAAAATATACGAATTGAAAAAGTCAGAAAACATCACCAACATTCAATTACAAATCAATGGCCCAGCATTGCAATTTGAAGAATTCAAATTGAATTATAGGAACGAAAACTAAGGGTTTCAATCCCTATAAATACCATTAACATCATCGGCAATCAGTGTACCGAGTTCAAGCATATCAACGAGAATAATAAAGCAAAATCACATACCACTTTTATCATTCGAACTCGATCGAGAAGCAGCCACGAAGGAACGAAAGCAACAAACGATTTGAGCCTCGAAGTGAACTAAAAGCATACCAGCAAGATTTCGAGCATCATTTTTCAAGCGGAAGCTTCAACAAAGCGAAGCCCTAATATCTCAAAGAGGAACGAAGAGAAACAAACATTGCAAAGCAAAAGAGAGTGGTCGAAGTTTACAACAGAGAAGACAAACCGTTCATAAATTATATTTCACTTGGGACGATCTCTTTTTCTTTCTTTGGCCGATCTATTTTTTATTTAGGTTAAATATATATAAAGGGATTTGTTTTGTTTTTATGTTTTTATTTTGTATTTTTCTTTTAAACTTTTGTAAAATTCTAGTCGTGTGACTAGGGGACGAACTACGGTGGTGTAGTTCGAGAATTCGCAACTCAGTGGCTGAGCTGTGGCAGGGTTTTGAGCATAGAGTTAGGTTAGTCGATAGCGGGTGTCACGAGTTTACATGTGTAAGCGTCTGACTACATAATTTCTAGTAGAAACCTTGGGTGTAGTACGTAGGCAGGGTTTTGCCGAAGCTGCATAAATCTGTGTTGTTCTATTTCTGCTTTTATTATTCTGCTAGTATTCGTGCTGCAATTATTTTATATATTTCCGCATTAAATTTTTACTATTATTAGTATCACCCTATTCACCCACCTCTAGGGTGAAATCGATCCTATAAGTGGTATCAGAGCTAGGAACAAAAACCAATTTTTGTTTTAAAAATTTGATTTTTCAAAAACAAATCTTTGTTTTAAAATTTTGATTTTTAGATGGCTTCCTTTAATAATGCTTTTGCTGAGGGACAGTCCATAGTTAGACCACCAATGTTCAATGGTGAATATGCTTACTGGAAAAATAGAATGAAATTTTTTCTAAAAACCATTGATGCTTGAATATTGTTGAGACCGGATATAGGACACCAACCATAATGGTAGATAATCAAGAAATTGAAAAACCGATGGATCAATGGACAGATCTTGAAAATAAACTACAGAATGCTAATGCTAAAGCTATGAATTATATTATTTGTTCATTGGATCAAATTGAATTTAATCGTGTCTCACATTGTCTAACTGCGCAGGAAATTTGGCACACACTTGAAGTGACTCACGAAGGAACTTCCCAAGTCAAAGAATCTCGCTTTGCCATGCTTAGTAGCGAATACGAAAACTTCACAATGGCAAAGGATGAAAGTGTCAAAGAAATGTATGGACGACTTTCTAATCTAGTATACACATCAAAATCACTTGGAATGCCATACAAAGAGCTGGAAATAGTCCGAAAAATCCTCAGAATTCTTCCATGAAATTTTGAAGCGAAAGTTACTGCCATTCAAGAACCAAAGGATTTGAAATAAGTTAAGGTTGAAGAACTCAATGGAAATCTCACCACTTATGAGCTAGAAATGAAATTCAAGGAAGAACACAAAGGAGGTGATACTCGAAAGAAATCAATAGCTTTCAAAGGAACAACTGAAAGTGAAGATGACGATGATGATGATGATGCAGCAGAACTGGCGCTGATAGTAAATAAATTCAAACGGTAGAATCATAAGTATGGAAATCCAGCTCTAAATCAACAATTGAAAAGCAGAATAGTCAAAGTTCTAGACAACTCAGAAGAGCAAGAGATCATTTGTCACAAGTGCAATAAACCTGGTCACATCAAGCCCAATTGTCCTCAGAATCGACTCGGCCAAGGAAAGAAATTGAAAACGAGAAGTTTTGCACCCACTTGGAATAAAAGTGATGATGATAATAAAAGCACTAGCAGTGAGAGTGAAAAAGGAGATATGTGTCTTCGAGGTGATACAACTGACAGCGATGATGACGAGCCAAGCGAGGTATCGAAACTGACTCACTCACAATTACTTATATATTTTCACGAAGTAAATGGCTGTTTTGAACGACTTAGGGAGAAGTACGCTAAACTTGAATCACAAAAGGTAGTTTGATAGAATTAAATAAACAGCTTGATCAATTGGTTAAAAACTATCAAAACAAAAGCCCTAAGTGTGATAAGTGTCCATCATTCGAAGAGGAAATTAAATAATCAGAAAATAAAATTAAATAACTTGAAAATGAAATTATGATTTTGAAAGAAAGTGAAAATACTAGGAGAGAAAATTCTATTAAAAGGTGCACTCAATTATTGAATGAAAATGAATCTCTCAAAACACAAGTCCAACAATTGTCTACAACTTTAGGAAATTTTTCCAAAGGAGAAAGATCACTAAATATGTTGTTAGGGAAACAAACTGTTAATCCTAGTAGACAAGGACTTGGATATACTCAATCTGAACGTGTTAGAAGCAAAATTAATCAAGTCAATTCCAAGCGCACGATTTGTGGAAAAATTGGACACAATCACAATAATTGCTGGTATAGATCCAAACACACGAAAACTATACCGATTTGGGTTCCTAAAGGCACAAATATAAAATCCCTTAAAGTCAAACAAATTTGGGTGCCAAAAGGAACAAATATAAAGTGTTTTGGTTCTACACAAACTTGTTCTTCAAAATATTTTATTACTAACAATCATGGACCTATAAAAACAAATAGGTCACAAAAATCTTGCCTCGTGTAGGTATGGTGGCAGGCTAAGAAACAACAACAGTGTTACCTAGATTCTGGCTGTTCCAGGCACACAACGGGCGACAAATCAAAGTTTCTTAGCCTAGTACAAAGGTGGCAGAATCACAATGGGCAACAACGAAAAATTATCAGTAAAGGTAAAATAGGTAACGGTACATTGAACGATATATTAAATGTGAAAATCTGCACCATAATCTAATTTAATTCAGTCAGTTGTGTGATAATGAAATAAATGTTAATTTTTGATTTGTGCAAAAATGTTGACCAATCATCTTTTCATCCTTGAACTGTTTCATATAGATTTGCTTGGACTAACAATATTGAAAGTTTAGGTGATAAGAGATAGTGTCTTGTGTTGGTTGATGATTACTCTAGGTACACGTGGATATATCAGCTTCTAGATCTGACACTATGTTCACTAGTTGTTTATTTGCACGGTTTCAATTCAAAATCCAAAAGAAATTCAATTTAAAAGCTGTAAAAAGGATTTTAAAGTATTTGTTGCAACTTCACGATCTGGTCTATGATATCCAACTAATGATTTGAGTCTAAGGGAAATTCAGATGCAGATTACACTGATAGTCTATTGATAGAAAAAGTACTAGTGGAACGTGCTTTATGTTGAGACATTCTTTAGTTGCATCATTTTCAAAGAAAATATCTACATATTCTTCAATTCAACTGATTTTCAATTGGCAAACATTTTTTTTAAAATCCCTTTCATAAAATAGGTTTTTGTTCACTTCGATTCAGATTAGACATTTTAGAAATTTGATTTTATATTTATTTTTGGATTTGATCTTAAATGAATACATTAACTAATCTGACTCCCTACTGATTATCGAAAAGATAAATTGTGATTGGAAAAATGATGAGTGTTGATATTAATCATATATTATGACCTGAGAAAGTATATTTAGTAAATTTCTTTAAAAATTAGACAAGAGTCATAATAACTTTTGATGGTAAAAATTCCATAACCATCTCTATTTCTATCATATTTCTAACAACCATCACTCATTAAAATCCAATATGGTATGTCAAAATGTGGTATCTTAAATAGGAAATTATTCGTTTTTTAATAAAAACATCCAAAGTATTCACTCTCATTTAAAAGTCCTCACGGTTATGCATGGGTGAATTACTTGGAATATTTGTATATGTGTTTTCATGCTCATTTAAAAGTCCTCACGGTTATGCATATATGGAACACATATCAAAATTGATTATTAAATAAACAAGTTGATTCTTATCTCATTTAAAAGTCCTCACGGTTATGCATGGTTAGAAGATGCTTGAAATTAATTTTTTTATAAAAATTGGGAATACTACTAATCTAATTTAAAAGTCCTAATGGTTATACATGGTTAGTAGACATTCAAATTCCTGATATAAATATACCACAAATAGACACAGCTATATGGTTTTATATGCCGACATCATCCCTATCATTCTAAAGTGGAATATGCGCCTAACATAGTATTTATGATTTTTGTTTGATTTTTTATTAAATTTAATATTTATACTCGATTGGATATTAATGTTGTATTAATATCTATCACTTTATCTCTATTTTTATAACACTATTACTCTTTTGCTGATAACAAAAAGGGGAGAGAAAGTTAAGATTTTGGCAAATAAAGGTCAAATATTTTATTTTTTATTTTTTATTTGCATCTTGGTTCATTTGCATATTTTTATTTATTTTCATGCATATATGAAGGGGGAGCTCTGTTGTAGAGAGGGAGCATTCAAATAGGGGGAGCAAATAGAGTTCATCAATAACCAAATACATTTAATAAATTCAAAATCTTAAATATATCTTTGTTATCATTAAAAAGGGGAGATTGTTGAATATGCTAGTATATGATTTTGTTTGATGATAATAAACATATATATATATATATATTCATTTAAATGTATTTGTTATTGTACTATTTTATTTTCACATAATTAAATAAATATTTACTGAATAAAATAAATAACACAGAATTTAAATTCAAACAGATATTTTATTCAAACAAATATTTTATTATAATTTTAAATAGTACAAATTTGAGCTCTCAGTATATACACAATTTCCATTATAATACAATTTCAAATTATAATAAAAAATTTCACTATACATACATTTGCACCTCACATATCACTCGTTCACTCGTATTTGTTCTTCAACCATATTCCAATTTGTATCCATCATTTGAATTATCTGCAAAATAAACACTGACATAGTAAAATTGAAAAAGAAATATTTTTGCAATGTAAAATAAAATGAGTTTTTGAAAATATTATTTGCCTCAGTTATTTGGGTTGTTCGTCATCATTTTCATTTTGAATTCGTCAAACACGAATAACCCGTGACATGCACAGTGTATCATTATACATGCCACAAGGCCGTGCACACAGATATACACTTGATATAATTGCAGGGACAGGTGAGCACAAGGTCAAACCCGAGCCAAGGCTGGATTCAACTCAGGTGCAATACAAAAACATCACAAAATTGTCAAGTACAAGTTCTCATGTAACAAGAATCCAAAACTAACATAAAATAAGCCTCGACCAAAAATTCAATGTGTACACATGAACACAGCCTAACCAGTACGGTTCAAATGACACAGCAAATAGACTAGATACAAATGGCCAAGTGCAAAACAATGGAGCAACAAGTAAATGGCAGTGCATAAGCATGAGATGAAGGCTACACAATGAAATCACCATAAATATATATATATACACATATGTATACACAAATGTATACATATATATATGTAGTGCACAACATTTCAGCTCATCATAAAACAGTGCAGACTTGACTGCACAGACAAACTCAAATGTACACAAATGAAAATTACATCAAAACAGTCTCGACCAAAGATTGAACATGAATATAAAGCAACTGTTTTCACAAGCTAAGTTTCAAGTATACATGAAGACCAGAACACAAATGAACATAACCAGACCTGGCAACATAAATGCAATGACCAAAGGCAACAACACTCAACATGTCATCATTGAACCCAGGCTGGTGAGAGCAACCCAACAGTTCAACAAACTCAAGTATGAACGTGGACAATGGTGAACTTAATGGAACCAGAGCGAGCATAACAATGACAAACAATACAACCAGACTTAGATTGATGCCAGAGAACAGAGACATGGTTTGAGAACCATGTACAAAGAAAATGACAAAGCATATTCCTTAAGTGAATTTGCAACAGAACCAACAACAAAGAAACAGTTTAACTTGAACACATCAACATCCAGACAGTTTTCTAAAGCAAGCAAGTGACTGTGACCAAGCAATAATCGAACAAGTGCAATCAAGTCAATCACACACATATATACATACATATATGTATGTATATATGTATGGAGACAATCAACCCAAGCAGTATAACATGAATGAATTAAATCAATGTACACATGAACAATTGAACCCAGATTCAATAAGCCATGTACATCAAAGTGCAGACTCAAATGAACTCAAATGTCAATGGCACCAGGGTAGTGCACATGAAACAAGACTGCAACAAGCTCCAGACCAGAATCAAGTGGAACCACCAGTGAAATAAAAACTCCAAACAAATGAACACAATATCAATGTAACTCATGCAAACAGGTGCAGGTATACAAACTCATGCAAACAGGTGCAGGTATACAACAACCAAGTGAAGACTCCAAGAGGAACAAGTGAAGGCATCACAACATACATATATACATGTGTGAACACACACATATATATGCAGTGACAATATGGGATGCAATAAAGTAGCAATGTGAACATTTACTAGTAATCAAGCAACAATGCATTTAACAAATTTTAACAAAGTCAAGACAGAGATAAAAATCAATCAGATGATCAAGTGATGCAGTTCGAACAAGAATCAAGTTTTAACAAAGTCAAGGCCGAATTCAATTAGAGGAACAACGAATGAAATATTAAACAAGTCGTTGCCCGCAAAGAATGGAATCGGAGAAACGAACAGATCAAAATTCGACAAGTCCAGATTATTAAAATTCAAAAGGCCGAAATCAAAGGAGCATAAAGAATGGAACCAAATCCAAAGCAAATGCAAGCCGTGGTGACCAAGCAAGCATAACAGAAAAATATACGAATTGAAAAAGTCAGAAAACATCACCAACATTCGATTACAAATCAATGGCCGAGCATTGCAATTTGAAGAATTCAAATTGAATTATACGAACGTAAACTAAGGATTTAAATCCCTATAAATACCATTAACATCATCAGCAATTAGTGTATCGAGTTCAAGCATATCAACGAGAATAATAAAGCAAAATCACATACCACTTGTATCATTCGAACTAGATCGAGAAGCAGCCGCAAAGGAACGAAAGCAACAGACGACTTGAGCCTCAAAGTGAATTAAAAGCATACCAGCAAGATTTCGAGCATTATTTTTCAAGCGGCAGCTTCAACAAAGCAAAGCCCTAATCTCTCAAAGAGGAACAAAGAGAAGCAGACATTGCAAAGCAAAAGAGAGTGGTCGAAGTTTACAACAGAGAAGACAAGCCGTTCATAAATTATATTTCACTTAGGCCGATCTCTTTTTCTTTTTTTGGGCTGATCTATTTCTTATTTGGGTTAAATATATATAAAGGGCTTTGTTTTGTTTTTATGATTTTATTTTGTATTTTTCTTTTAAACTTTTGTAAAATTCTAGTCGTGTGACTAGGGGACGAACTACGGTGGTGTAGTTCGAGAATTCGCAACTCAGTGGCTGAGCTGTGGCAGGGTTTTGAGCATAGAGTTAGGTTAGTCGATTGCGGGTGTCGCGAGTTTACGTGTGTAAGGGTCTGAATACATAATTTCTAGTAGAAATCTTGGGGGCAGTACGTAGGGTTTTGCTGAATCTAGGTAAATCTGTGTTGTTCGATTTCTGCTTTTATTATTCTGTTATTATCTGTGCTGCAATTATTTTATATATTTCCGCATTAAATTTTTACTATTATTAGTATCACCCTATTCACCCCCTCTCTAGGGTTAAATCGATCCTACAGGGCAGTGGTCGATTCAACGAAAAAGCTAAGTACGTCACCTTGAATAGCACCATAATAAATGCAATGCAAAATATAACTGCAAAAATTTATAACTAAGCTAGCGGTGATTCCAAGTATTAAGAATACTACATCATTATTATATGATAATAATGTAATGATAAGAGATCACTAGAAGCCAAGAAACATACTTTGAATAGTTCCACGTGATAAATGTAGTTTTTCAGCATTAGAGGGAGTTAATTGACATAGTAGATAATAAGAACAACATACAGATCCATTCACGAAGGGACTGGCTCGATCACTACTTATCAAACCGATCGAAAGGATAAGATAGAGATTCCGTAACTAGCCCAAGTGTAAGTAAGTGATAGGTTAAGGCTATACACTGGGGGAAATTTTGTCATTTACTATAAATTATTAACTATGTAATAAAATCTCGTTCGAAATAAAACTTGTTTTTCTTTCTATTATATACTTGATATAATGTGTTATATTGTTTATTTTTTAATTTAAGTATATTAATAGAAAATCCATAAATGTAATGTTTTGTGATTGTGATTACAAGGTCTTGTAATCATGAGCAATTTATCATAGTATAATAAACATATCGTTTTAAATATTTCAAGTCAAGATGTATCGAGATCGGATATGATACATCAATTGAAATTAGAGTACGTAACGCACTCCGAATATTGGATAATGTATTACTCATGGCTGTTAAGGGAATCAAGAGTTATGTACCGACAGCTATTGGATAACTATGGAATGACTCGCTCGATAGTTTTATGTTGGTTATAACTAAGGTCAAACAAAAAATATCGATGTGATGATATTACACAGTTCTCTCGAGTCGAGAATAATGTTGGAATTCAATGTGTAAACTCCAATTTGATTATAGTTAAACTGCAACACGATGTCCATAGAATGACTAGTTGGGTCGAGCTAAAACATCGAAAGTGAAAGCCTATTCGATTTAGAATTTGTCTCCTTAGTTATATGAGGTTAGTATCATGTTCAACTAAAGTTGACTCAAACTCAAAGTCTCGGGCCTAAGTAGTTCGGTTAATAATAATTGTTATTATTGAACCAAGGACTTTGAGTTTGGACTATACAAGTTGAATGTGGACGACATTGGAATTTTGACCTATACAAATTCCATAAGTCCTGATGTAATATAGTTTTGACGAAGAGAATTGTTGTAAACAATTGGCACTACCAGGGACCGTTTAATATAAGTAAAATTGGATTTTATCAAAACTGTATAAGTAATAAATTTGGTCAAACTATCGCACCAATAGCTAAGATGACGTGTGAACGTTAATATTCAAAATTTTCAATATTAACCACTGACTGAATTTATATTTAAGAATCAAACAACCACAATGTTGAATAAAATAAATTAATTAATATTTATGAGATATTAAATATAAAATTTTATTTGAATTGTATTGATTAGTATTGGAAATAGTGTGTATATAAAAGTTATATATATATACATATGCATCGATATATAATATCTGTGTACATTCGAATTTGATTTAAATGTAAATTATCTTATTTGGTTTGAAGTAGGATGGGAAGCCTGTATGGCCCGCGGGATGGTCAGCCAAACATTAAGGGGAAGGAAGGGCTATGTTGATATATTTGGGTTTGGATTGGTAGAGAAAAGGGTGGATCTAGATCCATATTTTCCTCTCTCTTTTTTGTCTTATTAACTCATTGCACCTTACGTTTTCATTTCGATTTTTGCTCTTCTCTCTTGCTTCCCCATGGCCAAAAATAATTTTCCCCTTCCTCCATTATTTCAAACTTAAACATAAATTCAAATAAAATAAAATAAAGGAGCATAGATCTCTCTAACACGTAGCGCTGTTTGGAAGAGATCATATTCAGTCCTAGGACTTCTATAATTCAGCATTCAAGGTGTCTGTATTAGGCTATGGTTCAGGTTACACTTTAATTCATATATATATATATATATTTGTCATTTATTATGTTATATATGGTTAGATTAGCTTTGTATCACCAATCCTTATATTTGTACACTACCAGTCTAGAATATATATACATAAACATATTTTTGTTAGAAAAATAAAAATATTTATATATACAAACATGATTTTATTTTCGGCACGCATTAAAAAAAATTCGAATAAATTTTTTTAAAAGGAATTTTTAATAAAAATAAAATTTTTAAATTTAATAAACACATATGAAATATATGTAAATTTTATTATTAAATTATATACATATTATTATTTCAATTTTTTTATACATATATATTTACTAAATTTGAATATATATATATATAAATTTTCAAATATAATGCATTAAATATATTTTAATATATTATAATTATATATATATGTATTAATATACACAAAAATTTACATATATTACAAAATATTTTAAAAAAATTGATTTTACCATGCGAATTTTAATATTTAAATTAAAAAAGAAAAGAAATAAATCCGTATGGATTTAATTAAAATAAGTTTGACCTTTTCAAAATATAAATATGGCCGAAATAAATACATACATATTATATTTATTTATTTATATACTTAATTATATAACATCATTTTATATTATAAATGGTTTTAAAATATTAATTTTAAATTATATATATACACTTATGTTTTATATATTAAAAAAATTACTTTTGTATACATATATATTAATAAAATATAATTCATTTGCCAAATTAGATTTTAAAATTTGAAATTAAACGATATTTTATATCTAGATCTAGTTTTAAATTTTGAAATTTGGATTTGATTTTTAGTTTATCTATATTTATATTTACAAATATTTTTTATGTGTGTGTATATCTATGTGTGTGTTGGAACTGGGTCAGCCCATAGTGGAAGCTATGGATGAATTTCAATTTTTGTACCATATTGGATCTTTATTGAGCCTATGAAGTCTAGTTTATTTAGAAGATTTCCAAATTTTATTTACATAAAATATTTTATTTTATTTAGATTTATAAAATGATATAGTATTATTTAATTTCCGTTATATTATATATATATATATACGTGTACATTACACTCACACACACACACACACACATATATATATATATATATATATATATATATATATATATGCATGTGTGTGTGCATGCATGTGTGTGTGTAACATGTCAATCCGTGCATGGTATAAATACTCCTATATAGATGTTGGGATTTACATCGCAGCAGACACGTTAGTTCATCCAATATGCATATATATTATCTAAATGTTTATTTATATATAGTTTTGCTTTTATAAATAAAATATTACAATATATATATATATATATCTGTGTGTATGCACGTATGTATGTATAAACTTAAATTTTATTTATATATAATTTTGTATAAATATATAAATATTTATATATAAATATAAATATAAAATGTTGCCAACATGAATATATTTATAACTATATAAATATATTTAAATCATTTATAAGATATATTAAAAAAAATTGTACTGCCAAAAACAATACATGTATAAATATAATATTTTTAATATATATATGTATATATTAAATACATACATACATATATATGTATGTATGTATAATAATAAATATATATTAAGACAAATAAAAACCATAAAAATAATTTATATTTAAATATATGTGTATATATATATATATCTACCCGATCTTGCTCATGGCTCAAGATTTTTTTTTTTAATTTTTAATTTTAAAATATATATTAATAAAGACATACAAAATTATAAAAAATTAACAAAAATTTAAAATTTTGAAACAAATTTGAATTTTAAATTTCCAATAAAATTTTATACAAAAATTTGATAATTTGAAAATTTATTATATAATTTTATAATTTTGAACAATTTAAAGTCTATTTTCTATCTTTCAATTTATATTTATGTCTTTAAGAATATAAAAAAATTGATTTTTTAATTTCAACCGTGAGTATAATTTGTATTAGTATAATTTTATAAAATATAAAAACATATTTCTAATACATATACAAAAATTTGAAAAAATTTATTAAACATTATATAGAAAAATATATTTTATATTTTACATATGTATAATGTAGTATTTAAAATTTTAAACTATATATGTATATTACATTAAATTATTTAAATAATAAAAAAATATTTTTTAATTCTGAGCCATGTTGCACTAAGATATATTATCATAATTTAAAAAAACGTATATACATATACATATAACCAATCAATATTCTGATAATATATTTATATGTTGGAATCGCCACCTTACTAACAATAATATATATATATATATATAATGAACATTATAATTATAGTTTAAAATTTATAATCATATTAGAAATGTACCTTGTAGCGAAAACCCTTAAGTACACCTTGAAACGATGAAGAATTCTCCTTGAAATGATTTCTGATCCAAAAGAGTGCTAGTTCTTGAACCGTTGACGAGCAGCTATCGAATATCAGCCAAATTTATTTGATTTAAGCTTTGAAATAATAGAGATGGGAGGGGGAGTTCGGCCAACATTGTATGACGATGAAGGTTCCAAAAGATCAATATCAAATAAAGTTAGAGATGGTTAAATAGAGGAAGAAGGGGAGAGAATTTGGGATCTCATCTTTTACTCAATCTCCTTCCATCTTAGCCATCCATAATCAAGCCTATCTAGCCTATGTCACAGTGTCACATACCGAAATTTTCGACTTTCGAAAATTCGACATCGATACTCACTTTATCGACTGCCGAGAAATCGAGTGCCGGAAACTCCAATAGTGAGGGTTTTAAAAAGAAGAAAAGGGAGAAGAAGAAGAAAACAGAAGAAGAAAAAGAGAAGAGAGGAGAACAACATCAGAACAGAAAACAATATCAGAATCTTACACATCGCAGCGGAACAATATATAATAGATAAATGAATAATCTTTAAACAAAGAACTATATCATTTTATACATACATCAATCAGAGTCAATAAACAACAATGGACAGTTATATAACTTGTCCTCATACAGAATACACAGCGGAATAAATATATCAGATACAAATACTACGTCTCGTCATCCATCATATCTCCAAAGCTCCAGAATATCCAAAATATCCTGATAACATAACTCTAGGCTGCCCGTGTGGAAAATAGTGGGCACCCAGAGTTTAGAAGGGAACAATAAACTCCGAGTCAGTCATGGTGACTGGTGTGAGATCGTAAAACAGTTATTTTTTTTCACAAAGAAAATAAAACAAATTCGCAATGCTTTTGGAAAATGAAACTACCATAAGACCTCCCACCACACACACAATGCAAACGCAGAATTGGAGGAGATTTCTTCTTATGATAGTCAAAGATGCTTACTACGCAAAATCAAATTCTTTTTGATATTATTATTAGTGCATAGTGTAGAAATCATTTCGAAAGTAGAATATAAATCTTAGCCAGCATAGACATTTCGAACTATGCCTACTATAGCTACCATCCAAACAGTGGGGCGCCACCATAAGTGAATGATAGGTTCTACAACTAATACCGTACAAGGCTCGTATTGTTTCTTTGGATTTCCAACAAATGGTCAGGCCAAGGAACTTCCTATGCCACGATGGGTACGTCCCTGGAATAGACGATCCGAGAACCTAACCGGATCTCTGCCAACACAAGGCCGGGTTACCTTTGCAAAAATAGGTAACTACTGACACGCGTATGCCATCCCCCGATCGTAACCGATCTTCCCGAGGATCCCCGATTTCCAACAACCACAAAGTAATAATAATGCAGCAACCACATAGGTTAAGTATCTGGGCTCCATACCATGATACCACCTCTATCCAGAAGGAATGACATACAATAAGGGGCGCTACTCCCTAGAACCTTGCTGCATCCTTCCTGTTTCGACCATTTCCGGGGTGTGAGGCTCGACGAAGTCTCGTCCACAAAGCTACGCTTTCTACAAAGCCATGCTTCGGGTCAAACAAATGATCAACCTATGATCACAAAGATATAAGATCAAACAAATGATCATATCGCAAATGATCAAACACTGATCATTTCACAGCAACACTTAGTATGCCACGTTACCAAATTGGGAATATATCGCTGATAAATTTCAACTACATAACCTCTGAGCTCGTACGTCTCAGAGAAGGGTGTTAAGCTAAGAGAATAAATTCTCCGCCACCAACAGATATGTATTTGAAAGAAATCAGCTTTATATCTCAAATTGTAACGTCAGACACACAATCCATACAAGTCTGTTCCGGGATCGAACAGAACCGAAGGCACTTCTCACGAAGCCCTTGGAAATCCGGATAATTTCCTAATCACGTCCGGACTTCCCGTCACTAAGGGTGATAAAACCTCTAAATCGGAGATCAGCCGATGTAGAGTAACTCGACGGTAATCCTTCCTTTTTCAAAAATATCCGGTCTTCAACACCGGTCTTCGAATGCAATTCATAACGACGTATCACATATTCGGAATGGGTTATACGACCCCATGGTCCTTTCCCGGCTAACCCGAATAGTGAGCGTTTATTTAAAAACAAGTGTGGCATTCAAATTCATCCAATTCACAACAAATACCATTCAAGGTAATTATTGATAGTCGGTTATTTAACTATCAATAAAGATGCGCAACATCATCAGATTCCAAATAATTTTCCAAATTATTTATCTTCAAAATTATCTTTACTAGATATATAATTTCCACACTTCAAAAATAAATCAACGTTTATTTTTCTAAACAGTTTCCCTTTCCTTTATAAATTCCATATTGAATTTATATTTTCGAATATCTACTGATATTCGATTTTCAAATCGTTTTCAATATTCATTTTCAATTTATCTTTACAAAGATAAATTCTAAAACGTTTCATTTCATTTTGGAAAAGCATTTCCATACTTATTTTATAATAAGTAATTCACAAATCTATTTATTTTCAACATTTGAAAATATTCGATATACTTAAATCAAATTAAGTATATATTCATTCTTTAAGGAAAACATTCTTTTAACACCTTTATTTGAGTCAAAACGAATGTTACGTAAAACATCGTTACGACGACTCAAAATCACTAGTATAGGGATTCGAAAATTAAGATAGATATTTAAATCCCAATACTAGATAAAAACATTTCCTTTCGGAAATCATTTACTATAACAACAGTGTTATAGTCCACCATTTCCTTCTACTTCTCGAAAACGTCTATTTCAACAATGAATGTTGAAATCTATGATTTCGATATTTAATCATTTTAAAAACATCGTTAAAACAATTAACTTCATCTTAAATATCACTTTCCCAAAACCATATCCATTTTACTTAAAAATATATTCACTGTCCAAAATCGTGAATATACTTCACTAACCACATTTCACTATTTTCTACACATTTTATTTCAAGAATAATTTGCTATCCAAAATCGCAAATATATCTCCTTTAACAACCTTCTATATTTAATTTATCAAATCCAATTGATTTCGAGTTTATAAAACAACGTTTATAAATTCTATTTCTATTTTCTAACAACTTCAATTTATAAATCTTCTTTAACGACCCATTCAATTTATAACTCAATGTATATACCAAAGGTCCATCTTATAAGTTAATATAACTTATAGTTCATTTATTTTAAAAGAAATCGTTCTTTTAAACTTCACAAAATTTAAAACTTTCAGATTTCATTAACTTATGAAATCCCATTTATACTTCATTTTAACACTTATAGAAACTTGTCTTATAATTCCAATATTTCAAATTTATAAATACCCATTTTTGTACATCTTTTAAATAAACCGTTTATAATACTAGAAATCCCAATTTAACCCATTTCATAAATTTCTTAACTTTTATTTCAAAAATCACACTTTGATTTTATTTCACAAAAATCTTAACTTTTATAACTTTAAAATTTTAGACGTTTATTTATTTAAAATAAATCAATTCAACAATCCAATAAAACGTCTACTTTCAAAAATCACTTTAAAAACCCTTTTAAAGTAAAAGATGTTATTTTTAAACTTCAAAACTGAATCTGATGATGCAACAGCATCAATTAGTCAATCATAACATTCAATATCATATATCAATATGATAACAGCATATACAACAAATATCTGCAAATAATAATATTTGTGAGGAATCCAGTTGGATCCCTCCAACCTGTTTCCCTGCATCCACAGACGTTAGCACAATACCAATTCCACTTCGAGGTGGAATATCGTGGTATATGGGTTTTATAAAAATAATCCGCTTACTAACGGCGCAATAGGGTCTCATCCGCTATACGAGGCAGGAAATCAATCAATCCAATATATACATATGCCAATATGTATATATCGCTATATATATATATATATAGATATATCCTACTATATCTAATATCACATCCAAATAGCAATCAATCAAACAATCAATAACTACTGCAATTCATTTTGAGTGAGAAAAATCTCACCTTAGCTTTTAATTTGCCATCCCATTTTCCATCCAGTTTGTTTTCTCGATTTAGACCTTGTATAAATAATTTATACAATTCTGTTAATATTCGAATAAATCGAGCAAGTAAATTTTCATTTGGTAATTTCAATTATTCAATGCTTTTATTTCAAACCAATTTCTTTTTGAAAAAATCCTTTAGAAATTTTTTTTAAATAAGTTAACTAAACAAATATATTGCTTTATTTTGTTATCTTCAACTGTTTAAAATCAATATCCCTTTTTAATGAAAATATATTTATTTTCATTCATACTTGTATATAAATTCTTCCTACTTGGATTTCTATTCTGTAAATGTATATATATATATATTTCTTTCTTTTTCACTTATATAAATAAGTATAAATAAATTAAATAAAGAAAATACCTTACTGTAAACAACCCCAGACTATCGTTCGTGAATCCCAGTGAACATCTCGGCCTCGCGACCCCCAATACTACTCGACGTCGCCGCCAAGCAACTGCTGCTTCGAACATGACTTCGATTGCCTCGCGACCACTTTATCTCGCTCGCCCAACCGTACGCTGCCCTTCCAGACTTCATCGAACGCCACCATAAATCCCATCGTCGATCCACGTGACCCCGAGAACCACCTGCCAGCGACCGAATCGCCCCAGCCTCACGAGCAAAAACTCAAACGCTCCCATCTTCGGTCGAACGCCACGCGAAATCGAAGTGAGGTCAACCCCTCAATCGCGACTCCTTCCATTGACTTGCCTAAATTGCCACGGCCTTGTGCCTAGCCGAGTTGCCGCCTCGCTTCCACCAGGTCGCGACAATTGCACGCCTCTAGGTCGAAGACTAACATCCCTCCTCAACGAGCCGTCCTTCTCCCCAAATCGCGGCGCCACTTCGATCGATTTGCAAGCCATTGCCGTGCGCGAGATCTCCTCCAACCTGCGCCATCGAGTTGCGAACGAACTCGCGATCGATTTGGGTTCTTAAGAATTCGTGGATTTAAAATGAAAGGCGGCCATTATATTTCTATTTGAACTGAGAAAGGGGGGATATTTCGTTTCCTTTCGTTTTGAAGCTGCAGCCTTAAATTGATTTCGAACGAAATGATTTTGTTTTCTGCTCGAAGAATAGAAGGTACGACGGAGACAAATTGGAGGCGGGTTGTACTTATGGTCGGATAAAAGAAAAGGGAATATTGCATTTAAATTTAATTTTCATCTCAGAAATTTCCATACGTTTACCTATCGTATGATCACAAAACAACCCCGATCAATACGAAATTTGAAACCCGATAATAATACAATATTACGGACCCAATGGAACTGGTTTCGTCAAATTCCGAGACTGCGCCTCGGACGACTATTTTTAAATATCGACTGAACGATATAAATTTCAAACTGAACAATTCAATTTCAAATTCGATTCTGAAGCTTCTATTATCTTCAGTATTATCAATATGAATTTTAAAAGCTTTTGAAATATTTTTCCTCAACTTAAAATTGAAGATTTAAATTTTTATTCAATTCAATAGATTAAATTATATAATTTAATCGCCAAATTCAGAGTTATATTGGGGATTCAAATTAAATCATCGTTCAAATATTTAAAATAAATTAAATATTCTCAATTTAATTTGTTCAAAATTCTGGGTCGTTACACATAGTTTCCTATAACCCCCATATGAGCTGATCCTATCAGCCCCCTTAATGGGCCTTAAACCCATTTAGTGCCCAAATAAAATATTATGCAATTAAATCTAATTTAACGATTACTGGATTAATATATTTATAACTATTATAAATATATTTCAAAAATATTTATTAATAAAATCAAAGTTAAGTTCTATAAATAATATTTCATAAATAATAATTAATTTAATCAATTTATAACATTACAAAGTAATTAAAATGTTTGGTCAAAGGAGAATTCATCGTTTTGGTTGTGTGACTTGTTGGTGTAAATTTGGTTAGCGGTTAGTATTGAACTATTCGAATATTAACGTTCACACGTCATTTAGTAGGTGGTGTGAAATTTTAGCTAAAATTACTACTTACTTGGTTTCGATAAAATCTAATTTTACTTTGTTAAGCGTTACCTGGTTGTAACTACTATTTCCACCAATTCTCTTCGTCAAAACTATATCACTTTGGACTTACGAAATTTGGTAATGGTCAAAATTCCAATATCGTCCACATTCAACTCTAAAGTCCAAACATAAAGTCTTTGATTCAATAATAACAATTACTGTTAATCAAAATGTTGTGGTCGGAGACTTTGAGTTTGAGTTGACTTAAGTTGACCGTGACACTAACCTCATATAACTGCAGATAGGAATCCTCTCTTGAATAGTGCTTCACTTCCACTACTTCCACTTGACCCAACTAGAGTCACTCGATGGACGCTGTGCCATGATTTGACTATAATTAAAGTTAAGCTTTCATATTGAAAATCGACAGTATTCTCAAGTCGAGTGAATTGTTTAAATCAGTCACATCGATATTTTCTATTTGATCCTAGTTATATTAACCACAGAAAACTATGAATGAGTAATTCCATTGTTATCCAATAAGTATTAGTATGTAACCCCTAAGTGCCCCCAAGAGTCATGAGTAATACACTGCCCAATATTTGGAGAGCGTTACGTGCTCCAGTATCAACCGGTACGCCGGTATCCAATCTCGATTCATCTTGACTAGGAACATTTAAAATAATGTATTTTATACTATTGTAATATAATACTCATGATTAAACTATCTGTAATTACTATCATAAACACAACATTATGGATTTTCTATTAAATAGACTTTTAATTAAATAATTAACATAACACATTATATCAAGTATATAA
Organism: Allium fistulosum; assembly: GCA_030737815.1. NCBI lineage: Eukaryota > Viridiplantae > Streptophyta > Magnoliopsida > Asparagales > Amaryllidaceae > Allium > Allium fistulosum. The sequence goes on along the minus strand of CM060905.1, from coordinate 386,754,084 downwards.
TAGAAAGAAAACACCCTTTTGCTTTGAACAAAATTGGATATCAAGTTAGATATATATAAAAAATTACATAATTGCCTCTAGGGCACACCCCTAACTCTATCAATCTTCAACTCTCAATTGTGGTCAATTATGGAATCTTATTCCAACTTTTCTAATCGGTTTCCCCGAAACCAATATGGTCAGTCCCTCAGTGAATGGGTATGCTATTATGTTTTAATTATCTATTATGTCAATCAACTCTCCCTGACACTGATAAACTATTTTATCATGTGGAACAATTCAGTGTATGTCTCTTGACTTCTAGTGAGCTTTAAGTTTTGTTATAAAATATATCTCGACCTTGTTATCATATAACAATGTTATGAGATTCTCAACATTTGGAATCAACCTCGGCTCAGTTACAATTTTGTGCATTATTATATATACATTACTTTTATTGTATCGCTATTCAAGTCAAGTACTTAGCATTTTTATTGAATCACCCATAATCTCTTCTAATTGGAACATTTCTATCTTAAGGATTCTTAAGTTGAATTTATTATTGACATATTATACTGAATATAACTTAGGAAGTTTGATTCTGAACACTGCTTCATAAAGAGTTCGTTATTTATGTAAACAGTTCTCTAGGATTTCATAAATGCCTGAGAACACTTGTAACATCCATAATTTTGTGAAATTAAATAATTAAATTAAATGGGTTTGTAATTTTAACGCAAAGAAAAAAACCGTAAATTTCTACAAGAGTTGGAACTAGACTTCGAGACCTATTCCATTATGTGCAAAATGTTGTTCAAATCCATAACACATATATAACTTACTGGATTTGGTTAAACGGGTTAGAAACTATAAGAGATCAAACTTTGTGGCATTTCTGTAATATATCGATTTCAAAAATATAGTCTAGATATTATATTTTTCAGCTTATAAATTGTTCTCTAATCCGATTCTTTTCTCTCTAATAATCTTGCCTCCAATTCTAAAAACCCTAATCCCCAAATCAATTACAAATTTGCCAAATCAATTCCTAATCAACTAAATCAAATCCAAATTGAACGTATTAATATATGAAATCGATCACCAGTGTAACAACCCTGGTTTGGAGATTACCTGTATATATTAAATTATAACGGAAGTTATAATTTAATATTGTAAATTAAAATATAATTGGAAATTTTAAATTTTTTATTTGGAATAAACAATGAATTTTGTAAATAAAATGAGAAAAATAAAGTTTGGAACTTTATTTTGTTTATTTGGGTATAAATATGGGATTAAATATTGATTGGATAAGTATTTGGTTTAAAATAAATTGAAATATTGGGTATTTATTAGTTTGGAGCTTATAAATTAGTTAGCTGATGTATTTCAACATTTAGTTATTGTAATAAATCTATGAAAATAAAGTTTTAAAAACTTTATTTTGAGAAATTGGAGTGAAAATAATTATTTATTGGATTTTAATTGAGTCAATGTAATAATATTGGTAATTATTGCCAATATTAACCTTTTATTGAATATAAAAGGAGAAATATGAAGAAAATATGTATTTGATTAAAATAAAAGATGAAATACTGTTTGAAAATAATATTTTTATGATTTAATAAAGTTAAAATGATTTGTTGTAATTTATTTGATAAGAAAATAATTTTTGTATAAGTTATTGCATTAAAAATAGTGTAAATTGTGAAATATTGTGTAAAATAGGGTTTTATTGTTAAAAATACCTTTTTATAATTAAAATAAATCTTATTTTGTTATAATAACAATTTTAATTCATTACAAATAAGATGTATGCATTTTAGTTGACTTTAAAATGAAGAAATGTGAGAATATGATGATAATATAAGTTAAAACATGTTCATAGCTTTATATTTCTCTAAGTATTTTTCACTTGGGCTTATTTGGGTAGAAATTGGATCCATTAGCCTGTTATCTAGAGGATTCTGGTGAGAAACTAAGCTGTACGTAGTTTTCATTTGCATCATCTTCTCCAAATAAACATACAGTAAAAAGAAACAAAAGAAATCAATGGCTTCTTCAAATTAAATTCAAATTTCACCAATTTTGCTGCTAATTAAAAGAAGAAAATCATCAAACTAGAGAATATTTAAGGTAATCAAACCCGATACTAAATAATTTCATCACAAATCTTAGAATTTAGGTATGAATGTTTGCAACCAATTTCTTTTGTACTGCATGTTTCTGTTTCAACTATTTCAGGTCGCTAAAGCCTCAATTCTTCTCCAAAGATCATTGCTTGCTATCAAAAACTTCGCCAAATCACTGAGGTGAGTACCATACTCACAAATGCTAGCCGAACTAAGTGCTATTGCAAAGAAATCTACTCTGTAAAAGCTCTTGTATACGTTTATAGTCTCTGTTGTTGCTTTTACTATTTCTTGTTTCTGGTCGTCACTTTGAGTAGCCATAACTTCTTGTTTTTGCCTCAAAATGCTGCTGGATCTTTTCTAGATTGTAGTTTAGATGTTAAACTATGGGCATGCCAATTTTCATCCCAAAATACTGTTATTTGCTGTGTCAATTTGTTGCTGGAAGATCACTTCGCGCAAGAGAAACGACCTGGAGTGGGAAAAACGAATTCGCTTATGCATGGTCGATCGGGAGGTCGACCGAGAGGTCGACCATACACATCCCCAGGTCGACCATACGGTCGACCTAAGGATATGCGTGGTAGACCCTTAGGTCAACCTGCATATGGCCCTTATCTTATTGTTTTTCCGAGATTTTCGCGACTTTTTCGTTTGATTCAGAGGCCTTTTGACACCATTTCTGTTGCAACTTTGAGATGATTTTGAATGTGTTAGAAGGCTATGATGTCTATTAATGGACTAGCCAAGATTTGGTGGAATTCGAAATTTAAATTTGAATTTAAATTCGAATATCGGGTTGAGTGATTTTCCTTGTTTTTATTCGTTTTCGAGCACGGTTTTCTCCAAATCCTTTTGAAATGATTTTTAAAATTAATGGGCATTTAAAAATAATTATTATATAATATTTTAAAGTATTTTCAAGTATAAAATATATTTATTCTCTATAATAAGAGAAATTTTCAAATATGGTTTTCAAATTGATTTCGGAAATTGGTTTTAAAAGCTTGTTTTCCAAAGTAAATTATTTTAAATATAAAATACACATTTTTGCACTATTCGAACTTATGAGAAAGAGAATTAAACAATTTAGTAAAACACGTGGTATGAGACATGCGCGTTTACTGTTTCGGTTAATTCCGGACTTGTTCGATCGAAGCTATTAGAGGTTATCGATTCTGAATTATTTTGTCATTTTATGGCGTATTTTGAGTTTTATAATTCATATATATAGGAATTATATGGGATGGCCAATATTTGGTGAGTTTTATGGTTTGAGATCCCCTATTATAGGAGTTATAGTCGATGAGAGCCATCATAATGTTTTTATACCTGTCGATGATATGAGGCAAGTTTTTAGTTTGTGATTTCCTATTTTGAGATTTATGGTCCATGAGGAACCATCACGAGGTTTATTTATACTTGTCGATGAGATGAGACAAGCCATGAGTTTTCTAATGTAGCATTGGCTAGCGGTTAGTAAACCGTTTAGTGAGAACATGTGGTATGGGACGCATGTTACCACTTTTCGGGTTCCTAGCGGAGAGTTTGTGACACATTCTGGGTTATGCCAGTACTAGAGCTGTTGGGCTCATATTGGGCTGTTGGGTCCAATCTTTATCGAGCTGTTGGGCTCATATTGGGCTGTTGGGTCCAATCTTTATCGAGCTGTTGGGCTCATCACGAGTTTATGTGACTTCGGTCATCTGGGATTTATGACTTCGGTCGTTTGGGATAGGTACCTATAATTTATATAGTATTGGACAAGAGTTTTGCACGTGCATATTTTGATATTTGAGCTGTTGGGTTCTTATTGGGCTGTTGGGTCCATCCTTTTTATTGGGTTGTTGGTTCCATTCTTTCATTGGGCTGTTGGGTCCATACTTGAGATTTGAGTTTGCCGTTTTTGGTGTTTTATATGAGATTTATTAGCTACTTCTTGGAGATATATATAAATATATATTGATGAGTTGCCATTTGGTGTATTTTGGGTTTTGAGATCGCTCTATTTTGAGTTTATATTTGTGTTTTCCATTTATGGCATTTCTTGAGTTTTGAATTCGAGACTTCTCCTTTTTAGGGAATATGGTTCATTGAAACCATTATAGATGTTTTGGGTTGTCGCCGATGATATGAGGTGTTTATTTCTTGAGTGTTATTGTTTGAACACCTCTTTTGAGGTCTTTTTATACTGAAGTGACATTGGCCCACTTAAGTCATGGGTGTGTGTTCTTTCTATTGCTTGTTCTCACTCGAGAAGAATTATCACCTTGAATCATATGCTTCATATTATCGTCCATTCTTATTAACTGATTGTGTTAGCTAGACCAACCCGTGTAGTTTATACTCGGGTCAGACCGAGTTGTTTAAGGTTAGCTATCAGTTATGGGAGTTAGCTTTGATGCCTCTGATTGGATATCAGCCTAGCACTTTTGTGTAGTTTATATTTCTTTCCGCTTGACTCTGATGTGTATTTTGATTAGATGTATATTGGTGTGGTCTTTGAACCACCTTTGTGTATCATTTTGTATTATACTGGGATGTATCAGTGTATATGTATTTATATATATGATGTTTACTGTTCTATGATGTGATATGCATTATGTTATTGTATTTTGTTCTGATAGATCCATTAGCCACCTATAGTTTTGTATTAAGCATTTGTTGGATATGTCGATCCACGAGAGATAGAAAAAAAATATAGAGCATTTAACGACGTATTCAGTAGATGTTTAAGACAAGATTATAGATGGTCGCTCCTAACCAGCCCTATTCTCCGCATTGGTAGACAAAATTACCCAGTAATTCTCCTTGTTAATGTGGGTCTCGGGGTGGGGCGTTACAACCATTAAGAGAGCTATGCAAATAAATGGAAGCTATCGAGAAATTTGCAGTTTTGAAGGCATGGAAATTTGGGACTGTGGATAAGAGGAAGGATCTACGTCAAATCGAAGAAGATGTGCAGCTAATCGGTGAGTGGGATTTACCATATTTGTTTATATATATTAGTAAGATGTATTAACTCACCTCTTATGATCATAAACCAATTTAAAATGATATAAATAATTAAAAACTGATTATACACACAAACACACACACCAAAATATGATGTATGCCATAGCTAGATGATTTAAAAATTTAGATTTTATTAATTGTAATTAGCAAACGTTAATCGCCTTCTAATTTAATAAGTGTTAACCATCACAGCCAATCATATTGGAAAACGTTAATCCACATCAAAATTAGCAAACAAACTAAATAAAAGAGAAATCTATCCAAACTTTTCCAAACTTAAAAAAAAAACTAAATTTTATAGGTTATAATTAGCAAACATTAACTACCACAACAATCGTAGTTCTCGATGACTCGAATCCATTGGCGGTGTTCGTTCATCAATTAGTTGTACGAATTGATCCAAAAACGCAGAAAGTTTGGTAAATATGGAGCGTCCTTTTCGATTCGATGGTGAAATGGCGACGATTGGACAATCAAATGGCATCAACACAAAGAGGAGTTTGAGTAGTTGGCCTCGCACGTGTCTGGCTTGGCTTACATGATCGAAGATCATAGGATTTTGCAGATTATGGAGGCGGGGGCAGTTTCAAAGACATGATAGGAGGGAGTCGCGATGGCGACATCCGGTGGAGATTGGTCAGTGGTGGCCGACGATGTGGTCGGATCTAGGTGCAGTTGGCTGTGGTAGTGTCAGCGTTGGATGGAAGTCGCAGTTGGGAAGATTCGAAGCGAAGTCGGGTATTGTGAGTTGCTGCAGCGACGTGGGGAGATAAGTAATTAAATAATAATATAATAAATATAATAATTAAACTAATAATTAAATAATACTCTTAACTTCAAACATTTATGACTCTCACATACAAACTCTATTTTACGGGCTGTTCGTTGCATCAGAATCAAGGAGATACGGGGAACATTTCTGTATGTTTTTTGTTGTGTTTTAAACTACTTTAGAAATGTGACTTATCTTAGTAGATTAGTTACATAGGACTTCTACTAGGATGTTTGGGTACACATATAAGGAAATTAATCCTCGGTTGTCCTAGTGATATTTGGTGATGATGGGTTGGGGCTTGATCCAGTAGCTTCGAAAATGGTGGGGCGATGATGAGTTTTGGGCTTGATTCCAATAAGTCTTTGACTGTTAGGTGAATGTCTAGCATGGACTTGTTCTCAACAGTCAGTACGTTTTTGACGTACATGCTGGGACTTTGGGCTCGGTTGTATGCATATGTTTTTCGACATTCGAGCTGGGACTTTGAGCTTGGTTGTTTGCATATGTTTTTCGATAATCAAGCTTGGACTTTGGGCTTGGTCGTTTGCATATGTTTTTCGGCATATGAGCTGGGACTTTGGCTTAGTCATGTGCACACGTTTATGGTAGTTGTGAGTTGAGATTTTAGACTCAATCATGTCATAGTGTTTTGGTATACGAGTAGACTTAGTAGAGATTTTAGTAAAACCTTATCATATGTTGCCATTATGGTATTATATTTTGTTTAACTGACTTGTTGGGTGCAGGTGACACAAGTTAAGGTATGGTTTTTGAGCATAAGTGTTGTTTTACTAACTTATTAGTATTATACACTTATATGATGTGTTTTACTCACCAGATGTATGTTTGACCCCCCTCTATCATTTTCTTCTTTTAGTTATACCCTGATAGCTTATTAAAGAGGACCGCCGGTGACTTGGAGGTGCGATGGTGAGATGGAGACGTTCATTTATTTGTCTATTAGCTATCTACTATTTTTATTCCCAAACAGTATACTATTTCCATTATTAGTATAGAAAGAGAAGTTGTAGTTGTAACTTAATTGATTTTGTATTATTATATTTGTCTGTAATTGTATTACTAACTATTATTATTTTTTATTCCTTCCACTGTGAGTTTCAAAAGTGTAGAATATTGTAGATAGCTCTGTGATTTATTTTTATATAATTTATTTTTATTTTGAAGGATCCATCTTCTACGAGGTCCATAATTCCAGTTCCACTTTTAGACATGGGTCGGGACGTTGTGGATGGCGGGTTGTTACAACACCTCAAACATCCATTCAGTGATATCTATTTGGATTTGATATTTGCTTTATGCATTAAATAAATAAACAAATCACGATATCATAGACAACATAACATGTATGATAATTCCTATTGCTAAAGCATAAAGGATCCATCTTACATATTCTGTATCAAACATTTTAATAAGGTGTCCTTGCATATCGTTTGCGACATTCCCAATATCTTTTATACTTACTATAAAAGACAATATTTACAAATCCAACATCAAGTATTAAAACAACTAAAGCTGATTTTAACACAAGTACATCACTAATAATTAGTAATGCGTTGTTTACTTATGATTTAGAGATATTTATGTACCTTTTAACGTTCTTTCTTATGAACACACACTTCTTCTGCATTTTGATTGATAATCATACTATTTGATATTTCTATTGAAATACTTGTTCAATTTTGATGCTTTTTCGAATGGTACTTTCCTATCCGTTCTCGGATCATATCCAAAAACTCACAAACTCAATATTGCTCCCACTGACTTCTAGACACTTTGGTTATTAGGTGTAAATAGAGTAATCTAAATCATTTAGAATTTTCTGTTTTAGCACATACATACCAAAACATAAAGTCATAACATATGATTTTATGAGTAAAATCCGAACCATCCTGAGCACATGGAATGGTGAATCCGTCACGTTAATTTCAACAATTGAAATTCATGTATTATTCTTATCAGTGTTTCATTAAATTCCAACTGCATTTATTTTTATTAAAGACACATTTGCGGCTAATGGATCATATCCCTTCGGATACAACTATCAAAATCATATTTGGATAATGTACCTAGAATATATTTCAGATTTGCGCATCACACCATATTATAGAGTCAATACTCTTAAAGGTTTAATTAAACAACCAAGGATTATTTATTCTTGACATTAACAAGAAACTCATGGTTTCTCTTTAATTTACAAGAATATTCATTGGACGTTCTACTATGTTGTGTTCATTTAAGTTCAGTCAATTCATTTCATCCCACACAATTAGTTTTATCTTTGGATCGTATGAAAATCCATTTTAATGCCAATAATTTCATAAAGAAATTTATTTGCTATTACCTACAATATTCCTTGAAACAATTATTGTTTCTCAATGTAATGGAATAGGTATTTATAAACTCTTTATGAATTGCCTTATTTATAAAACCAATTTAGTTTTAGTTTACACAACTTATGTTCAAAACATAAATTGATCATCCAATGAAAATCGTTCCCAACATTCTCTCAGAACGGTTTATACAAGATCCCTTAGGTATAATTGTTACGTGCGGTCTTTTAACTCGTACAACTAGCCAACTCATTGGTCTAGGATATATGGGGTTTCTTATAAACCCGTATCTCGTATGGTTTTGTAAACTATTTTTTGGATGATGTTAATTTTAACCTATTGTACTACTCTTAAATATACACCTTATAGAAAGAATTTAACTCAACTTCACTCATCACTAAACGCGCAACAAAGTTCGTTTACTCCATAATCCATATCAATTCATCATTATGTATTATAGGGAGGAGTGACCCTTTAAGACTAAATCTTTATTTTTATTAGGTACACACAGAACTCTTTCTAATATACTCACCCATTCGATCAAATCGAATCATTTCTAATGCATGTAATATTATTTACTTTCGTTTTATATTCAATGAGCTTATCATAGACTTATACATGCTTATCAAACACATATGTTTATGTCTGCGATAACTCATCGCTAAATATAATGTAACGACCCTGAAATTTAAATTTATTTAAATTAATAGTTTATTGAATTTTTGAATTAAATTGAGTAATTAAATAAATTTTTGAATAAAAATTTGTAAAATCAATTGATTAAGTGATGCGAGTTTCCCCGAACCTAATTGAAAATATATAAAGTCGTATGGATTTGAAAATATGTATATATTGGATTTGGATTTAAATTTTAATAAATGGTTTTAATAATAAATGATAATAATAAAATAAACTATAACAACATAATAAAATTATGTAGAATATAAAGTAAATATCATTAGGCTTGCAAAATAATGAAACCAAACAACATAATAAAATGGAACTTCATTTCTATTCAAAGGAAACAAGACAACAAGTATAAGTTGTAAACAAAATAAGAAACAAGTGTACTTACCAATATCTTCACAGCCGAGTAAAGAAAAAATATATATACTCAAGAGTACAATATGAAAAGAAGATGTACAAGCAAATGAAGCTAAGCATGTAGGCTGAGGAATAAGGACTTAAGCAATTAAATGAAGCCACCAAACATCATCATCTTTGTACAGCCGAGACAAGCAAGAGGGAAGACATTGCATTTAATACCACCTTTCCTCAACACAATAAAATATTACCTCAGCCTCCATTTGCTAGAAAGATCACTGTATATTGTACAAAGCAAAGAAAATCTTGTACCTGTCTACACCTACCCATACAAGCTGCTTTCTTCATTTATACACATCCATACTTATTTTAGTTCGTTCCTTTCAAAACTAAAACAAGAAATAAAGTAGCATCACCTCAAAAAAAAAAACTCCAACGAGCCCTGTTATCTTTTATTTTCAAAAACCAAAGCAAGACATTTCAGTTTTTAAAAAGAAAAATCAGAGCTTTTCAAGTTCCAGTTCAAAGCAAAAGTGTTCTGTTCAAGTTTGTTCCAGGTGAGCAACTCCTATTTTTAAAAGCCTAAAATTGTTTTGGTTTCTGGATGTTTGTGAGTAACATCACTTTTAAAGGTTTAAGTATGTAAATCTGTTGCATGATTCATCTTTGAATAAGTATGTAGTGTGTGTATATATATATATATATGAAGTTCTGCCGAATACATATGAATGTATGAAATGCATGTGAGTTTCTCTGTTTATAGTTCCTAGAATTCAAGCCTAGATTTTTATTAAAATTCATTTCCCCTTGAATCAACCTTTGTTAGCTCTTGATTTCAAAAGTAAATATGCTTGTTTAAGTATCAGTTATGGTTTAAAAATAGTTTCAAATAGATTAAACTTACAGGTTGGAGAAAACAAAAAAAAAACTTGATTTTACAGAACAAAACCAAAGTGTGATATACTCGAATATGATTATTTGTGAATTCAATTATATAACTTGAATAGTTACTTAAAAATAGGATTTTTAAAACAAAGATAGTGATTTTTCATTAAGTATTTGTTGAGATTTCTGAGATGATCAGAAAATCAAACTTTTGTCAAATTCCGGCAACCAAGACGATCGTAAGCCTCGTGATCGCCGTCGCAGCTAGGTGGAGGGCTTGACATCACCAGAAAAATGCAAGTTGAATTTTTAAAAATCTAGATTTCGTATTCGAGTTCAAATCAGGGTTTAACCCTAAATTGTCCAGGGGGTTGAATGAATCGATCACCACGGCTTGTATTGGTGATCGAGTTCGACGGGGTTTGGAGGATGGGTGGAGCGAGTATTGGGGAGTCGATGGCCGGAGTTATAGCTTGGCCGGTGGTCGGAGCGCCGAGATTGGGGCGTTGGCAGGTTGGGTCGCTGATGGGTTTTGTTACTTCCAGGTTTGGATGAGGAGTTTATGACGAGTTCCAGGTTCGACCTTGATCTCGAATCCATTTTTGAATCAACGATGGAGTTTTCGATGATTGGAAGTTGATGTGGGGGGATCGTTGACCTGTACGACGAGGCAGCGTCGATTGAAGAAGATCACCGGGGCGGTGCACGTGCACACGGGCATGAGTTTCCTGATGATTTGGATTTAGACAAGTTAGGTGTATCAGTGCATACTCGTATTTGTCTCGAAGTGTTTACTTACTCGAAGAAAACAAAATAGTGGCTCGAGTAAATTTTTTTGTTTCAGGTCTTTGCTTAAACCTGACAGTGTTAGGTTTTTTTTTCTAATTTAAACTATTTAAATCTAAATTTGAATTCAAGATTTTGAATAAAATAAAGTTTATAAATTTAAATGTTTAAATAAGTTTAAGTACTTTTAAATATGTAAAATTAAAAGAAAATTGATTTCAATTATATGGTAAATGAGAAAAGAAATCAAATCATAAAATATGGAAGAGTGACTTTAAGCAATATAGATTTATGGTTTCAAATTCACTAACGAATGAGTGCTAAATGGTGAATCGATTTATAATCAATATTGATTTCTATAAGTGCATTTCTTTAGAAAGGTAATTAAAGGAACTCAATAGTTAATGAAGTCATGACTAAGATTTTATTTGATAATTAATTAATTTAATAAAAATCAAATGTTAAATATGAATCCAAGTTTTCTTGAATTCAAATCTGTGATTCAAATCAGTTTTTAAATCTGAATGTTTTAAATTAAGTAGTTAGTTTAAAAGCTTTTTCTTATATAAGTAATAAATGTTTTTACATTTCTTTTAAAACTTTATAAATTAATATTTAAATTTGGTTAATGTTAAATGGTAAATCATTTTAAATCTTAAATTCAAAATGGATTCAAATTTAAATTCAAAAGGAGATAATGAAGGGAATAAAATGATTTAAATTTATAAGGTAATTAAAGAATGATTTATTTAATGTATAAATAAATAAAATTTAGATTAATTTAAAATTAGAAATGATTAATGATGAATTAATCTAAGATAATTTCTTAAGAAAGTAATTTAAGAAATGTTATTAGTTAATGAAGAAAATTAACTAGAAATTTTTAAGTAATTAAATTTATGTGATTAAATTTGATTAGAATTAATAAGACTTATTAATTAAGATAATCAATTGTAAACGGTTAATTACTTAATGAAAGCAATTAAGGGATTAATTAATTATGTAACTGGTTTAAAGGTTAATTAATTAATATGATTTATTAATTAAGGTAATTAATTGGAGGATAATTAATTAATTAAGGGTTAGTCAATAGATGATTAAAGGTCAATTAATTAAAATGGTTTATCATTAATTAATGATTAATTAACCAAGATTTGTAGTTTATTCATAAGTAATTAATCTGGTATAAATTAATTATAATCAGATATTAACTGACCTTACCTATGGATATTTGGATTCTATTGGATGACTTGATTGTTTGATATCCCTGATATATGATGCTTTGTGATACATCCTGATTTATGTTGTGATCTGTAATTTATTATCTGTGATATATATCTATGATTTGTACGATAAGCGTTATAGTTATATCGCTTATCAACTATATCCTGTATTTTGTTATGTGATGATTGATGTTGCACTATTGTGTGTAAAACCCCTAGACTACACCTTTACACACACAAATATGGATTTCACGTGGAAATCGGTTAAGTCACAGATAATTTAAATCTGATGTTTTTGAAATTGACATTTTAATTTCAATTGATTTTGAAATTTGGAAATTTGGGTTTAAAATGAAAAGCTTTTGAAATGGAATTTCAAAGATAAAAGTTATTTTGAATAACTTAATCGAGTTTTGAAAATTTAAATAATTTGATTTAAATTTGAATTCAAATTTGAAATTGAATCCTATGATTTGAAACTAGGGATTAAAGATGATATAAATGTGTTTGTATGAATCTAAACCATTTTTAAAGTATAATTTTGGGAATTTGAATTTAACCCAAGGATTTCAACTCGTATGAATAAATCGGATTTTCTGAAATGAAACTGTTTGTTTCCTAATGATAAAAGCTTTCAGATAAGAAATGAAATTCCAGTTTAATTAAAGGAATTTCAAGATTGAATTGAAGAAAAATAGTTTATCCAAGTTATGAATGAATCTTTTTGAAAGCTATGAATTAAATCTGTTATCTTAACAGATTTAAAATTGATGTTTGTTTAAACCATTTGAAATGGAATTGTTTTGAAAGCTATTTGTTAAATCTTTGATTTAAAGATTTAAGGAATTAATTAAATTGAATTGGGAATCGATTTGGAAAATCTGTAAATGAATCTGTGAAATTCAGTTGAACTTTGTGAATTGAATCTTTTTGTTTAAAAAGATTAAAATGGTAATTTGTTTAAACCATTTGAAGCAAGATTTTGGGTAATAAGTTGTGACTTAATTGAAATCCCATATCCATATGCTTTTTAATTGCGCTCACTATTCGGGTTAGCCGGGAAAGGACCTTTGGGTCGTATAACCCATTCCGAATAGTGATACGTCGTATATGGATGGCATTTGAAGACCGGTGATGAAGACCGGATATTTTCGAAAATGAAAGGACAACCTGTCGAATGTCTCTGCACTGAGTTGCTCCGGTATAGAGATTTATATCACTCTTTTTGTGACGGGAAGTCCGGACGTGATTGGAAATTATCCGGATTTGCAAGGGCTTCGTGAGAAGTGCCTTCGGTTCTGTTCGATCCCGGAACAGACTTATATGGATACATGTCTGACATTACACTTTGAGATATAAAGCCGATTTCTTTCAAATACATTTCTGTTGGTGGCGGAGAATTTATTCTCTTAGCTTAACACCCTTCTCTGAGACGTACGAGCTCAGAGGTTATGTAGTTGAAATTTATCAGCGATATATCCCAATTTGGTAATGTGGCATGCTGAGTGTTGCTGTGTGATGATCAGTGTTTGATCATTTGTGATATGATCATTTGTTTGATCATTTATCTTTGTGATCATAGGTTGATCATCTATTGACCCAAAGCGTGGCTTTTTGAAAAAGCGTAGCTTTGTGGACGAGACTTCGTCGAGCCTCACAACCCGGTAATGGTCGAAACAGGAATCGTGCGGCAAGGTTTTCAGGGGTAGCTCCCCTAGGGTATGACCATTCCTTCTGGAAAAGGGTAGTATCATGGTATGGAGCCCAGATACTTACTCATGTGGACACACTTTATTTATGACGTGTGATGTTGGATTCGAGGCGCCTCGGTTAAAGGTCCCAAAGGACCGGGGGTGGCATATCTGAGGTTTCTTTTATCCCTTGGGAAAAGGGGTTGCCGGCCTTGTTTGGCAGAGAACAGTTGGTTCTCGGAACGTCCCGCCAGAGGCGTTTCTTTCGTGGAATAGGAAGTTCCTTAGCCTGACCATTTGTTGGAAATCCAAACAAAACAATACGAGCCCTGTACGGTTTTAGTTGTATTACCTGCCATGGAATGTGGTGGTAACCTGCTATTGAACATGGTAGCTATAGTAGGCATAAGTGCGAAATGTCTATGCTGGCTAAGATTTATATTATACTTTCGAAATGTTTTCTGCACTATGCACTAGTAATAATATCCAATGATTTGATTTTGCGTAGTAAGCATCTTTGACTATCATAAGAAGAAATCTCCTCCAATTCTGCGTTTGCATTGTGTGTGTGGCGGGAGGTCTTATGGTAGTTTCATTTTCCAAAAGCATTACGAATTGACTTTAAAAATCTCTGCTCTTTGTTTTTAAAGATAAACTGTTTTTGTTGCTCACACCAGTCCCATGACTGATCCGGAGTTTATTGTTCCTTTCCTAAACTCTGGGTGCTCATAATTTCCTACACGAGCAGTCTAGAGTTGGGTTTTTCAGATATTCAGGTTTAGTAGATTATCTGGAGCTAGTTCAGTCTTTGGATCAGACTGCACTTGCTTATCTTTGTGCCTCGTTATTGGGAGTTCGAGCTATTTCTAGATCGTGCTTTGGAGATGAAGATTATCCGCTGCTGATGTTATCTATTTTTCTTTCCACTGCAATTTGTTGTATCATATCTCTGATGTATATTGATATTCTTTGTATCACTCTGTTGTATCAGATATTGTATATCAATGTATTATTCATTTATTCCGCTGTGTTATTTACTTAACTGTGTTATAAGCTCCGGCGACTTGGATTTGAACGCTCGAATCTACGACATTCGAGTACGATGTAAAGTATGGATGTCGATTTTCGAACGCGAAAATCCGAGACGTTACATTTGGTATCAGAGCTAAGGTTGAACTTTAGCTCAGGAGTATAACACGTTAAGTAGCTCATTAGAGATAGAGTGAAGTAAACTCTAGAATGAGTAATTCTCAGGTATCCGTCTGAATGTCTCAGTAAATTCTCTTACTATCCACTGATAGTGAGTATGAGTGCAAGAAGAAGACGAGATAGGGGACAGGGAAATACGACTATAAATGGTCAATACCCTACAACAGTGGAAACAACATTCTTATCAATATCCTTTGATTCGTCTTTTCAATTCTTTTGATTTCTTTGTATCAGCTACAAGAATGCGTTCCGGTGTGATGATGGCTCTACGAATCGTTGTAGGAATTCTTACTTCGTATCTTCATCGATTTCTTATCAGCTTTTTAATTTAAACCTTAATGAATTTGAAATTGGAAATTTTAAATTAAAGTTAAATTGATTAATAGAATATGAAGGCTAAATTGAATTGAATCGATAAAACGATTTCGTTTGAAACCAAATTTGAAATTCTATTGAAATTTCTGTGAATACCAAAGTCCGAAGAGGGACAAATTGGTACGTATTCTGTGATATTCCAACTTGAATTCGGAATCCGTATCTTGTGTTCGAGTAATTATAGGAGATTGAATCTGTCTATCTCCGTGTTGTTTCGTGCCTGCGAATTTCGAGGACGAAATTCTTTTAAGGGGGGAAATTTGTAACGACCCTGAAATTTAAATTTATTTAAATTAATAGTTTATTGAATTTTTGAATTAAATTGAGTAATTAAATAAATTTTTGAATAAAAATTTGTAAAATCAATTGATTAAGTGATGCGAGTTTCCCCGAACCTAATTGAAAATATATAAAGTCGTATGGATTTGAAAATATGTATATATTGGATTTGGATTTAAATTTTAATAAATGGTTTTAATAATAAATGATAATAATAAAATAAACTATAACAACATAATAAAATTATGTAGAATATAAAGTAAATATCATTAGGCTTGCAAAATAATGAAACCAAACAACATAATAAAATGGAACTTCATTTCTATTCAAAGGAAACAAGACAACAAGTATAAGTTGTAAACAAAATAAGAAACAAGTGTACTTACCAATATCTTCACAGCCGAGTAAAGAAAAAATATATATACTCAAGAGTACAATATGAAAAGAAGATGTACAAGCAAATGAAGCTAAGCATGTAGGCTGAGGAATAAGGACTTAAGCAATTAAATGAAGCCACCAAACATCATCATCTTTGTACAGCCGAGACAAGCAAGAGGGAAGACATTGCATTTAATACCACCTTTCCTCAACACAATAAAATATTACCTCAGCCTCCATTTGGTAGAAAGATCACTGTATATTGTACAAAGCAAAGAAAATCTTGTACCTGTCTACACCTACCCATACAAGCTGCTTTCTTCATTTATACACATCCATACTTATTTTAGTTCGTTCCTTTCAAAACTAAAACAAGAAATAAAGTAGCATCACCTCAAAAAAAAAAAAACTCCAACGAGCCCTGTTATCTTTTATTTTCAAAAACCAAAGCAAGACATTTCAGTTTTTAAAAAGAAAAATCAGAGCTTTTCAAGTTCCAGTTCAAAGCAAAAGTGTTCTGTTCAAGTTTGTTCCAGGTGAGCAACTCCTATTTTTAAAAGCCTAAAATTGTTTTGGTTTCTGGATGTTTGTGAGTAACATCACTTTTAAAGGTTTAAGTATGTAAATCTGTTGCATGATTCATCTTTGAATAAGTATGTAGTGTGTGTATATATATATATATATATATGAAGTTCTGCCGAATACATATGAATGTATGAAATGCATGTGAGTTTCTCTGTTTATAGTTCCTAGAATTCAAGCCTAGATTTTTATTAAAATTCATTTCCCCTTGAATCAACCTTTGTTAGCTCTTGATTTCAAAAGTAAATATGCTTGTTTAAGTATCAGTTATGGTTTAAAAATAGTTTCAAATAGATTAAACTTACAGGTTGGAGAAAACAAAAAAAAACTTGATTTTACAGAACAAAACCAAAGTGTGATATACTCGAATATGATTATTTGTGAATTCAATTATATAACTTGAATAGTTACTTAAAAATAGGATTTTTAAAACAAAGATAGTGATTTTTCATTAAGTATTTGTTGAGATTTCTGAGATGATCAGAAAATCAAACTTTTGTCAAATTCCGGCAACCAAGACGATCGTAAGCCTCGTGATCGCCGTCGCAGCTAGGTGGAGGGCTTGACATCACCAGAAAAATGCAAGTTGAATTTTTAAAAATCTAGATTTCGTATTCGAGTTCAAATCAGGGTTTAACCCTAAATTGTCCAGGGGGTTGAATGAATCGATCACCACGGCTTGTATTGGTGATCGAGTTCGACGGGGTTTGGAGGATGGGTGGAGCGAGTATTGGGGAGTCGATGGCCGGAGTTATAGCTTGGCCGGTGGTCGGAGCGCCGAGATTGGGGCGTTGGCAGGTTGGGTCGCTGATGGGTTTTGTTACTTCCAGGTTTGGATGAGGAGTTTATGACGAGTTCCAGGTTCGACCTTGATCTCGAATCCATTTTTGAATCAACGATGGAGTTTTCGATGATTGGAAGTTGATGTGGGGGGATCGTTGACCTGTACGACGAGGCAGCGTCGATTGAAGAAGATCACCGGGGCGGTGCACGTGCACACGGGCATGAGTTTCCTGATGATTTGGATTTAGACAAGTTAGGTGTATCAGTGCATACTCGTATTTGTCTCGAAGTGTTTACTTACTCGAAGAAAACAAAATAGTGGCTCGAGTAAATTTTTTTGTTTCAGGTCTTTGCTTAAACCTGACAGTGTTAGGTTTTTTTTCTAATTTAAACTATTTAAATCTAAATTTGAATTCAAGATTTTGAATAAAATAAAGTTTATAAATTTAAATGTTTAAATAAGTTTAAGTACTTTTAAATATGTAAAATTAAAAGAAAATTGATTTCAATTATATGGTAAATGAGAAAAGAAATCAAATCATAAAATATGGAAGAGTGACTTTAAGCAATATAGATTTATGGTTTCAAATTCACTAACGAATGAGTGCTAAATGGTGAATCGATTTATAATCAATATTGATTTCTATAAGTGCATTTCTTTAGAAAGGTAATTAAAGGAACTCAATAGTTAATGAAGTCATGACTAAGATTTTATTTGATAATTAATTAATTTAATAAAAATCAAATGTTAAATATGAATCCAAGTTTTCTTGAATTCAAATCTGTGATTCAAATCAGTTTTTAAATCTGAATGTTTTAAATTAAGTAGTTAGTTTAAAAGCTTTTTCTTATATAAGTAATAAATGTTTTTACATTTCTTTTAAAACTTTATAAATTAATATTTAAATTTGGTTAATGTTAAATGGTAAATCATTTTAAATCTTAAATTCAAAATGGATTCAAATTTAAATTCAAAAGGAGATAATGAAGGGAATAAAATGATTTAAATTTATAAGGTAATTAAAGAATGATTTATTTAATGTATAAATAAATAAAATTTAGATTAATTTAAAATTAGAAATGATTAATGATGAATTAATCTAAGATAATTTCTTAAGAAAGTAATTTAAGAAATGTTATTAGTTAATGAAGAAAATTAACTAGAAATTTTTAAGTAATTAAATTTATGTGATTAAATTTGATTAGAATTAATAAGACTTATTAATTAAGATAATCAATTGTAAACGGTTAATTACTTAATGAAAGCAATTAAGGGATTAATTAATTATGTAACTGGTTTAAAGGTTAATTAATTAATATGATTTATTAATTAAGGTAATTAATTGGAGGATAATTAATTAATTAAGGGTTAGTCAATAGATGATTAAAGGTCAATTAATTAAAATGGTTTATCATTAATTAATGATTAATTAACCAAGATTTGTAGTTTATTCATAAGTAATTAATCTGGTATAAATTAATTATAATCAGATATTAACTGACCTTACCTATGGATATTTGGATTCTATTGGATGACTTGATTGTTTGATATCCCTGATATATGATGCTTTGTGATACATCCTGATTTATGTTGTGATCTGTAATTTATTATCTGTGATATATATCTATGATTTGTACGATAAGCGTTATAGTTATATCGCTTATCAACTATATCCTGTATTTTGTTATGTGATGATTGATGTTGCACTATTGTGTGTAAAACCCCTAGACTACACCTTTACACACACAAATATGGATTTCACGTGGAAATCGGTTAAGTCACAGATAATTTAAATCTGATGTTTTTGAAATTGACATTTTAATTTCAATTGATTTTGAAATTTGGAAATTTGGGTTTAAAATGAAAAGCTTTTGAAATGGAATTTCAAAGATAAAAGTTATTTTGAATAACTTAATCGAGTTTTGAAAATTTAAATAATTTGATTTAAATTTGAATTCAAATTTGAAATTGAATCCTATGATTTGAAACTAGGGATTAAAGATGATATAAATGTGTTTGTATGAATCTAAACCATTTTTAAAGTATAATTTTGGGAATTTGAATTTAACCCAAGGATTTCAACTCGTATGAATAAATCGGATTTTCTGAAATGAAACTGTTTGTTTCCTAATGATAAAAGCTTTCAGATAAGAAATGAAATTCCAGTTTAATTAAAGGAATTTCAAGATTGAATTGAAGAAAAATAGTTTATCCAAGTTATGAATGAATCTTTTTGAAAGCTATGAATTAAATCTGTTATCTTAACAGATTTAAAATTGATGTTTGTTTAAACCATTTGAAATGGAATTGTTTTGAAAGCTATTTGTTAAATCTTTGATTTAAAGATTTAAGGAATTAATTAAATTGAATTGGGAATCGATTTGGAAAATCTGTAAATGAATCTGTGAAATTCAGTTGAACTTTGTGAATTGAATCTTTTTGTTTAAAAAGATTAAAATGGTAATTTGTTTAAACCATTTGAAGCAAGATTTTGGGTAATAAGTTGTGACTTAATTGAAATCCCATATCCATATGCTTTTTAATTGCGCTCACTATTCGGGTTAGCCGGGAAAGGACCTTTGGGTCGTATAACCCATTCCGAATAGTGATACGTCGTATATGGATGGCATTTGAAGACCGGTGATGAAGACCGGATATTTTCGAAAATGAAAGGACAACCTATCGAATGTCTCTGCACTGAGTTGCTCCGGTATAGAGATTTATATCACTCTTTTTGTGACGGGAAGTCCGGACGTGATTGGAAATTATCCGGATTTGCAAGGGCTTCGTGAGAAGTGCCTTCGGTTCTGTTCGATCCCGGAACAGACTTATATGGATACATGTCTGACATTACACTTTGAGATATAAAGCCGATTTCTTTCAAATACATTTCTGTTGGTGGCGGAGAATTTATTCTCTTAGCTTAACACCCTTCTCTGAGACGTACGAGCTCAGAGGTTATGTAGTTGAAATTTATCAGCGATATATCCCAATTTGGTAATGTGGCATGCTGAGTGTTGCTGTGTGATGATCAGTGTTTGATCATTTGTGATATGATCATTTGTTTGATCATTTATCTTTGTGATCATAGGTTGATCATCTATTGACCCAAAGCGTGGCTTTTTGAAAAAGCGTAGCTTTGTGGACGAGACTTCGTCGAGCCTCACAACCCGGTAATGGTCAAAACAGGAATCGTGCGGCAAGGTTTTCAGGGGTAGCTCCCCTAGGGTATGACCATTCCTTCTGGAAAAGGGTAGTATCATGGTATGGAGCCCAGATACTTACTCATGTGGACACACTTTATTTATGACGTGTGATGTTGGATTCGAGGCGCCTCGGTTAAAGGTCCCAAAGGACCGGGGGTGGCATATCTGAGGTTTCTTTTATCCCTTGGGAAAAGGGGTTGCCGGCCTTGTTTGGCAGAGAACAGTTGGTTCTCGGAACGTCCCGCCAGAGGCGTTTCTTTCGTGGAATAGGAAGTTCCTTAGCCTGACCATTTGTTGGAAATCCAAACAAAACAATACGATCCCTGTACGGTTTTAGTTGTATTACCTGCCATGGAATGTGGTGGTAACCTGCTATTGAACATGGTAGCTATAGTAGGCATAAGTGCGAAATGTCTATGCTGGCTAAGATTTATATTATACTTTCGAAATGTTTTCTGCACTATGCACTAGTAATAATATCCAATGATTTGATTTTGCGTAGTAAGCATCTTTGACTATCATAAGAAGAAATCTCCTCCAATTCTGCGTTTGCATTGTGTGTGTGGCGGGAGGTCTTATGGTAGTTTCATTTTCCAAAAGCATTACGAATTGACTTTAAAAATCTCTGCTCTTTGTTTTTAAAGATAAACTGTTTTTGTTGCTCACACCAGTCCCATGACTGATCCGGAGTTTATTGTTCCTTTCCTAAACTCTGGGTGCTCATAATTTCCTACACGAGCAGTCTAGAGTTGGGTTTTTCAGATATTCAGGTTTAGTAGATTATCTGGAGCTAGTTCAGTCTTTGGATCAGACTGCACTTGCTTATCTTTGTGCCTCGTTATTGGGAGTTCGAGCTATTTCTGGATCGTGCTTTGGAGATGAAGATTATCCGCTGCTGATGTTATCTATTTTTCTTTCCGCTGCAATTTGTTGTATCATATCTCTGATGTATATTGATATTCTTTGTATCACTCTGTTGTATCAGATATTGTATATCAATGTATTATTCATTTATTCCGCTGTGTTATTTACTTAACTGTGTTATAAGCTCCGGCGACTTGGATTTGAACGCTCGAATCTACGACATTCGAGTACGATGTAAAGTATGGATGTCGATTTTCGAACGCGAAAATCCGAGACGTTACATATAACGAAGTACGTAGAACTGTTTTGGTACTAATAGACTTACGATATACATCTATATGTATCAATCTGAAGAATTCATCAACCCTTATGATGCTCCCACGAAATGAATGCATAACCCTTAATTGTTTGAGATATAATTAACCAGTATCATATGATTCATAATCATATGATAAAAATTATTCCTCAAAGCTATAGCTTAACCTATATTTCAAAATAATCATATACAATTTTAGACCCTTCGGTATTTTCAATTGCATCACTTTTGTTGTGAAAACAAATACCACGTTGTAGTTTTATTTCATAACGAATAGTCATAATATTCACATTGAAATGTAACTATGTCTAATTTTCAATCGATATCGAAAAATAGTCATTGTTTCATAAATAATGTTCGGTATGTTTTACGAAAACAATTTTCGTAATTTGATGCAATTAATAAGTGTAATACAACAAACTTCCAGTATTCCCGCCATTACTATAATAGTGTACTAAATTTGGAGGTCCATCATTCACTTAATATAGATTATTTATTTCATATATTGCAACTACTTTATAGTGAAGAGTTCTTTGATCAAATATCTTGAACTCAAAGAAATAAATCTCATAGGAAATAATTTTCCATATGAAATTACATTTTGGAATAGAGATTGCATTTCTCATTCCAATGTTAAGTATCAATTATGATTATTAAAATTCTCATTTTCGATGTTTCTTGATGAAGCATAAGTGACTATTCACTCTCTTCATCCTAATTGTACCTTAAATCATATCTACTCTTGTACACTCGTTTTTCTTTGTAGATGGTCAAACCATTTAAAAGAATACTCTTACTACAACATCATAACGACCTCTTTACAAAAGCACACTTAATCACCCTTAACATTTAAGGACATCAAATATGTTGCACTTTGTGTAAACTGATCAAATTGACATTTCAACGATTGAGTTCTTTTTTCTATCTTGTAGTTTCGATCTAGTGTTACATTCAACACAATACGATCTTTATTGTAATTAGTCAAATTGGATAATCGATCTAACAATATGGTTTATTTGTTTATTTTGGATGAACTAATTTCATCGAAATACCGTACACTACAAACTATGACCTTCATCATATAACACTTATTAGCGATTTGATATAGATCAAATATCCATAGTCTTGTATTTTTTTTAGATTTTGAAACTACTAGAATGCAATACACAGTCTCGACTAAATAAACACATAAGAGACCGAATTGCGAATGTATTTAGTAGTTGTAAAATCAGGTGCTTACATGGGTATTGAAATGTTAACATGTAATAAGCATTTAATAGTAAGTATATTTTATATTTCTATTTGTTAATCTTCAATTTAGTTCAATTGTGTATTTAATTAATAAACTCTTTATCGATCATTTTAATGCACCAATTTATTAACGTAGATTATTATAACATCATATAGCATATGTTCTTACAATATTAGAAACCTTAAATGTTATCATTTCAGTTTTCTAATAAGGCTCCCATTAGTCTTTTATGTTTCACCAAAGCCTAAGTCGAAACATAGAAGTCTTTTGACTTCACAAGTGGGTGTTAGGACTCGCCCATCTTGGAATTATGACCTTGAGTTCGCTCATCAAGTCATAGCTCCACGGATGATGGATAACTTTTTATCGATTGTATTGTATACAACTCTTAATCCTTGGTACCTTGTACTAATTTTACTTTGACCTTGAGTTTTCTCAATAAATCGAAATGAAATTATTCACTCATACTTACTATATCACAACCTAAGATAGTATATGACCTTGAGTTTGCTCAACAAATACATATAATTATATTACCTCATCTATTCAATACATTAATAATACTACACATAACATCCCTACCTTGAGTTTGCTCAACAATTAAGGAGTATGCAAGTAATTTATTAATATATTTATGGTAGAGAATAAAATTATATTGAAGATTCATAATCTTCAATATATTATATTGAGTGATATTAACTTATAGAATAATGTATTTCTTTTGAAATACCATTGTGATTCAAGTGTCGTGCATGTCGGAAATCACGGTATCTGTACATTTACACACACACACACACACACACACACACACACACACACATATATATATATATATATATTCCTCAAGTCTTTTTAGGGTTTCTTAATGTTCCACATTTAATTTATACATTCATATTATATAAGTTTTATTATTATATACCTTTTATGTTTCATGCTACTTATATAATAGTCTTATGTATAATATTATATTAATTAAATCTTATTAAATTAATTTTAACTAATTTTATATTAATTTATATAACATTCATATCAAATATTTATTATATGTTATAACCTTTATACTGTAACACATATGTCAGATATATTTGTATATTATTTAATTAATTAACCTTTTAATTAATTTATTTGATTAAACAATTTGAATCAAAATATATTAATTTTGAAAAATTATTTTATATACATACACATATACTTAACATATCTTAAACATTTTCAAATATCATAATGTATATCAAAATATACAATACATGTGAATATATTTCATTAATTAATTAATTTAATTAATTTACATATTTTATCAATCTTATTAATAAATTTGAATTTTTGAAATTAATTTATATTATTTTTCAAACATTTTGAATTTTTTTATCATATTATAACTTTTATAATATATGTATAGCTTATTTTAAGTTTAACATTTAAATTTAATATCTTATATTTTGAATTTTCGAATAATTTTGAAAATTTGCCCAAGACCGAATTCAAATTAGGCATTTTCTATTAAGAGCAACCTTTGGGCTCACATATCTGTTTGGGTTTGACGGTAGCCAGGTAGGACAGAGTACTAGATTACCTAAACCGAACTCTAAACACTACCTTTTTAGGCATTATACTAACTGGGCTGTAAGCTTAATTAGTTAACCATAATATGACTAATTTAGATCGCATAGGCTATTGAGCTATGATACCATTTTGAAACTAGGCCAGCCCGCATTTGAGGTTATGGATGAATTTCAATTTTTTTTACCATATTGGATCTTTATTAGGCCTATATAGTCTAGTTTATTTAGAACATTTATTTAAATAAAATCTTTTATTTTATTTAAATTTATAAAATAATATAGTATTATTTAATTTATGTTATATTATATATATATATATATGTATGTATCATATACATATATATATATATGTGTGTGTGTGTGTGTGCATGTATAACATATCAATCCGTGTAAGGTATAAAATGCCTATGTATAGATATTAGGATTTACATCACAACGAACACTTTAGCTCAACCAATATGCAAATATATTATCCAAATGTATGTTTATATATAAACTTTTAATTTTATAAATAAAAAATTATAGTGTGTGTATATATATATATCTATGTGTGTACAGACTAAAATTTTATTTATATATGATTTTGTATAAATATATAAATATTTATATATAAACATAAATAGAAACATTAACAATATGTATATATTTATAACTATGTAAATATGTTTAAATCGTTCTTAAATATTTAAATAAAAAAGTAATTTTTTTGTAATGCTGAAAATAGCACATGTATAAATATAATTATTATATATATATATATAACGATCTGCTTTTCTTACACCTAAAGACGACACTTAATACATCCATGGTATTCACATGCCGATCATACAAGTGTCCGAAAGTCAGGTCATTAGGGGAAAGAAAGATGATATAAGATAAGAAGAAGTTAGAACAACCACAGAGTCCCACAACGAAATGGAATAACATATATTAATCAAGATAATACTTTACAAAGTCATTTCCAAAAAGATTCATCGGAGTCATACTAATACGGATTCTACCCTAGGAAAGTTATAACAGCCTGTCCCTACCTCCCTGATATAATATACATATAGTATAGTGGAAGCAAAATAGTAACTAGATATCGATGAACCCTCCTGCTCCAAGCTCCTCCAAAAATGCATACATGGAAACCTGAACTACTTGGCCGCCCATACAAATTTGAGCACCCAAGAGTTTTAGGGAAAGAAAATAAAACTCCGGATCATACATGGGTCTGGTGTGAGTAAACTCAAAGCAACTGAATTATTACTTTTAAAACTATTTAAAATCAAGGGTATCTCGTAAGACCACACCGCACATAAACACAGACGGGTTTTTACCTTACGATAACCAAAACACTTTTATTATAAAAATCCAATAATATTATAATAATGTCTAGGTTTTAAAGTATTAATAACCAAGTAACTATGATGTGTGTACATGACAGCAATAATAGATATACAAAAGGCTCGTATTGGAGAATGGATTTCCAACAAATGGCAAGGTAAGGGACCACCTTCCAAAAATCTGTACACCTCAAGATAAAATGTATAGTAGGATCGAAAACCTTTCGACCCCTGTCAACATAGGACTGGCCTACCCCTGAACTAGGTAGTACCGAATACGATCACCCCTTGGTTGCGATCAACAACCAAAAATGGGCCTGAAGCATACATAGAGATATCGACCCTAGATTTTGGGATGATCATACCCTAATGGGTGCGACCCTCATAGCCTTATTGCATCTACCCTGTTTTAACCATTACCAGGGTGTGAGGCTTGAGAGGCTACGCTCTAAACATTTAGTAATCCACCTTGGAATGCTAACACCGCCCTCCAGGCAGAAATGCAATGCTAGCATTCATCCATAAAAGTTCGTTCTGGTTTTGACCGAAACCAAAGGCTCTTCAAGGAGCATCATTTTCAATCATCATCAAAATGCCTTCCACTCGAACGCATATGTGGGTTCAGAGTGGTTTTCGGATAACATATCCCATCCTGGACTCTCCAAACCAACAATGATAATTTTCAGTTGACTCATTCCCGGTTCTTTTGGAAGTATACAACAAGTATTCGAGTCCTCATCGGGGAACTCGAATATACCATCATACTTCCTGAGTCAAAATATGTGAAGATTTGATAGTCGGTTATATAACCATCAAATAATCAAACAATAATAATTCAGAGATTTAATTATCCAAAGCAACCACTAAGCCTCAAAACAAATCTTTCATTTATTAAATCTCTTTTCAAAAGGTTTATCAAAATATTCATATACTTATCTCATTGACATAACTATATTCACAAAACATTTGTGAAAGATTTCTTATTACAAAATCATATTAAAAGGATCAAACAAATATTATTTAAATTGGAAATAAAGGTAACCTCAAACACTATTCCTTCAGTGTTAAGTGTGGAGCGAATGTCCATACCACCAAAATTAACGAGGTCAGTTAATGGAAATCAGATCTCAAATTCTTTTATAAATTTCTGTGATATCCCGGAAATTTGGCAATATCAATTTAATAATATTTATTAATAATTAAATTGATTTGTTGATTTATTTTATAAATTGACAAGTTTAATTCTTTTAAAGGTTAATAATATTTTTAACTGGCAAATTTATTTCTTTTGAAAACTAATAACATTTTAATTTGGCAATATCTTTTCTAACAATTTTAAATTGAGAAGATTTATCTTTCTAAAACTTATATAAAATGTTTATATTTATAATGTATATATATATATATATATTGGTATATATATATTATAAATAGGGAGTCTTTAAGTTAAATAAAAGTTATGTTTTCAAATTATAATATATATGTATTAGAAATGTAGAAGCTTAATTTATAAAAGATAAATACATTTTATACTTGTAAATATTTCATAAATAAAAATATATAACTTAAATAAATTAATAAAGAAAAGAATTAACACTTGTAAATCAATAATGAAGTATTAACACTTATAAGACACTTGTAAAGAAAATAGGCATATGTGTAAGTTAATTAACCTCTAAGAAGGACAAATGTCCACATTTTCTTTTTAATAATTAAATTAAATAAATAACATATGAAAGAAGAAATATATTTTTACTTTCAGCTGAATTAATCTATCTTCACTTCTTTCTCCACAAAAAAAAAAAATAATACAATTCGAATCTAAAATCAAAAAGAAAAGTGAAAACCTGGAAATCAAAATTGAAAGCAAAGCAAAATCTAGAAATTTCAAATGAAAATCAAAGAAAGAAGATCAAGACAACAGCAATTTCAAATCTTCAATATGCAATCAGAGAAATAAATCAACAGCAAGTTTAAATTCATAGCAGCTAGATTCAAATTCAACTAATCAAAAGAAGTTCAAAAATCTGGAACATCAGCCTGGAAACAAATCTGTCTTCTGTTCTCTGTTCCCTGATAAACAAGTGAGTAAACTTTATTTAAAAACTGATTTAAAATCTGAAATTTAAACTATGATGCAAGTCTTGTTGTTGGCATAAATATCTGGATTGGAATGCATGTATATTTATGAATATCCCGTGCTCTGTTTAACAAGTGAGTAAACACTATTTTAAAAACAGTAAAATCTATTTCTAGGTTTGTATGTGAGATGAATGTGTAGTGATATGGTATGCATTGTTTACATGAATGATTGGAATGAATGCATGTGAATAAATTGTTATACTGGTGTAATGTTATATATCTTCTTCTCTGTTCTTGTTACAGGTTATGGTTTGATATTATAAATTAAAAATCTCACAATAGAATCTATATTTGACTTTGATGTGTAAATGAAAGATGTTTGTTGAAGTATAATAAAGCTTATAAAAATAGTTCCAGGGTTGTAAATTCGATAGATAATTTTTAAAAATAAATATAACAGTGAAAGACACATATATGTCAAAATTTAATTTATTTAATTTTAGATTTAGTTTGCATAGTCGTATTCGTGGCAGAGAATCGTGAATTTAGGTGGTTTAAACATGATTTTTAAGATTGGGATGATTGAGATTTTTCGAGTTGAACAGAAAAGTTATTTCAGTCAATATCTGATGATCGGCGACGTTGGGGTGCTTGATATTTGGGCTGGAGATGGTCTGAGGGATGGGGGTCTCAGGAAAAATACTGGTAGTATTTATCGTTGGTCGAGGCGGTGGGATTTTGGCGAAGTAGGGTTTTAGGCTGCTTTTAAATGGGTTGAACTGTTGAGGAATTTGCGACGTGGGTAATGATGCGGAGGCGATCGCGAAGGGGTGGTAGGGTGGTTCGTGACGTGGTGATGCTCTGGTGATGTTGGCCGAGTTCATCGATGAGGGAGTCGACGGCGTTGGGGGAAGTTGCGGTCGAAGTTGGGTTCAGTTTTTCGACCGAGGAGCGAAATTTCGATTCGCGAGTCATTTCTTCGATCTGGGTTAAGATTTTGTCTCACTCGCGATCGTGTGATGGTGTTCGATGGTCGCGACGACCTAGGTTGGCCGGAGTTAGTGGGAGACGTGCACGTGCACGATTTTTGTGCACTGGATATTTGAATTGGGGAAGACGAGTTTCGACTCGAAGGACCTTCGCGTTCCCTCGTGATCGACTCGAAGAAGAAATGAGAGGCTGGGAAACTCGGGGGCTGGCTCGTGTAGAATGAGGTGTTGCTCGGGTTTCTCGGTGACAAACTCGAAGCCAGGTAGTTGGGGAAAGCTCAGTATTTAGGTGGTATAGCTGAAATGTAAATGCAGATTTTACAAGTTGTTTAAATTAAAATAAAAGTCGAGTTAAGTTATAGAACAAGTTTATAAAGGAAACGCAATATAAAGTTAAACTTGTTGTTTTAAATATGAAAATAAATCAAACATTTGGAAGTGGAAATTTAATTTATATTTCAAATTTAAGTGTGTTTTAAGATGATTGTTTTTGAAAACAATTATCTAATTAAATTGAAGTTCAATTTAAAAGAATGTTTTTAAGATATTAAATCAAAGTTTAGGTTAAAATTCTAAGTAATAATTTAAAGACTAAGTTTTCAAATTTATATTGAAAATATTTAAGTTTAAATTAAATGTTTAAGGTGTCTTAAATTTTAAAATTGATTTCTAAATGTTTTATTTTCAAATAAGGTTATGGCTATTAATTTTGGGAACCCAATAGAATAATTTGTTGTTAAGATTATTTAAAATTTGATTTAATTCAAATAATTTAATTATGAAGATAAATAAGGTTAATTTATCTTTGTTATTAACTCGAGGATACTTATTTAATATAATTTGTTAATAAGTTAAAGTTTAGTTAAGAATAATGTTTCTTAATTTATTAAGGATTTTTAAATATAAATTGTAAATTAATTAATTGTTTAAATTATTTTAAATAATTAGTTAATTATTTATTTAATTTTAAATAATCACTTAATTATGATTTAATTAAGTATGATTACTTAATAAAGAAATTATTAGTTAATTATTGAATATAATCACTTATGGAAGTAATTAAATGGAAATTACTCATAAGAGTAATTAGTTGAAGTAATTAATGGATATTCATTTGATTAAAGAATTAATTAATATAATTGTTTTAAAGTTAATTAATTATGAGGTAATTAAATAAGAAGTGATTAAGGTTAATTACCTAGTGTTATTAATTAAATAATTTATTTAATTAAAGGATTAAGGTTAATTAATAAGGTAATTAATTATTTGTTAAGGTAATTAATTAAAAGGTAATTAACTAAGGGAAGTAATTAAGGGAAGTTAATTACTGGATTATATTAATCAAAGGTGATTAATAATTATGATTAATTAAGAATAATTACTTAATGTAATTAATAAAATAATTAAAGGTGTAATTAAAGATCATTAGTTTATAATTAATGATTTAATTAAGAATTGATTAATTAAGATTAATAAATCAAATGATAAGTGATTAATTATAATTAATTAAGGCTTAAAGTAATTGATTATAATTAATTAATTAATGAAGTAATTAAAGGTTAATTACTGTATTTGATTAAGAATAATTAATTTGTGAAATTAATTAAAGATAATTACTTAAAGGTAATTAAAGTATAATTAATCAAGGTGATTAATTAAAGTGGATAATTAGAGAAAGATTAATTAATTTATTGGTAATTAATTAATGATTATATAAGTAAGATTTATGATGAAGTAATTAATTTAATTTATTTTAAATTAATTAGAAATGAAGTAATTAATTTAATTCACTTTAAATTAATTAAAGATATAGATAGTTAATTTAATTCATTTTAAATTAATTATCTTATGATTAAGTAAATCATTGCTTATATAAGAATGAATGACATTGATTGTCTTGAATGGATGTAATCTCAGAAATGAGATAAGATATTGTGTGATATGAATACTTGGTTGCATTATGATGATAATATAGATTAACTATTGTGATGTTGATATGGATTACCTATTTGGTTATGAATCATCTGTTTAATTGATAATGTGATTATCAGTTGTGAATTGTGAATTATCTATCTGTATGAATATAGATAAGTTAAATTGTTTAAACCTTTAAACAACTTGGCCTTAAAAGATACGTTTTGGATTTCGATGAGACCGGGATCGGGTTTCCGTATACCGGAATTCCAGGTCTGGAGACCCGAATACCACATCGATCCAAATTAACGATAGGTCGTGAATCTCAAGTGAAGATGAAGATTTAGAGTGCAAGGGTTATTGTCGTTAACTCTGAGGGTGATTCCAAAACGAGTGTAACGAGATAATGCCTTCGGTTTCGTTCGAACCCGGAACGAACTTATATGGATTGAATGCTTTCAGCACATCGTCAGGCGGACGATGAGCATTCTAAGTGATATGTTCTGATTAAAGGTAATCGTAACCTCAAGCCTCATCAACCGGGAATGGCTAAAACAGGGGAGGTGCAGCAAGGCTTCGTGGGTAGCACCCACTGAGAGCAAGATAGATCCCTGTCTAGAGGTCCCTTTTCTTTTATTCGGCTTAGTGTGTGGTTGGTCGCGCCAACCACGGGATTGTCTTGTTCGGGATTATCCAGTAAGGGATGGTTCCGGCTTTGTGTTGCAGGGGAGCGGGCGTACTCCTCGGTACGGTGATCTAGGCCACGTACTGTGACGGGCGGTACCCCAGTAGCCCTGCCATTGTATGGAATCCAAACTCCAATAAGCGCCGTACGTATTAGTTGTGCCCAACTATGTTGGAATGTGAGATGTAAGCATTTCAGCTATTTCTGTATTTTACTTGAAAACCCTAGACCCTATTATAATATAACTGGATTTCCTATCAAATGTTTTGGTTAGCGTAAGGTAAAAACTTTTCCATGTTTATGTGTGGGAAGTCTTACGTGATACCTTTGTTTTCAAAAGGTTTTGAAGTTAAACAATTTTAACCCGTTTACTCACACCAGACCCATGTCTGACCCAAGTGTTTATTTCTGTTTTATAAACTCTTGGGTACTCAAATTTTTACGAGTAGCCAAGGGATTCAGGTTTAGCTTTGACGAATATTCTGGAGGAGCAATGGAGCAGGAGGCTTCGGCGTTCGTAGATATAGTATTCCGCTGTGTTGATATCTGTGATAGTGTCTTGTCTTGTATTTGAGTTGTAATGTCTAGACAGATGTTTATAACTGTCTAGTAAGTGATGTATATGCTGTGTAACTCTGTAAATTGTTGTATACTATGTAATAGTTTATGTTATTAATATAATTTATTCGTTCCGCTGTGAGATCGTTGTTGTTGTTTCTTTCTTTCTTCTTTTCTTTTCTATTTTCTACCCCTTTCTTTCTTCATAACGATGCGACTTTCTGGGCATAGAAAGTCGGGTCGTTACAATTGGTATCAGAGCGGTAGGTTGAGTGAATACCTAAGCTCTGGAGTGGTGTCTATCTTGAGAGCGCGTAATTGTTAGTTATATAAAAATGGTTTTATATTGTGTTAATTGATCGGTTGAGTGGTATATGGATTCTGGTCAATACGAGTAGCTAACGTTATTGATAGGGATCTCTAAACACTTGAACCAGGCCAACGGACACAATATTGTCTTAAAAAGGTAGATGAAATAATTTTACCCAGATATAATTTCTATATAAAAAGTATCATTTTAAATGTATATGGTATTTGTAATGATTGGTTGAGATGATAATAATTTATCATCTAGGATTAGGAGTCTGAGTGTTGAGGTTGGAAGTGTATTTGTCGAGACTGTAAACCTAATACCGTCTCGAGTGAACTTTGCAATTGTAAGGATTTCCCAATCTCTGAAGGAAACCTGTTAAGGTTCGGAGTTTATTTTTGAAGTTTGGATCTGTCGGTTGGGCAGAAGCGAGTGATGGTGTCTTGATACCTCAGGTAATAGTAGCTGTGTGATGAGACGCAGTGACTATGGATGTTCCCGAAGATGTTTTCTTTGGAAAAAGTTGTGGAAGTGTGTCTGCTTCGATGTTGTGGCTGAGTTCAGCATGGTGATTCTGTTTAGTTTGAAGTTCGAGTTTCTCGAAAAGCTTTGGTAAGGAAGTCTTTGGCATTTGTGGCAACAGTGCAGCTCGGAGTGTTCTGTGTGTTAGCAGGAAGTTTCTGGCTGAGTAGTTTTTCTGAAGTTGGAGTCCAGAAGCAGCTGAGTGAATCCATTTCTTCGATGAATTGGATAGTTAAGTATGAGCTGTTCTAATTTGTGAAGAGAGAACAGTATCTGTGGAAGTTAGGTCGAGTTGATCGCAAAAGAGACTTGCGATTGTTTGAGTGTTCTTTTGGGTTATTGGAGATTGAGATTCCATATCGACTTGATTCGTGGAGTTACCGGAAGTTCAGCTTAGTAGAAGGATGTCACCGAGAGAAAAATTTGGTGAAGCAGCTCAGAATTCTTTGGAGAGGGATTGATCAGTTCTAATTTTCTAGAGGGGATTCTGCTAGGATGTTTTGACCAAATTGAATGGAGTCGCTAAGATTTTATGGTATGGTGAACTGTGGATGATCAAGTTTGTGCTCGAGTTTCTCCGACGGCATTCTCATCTGTTCAAGATCAGAGTTGTGCAGCGGAAGCAAGATAGCAGCTATTCTAGAATGGAAGCAACCGAGAGTTGTAATTTTCTTCGAGTAGAGGATTTCTATAGGAAATTCAAGTGTATCTCTAAGTTGAAGGAATTTTCAGGATTTGGAGGTAAAGTTGTCAAGTGCAACTGTTTTGACTATTTCAGATAGGAGAGGTAGTTCGAAGTTCTCTAATGTTTGTAGAATAGAGTTGTGTTTTGGATTTCGGCATATTTTTGAGAAACCATTTTGTTGAGTAGGATCCGGAAATTGGTTTGATGTTGGTCTAATCTGTTTCAAGAAGCATCAGCAAGGGTTAAGCTGATCAGGAAGAATGAAGTGACTCAGGATCGTCAAAGGAGTTATGCAGTTAAGAATTGATGGAATTTGGAAATTGATGTTGAAATTGGATATTGTTTTAAGTTTTTCTCCGATCAAAGGAGATATAAGATTTGGTAAGACTGGAGAGTAAGCTCCGGAAGTATTATGAGATTTTTCTGTGTTCTTTGGAGATTAGATTTTGATCCCCAGGATTGAGTTGCCAGTTCGGATAACTGGAATTCATTTTATTTCACATATCTCTGAGGAATATGTGTATGATTCATCGAGTGATGAAATCAGCAGTTCAGAAGGATTTGGTAGTTGAGATGGTTTTGAGTTTAGTCTGATATTTTGTTCAGGTTTGTAATCTAGATGGGAAGGAGTTCTAGACTATTGTAGATAGTTAGTTAAGATCCTGTAGAACGAGTATCCCGGTATATATATATACTTGGGGAAACTCGAGGAAATTCTATCCAGAATTTGTCTGGATAGTTAAATTTGTTTGATTAAATTGTTTGCTATGATTGTTAGAATATGATTGATATGTATGGTTGCTGTTTAAAATAAAATTTTGATGGGTTATTAAATTATCTTTGCTTTTAAATTTCGGGGACGAAATTATTTTAAGGGGGGAGGAATGTGATATCCCGGAAATTTGGCAATATCAATTTAATAATATTTATTAATAATTAAATTGATTTGTTGATTTATTTTATAAATTGACAAGTTTAATTCTTTTAAAGGTTAATAATATTTTTAACTGGCAAATTTATTTCTTTTGAAAACTAATAACATTTTAATTTGGCAATATCTTTTCTAACAATTTTAAATTGAGAAGATTTATCTTTCTAAAACTTATATAAAATGTTTATATTTATAATGTATATATATATATATATATTGGTATATATATATTATAAATAGGGAGTCTTTAAGTTAAATAAAAGTTATGTTTTCAAATTATAATATATATGTATTAGAAATGTAGAAGCTTAATTTATAAAAGATAAATACATTTTATACTTGTAAATATTTCATAAATAAAAATATATAACTTAAATAAATTAATAAAGAAAAGAATTAACACTTGTAAATCAATAATGAAGTATTAACACTTATAAGACACTTGTAAAGAAAATAGGCATATGTGTAAGTTAATTAACCTCTAAGAAGGACAAATGTCCACATTTTCTTTTTAATAATTAAATTAAATAAATAACATATGAAAGAAGAAATATATTTTTACTTTCAGCTGAATTAATCTATCTTCACTTCTTTCTCCACAAAAAAAAAAAATAATACAATTCGAATCTAAAATCAAAAAGAAAAGTGAAAACCTGGAAATCAAAATTGAAAGCAAAGCAAAATCTAGAAATTTCAAATGAAAATCAAAGAAAGAAGATCAAGACAACAGCAATTTCAAATCTTCAATATGCAATCAGAGAAATAAATCAACAGCAAGTTTAAATTCATAGCAGCTAGATTCAAATTCAACTAATCAAAAGAAGTTCAAAAATCTGGAACATCAGCCTGGAAACAAATCTGTCTTCTGTTCTCTGTTCCCTGATAAACAAGTGAGTAAACTTTATTTAAAAACTGATTTAAAATCTGAAATTTAAACTATGATGCAAGTCTTGTTGTTGGCATAAATATCTGGATTGGAATGCATGTATATTTATGAATATCCCGTGCTCTGTTTAACAAGTGAGTAAACACTATTTTAAAAACAGTAAAATCTATTTCTAGGTTTGTATGTGAGATGAATGTGTAGTGATATGGTATGCATTGTTTACATGAATGATTGGAATGAATGCATGTGAATAAATTGTTATACTGGTGTAATGTTATATATCTTCTTCTCTGTTCTTGTTACAGGTTATGGTTTGATATTATAAATTAAAAATCTCACAATAGAATCTATATTTGACTTTGATGTGTAAATGAAAGATGTTTGTTGAAGTATAATAAAGCTTATAAAAATAGTTCCAGGGTTGTAAATTCGATAGATAATTTTTAAAAATAAATATAACAGTGAAAGACACATATATGTCAAAATTTAATTTATTTAATTTTAGATTTAGTTTGCATAGTCGTATTCGTGGCAGAGAATCGTGAATTTAGGTGGTTTAAACATGATTTTTAAGATTGGGATGATTGAGATTTTTCGAGTTGAACAGAAAAGTTATTTCAGTCAATATCTGATGATCGGCGACGTTGGGGTGCTTGATATTTGGGCTGGAGATGGTCTGAGGGATGGGGGTCTCAGGAAAAATACTGGTAGTATTTATCGTTGGTCGAGGCGGTGGGATTTTGGCGAAGTAGGGTTTTAGGCTGCTTTTAAATGGGTTGAACTGTTGAGGAATTTGCGACGTGGGTAATGATGCGGAGGCGATCGCGAAGGGGTGGTAGGGTGGTTCGTGACGTGGTGATGCTCTGGTGATGTTGGCCGAGTTCATCGATGAGGGAGTCGACGGCGTTGGGGGAAGTTGCGGTCGAAGTTGGGTTCAGTTTTTCGACCGAGGAGCGAAATTTCGATTCGCGAGTCATTTCTTCGATCTGGGTTAAGATTTTGTCTCACTCGCGATCGTGTGATGGTGTTCGATGGTCGCGACGACCTAGGTTGGCCGGAGTTAGTGGGAGACGTGCACGTGCACGATTTTTGTGCACTGGATATTTGAATTGGGGAAGACGAGTTTCGACTCGAAGGACCTTCGCGTTCCCTCGTGATCGACTCGAAGAAGAAATGAGAGGCTGGGAAACTCGGGGGCTGGCTCGTGTAGAATGAGGTGTTGCTCGGGTTTCTCGGTGACAAACTCGAAGCCAGGTAGTTGGGGAAAGCTCAGTATTTAGGTGGTATAGCTGAAATGTAAATGCAGATTTTACAAGTTGTTTAAATTAAAATAAAAGTCGAGTTAAGTTATAGAACAAGTTTATAAAGGAAACGCAATATAAAGTTAAACTTGTTGTTTTAAATATGAAAATAAATCAAACATTTGGAAGTGGAAATTTAATTTATATTTCAAATTTAAGTGTGTTTTAAGATGATTGTTTTTGAAAACAATTATCTAATTAAATTGAAGTTCAATTTAAAAGAATGTTTTTAAGATATTAAATCAAAGTTTAGGTTAAAATTCTAAGTAATAATTTAAAGACTAAGTTTTCAAATTTATATTGAAAATATTTAAGTTTAAATTAAATGTTTAAGGTGTCTTAAATTTTAAAATTGATTTCTAAATGTTTTATTTTCAAATAAGGTTATGGCTATTAATTTTGGGAACCCAATAGAATAATTTGTTGTTAAGATTATTTAAAATTTGATTTAATTCAAATAATTTAATTATGAAGATAAATAAGGTTAATTTATCTTTGTTATTAACTCGAGGATACTTATTTAATATAATTTGTTAATAAGTTAAAGTTTAGTTAAGAATAATGTTTCTTAATTTATTAAGGATTTTTAAATATAAATTGTAAATTAATTAATTGTTTAA
Organism: Allium fistulosum; assembly: GCA_030737815.1. Classification (NCBI taxonomy): domain Eukaryota; kingdom Viridiplantae; phylum Streptophyta; class Magnoliopsida; order Asparagales; family Amaryllidaceae; genus Allium; species Allium fistulosum. The sequence goes on along the minus strand of CM060905.1, from coordinate 386,716,585 downwards.
ATTATTTTAAATAATTAGTTAATTATTTATTTAATTTTAAATAATCACTTAATTATGATTTAATTAAGTATGATTACTTAATAAAGAAATTATTAGTTAATTATTGAATATAATCACTTATGGAAGTAATTAAATGGAAATTACTCATAAGAGTAATTAGTTGAAGTAATTAATGGATATTCATTTGATTAAAGAATTAATTAATATAATTGTTTTAAAGTTAATTAATTATGAGGTAATTAAATAAGAAGTGATTAAGGTTAATTACCTAGTGTTATTAATTAAATAATTTATTTAATTAAAGGATTAAGGTTAATTAATAAGGTAATTAATTATTTGTTAAGGTAATTAATTAAAAGGTAATTAACTAAGGGAAGTAATTAAGGGAAGTTAATTACTGGATTATATTAATCAAAGGTGATTAATAATTATGATTAATTAAGAATAATTACTTAATGTAATTAATAAAATAATTAAAGGTGTAATTAAAGATCATTAGTTTATAATTAATGATTTAATTAAGAATTGATTAATTAAGATTAATAAATCAAATGATAAGTGATTAATTATAATTAATTAAGGCTTAAAGTAATTGATTATAATTAATTAATTAATGAAGTAATTAAAGGTTAATTACTGTATTTGATTAAGAATAATTAATTTGTGAAATTAATTAAAGATAATTACTTAAAGGTAATTAAAGTATAATTAATCAAGGTGATTAATTAAAGTGGATAATTAGAGAAAGATTAATTAATTTATTGGTAATTAATTAATGATTATATAAGTAAGATTTATGATGAAGTAATTAATTTAATTTATTTTAAATTAATTAGAAATGAAGTAATTAATTTAATTCACTTTAAATTAATTAAAGATATAGATAGTTAATTTAATTCATTTTAAATTAATTATCTTATGATTAAGTAAATCATTGCTTATATAAGAATGAATGACATTGATTGTCTTGAATGGATGTAATCTCAGAAATGAGATAAGATATTGTGTGATATGAATACTTGGTTGCATTATGATGATAATATAGATTAACTATTGTGATGTTGATATGGATTACCTATTTGGTTATGAATCATCTGTTTAATTGATAATGTGATTATCAGTTGTGAATTGTGAATTATCTATCTGTATGAATATAGATAAGTTAAATTGTTTAAACCTTTAAACAACTTGGCCTTAAAAGATACGTTTTGGATTTCGATGAGACCGGGATCGGGTTTCCGTATACCGGAATTCCAGGTCTGGAGACCCGAATACCACATCGATCCAAATTAACGATAGGTCGTGAATCTCAAGTGAAGATGAAGATTTAGAGTGCAAGGGTTATTGTCGTTAACTCTGAGGGTGATTCCAAAACGAGTGTAACGAGATAATGCCTTCGGTTTCGTTCGAACCCGGAACGAACTTATATGGATTGAATGCTTTCAGCACATCGTCAGGCGGACGATGAGCATTCTAAGTGATATGTTCTGATTAAAGGTAATCGTAACCTCAAGCCTCATCAACCGGGAATGGCTAAAACAGGGGAGGTGCAGCAAGGCTTCGTGGGTAGCACCCACTGAGAGCAAGATAGATCCCTGTCTAGAGGTCCCTTTTCTTTTATTCGGCTTAGTGTGTGGTTGGTCGCGCCAACCACGGGATTGTCTTGTTCGGGATTATCCAGTAAGGGATGGTTCCGGCTTTGTGTTGCAGGGGAGCGGGCGTACTCCTCGGTACGGTGATCTAGGCCACGTACTGTGACGGGCGGTACCCCAGTAGCCCTGCCATTGTATGGAATCCAAACTCCAATAAGCGCCGTACGTATTAGTTGTGCCCAACTATGTTGGAATGTGAGATGTAAGCATTTCAGCTATTTCTGTATTTTACTTGAAAACCCTAGACCCTATTATAATATAACTGGATTTCCTATCAAATGTTTTGGTTAGCGTAAGGTAAAAACTTTTCCATGTTTATGTGTGGGAAGTCTTACGTGATACCTTTGTTTTCAAAAGGTTTTGAAGTTAAACAATTTTAACCCGTTTACTCACACCAGACCCATGTCTGACCCAAGTGTTTATTTCTGTTTTATAAACTCTTGGGTACTCAAATTTTTACGAGTAGCCAAGGGATTCAGGTTTAGCTTTGACGAATATTCTGGAGGAGCAATGGAGCAGGAGGCTTCGGCGTTCGTAGATATAGTATTCCGCTGTGTTGATATCTGTGATAGTGTCTTGTCTTGTATTTGAGTTGTAATGTCTAGACAGATGTTTATAACTGTCTAGTAAGTGATGTATATGCTGTGTAACTCTGTAAATTGTTGTATACTATGTAATAGTTTATGTTATTAATATAATTTATTCGTTCCGCTGTGAGATCGTTGTTGTTGTTTCTTTCTTTCTTCTTTTCTTTTCTATTTTCTACCCCTTTCTTTCTTCATAACGATGCGACTTTCTGGGCATAGAAAGTCGGGTCGTTACAATTTCCTTCAATAAATCCTTTAACAAATCTCTTTTGTTTATGAAATCTTTTACTTAAATTCCAAACCCACTTACAAAACTCTTTATAAACCACCAAGTTAATTTACAAAACTCTTTTATAAATATCAAAACCATTTATATAACTCTTTATAAATCTCCAAAATCCTTTTATAAAATTTCTTTATCAATATTCAAAACTCTTTATCAAACTTCTTTTATAAATATCCAAATCATTTATTAAAAGTCTTTTATAAATTATCCTTACTTAAAAATAAAACTTCCTTAATACTCTTAATCAATTAGGTTCCTTTAATAAACTAAACAATTATTTAAAACACCTTTACTAAAATCATTACCTAACTTCAAACCATTATTAAAAGCATGATTGACCTTAAAAATTAGAAAGAATCTTAGTGACCACAATGGTTCTCATTTAACTAAGTTTACTTTTCAAGTTATAACATAGGTATTTGCATAACAAGCAAATATGTATAAGGGAATCAACCAATAACAATCAATCATATAATTAAATATCCAAGTTACTAAAATAATAGACGTGGATTTATTTTGTTAATGAATGTCCACACAATCAAACAATTTACAATTTAGCAGAACGGTGTTTTATTCTACTAAATGGATGTCCACACAATTCAATTCAACTTAGTATAACTCATTCGCATTCGTTTGGTTCGAAATATTAAGGACAAGAGATCCCTTGATTTAAGATCAATTCACTTATAAAAGAAAACTGGCTTAAATCATAACCAATAAAGTTTAAATTAAATTTTAATAATTAAATCTTAATTTAAATTACAATTAAAGCTTAATTATAAATTGAAGCGTACTTAAATCTTAATAAATCAAAATTAAATCATAATTAAACCTTAATAAATCTTAGTTAAGTCCTAATTAATTAATGATTGTACCCTAATTAATTAATAATTAGTTAAATAATTAATCTTCAATTGAATAATAATTAATTAAATAATCAACCTTCAATTAAATAATAATTAATTAAAATAATTAAACTTGATTGATATAAAAATTAATGCTTAATTATCTCTTAACTTTATTAATCATTAATTAAAACTTCCTTAATTAGTTAATAATAAACTTATTTAAGTAATACTATTAATTGCTAATTAATTAAGAAATAATTACTAATTAATTAATAAATACATTAATTATCAAAACAAACTTGATTAAGTACTAATTAACTTATATACTTACTAATTTAGTTTGAAAATGGTTTTTCAAAAACATTTAAAAGAAACACTTTTAAAACTTGAAAATCGTTAAATTCCCCGACCTACATCCATAGCGAATATCACTATGGATGTAATAACATAGGATTACTTTTCTAAGTTAACATCTAAGACTTTAACTTTTCACTTTTGCTTACTTTTAAAACATAATTTAAAAGAGTTTTAAAAACTTTAAAAAAACTAAAGTTAGAAAATAAAATAAAATAAAACAAAACATTTACTAAATCAAAACTAGTAACGATTTGATTTTCAAAATGGATCTCAAGTCCTTTTCAACATCTCTGGTTCTAACTTCCAAACCATTTAATCACATATCCAAGATTATGAATTCTAAATCATATCATCAAGCGTCACAAAGATGACAACTTTAAATCCAAACACATCACTTTAATCCATTGATTCAAGTCAAATGCTAAAACACAAGCTACCATATACATATACATACAAACCATATCATAATCGAAACATTAACATCATATATAAATAACACATAACCATCATATATGCAAAGGTAACATCTTTCCAAAGAGTTAGAAATTTATTCATCGAAAATTTGCAAAACCCTTTTGAAAACTTGAAATAACTTTAGAACTTTGCAAAACTTGATCTTTGGACTTAAAATTTAAGAATAGGCCCAGCCATGGTAGAGTATGGCTCGGCCGTGATATGTATAGGTGAGGTGAGGACTTGTTATGGAGAGGTGGAGGGACTTCGGATAATGTTGAATTCACAAAACTGGACCCACAATTTAGTCATCTTCTCCTGGATTTTTGGCTATGTTACTCTCGGAATTTGGAGAAGTTGTCATAGAGAAAGTTCTTGCAAATTCTCTTCTCTACCATTAAAAAAATAATTACTCAATTTGATTTGTTTTGAGGGAGAAATAGTCAAAAGAAGAAGAAGTATTTTTGGACTTGAAAATATGGGTTCGAAAACACTTTGCAAAAAAATGATATTTTGACATGGCTAAGCTGAAAATTTGAAGAAGTGGTAAGTATGAAAGTTGTAGCCACTAGAAGCTTCTACGGTTTCAAAAAAAGAATTTCTCCATTAAGATAAGAGATGAGGAAGATATGATAAAATAAAGAGAAAGAAAAATTTGAAGAAGTGAAGGGCTATTTATAAGCAAGAGAAAAAGTAAATTACCTAAATGCCCTTGTCTTTTACCCTACACTATCCTCTTGCCACCTCACCTAGCCTCCTCTACCTCATGTGTTCATGCCCACACCCTTGTTCCCTCTTCTCATTTCCATGCAAATGTGTTTAAATATGTTTAAGTACAATTTGTACTTAATGTTTCAAATGATGTGACATTTATATTTTTATTTTAAACTTTATATACTTAGGTATGAATACATATATACATACACTATTACAGAAATATATACATATACTAACTTATTTACAAATGTGTATACTTATGCTAAAGAGTTTACAATGTCTCCAATAACTTTTAGCCAATGAAAAATCGAATATTCAAAAAATGAATTCCGGTCACATTTTCGATCTTTCTTCGAACTAAATATTTTTGTAAACAAATTTGAAAAAAAAGTTCACCATTATTATTCATTATTTAAAAGAGTTTTATTTCCATTATAAAATCAACTATTTGAATATTTTAAATTAATTAAATATTTGTAAATCGAAGCAGTGAAATTCCGGTCGTTACAATATGTGTCTGTGTGTGTGTGAATATTAAATACTTATAGATATTTATTCTACTTTGATTTCTCTTTAAATTCTACTTTGAAGTATCTTCCCTAAAGAATAGACAATCCTAGAGGAAGATTGATAAAATTAAGGATTTTCTATCGATTAGAAAACCGTCGTTAAAAATATAATCGTTAAAAAAACCGCAAGCGCGCGGCATACAATTGTAGTACGTATGCGAGTATGAGTCGATCCGCGGGGAATGAATTAAATTCTAAGAATACTCAATCAAATTAACTTAAGTTTTGAAGTTTGTTTTAAACTAGAAATTATAGAAAATAAGCTAGTGCAAAAGTGAAATAAACTATGATATTAAAGAGTAATTTAGAGGCAAATCCACTTCTAATCATTCATATAAATCAACACAAAATTCACTTATAATCTCTCATTAAAATATTAAGTAGAAAATGATAGAAGTGCTTATTATAAATATGATTTATTTGTGCTATTAATTAGCACAACTTAAATCATCAAACTCTAACACACCTTTCAAACCCACTTATCAAAACTCATGAAAATGACATGAAAATTTAAAATAAAATCTATTTTAAGTATGATCTATTTACTATTAATTAGTAATGTAGACTATCAAATTTTAAATCTAGTTTGACTTTCATTATAAAAATCACTTAGGCAAATGATCAAATAGTTTATGTTTTAAATGGAGTTAAGCATAGCATATTTCAGATGTCAACATAGGCTATCGAAATTCAAGAAAAAGAAACACCACCATCATTCATATTTTCCATCAAGCACATAAGAGATATTACAAATGAAATCATTATGTTAATTTAGTATGTTTCATGAGAGCTTCGTTACTCCTAAATTGAAGGGATTTAGCTACTCATATTTGAAAACATGATAACATAAAATGAATTCAACATAAAAAGAGAAAGAAAATGAGAGCTATTAAAATAAAAGAGATCTTACTACATGTAAGAAATAAAACTAAACTAATTACAAGAATTAAATCTATGCTACTAACATGAAATAAAAGGAGCATAAACTAAGAAAGAGAGAGCATGAAATAAAAAGAGTATGAAAAGAAAGCATAAATAAAAATTGCATGAAAGTAAAAACAAGGCTAAGAAGCCATGAAAGAAAATTTTATTTATCTTTAATTTTGTGGCTAAAATATTGCATGAAAAGCAAAAATATAATTACATGAGACATAAATTGTATTTATACATGCTTAAAATCCTAATTCATACATTAGGGGGCTACCTAAAATACCCTTGAAGAAGTGTAACCTCCAAGTAATCATTAGGGAATTAATCAATCCCCGTTAACATGCATTTAAGCTTCCATTAACATGTGCATGTGCATTTAATTATGGACCAAATGGTAGTGGGTATGTGGGCTCCTCCATGTTGCATGAATTCGTTTATTTCCATTCTCCATTTGCCTTCAACATATGTGCATGCATATATCCATGAAATCTCTTCATATTTGCACTTCATTTCCTACAAATAAAAATATAAATGTGAAAATAAATTTTGTCAAATTAAATCATACACAAAATTACTATTTTACCCCCAAAATGAATATGAATAAATGATGATTTGAAAAAAAATTAAATTTTGGTTTAAACATGTACAATACCCTAATATGCTCATTTATTTAATTAAAAAAAGATTAATATAAAAGTAAAATATGCACTTTTACGTGCACATCACTGATCCTGGTAAAACAAGGCAAACCATGTATTGTTACCATATGGTCTTCTTTTGTTGACACAACAAAGAAACAAATACTTTATATCCCTGTCTTGGTTCATTCACGAAAATCTCTATGGTATTACAGTCCATGATTCATATTGATTAGCTAGCTAACCTTATTGGAGACCTAGTGTGTTTTTACTGGGCTGCTGTCAAGAGGGAAATATTAGGTTATGCGAAAGCTTTGATTGAGATTAAGCGAGACAAGTCATTGCCGACGATTCTTGCAGTTTAGCCCACTTTTGGACAAGTTGCGATTGTAAACATTGACTATAGTTGGAAGCCACTCACATGCACTACATGTCTATCATTTGGTCACTTAGCCTCACACTACAACACACTTCCGAAGCTCCTGCTCCCTCCTATAATGGTGCTTGATATCAAAATTTCTACCCCTGAAAAGGTTTCTCTCCTGAGACCACTGAAGCGCATTTGGTTGCCTAAGCAGAACACTACCAAAGGTATAGTCTTGTCAAATGGGTCAGCCTTTCCCATTGTTATGGTAGATGACTCCAGTCTAGGATTTGGGAGTATCACTAATCATATCCCAGTATTTCATAAGCTACGATACCTACCTATCATCTGGTCCTCTGAGGAGAAGACTTGGGTTCATTGTCATTCGCAAATGCGTTATTCTCCTAAAGAACAAACCTACTATAAATATGTGACAAACAATGAAGGCGAGGAAAGAATCTTTATTATGAAATCTTTGAAGGTGAATTTATTCTCTCCACTGAATGTGAGCTTGGTGAAAACAACATAAAGATTCATGGGGATGCCTCTTGGTGTAGGAGCATTATTTATACCCTTGAGTCGTCTGTATAAAACCCAGACTTGGTTAGGTTATTTTCAGAATTCACCCATGTGCCTGGCTCTGAGTCAGCCAGTGACTCTTCCTCTGATAAGGGGTTAGCCTTGTTTTGGTTGTTGCGTAGTAGTTTGGGCTTCCAAACTCCTGTACTTTCATTTTTTTTCTTTTTCCTTTCCACAGTTGTCGAGGCCTTTTTGCCTCACACCTGATATATTATCTATAAAGTGGTACGACCACTATAATTCGACTTTCCCATGCAAAATACTTATATATGTGTATAATAATAAATAAAAGGAGGACTTGGTATTGTAAATATAGGCAAGTGGAATCCAACTGCCTTCAGTAAACACATTGATGCCTTGCTGAACAAGAATGATTATATATGAGTCCAATGGACTATGTATCACAATATTAATGAAAGTATTTCTGGGTGATGGAGGTGCCACAGAATTGCAGTTGGACTTGGAGGATGATTCTTAATTTAAGAGGAATTATTCTCCCCTTAACAAACTAAACTTATCAGTCGGTGGTTGTGCTAGGTTTTGGGATGATCCTTGGGCTCCACAAGGTCTCATTCTCTCCAAAAGCTTCAACTATCAGGAAATGCAGTAGTCTGGCAGAAGTAGAAAAGCTTTAGCCAAGGAGTACATTCATGATGGTGCTCTCTCCCTACCATACTCAAGTAACCAGGCTATTAGGAACTTTTGGACTTTACTGTAAAATAACACTATCCTACTATCATGCAGGAGCATGTTGTATGGGCTGACAAAAGTAAGGAACATTATATAAGATTGGTATATAGGGAGATATCTGGATTTGATGAGTTGCCTAGGTTTAAATGGTGTTGGGGAACTTGGCTTAAACATTCTCCTCCCAAAGAAAACTTGCTCCTTTGGAAATTCTTGAATAATACTGTCCTCACAAGAGATAAACTTATCATGATAGGAATGAGTATATCTTCTATTTGTATTTTGTAATGATGCAATTGAGACTTGCGATCATCTGTTTTTCAGCTGCATTGAAATATGCTAGTTATGGAGCTCGTTAATGGCCAAAGTTGGTAGACATGACATGGTGGGGGATAGTTCGGCTGAATGGTCTTTGATCTACAAGGCTAAAGGTGGAGAAGCATGGAGTCATACTTGATGTTGTTTAGCTTGAAGAAATTTCTTAAATTAATCTAGAAGGAAAGGAACTTAAGGGTTTTTAATTGTAAGGCAAGAAGCATCGTTGAGTTGTGGCATGTTATGTAACAACCCAGAATTTAACCACTTTAAATATGGATATTTAAATATATTGTTAATAATTAACTAATGGGTTTTATAACTAAAAGTAAAACTCTTTTAAATAATAAATAATGATGGTGAATTAGTTTTCAAATTTGTTTACAAAATTAATTAGTTCAAAGAAAAATAGAAAATGTGGACAAAAATCATTTTTCGAATTTTCGATTTTTCGCTGTCTAAAGTTGTCGAGAACATTGTGAACTATATGGTATAAATATTCACTTCCATTTACAAATAAGTTAGAGTGTATTTTGATAAATATATATACAATTTAGCTTAAGAAATATAATAGGTTATGATGTGACTTATTATGTATATTTAAAAACACAATATATATGTAGAATAAAGTGACATAAAGTGTCATTTCCCTAAAACATTATGTACCTAAATAATAAATGCATATTGACTCATCAAATTAAGGGAAGAGGGCAAGATTCACGTGAGAAAGGAGGGAGACAAGGGTAGTGATATGGCAATCATACAATCGAGGGTATGTACCATAAGGCTAGTTTGGTAATTTAGTTTTCACTTTGTATAAAAACAAATTTTCATAATTTTTCCTCATTTTTATCACTTCATTCTTATTTCCTAAAACCTCTTCAAGCTTTCATGTTCACTTTAATGGCTTCCAAAGAAAATTCTTAAGTATAAAAAGCTAGCTTTTATTAGTTTTAAATCTTTTAAATCATTGTTTAAAGCTTACTCCTTCCATTTCAACACTCCTCCTTCACAAAGCAAGCCAACACACCCCTCATCTCACCAAGAATCCTAGGTCGAACCCTTTTGCTTGCTAAAGTTTAACGACCCGTAATTTTACCACTTTGAAAATGAGATATTTAATTATTTTAAATATTAAAATATAGAATTTTCACACTGAATCATTATTTTTTGTTGATAAATAAGAATGATAAACTTATTTTTGGAATTTGATTACAAAATCAAGAAGTTTGGATTTTCGTCGAAAAGTGACAAAAGTCGGTTTTCGACAAAATTTAATATACATTCGAATAATTGTTGTAAATGGTAAATAAATCTTTTTAATGGTTATATAACGATATGATAATAATATAAGTTTGATTTATAATGATTTTATAAACATAAGTGCTTGATTATGAAAATTGACAAATTTTGTCGCACGTTGACAAATCAACGTCGTATTTTTACAGTTATATTTTAATACTATTTAATATGGTTTTATAACTTAAATAAACTTGTTTTAATTAATTAAAGATGATAAGAAACTTAGTTTCAATTTTGTTTACATAAATAAACAGTTTAACAAAAACATCAAAATATGACCGTAAAAAGTTTTATCGTTTTGTTCAATATAAGTTGTCGCAAAGTTGTTGCACCTTTGTTAACATATTTTAACACATATTTATTACATATTGTAACAACTAAACGAGTTTACTTTTACTAATTATGATTAGGAAACTTCTAGAAAATCATTAACAAAAAGTAAGCACAAAAGGACAAAACATTTCAAATCAAATATAACAAAAATCTTTCTTTTTCATTTCTTAAACTTTAAGTGACTAAGACATATAGCAAGGATGCAATGAATCATGGTAAGGGTTGAAAAAGTAAGGTAAATTAAGGATATTTTGATAATATAGTAAGAGGTTAATTTGATAATTTACCACTCTTTATTTTTCCAATAAATAGCACCTTCCATTAACTCATTTACTCATAGTTCTCACTTCTTCTTCCTTTAAGCTATTTTAATGGCTTCTCTTTTTAAAAGAGGTAGGAGGGTTAAAAATAGTGAAGTGCTTAAGCACCAGTCCACTTGTTACTCTCTAACCTCTTCTTAAACAACTTCAAATCCACTTCTTCCTCTTCTCTTCTTAAAAATGGTCTTAGGCCGTGAGTTTGGGGTAGGGAGGCTATAGCCCTGAGCAATGGTAGAGGTAGAGGAGTGTTTAGGTGGTGAGTTAATGAAGTGTTGTTGGATATGAATGTTGGTAGGAAGAATGGTTCAAATTATGGTGAGAACTCGATTTAAATACATATTTCTTATAATTTGAAATTAATTATAAAATGGTTAGCATGAGTATTAAAAGTAGTTATGATGTTTTGTTGGTTAACGAAAAATGTTTGACGGTTGCTTAGGAAGTAAGAAGTAGTATATATATATATATATATTTAAACATAACAAATAAAGTGAGCTCCTTTGCTTTAAAATCCTATTTTTGTTGTGCTATGATATTTATATTCATACCCTTATGATAAATTGACATCATTTAGTTGAAATGTGGATGCTTGAATGAATTTGGTTGTATGGATGAATGTATGGTTGTTAATGTTGCTTTTATCAACATCGTAGTAAAAAAAAGTTGGTTGTGACTATTTTATTAGTCATAATTAATTATAATTGACTTGAGACCACACTTGTTTGAAAATATCATATGTGGTATACTGGACATAGTTAAGTCTCTTTTCATATTTACTATAGAAGAAGAATTCGCTTTGAAAAAGATAGAAATTTAATTTGAAAATGAGAAGTTAAAGATAAAATTTTGAAATTATTTTGAAAATGGAAGTTAGCATTTAAAGATTTTAAAGTTAATAAATTCTGAAGTTTTAGAATGTGGAAAAAAATAAATAGCTTAGGATTTAAGAAGTTTAAAAGATAAAATGTTGAATATTAATGAAATATGAAATATTTGGAAATAAAGTGAAAATGAGTTTTAAATGAATAAATTAGTAAAGTATTGATTTAAAATGGTTTGTAAATGTTTTATATATAATAAAACCCAATTTGAAGAATTTTTTGGAAATATTGAAAAACAAATCAAAACAAGGCGCGTCGCGTAACGGTAGTTCACGATTTTACGTCGAAAAAGCTAAATGAATGTGCAGGATAGAAACGGAGTCGAAAATCTTTGAAATAAAAAATTTTCCGGACCTTATTACCATAGTTTTCAAATGAAAAACCAAGATTTCATCTTGTAGATTTTAAGTTATGTCCAAATCAAGTTTTCAGGAAAATCACGCTTTTGCATTTAAGTGACCAAAGTATAAAATTCTTTAAAATAAACAGTTTTAAATGTTTAAAAATATGAAATAAATTTGATAAATATGTTAAAATGTTTTAAAAGAGATTTGAGTTATAAGTATGGATTTTAAATAATAGAAATGTTGTTTTAATCAAATAAGCCTTAAAAGCACTTTTCGTAACACTTTTCTACAACAGTTTTAAAAACTTTAGAAATGAAGATTTAAACTTAGCAATTCTTTCCTATATCTTTTATAAATGTCTTTAAAAGAAATAATTTAGTATTTTAAAGTTGATTTCGAAGTTTTAATAAAAGTTTAAATGAATGGGTAAGAGGAATTGTTTATAACACTTAAACAATATAAAATCATTTCCTGGAATGTAATAACAAATTGAGTATGTCAAAACGACTAGTACATTTGTCCTGCCTGTAAGATCTAGAAAAATTAGATAAGGTGTGTAACTAAGGTTACGAATGGAGATACCAGTTCCCTAAACTTACCTGGCCTCTATTTTCTCTTTCTAGGCGAGGGGTGGAATAGATCGAAGGAAAGCCGGGATGCTCTAAATAAAAAGGTCATATTTTAGTTTTCTCAAAATAAAAGAGTTAAATAGGGTTTTCAGTGATATAAAGAATGTTATAGTCAAACTCTGTATTAAGTTATGAGGGGGGAAGTTTGTACTATCCGCGTAAATTTAAGATTTTACACCGTTATTCCACAAGCAGTACGAGTTGAATACGGGAGTTAATCTGGGTAAAATTAGTCTAATCTTTTACTCAATATAACTGGTTTTGGGTTTACAATTAAGATATCTTAAATAACATTGTTTTTGACCCGGTTAAGACATGTTTTCGAAAGATGGAATTTTTAGAAATTAAATTACTTGAAAATTTCCAAAGTTAAAAGAATTTTGATTTATCAGTAAAATATTAAAATGAAAAGAGGCTTAATAAATCATGTATACGCATATTCATATTGTTATCGATGATTGGATCTCAAAGAGACCGGGGTTGGATCTGGGTAGTTCCTATCCGAAAACCACTTCGAACCAATTTATGTTTCGAAGTAAAACATGTTGAAGATAAGATCATTGAAGATGAGGATATTTATGATGTAGGGATACTTGCCATTAGACCCTTGGGGAAATTTACCATATCATATATATTGGTAGAAGTGCTCCGTTATGAAAATCTTCGAATTGCAAGGACTAATCGCTACTGATCCTAGGGGTGATTCTCAAAACAAGATGGGTAGGAGGAGTGCCTTTGGTTCCATTCAGTCCTAGAATGAACTTGTATGGACGAATGTGTGACATTACATTTTAAAATCACATTAATTGATCTCTATAAACGTATCATCTGCTTGGTGATGGAGAAGGCAACTTCTCTTAGCTTAACACCCTTTCCTGAGACGTACGAGCTCAGGAGTTATACATTTGTAGAAATTAGTTATGTGATTATGGAATGGCAATGTGGCATTCAAAGAGGAAAGATGTTGTGCTATGTGAAAAGGTAATCGTTACCTCAAGCCTTACACCCGGAAATGACCAAAATAGGGTAGATGCATCATGCCTATGTGGTCCGCAACCATTAGGGTATGATCATTCCCTTCTTGGTATATTTCTACCCGCTATGACGTTCGGATTTAAATTAATGTGGTGTATGGTAAACGAGCGCTCTGATAGGTCGGTAACGACCGGGGTGATGACATATTCGATACTATCTAGAGGGAGAGGTAGGCCGAAATTGTGTTGGTAGAGGTGCATATGTTTTGTAGCCTCAGTACATTCCTCTAGAGATGTACTGCCGAAAGGCAGTCCCTACACCTGGTCATCATATGGAAATCCATTCTCCAATAAGTGCCTGCCATTTTGTTCGTAGAACCCACTTTGTGGCTAGTATGCTAGAATTTAATCAATGTAACAATTTCGGCTAAGACTAATAAGTTTACTTGCAAATGTTTTCAAAGAAGGTCATTAAAAATATTATAAAATGTTTTGATAAAAATGTTTTAGTTATCATAAGGAAAAAACTCGTCCGTGTTTATGTGCGGCGTGGTCTTATGAGATACTCTTTCTTTTCAAAAGGTTTTTGTCACAAATCTATGATCTATGAATACTGCCATGTACAAATTGAGTTTCTCACGCTGGTTTGCTAGACTGATCCGGGTATTTTTATACTTAGGTGAGATCCGAGTAGTTTCAGGATTAGTTGAAGATGCTTGGAGTTTTCAAAGGAGAGCTGGAGATCTTCATCAATGTTTGAACGTATTCTATTTTCCGCTACATTGTGTGTTGTTGTTTTCAGTAAGGGTAAGGACAGGTATTATAACTATCCAAGATGAATCTAGGTTAGACTCTTATATGTGTATTTTAAAAAAATTCCGCTGCAAAGATTATTGTTCAATACTATATGTTATCTCATTTGAGTAAGATTATGTTCTGTCTATTTTTCTTTCTTACCTTTAAAGATCCATCTTTTCATTCAATTTTGGTTGGACATGTGCGGTTTATTGTCAATTCAAAGGGTACAGAAATTTGGGCCTTTACATAATGCCCACCAAAACTCCATTTTTCCAAAGGCAAAGCGAAGATCTTGGTCGAGTATAAGTTATAGCTTAAGTTTGGTTTGTTTCGTGAATTTTTTGAGTAAAGTTCTCGCATTTAACTAAGTTTTCTAGACTTATATTATTGCTTGACTTCTTGTAAAATATGATGTTTATTTGGGTAGAAATAGTGTTAGCTTGAATGTATGTGTATACGCTTGGATGAGAAGTAATATAGTTTGAAATTGGAAGTTGAAAAGTCAAGTTTAATTTGCAAGTTATAATCTTTACTTGTATATGTTGGTTATGGCATAATTATATATTGTGATGTGATATGTATGTTATGAACATGAATACATGATTGTATTCTAAGAAAGTTAGCACCTTTACTAGTTTAAGCGACATGGAATCCCTTGCGTAAAAACTATGACCTTTGGTTTTAGATTTCAAAATATTTTCAAGTTTAACTTGTTTAGTTTCCAAGAGCATACCTTTATGTTTTAAAAAGCGGTAAAGTTTTCCAAGAGTTAAAGTTTTAAAGAAGGAAATAGAAAGCAAAATTTCAAGTCCTCAAAATTACGAGTCATATAACGATAGTCGCTATGGATGCAGTTCGTAAAACGAACTCTTTTCGCAAAATTAAATAGTGTTTCAATGTAAATATCTTTTTGAAAAGTGTTTTCAAACATATATTAATTATAAAAAGTAATTATTTATTTAGTTATTTAATAATAATTTAATTATTTAATTAATTAAGTAAGGTAATTATTACTTAATTATTAGTTAACAAAGGTAATCAGTACTTAATTGTTAATCAAGTAAGTTAATTATAATTAGTTAATTCAATAAAAGTTAATTATTATTTAATTATTAATTAGGGATTAATTATTATTTAATTATTTAATAAAGATTAATTATTAATTAATTATTTACTAAAAAGGGGATTTAATTATTAATTAAGTCAAATTTAATTAAGATTTTAATTAGGACTTAATTAAGATTTAACTATTATTTAATAAAGGTTTAGTTTAATTTATTTCATAAATTAATAAGGGCTTTGAATTTTAAAAATTGCTTTATTTCTAAATATCGGTTTTGTTTTAAAAACTATTTCGTTTTGCAAAAGTGTTTTAAGTCAAGAGATTTCTTTATCGATTACCCTTAAGTAACCTCAAACAAATATGAAACCAATACTAATGTGGTGACACATTTCATGGGAAGTAATTCACCTCATAGTTAGAACTAAAAGCCGATGATTAGGCTGATCCTTTATCTGTGAGGTCTAGAATTTATTTCTAGGCAAGGGATATAGTAAGGTCGAAATATCAGAAACATGATAGATATGGGAGGGTTAATTTCTATCAATGTGTCATGTTTAAATTAAGTATATGGTTAACCATATGCGAACTCCGTAAAATTAACCTAAATAGCGGATTGTTGGTTATTTATAAGTTGACCTATTTTAACTCAGGAAGTATGATGTGTATATTCGAGTTCCCTGGTCGGGACTCAAATACTTGTTGCATACTTCTAAAGAAACGAAACCGAGTTAGCCGGAAACTACTGCTTAGTTTGGAGACACCAATTTTTGGATCAGTATGATTTATCTAAACCACTCCAAACTAATAATGTTCGTGATCGATCTTTATTGAAGTATGCTATGGGAGCTATACTATTCTTCCTGAGGGTGATTTCAAAATGGAAGATAGTAAATGTTGAATGTTTGTTCGATCCCGGAACAACTTGTATGGACGAATGCTATCATTGCATTTTGCCTAAAGGGCATTTTTAGCATTCGAAGATGGTTTTCTATGACGAAAGGTAAAAACATAGCTTTAAGCATCACAACCGGGAATGACAAAAATCAGCAGATATGTAGCAGGGCTAAGTGGGTCGCACCCATTAGGGTATGATCATCCCTTTCTAGAGTTGATATCATTCCTTTATAGTTATGCTTCAGATCCATTATGGTTGTTGATCACAACCTAGGGATGATCGATACTATCCAATAAGGGGTAGGCCGGTCCTGTATTGGCAGGGAGTCCATGTGTGCTCGTTGCATTTTATCTGGACAAGCACTCTGACAGGTGGTACCTCGGTGCCTTGTCATTGATGGAATCCATTTTCCAATACGTGCTATTACGCACTTAGTTGTATACATATTATGCTAGAATTTTATTAATGTAACAATTTCAGCTATGATTCCATATTTATTTTAAACCTAGACATAATGATAATATCAGAGGATTTTATATAAAAATGCTTTGGTTATCGTAAGGTAAAAACCCGTCCGTATTTATGTGCGGCGTGGTTTTACGATATAGTTTTGGTTTGAATATTTTTATATAGTTAAAATTTATGTTTTACTCACACCAGATCCATGTCTAACCCGAAGCCTTATTTTTCCCTTAAACTCTTGGGTACTCAAATTTTTATGATTAGCCAAGTAGTCAGGTTTCTTTGTAGCACTTTGGGAAGAAGAATTGAGTAGGAGCTTTCATCATCATCTAGTAGTTATTTATATTTCCAGTGTGACTGTATATTATGTATTAGCAGTTTAGGAAGGCTGATAATTGTCCTTTTTAGGAATAGTACTTGTTGTAACTTTGATGTAACATTTTGGAGTAACCACATGTACTATTCTGTGATGATGTATATATACTTTGATGTTGCGAGAAAAATCTATGTTTGTTTCCTTGTCTTTTATTTTCTTTACCCCATGACATGCCCTTCAGACACTTAGATGGTCGGTACATGAATACCGAGGATGTATTAAGTGTCATCTTTGGATGTAAGAAAGATAGATCGTCACACTTGGTATCAGAGCTTAGGTTGAGCGAACACCTAGGCCTTGGTTGGGCTCATTGGAGATAAGGTTAGTAGTACCCTATAATAAGTTCAATCTTTGAGAGTGCATTTCTATGTTGTTCTGATCAACAATTATATGATTGGTTTTATGCTCTTTTCCCCAAAGCAAATATTGTCTATGTATTTTAAAGATATCTTACTTTATTCAGGTAGTACGAATAAGTGCGAGAAGAGGAAATAGTAGCACAACAACCACAAATGGTAGAACCTCGAATATTAGAAGGATTTGAATAGTGGAAGAAGTAGCCCCAATACAGCCTCAAGTAAACTTTGCAGCTCTGTACAAGGAGTTTACAAATCTAGGAGGGAAACCTTTCAAGGGAACTGAATCCATCATTGAAGTACAAGATTGGCTACAGTCATGTGAGAAGATTTTCAAAGGTTTGGACATTTCTGATGATCATAAACGATTCTTGGCATCATGGAAATTGCAAGAGGGTGCAGTTACATGGTGGAATTCTATCATCGCAAATGTTCCAAAAGATGAGTTCTCATGGACTAGAGTCAAAGAAGTATTCAAAGACTAATTCATGCCAACTATGAGCAAAACTCGATTATATAGAAGTTTCATGGATCTCAAATAGGGAAACCTATGGGTGGCTGAATATGAGATAAAGTTTAATGAGTTATCCTGTTCCGGCCTTGGACTTATTGACACCCCGTTAAAGAAATACAAAATGTTCTTGTTGGGTATGAGAGAAGAGTTCTATGATAAGATGACCGTGCATGCGTTCTATCGACTTCCCTAGATGAATGTGAATATATCCTAACCGGTGCAACCCACATGGTTTGGCTCCCACTCACGCTTTGGTTTTAATTTTTCCACTGTTGGATACCGATGCTCAAAATGAGCGGCAAATCATCATAGAATGATGAAGCACAACAATGACTAGGAGGGTGCACCCCCCTTTACAGGCGCTTTGGTTTTAGTCATTTTCGATAAAGGATATCAAAACTCAAAAAGAGCAACACATCGTCTTAGAGTGATGAAATACAAAGAAATAGCAGAATCGAAATCGATAGTCGATAAATCTACAATCGGAAATAACAAAGTGATTTGTGTATAGGAATTAATCGCATACACTTACCACTAATAATTGAATCAAACTTTTAAAATATTTGATTCACGCTTGAGCCCGATTTTCACATTTCAAATATTTGTAAAACACATTTAAAAATGCTCTTTGAAATATTCTTTTCAAAAAGGAAAATTATATTTCTAAGTGTATTAAAACAATGGGGTCAAAAAAGATGTCATTAAAACATTAATTATTATAAACCTGAAACAAGTTACATGTAGCAATATCTTTAAAGAATTCTTCTTAAAAGATCTTCTCAGTTATAAACTATTATTTACAAATTTCTCCCACATTTATTACCCCAGAAGATATTAAATAAATAAATTAAGCTAAATACCTTTGTTGAATTGATTAATTAACTTTAAAAAACCTTTATTAAATTAGTTAATTAACCTTAAATTACTTTTATTAAACCAGTTGATTAACTTTAAATCCTATTAACTAGTTAATTAACTTTAAACACTTTTTAAATTAATCAGCTAATTAACTTTAAAAATCATTAATTAAAATTATTAAGTAAATTCATGTATCATTAATTGAAACTATTAATTAATTTAAACCTCATTAATCAAAATGATTTATTCGATTCAAATAATAATTAAAATAATTAATTAATTTCAAACATTTATTTTGTGAAAATTCAAGCTTAAGTTCAACACACAAAAAAGAGCTAAGGAGGTGATAAGGACGGTAGAGCGGAAAATCGCATGATACTTAAAAAATACAAATAGAATATCACAATTATTTTCAACCAAACATCAATATGGCAACATAAGGAAATAATTGAATAACCATTGGTGAGATACCCCTTAGGGTCTCTCTCTAAATGTCCCCTGCAAAACTATGGTTACATATAATATATAAATAGTCAGATGAGTTCTCTACAATTTAGATAATATATCATTGGGTTCTCTATTCATTTGCGGTTACTTAAAGGTAATCAATAAAGAAACCCCTTGGGTTTAAAAGCATTATTTAAAAGAGAGTTGCTTTAACAAGAAAATCGGTCCTTAGAAATAAAGTAGTTTAAACTTTAAAACTTTTATTTATAATAAAATAACATTTAAACTCTTTATTTAAAAATAATTAAACCTTAATTAAGTCTTAATTAAACCTTAATTAAATCTTAACTTAGTTATTAATTAATTAATGATTAAACCCTTGGATAAATAAATAATTAATTAAAAATTTATCTTTATTAAATAATTAAATAATAATTAACCCTTAATTAATAATTAATCGATAATTAATATTTAATTAATTAACTAATTATAATTAACTTATTTGATTAACACTTAAGTACTAATTAACTTTGATTAATACTTAAGTACTAATTAATTTACTTAGTTAATTATTAAATAATCATTAAATAAATAATTAATTAACTAAATAATAGTAATTACTTATCCATACTTAAAATATGTTTTGAAAACACTTTACAAAAATATCCTTAAGTAAAAACATTTTAAATTAGCAAAAATAGTTCGTTATTACGAACTGCATCTATAGCGACTATCGCTATATGATCCGTAATTTTCAAAACTTGTTTTGTATTTCAAATAACATTCAAAACTCAAATTTTTATATGCTAACTTATTTTATAACTTTGAATAAAGTTTTGGAAAGCAAACAAAGTAAAGTTAAAAACTTTATAACTTCCTTGAAAACGCACAAGTGAAAACAATTTCAAGTAAGGGATTACGATGCCGCAACATAACCATAAGTTCACAGGCTAACTTTCTTTAGTCCCACATTGTATATGTGATTACAAACACATGCGTGCACGCACACGCACACGCACACGCACGCACACGCGCCCGTGCGCACACACACAGATATATATATATATATATATATATATAGGACATAACATCATAATGTAAGCAAAGGTCCTAACTTAAAAAACTTTGCTAACTTCAACTTTACAAGTTTTAAACAACCATTACATTCAAAAACATATATATTCAAACAAAAAAATATCATACACCTAACAACAAACTAAGCAATAAGTTTTATCAATATTAAAGTTTAGAACTTTAAGTAAAAAGGCAAGCTTTTCTTACATACAAGCTATCCAAACACTCAGTACTTTCTCTAACTTTTGAGCATGACCTATATCCTTGCTTTTAACTTAAGAAAAGTTAAAGGCCTTAAGTGGGTTCGGCCATGCTTGCGTGATGGGGTTTAGGGGCTTGTTTTAGAAGAGAAGATGTAGGAAAGGAAGTAGGAGGTTTTCAAACAAAGTTTTAGGGATTTAAAGTAGAAAAGAAAGAGTTTTCATTTTAAAAAGTTCACAAAGAAGACATGGAAGAACTTAAGGAAGAAGATGGAGTTTATAAAGTAAGAATAGGAATGATAAAAATGAGAAAGGAATTAGAAATTTTGTTTTTTACAAATTGGAATTACCAAATTACGACAATAGCCTCATGTACCTTGCCCTCCATAAACCAAATGCCACCTCATCTTATCTCCCCTCCACATCAAATCACAATCCACCATCTTGTCCCCCCTCACATCATGTTTCAACATGCATTAAATGCATATGTACTTAATGTTTAGTGATGTGATGTTTTCTTTTTCACATCTTTTTAATGTTTAATTTTTTATTTTAAACTTTCTATATTAACTTAACTAAACATATTTTACTATATAATATTACTAACCATACTTATTTTATTTATATATATGTGTGTATATATACTAAAATGTTTACAACATTTTCACCAAATTTTAGATGATGAAAAGTCAAAATTTTGGAAAATGAATTTCGATCACATTTTCGATTTTTCTTTGAACTAATTATTTTTGTAAACTAATTTTAAAAACCATTTTACCATCACTATTTATTATTTAAAAGATTTTGATTTTAATTATAAAATCTATTATTTGAATATTTAAAATTAATTAAATATCCGCAAATCAACGTGGTGAAATTTCAAATCGTTATAGAGCTATTAGTAGTAGTATTTGAGTTGAAGATGTGGAGGAATTACTTGCAGGATAAGAATCCTTCTATTCCTCTTTATTTTTATTTCTAATCTTTAAGGATCCTAGTAATTTCCTTTTCTAAATAGGTGAAAAGTTTGAGCTCTTCATGGATTATAAGTCCCTGAAGTATCTTTTTACTCAGAAGGATCTGAACTTGAGGTAGCAACGATGGTTGGAGTTTCTGGCGGCTTTCGACTTGGACATTCACTATACGCCCGTATAAGAAAATGTGATGGCAGACGCTCTAAGTAGAAATACAGTCTTGGCTCTTTTGGAAGTCACACCAACTCTACTGGAAAGGACGCTAGTAAACAAAGGAAAGAAAAGTGCCTAATGAAGATCATAAAGGATGTTGA
Source organism: Allium fistulosum (assembly GCA_030737815.1). Taxonomy (NCBI): domain Eukaryota; kingdom Viridiplantae; phylum Streptophyta; class Magnoliopsida; order Asparagales; family Amaryllidaceae; genus Allium; species Allium fistulosum. Next base: position 386,694,486 of record CM060905.1, on the reverse strand, counting down.
GGAAGAATAGTGTTCAAGTTTTGAGTTGGATAACCGAGGCATATTGCATATGAATGGGAGGATCTACGTCCCTAATGTCGATGGCCTTAGACATGAAGTTTTAATGGAATGTCATCGATCTAAGTTAAGTGTCTATCCGGGTGTTTCTAAGATGCATCCAGATATGAAGTTGGTGTTTTGGTGGAAAGGGATGAAGAGGGATGTTTCAATCTATGTTAGCTATTGTGCGAACTATCTGCAGATAAAGGGCAATCACCAAAAGAGGGCTGGTTTACTTCAAACCTTGGAGATCCCAAATTGGATATGGGAGATGACATTAATGAATGTTATTGATGGATTATCAAGAACCAAGAAAGGAAATGAAGGTGTATGGGTCATTGTAGATCGGCTAATGTAGAGTGCTCATTTTATTCCGGTAAAACCGATAAGAACTACAGCTTCATTAATAGATATTTATATGAAAGAGATTGTCGGATTGCATGGGGTCCTAGTAAGTATTGTAAGTGATCGAGATTCCATCTTTACAAGTTAGTTTTAGGAGGCATTGCAAGTAGCTTTACGAACAAAGCTAAGCTTACGCACATCATACCATCCCCAAACGGATGGACTAACAGAAAGAATGAACCGAATTCTAGAAGATCTTCTAAGAGCGTGTATTTTAGACTTTGGAGGACTATGGGAAGATCATTTGCACTTAGTGGAATTCTTCTACAATAATAGCTATCAAGCAAGCATTGGCATGGCACCCTGTGAAGCTCTCTATGGACATCCATATAAATCACCATCATATTGGGTAGACTGGAGATCGACTAGTGCTTGGACCAGATATGATTCGAGGAGTTATAGAAAAGGTTGCTGTGATCAACAGAAGGATGAAAGAAACTCAGGATGGACAAAAAGTTGTGTCGATAAAAGGAGAAGAGATTTGGATTTTGAAGTCGGAGACTCGGTATTTGTGAAGATTGCCTCAATCAAAGGAGTTTTTCGATTCAAAAGGCCTAGGAAGTTGACACCCAAGTATATTGGACCTTTTGAAGTTATTGAAAGGATTGGACCGCTTGCCTATAGAGTTGAACTACTAGAAAGGTTGTTAGGGATCATAATGTTTTCCATGTGTCTTAATTGAGAAAATATGTTCACCCATCATTAATTATGGAGTCGTCGGATCAAGAGGATTTGGAAATAGAATCAAACTTGACAGCGATCAGACATATACTTCGTATTATAGACTAGAATGAAAAGAGATTGAGGAATAAGGTAGTGAGTTTGGTTAAGATTCAATGGAGCAAAGATCCCAGAGATTGTACTTGGGAGACTGTGGATCATATGAGGGAAGCTTATACTGAGTTGATGTTAGGATAGTGGTTTGTTTGAATGTATTGTGTTTGCATTGTTTATGTTATGGATGCTTAGTGTATGTCTTTTATATGGATTTCCTGATATATAATATATGGCTTTTTGTATTATTTTGAGTTGCCTCCTTGTTTGCTAATTTCAGGACGAAATTCTTTTAAGGGGGAGAGTATAACAATGCAAAATTTAATCGCTTTAAATTTGGATATTTAAATATACTTTTAATAATTAATTAATGGGTTTTATAAACTCAAAATATAACTCTTTTAAATAATAACTAATGATGATGAAATAGTTTTCGAAATTTGTTTACAAAAATAATTAGTTCAAAGAAAAGTAGAAAATGTGACGGGGAATCAATTTTGAATTTTCGATTTTTGTTCATCTAAAGTTGTCGGAAACATGTGAACTATATGGTATAAATATTCACTTTCATTTACAAATAAGTTAGAGTATATTTTGATAAATATATATATATATATATATACACAATTTAACTTAAGAAATATAATAAGTTATGATGTGACTTATAATGTAAATTCAAAAACAAAAATATATATGTAAAATAAAGTGACATAAAGTGCCAATTACCTAAAAACATTATGTACCTAAATAATAAATGCATGTTGGCTCATCAAATTAAGGGAAGGGGGCAAGATTCACATGAGAAAGGAGGAGAGGGACAAGGGTAGTGATGTGGCAATCATATAGTGGAGGGTATGTACCATGAGGCTAGTTTGGTAATTTAGTTTTTCACTTTGTATAGAAACAAATTTTATAATTCTTCCTTATTTTTATCACTCCATTCTCATTTCCTAAAACCTCTCCAAGCTTTCAAAGAAACTTCTTAAGTATAAAAACCTAGCTTTTATCGCTTTAAATCTTTTAAATCCTTGTTTAAAGCCTCCTTCTTCCATTCCAACACTCCTCGTTCACAAAACAAGCCAACACACCCCTCATCCCACTAATATCGAATAGTAAATTCCCTAGGTTGAACGCTTTTGCTTGCTTAAGCCCTCCGAAACTCCATTTTTCCAAAGGCAAAGCGAAGATATAGGTCGTGTACAAGTTATAGCTTAAGTTCGGTTTGTTTCATGAACTTTTGGTGAGTAAAGTTCTCGCCTTTAACTAAGTTTTCTAAACTTATATTATTGCTTGACTTGTTGTAAAATATGAAGTTTGTTTGGGTAGAAATAGTGTTGACTTGAATGTATGTGTATGTGCTTGGATGGGAAGTAATATAGTTTGAAATTGGAAATAGAAAAGTCAAGTTTAATTTGCAAGTTATAATCTTTGCTTGTATGTGTTGGTTATGGCATAATTATATGTTGATGATGTGGTTGTGATGTGGTTATGAATGTTATGAACACGAATCATGATTGTATGCTAAGAAAGTTAGCACCTTTACTAGTTTAAGCGACATAGAACCCCTTGTGTAAAAACTATGACATTTGGTTTTAGATTTCAAAATATTTTCAAGTTTGACCTGTTTAGTTTCCAAAAGAGTACTTTTATGTTTTACGAAGTAGTAAATTTTTCCAAGAGTTAAATTTTTAAAGAAAGAATTAGAAAGAAAATTTTCAATTTTTGAAAATTACGGGTCATGTAGCGATAGTCGCTATGGATGTAGTTCGTAAAACGAACTCTTTTCACAAAATTAAAAAGTATTTCAACATAAGTATCTTCTTGAAAAGAGTTTTCAAACATATATTAAGCAATAAAAAGTAATTATTTAATTAATTATTTATTTATTTAATTAATGATAATTAATTAATTAATTAAGGTAATTAATTCTTAATTATTAGTTAACAAAGGTAATTAGTACTTAAGTGTTAATCAAGTCAGTTAATTATAATTAGTTAATTAATTAAAAATAAATTATTATTTAATTTTTAATTAGGGATTATTTATTATTTAGTTATTTATTAAATATTAAATATTAATTATTTATTTATCAAAAATGTGATTTAATTATTAATTAATTACTAATTAGGTCAAATTTAATTAAGATTTTCATTAGGACTCAATTAAGATTTAATAATTATTTAATAAAGGTTTAATTTATTTTATTTTATAAATTAATAAGAGTTTTGAGTTTTAAAAATTGCTTTATTTCTAAATATTGGTTTTGTTTTAAAAACTGTTTTGTTTTTGCAGAAGTGTTTTAAATTAATGGATTTCTTTGTCTGTTACCATTAAGTAACGTCAAACAAATATGAAACCAATACTAATGTGGTGACACATTTTATGGGAAGTAAGTCATCCCATAGTTAGCACCAAAAGCCGATGAGTATGCCGATCCTCTATTTGTGAGATCTACAATTTATTTCAAGGAGAGGAATAGAGTAAGCTCGAAATATCGTAAACGTGATAGATTTAGGAGGGTTAATTTTTATCAATGTGTCATGTTTAAATTAAGTACATGCTTAACCATATGCAAAATCTGTAAAACTACCCTAAATACTGGATTGTCTGCTATTTATAACTTGACCTGTTTTAACTCAGGAAGTATGATGTGTATATTCGAGTTCCCCGATATGGACTCGAATACTTGCTGCATACCTCCAAAGAGTTGGAATTGAGTTAGCCGAGAATTAGCGCTTAGTTTGGAGACACTGGTTTTCAGATAAGTAAGATTTATCTAGACCACTTCATACTAATAACGTTCATGATGGATCGTTATTGAAGTATGATATGGGAGCTGTACTATTATTCCCGTGGGTGATTCCAAAATGGAAGATAGTAAATGTTGAATGTTTGTTCGATCCCAAAACAACTTGTATGGATGAACGATATCATTGCGTTATTCCTGAAGGACACTGTTAGCATTCCAAAATGGTCTACTAGGAGGAAAGGTAAAAATGTAACTTTAAGCTTCACAACCGGGAATGACTAAAATCAAAGGATATGTAGTAGGGCTAAGTGGGTCGCACCCATAAGGGTATGATCATCCCTTTCTAAAGTTGATATCATTCCTTTATATTTATGCTTCGGATCCACTATGGTGCTGATCACAACCTTAGGATGATCGTATTCGGTACTATCCAGTAAGGGGTAGGTCGGTCCTCTGTTGGCAGGGAGTCTATATGTGGATCTCGGTGTATTTTATCTATGTTGAATATGCTAGTATATGATTTTTGTTTGATGATAATAAACATATATATATATTCATTTAATTGTATTTTTTATTGTACTATTTTATTTAATAAATAATTAAATAAATATTTACTGGATAAAATAAATAACACATAATTTAAATTCAAACAAATATTTTATTATAATTTTTGAATAGTACAAATTTGAGCTCTCACTATATATATATACACAATTAAAATACAAATTCGATTACATTACAATTTATCATCTACATTAGCACCTCACTACATATCACTCAATTCACTCGTATTTGATCTTCAACTCTATTCCAGATTGAATCCAACATCCGAGTTATCTGCAAAATACACATTGACGCAGTAAAATTGAAAAGAAATAGTTTGTGCAGTGTGAAATAAAATGATTTTTGAAAATATTATTTGCCTCAGTTATTTGGGTTGTTCGTCATCATTTAATTTTGAATTCATCATACATGAACAACTTGTGACATGCACAGTGTATCATTGTACATGCCACAAGGCCATGCACATCAGTATACACTTGAAAAAATTGTAGGGACAGGTTAGCACAAGGTCAATCCCAATCAAAAGTTGGGTTCAACTCAAGTGAAATACAAATAAAGTCACGATATTAGCACAAGGTCAAACCCGAGCTATAAGCTGGATTCAACTCAGGTGCAATTCCAAAAATCAAGATGAAGTTCAACTGAAAACAAAATGAAAAGTGACGTGCACAAGAAAACAATATAGCTGGTCAGATATGGAACCAGAGCTACAGTTTCAAGTCCACAACAACATCGACTATGCCAGACCTTATATATACTATGCACATGAATCAAATGCAATCAACTGAAGTGAAGACCTGACAACATGTATGATATGATCAAAGGCACACAACACAGTCTCGACCAAAACATGATGTACTTGTCAACAAGGACATAGTAGATGCATGCAGACTTCAAGATGCAGTGCACAGTCAAACTGAAACAACACATACACATGCCTAGGCTCAATCAAAGTCAAATGCCTTCAAATGAACAAGACCAAAAAAAATGGCATATTTATATACACATGCAATGGTCAAAACTGTTCTGGGGTGAACCAGATTACAGGACAACAAGTAAACCCAGTCCAACAAAAAAGCTCCAGACTCGACCAAATCAGTTCAGGTGAAGCAATACTTTCAGCATGAACATGAATGCAACCATCAGAATTAATAGTATCACCCTATTCACCCCCCTCCCTCTAGGGTGAAATCGATCCTACAAGTGGTATCAGAGCTAGGAACAGAAGTCAATTTTTGTTTTAAAAATTCGATTTTTCAAAAACCGATTTTTGTTTTAAAATTTTGAATTTTTAAAATAGCTTCTTTTAATAATGCTTTTGCTGAAGGACAATCCATAGTTAGACCGCCAATGTTCAATGGTGAATATGCTTATTGGAAAAATAGAATGAATTTTTTTTTGAAAACCATTGATGCTTGGAATATTGTTGAGACAGGTTATAGAGCACCAACTATAGTTGTAGATAATCAAGAAATTGAAAAACCGATGGATCAATGGACAGATCTAGAAAATAAATTACAGAATACTAATGCTAAACTATGAATTCTATTATTTGTTCATTGGATCAAATTGAATTAAATCGTGTCTCACATTGTCTAACTGCACAGGAAATATAGCACACACTTGAAGTGACTCATGAAGGAACATCTCAAGTCAAAGAATCCCGCCTTGCCATGCTTAGTAGCGAATACGAGAACTTCACAATGGCCAAGGATGAAAATGTCAAAGAGATGTATGGACGACTTTCCAATATTGTATAAAATCAGAAGCTCTCGAAAAATCATACACAGAGTTAGAAATAGTCCGAAAAATCCTCAGAGTCCTTCCACGAAATTTTGAAGCCAAAGTCACTGCTATTCAAGAGTCAAAAGATTTGAAACAAATCAAAGTTGAAGAGCTCATTGGAAATCTCACCACTTATGAGCTAGAATTGAAATTCAAGGAAGAGCGTGAAGGAGGTGATACTAGAAAGAAATCGATAGCTCTCAAAGGAACAACGGAAAGCGATGATGATGATGATGGAGCAGCTGAATTGGCACTGATAATAAAGAAATTCAAAAGGTGGAATCACAGATATGGAAATCCAGCTCTAAATCAAAAATTGAAAAGCAGAATAGTCAAAGCACTAGACAACCCAGAAGAGCAGGAAATCATCTGTCACAAGTGCAATAACCTGGCCACATCAAGCCCAGTTGTCCTCAAAATCGACTCGGCCAAGAAAAGAAGTCGAAAAGGAGAAGCTTTGCAGCCACGTGGAATAAAAGTGACGATGATAATAAAAGCACTAGTAGTGAGAGTGAAAAAGCAGATCTGTGTCTTCGAGGTGATATAACCGATAGCGATAATGATGAGCCAAGCGAGGTATCAAAACTCACTCACTCGGAATTACTTATATATTTCCATGAAGTAAATGGCTGTTTTGAACGACATAGGGAGAAATACGCTAAAATTGAATCACAAAGAGATACTTTGATAGAATCAAATAAACAACTTGATCAATTAGTTAAAAACTATCAAAGCAAGAGCCCTAAGTGTGATAAGTATCCAACATTCGAAGAAGAAATTTAAAAAATCAGAAATTAAAATTAAATCACTTGAAAATGAAATTCAGATTTTGAAAGAAAGTGAAAATACTAGGAGAGAAAATTCTATTAAAAAGTGCACACAATTATTGAACGAAAATGAATCTCTCAAAACACAAGTCCAACAATTGTCTACAACTTTAGGAAAATTTTCCAAAGGAGAAAGATCGTTAAATATGCTATTAAGGAAATAAACTGTTAATACTAATAGACAAAGACTTGGGTATAATCACTCTGAACGTATTAAAAGCAAATTTAAATAAGTAAATTCCAAGTGCACAATTTGTAGAAAAATTGGACACAATCAAAACAATTGTTGGTATAGACCCAAACACGTGAAAACCATTCCAATTTGGGTTCCAAAAGGCACAAATATAAAATCCCTCGAAGTCAAACAATTCTAGGTGCCGAAAGGAACATATATAAATAGTTATGGATCTCCACAAACTTATTTTTCAAAATCTGTTGCCACTAACAACCATGGACCTATAAAAACAAATAGGTCAAAAAAAAACTTTTCTCGTGTAGGTGTGGTGGCAGGCTAAGGAACAACAACAGTGTTATCTGGATTCTGGCTATTCCAGATACACAAAGAGTGACAAATCAAAGTTCCTTAGCCCAGTACAAAGGTGGAAAAATCACAATGGGCAACAATGAAAAATTATCAACAAGGTAAAATAGGTAACGGTATATTTAATGTGAAAATCTGCACCATAATCTGAATTAATTCAGCCAGTTATGTGATAAAGAAATGAGTATTGATATTGATTCTGACTTTTTCAAAATTGTTGGCCAACTATCTTTTTATGTCGAGAACACTATAAGTACCTCTAGAATCTCTGGACTAGTTCATATAGATTTGTTTGGACAAATGATGATGTTTTATTGATTGTTGATTACTCATGATACAAGTAGATATATTTGACACTATTTTCACTTCTTGTTTATTTGCACGGTTTCAATTCAGATTCAAAAGAATTTCATTTTAAAAAAACTGTAAGAATGATTTCAAGGTATTTGTTGCAACATCACGGTCTGGTCTATAACATCCAACTAATGATAATCTTGAGTGAAAGAAAAATATAGATGCAGATTACACTGGTAATCTAGTTGGTAGAAAAATTACTAGTGGAACGTGATTTATGTTGAGTAGTTGCATCATTTTTAAAGAAAATATCTGCATATTTTTCATTTCAACTAATTTTCAAATAGCAGACATTTTTCTTATAAAACCCCTTTCCAGAAATTCATTTTTGTTGACCTTATTTTCAGTAGTCATTTTCAAAATTTGGCTTCATAATTATTTTTGGATTTGATTTTAAATGAATACATCAACTAATCTGACTCCCTACTGATTATCGAAAAGATAAATAGTGATTGAAAAAGCGATGAGTGTTGATATTAATCATATGTTATTACTTGAGACAGTATTATTAGTAAATTTCTTTATAAATTTAAACAAGAGTTATAAAAACTTTTTGTTGGTAAAAATTCCATCACCATTTCTATTTTCTATCATATTTCTATCGACCATCACTCATCAAAATCCAATATAGTATGTCAATATGTGGTATTTTAAATGGGAAATTGTTCGCTTTCATTTTATTATATTTTTAGCAATAAAAACATCCAAAGTATTCACTCTCATTTAAAAGTCCTCACAGTTATGCATGGGTGAATTACTTGGAATTTTTGATTATGTGCTTTCATACTCATTTAAAAGTCCTCACGGTTATGTATGTATGGAATGCATATCAAAATTGATTGATTAAATAGACAAGTTGATTCTAATCCCTTTTAAAAGTCCTCACAGTTATGCGTGGTTAGAAGATACTTGAATTCACTTTTCTATAAAAATTTGGAATACTACTAATCTCATTTAAAAGTCCTAACGGTTATGCATTATTAGTAGATATTCAAATTCCTGATATAAATATACCACAAATAGACACGGCTATATGGTTTTACATCACCCCTATCATACTAAAAGTGGAATATGCGCCTAACAGAGTATTTATGATTTTTGTTTGATTTTGTTATTGAAATTTAATATTTATACTTGATTGGGTATTAATGGTGTATTAACGTCTATCACTTTATATCTATTATTTTTCTAACACTATTATTCTTTTGTTGATAACAAAAAGGGGAGAGAAAAGTTAAGATTTTGGAAAATAAAGGTCAAATATTTTATTTTGTATTTTCTATTTGCATCTAGGTCCATTTGCATATTTTTATTTATATTCATGCATATATGAAGGGGGAGCTTTGTTGTAGAGAGGGAGCATTCAAATAAGGGGAGCAAATTGAATGATCAAATACATTTAATAAATTCAAAATCTTAAATATATGTTTGTTATCATCAAAAGGGGGAGATTGTTGAATATGCTAGTATATGATTTTTGTTTGATGATAATAAACATATATATATATATATATATATATATTCATTTAAATGTATTTGTTATTGTACTATTTTATATAATAAATAATTAAATAAATATTTGCTGGATAAAATAAATAACACAGAGTTTAAATTCAAACAAATATTTTATTACAATTTTTGAATAGTACAAATTTGAGCTCTCACTATATATATATATATAAACAATTAAAATAAAAATTCGATTACATCACAATTTATCATTTACATTAGCACCTCACTACATATCACTCAATTCACTCGTATTCGATCTTCAACTCTATTCCAGATTGAACCCAACATCTGAGTTATCTACAAAATACACATTGACGCAGAAAAATTGAAAAAGAAATAGTTTGTGCAGTGTAAAATAAAATGTTTTTTGAAAATATTATTTGCCTCAGTTATTTGGATTGTTCGTCATCATTTAATTTTGAATTCATCATACACGAACAACTTGTGACATGCACAGTGTATCACTGTACAAGCAACAAGGCCATGCACACCAGTATACACTTGACAAAACTGTAGGGACAGGTGAGCACAAGGTCAAACCCAATCAAAAGCCGGGTTCAACTCAAGTGAAATACAAATAAAGTCACAATATTAGCACAAGGTCAAACCCGAGCTATTAGCTGGATTCAACTCAGATGCAATTCCAAAAATCAAGATGAAGTTCAAGTGAAAACAAAATGAAAAGTGACGTGCACAAGAAAACAATGTAGCTGGTCAGATATGGAACCAGAGCTACAGTTTCAAGTCCATAACAACATCGAGTATGCCAGACCTCATATATACTATGCACATGAATCAAATGCAATCAACTGAAGTGAACACCTGGCAACATGTATGATATGATCAAAGGCACACAACACAGTCTCGACTAAAACATGATGTACTTGTCAACAAGGACATAGTAGATGCATGCAGACTTCAAGATGCAGTGCACAGTCAAACGGAAACAACACATGCCCAGGCTCAATCAAACTCAAATGCCTTCAAATGAACAAGACCAAAACAGAAAATAAAATGGCATATGTATATACACATGATATGAACTATGGTGAACCAAATTGGACTAAGACTTGAAGTAACAAGAAGGATCAACTAAACTCAGAAATGATGACTGGAAACACTACAACAACTCAACACAATGTTAGCAGTGATGTACACATTGAACCAAACAACTATACATAATGTGAAGATATCAAGTGAAGGCCACACCAGCTCGAATGTACATAAGCAACAATGCACAGCAAGTACAGACACAATGAAACAACATTGCAAACAAGTCACATGTTCCAAACAACCAATATCACACATAACTTCATGCATACAACTAAATACAAGTCGAAATGCTCAGCTCACAAAAATGCAAAGCTATGCAGTGAAACCAAGTGCAGACAAGCTACATGAAGACCAACATCAGTGGACAGTGGTAACTTCAAACTACAGATGCAACCAAACAGTCCAGACAGTAAACCATATATATATATACATAAACAACTTGGAGTGAAGCAATGTACAAAACAATATCACGGAGAAATTTCCAAATGGCCGAAGTCAATTTGCAAAAATTGTAATAGTACAAATGAATGTAACAACAGTTTCAAAATAACAAAGTCAAGTTTAAAATGCCAGAGAATTAAAACTGTGGTACAGTTCGAACAAAATAAGGTGCAAGTCGAGTATGCTACAGGCATGAACAGACGTGCCGAAGCCAAAAGGAAAAAGAACGGAACAAATGCCAGTGAATTCAAAGCCGTGGTGACCAAGGAATCGAGCAAGTTCAAAAACAAAGCCATAACAATCAAGTAATCACAAAAAATACAAATTTGAACAAGTCAGTACAAATCTCAAGCATTCAAGAAAAATCAAACGGTAAAACAAATTATCAAACGAACGAAATTATAGGAATTCGAATCCTATTTAAACCCTATCATCATCGGCATTCAAAGAGCAATCAAGTTCAAGCATAATAACGAGATTAACAATTAAAAGTACATACCAGATTTTTCGAAACGAACTCGAAGAATTAGAGCAGCCGAGTGTAGTAAAAAGGGAAAACAATCGATCAACAAAGTTACACGAGAATATCTATTCAATCGATCAATTTGAAGTTGGCGCCTTTCAATTCCCATGAAACCCTAATTATCAGAAATAAAGAGGAACGAACGAGCTAAAGGAAGCCGCCATTTTTTCACAAGGAAAGAGATACCAGGCCGAAGAATTAAAAGGAGAAGAGGGACAATTTTTTTATCACCTAATTTATTTTTGGGCCGGCCTCTCTAAATTTCTTTGGGCTTTAATATTTTTAAATTAGGGTTTATTGTTTTTAAGTCGTTTTTAATTTGTATTTTTCTTTTAAACTATTGTAAGTTCTAGTTGTGTTACTAGGGGATGAACTACGGTGGTGTAGTTCGAGAATTCGCAACTCAGTGGCTGAGTTGTGGCAGGGTTTTGGAGCGTAGAGTTAGGTTAGTCGATAGCGGGTGTCACGAGTTTACATGTGTAAGCGTCTGACTACTTAATTTCTAGTAGAAACCTTGGGGGCAGCACGTAGGCATGGTTTTGCCGAAGCTGGGTAAATTTTGTGTTGTTCTATTTCTGTTTTTTATATTTTGCTATTATCTGTGTTGCTATAATTCTGATATTATCAGTGCTGCAATTATTTTATATACTTCCGCAATAATTTCTGTAATTAATAGTATCACCATATTCACCCCCCCTAGGGTGAAATCGACCCTATAATTTAGAGATGTACTGTGACAGAAGGTACCCCGGTGCCATATCATTAATGGAATCTATTTTCCAATACATGCCTTTGCGGACTTAGTTGTGTACCTATTATGCTGGAAGTTAATTAATGTAACGATTTTGGCTATGATTCCATATTTATTTTAAACCTATACATTATGATAATATCAGAGGATTTTATATAGAAATGTTTTGGTTATTGTAAGGTAGAACCCATCCATTTTTATGTGCGACATGGTCTTATGAGATATCTTTGGTTTGAAGATTTTTATAAAGTTAAAATTTATGCTTTACACACACCAGACCCATATCTGACTAGGAGTTTTATTTTTCCTTTTAACTCTTGGGAACTCAAATTTTTATAAGTAGTTAAGTAGTCAGGTTTCTTCGGAGCATTTTGGGAAGCAGTATGGAGTCGAAGATTTCATCGTCATCTAGCAGTTGTCTATATTTCTGTTGTGACTGTATATTATGCATTAGCAGTTTGGGCAGGCTGATATAGCTGTCCTTATTGGGAATAGTACTTGTTGTAACTTTGATGTAACATTTTGGAGTAACTTTATGCACTATTCTGTGATGATGTATATGTAACTGACATTGCGCAAAAAATCTGTGTTTATTTCCTTATCTTTTATTTTCTTTATCCCACAACCTATCTTTCGGATACTTAGATGATCGGTGCATGAATACCGAGGATGTACTAAGTGTTGTCTTTAGGTGTAAAAAAGACAGTTCGTCACATGTTATTTTGCATGGTGTTGCAACTGGGATGAAGGAATCTTGTTTAGGGTTTTAACCCTTTCTGATTTCTTTATGGTGTTACAGCAGATGATAGTGTGTTCTTTAATCTCTGTTCCTTTTCTTTTCTTGTTTCATGTGTGTTTGTTTGTTCTATTTGTGAGTTTTCTTCTATATTGTCCTTTCCTTTTCCTTTTCATTTTCTTGGGTTTAAAGTAAGTTTTGGCCCAAGTTTTTTATTTATTGCGGTGCAATAAATCTAGTAATGGTCTAGTCAACTCGCTAGCTTTTCTAAAAAAAATATTCATAAAATAAAATTTGTCAAAATAATTTATATTTATATATACATATCTACATGGTCTTTTGCATGGCTCAAGATTTTTTTTAATTTTAGATTTTAATATATATATATATATTAATAAATCTATACCAAATTATTAAAAAGTAATAAAAATATTTTTTTGAAATAAATCTAAATTTTAAGTCTCTAGTAAAATTTTATAACTCAAATTTTTTATATAATTTTAAATGTAAAACAATTTAAAATGTATTTTCTATTTTTCAGTTTATATTTAAATGTTTCAAAATATAAAAAAAATTCATCCGTGAGTATAATATGTATTAATATAATTTCACAAAATACAAAAACATATTTTTAATACATATATGAATTTATATAATTATTTATATGATTAATTGATTTCAATATTATTTAAAATAATATATAAAATTAAAAAAATTTCTATCAAACATACTATACTTATTAAATATTATATATAAAATTATATTTTCATATTTTACATATGTATAATGTAGTATTTAAATTTCAAACTATATATATATATATGTATATTAAATTATTTAAATAATAATAAAATGTTTTTTTAATTCTGAGCAATGCTACACTACGATAAATTATCATAATTTTTTTAAACATATATACATGCACATACAACTAATCAATATTGTGACAATATATCTACATGTTGGAATCGTCACCTAACTAACAATAATACACACACACATATGTATGTATGTATGTATGTATGTATATAATGAACATTATAATTATAGTTTAATATTTGTAATCACGTTAAAAATGTACCTTGTAGCCAGAGCCCTTAAGTGCACCTTGTAACAATGAAGAATGTTCCTCGAAACGATTTCTGATCCAAAAGAATGCTAGTCCCAGAACCGTTGGCCACCACCTATCGAATAACAGTTGAATTGATTCGATTTGAGCTCAGGAAGTTAAAGAGATGGGAGGGGGAGTTCGGATAGCAATGTATAGGGATAGAGGCTCCAAAATATCTATATCAAATGAAGGTAGAGATGCTTAAATAGAGAAGAAATGGAGGGAATTTAGGATCTCATCTTTTACTCAATCTCCTTCCATCTCAACCATCCAAAATCAAGCCTATCTAGCCTATGTCATAGTCATCTATAACCCCCATATGGGCCAATACTATCAGCCCCCTTAATGGGCTTTAAAACCATGTGGAGCCTGTATTATGCAATTAAATCTAAGTTAACGCTTACTCTATTATATATTCATAACCGTTATAAATATATTTATTCGTCAAATCACTGTCAAATTTTATAATTAATATTTCATAAATATTAATTAATTTATAAAAATTTAAATTTAATTAAATTATTTGGTTAAAGGAGAATTCATCATTTCGGTTGTGTGACTCGTTAGATGTAAATTTGGTCAGCGACTAATATTGAACTATTCGAATATTAACGTTCACATATCACTTAACAGATAGTGTGACATTTTGGCCAAGTTTATCGCTCACTTGGTTTCGGTAAAATCCAATTTTACTTTGTTAAGCGTTACTTGGTTATGACTATTATTTACACCAATTCTCTTCATCAAAACTACATCACTTTATACCTATTGGATTTGTTAATGGTCAAATTCCAAGATCATCCACATTTAACTCTACTATCCAAACACAAAGTCTTTGGTTCAATAATAACAGTCATTATTAACCGAAATGCTCTGGCCAGAGACTTTGACTTTGAGTTGACTTCAGTTGACCGTGATACTAACCTCATATAACCAAGGAGACGAATCCCCTCTTGAAGAGTGCTTCAATTCTTCCACTTGACCTAACTATAGTCACTCGATGGACGCCGTGCCATGATTTGACTATTATCAAAGTAGAACTTTCGTATTGAAGATTAACGGTATTCTCAAGTCGAAAGAACTATGTAAATAGTCACATCTATATTTTTTTGTTTGACTTTAGTTAGATTAACCGATAGAAAACTATCGAATAAGTCATTACATAGTTATCCAATAACCATCAGTACATAACCCCTAGGTGCCCCAACAGTCATAAGTAATACACTTCCCAACATTTGCAGAGCATAACGTACTATAGTCTCAATGGGCACACCGATATCCGATCTCGATGCATCTTGACTAAGGACATTTAAAATAATGTGTTTTATAATATTGTGGTATAATACTCATGATTACAACTTTTTGTAACTGCTATCAAAAACACACCATTTATGGTTTTTCTATTAAATATACTTTTAAGTAAATTAATTAATTAACATAACACATTATATCAAGTATATATAATAGAAAGAAAACACCTTTTATTTTGAACAGGATTGGTTATCGAGTTACACATATGTAACAAATTACATAGTTTCCCATATGGCACACCCCAAACTCTATCAATAAGTATATGTATACAGGATTACTTTTACATTATTTTATATGCATGCATATATATATATATATATATATTCAAATATAAATATAATTTTATATCACATTAATAATATATATACTAGACGAAGTATTTGTATATGAAAAGGCTAACACGTTCGGTGTGGTGTAAATCTCAGCACTTAGATACGGGCATGTTAAACCATGCACACTTTATACATTGCACATGCATGTGTACGTACACACACATATATGTGGTATACATATCCACATTATATTTTTTATATATATCAAACATAATCCTTTTATTAATTAGACAAAATAATGATTTTATTTAAGTCAAATCCAAATCAGTTAATAGTTCATAGGCAAAATAAGATCCAAAACGGTAAAAAAATTGAATTTCGCCCATTTAATCCACTTCATGCTGGCCCAGCTCCAACAACGGGTCGTAGTGAGAAATGTTGTGTTTTTGATGGCTGAAATGAGATAGGCCAAATTTGGCTTATAACCGTAGACTTTTCAGGCTCAACCAGTCGACCATCAAAGAGGTCGGTCAACATGTGAACCTTACTAGTCGACTAGATAGTTATAGCCAATTTTGGATACAATTGGTCAGCTAACTGACCCATATGGATCGATCAATTATTCGCCTGTAGATCTATGAATCATGAGTCCTTAAGGATTTTAGGCATTAGGGTTGGGTTTTGAGGTTTAGATGAGGCTCGGGGTTTGGTGTGACTACGGAGCTATGTTTTGGAGTACTTCGGCATAAGAGCACGTGTGGCTTAGGGTCGAGCCTTGGGT
The DNA here is from genome assembly GCA_030737815.1 of Allium fistulosum. Taxonomy (NCBI): domain Eukaryota; kingdom Viridiplantae; phylum Streptophyta; class Magnoliopsida; order Asparagales; family Amaryllidaceae; genus Allium; species Allium fistulosum. The sequence goes on along the minus strand of CM060905.1, from coordinate 386,677,957 downwards.
AACACTTATTACAATGTATAGTGGCTGGGAAGTGATTAGAAGTGCATCGAGGAAGTGATATGGGTTGGGATATTTAGATGACTTATGCAGGAAATGACTATGTGGATGTTCTTGGTGTCACTTCTATGTGGTTTCAGCATTAGGTATGACATCAATATCCAGTCATCAGGTATTGAAACCATGAAGACACATGGATCAGGGTTGGGTACGATATGGTGTTACCCACACTCAATGCTTATAGCTACGACTTAAGCATTTTTATTTTCGACCAAGACTGTTGGGGATCATTCACGACTTTCAATGAATGTGATAGTGAAAGAGAGATGGAGACGGTCATTTATATCGGTAATCGACGTGAAGTGGAGGTAACAACTTTGTTTTATCCAACATATAATAGTTCGATGGAAAGGCGTTATGATTAGTTAATATTAATCTCGGATACATTGATAGGTACGATACAATATGACATTACCATAGTGTCTTGGTAGGATACGATACGATGATGTTGGATTAGGTTCATTGGTAGTAGGGTTAAAAGGGTTAATTTCAAAAATTATTCATTTTATTTATTTGCGTAAGATCTTTAATTTGTGTTTTTGTAAATAATTTTTTGTTTATACTAAATCATAGTAAGTATTTTGATTAATGAAATAGGTTTTTAAATTTTAATTTAATCAAAAGAAATACAAAAAATTAAAGCTTCGACCGCATGCATGAGAAATTTTTATTTAAATAATTATATTTCGATCGAAAATGATATTGTTTAAAAATTCAAAATTTGATATTTATTTAAATCTTTTTGACTAAGTAAAAAAATTTAAAAACCTTTTTTAGATTTTAGTAAACCGAAAAGATTTTTTTGTATAAGTCAGAGTAGAATAATATATATGTATATAAACATATATAATATATTTTAATTCGAAAACCAATAAGAAGAATTTATATATTTATTTTGATAAAATTAACTTTATTTTGTTTAATGTATAAATACATTTGGTTTTTTCTCTGTTTAAAAATAATAAATATATTTTATTTTATTTTGCCGAAAATAAATTTGGTAATTATACACTTATATTATGTATATATGTATATATGTATATATATTTCAAAAAAGTTTTTCTTTTATCGAATATATATAGTAATTATATTTACATGATGATTTTACTGAAGTACAGTACAGGATCATGTCAAGCTTAATACTTACAGATCGATTAGGGGAAATTCTATTCTGATCTAATATAAGCTCATGTAGTAATGACAGTTTGTACACATATTCTTTTCATTATCACTATATCATTTAGATATTTAAACTTTGGCCTAAGGTAAAAATACTCTATTAATATCCTTATTAATTACGTAGGTTAATTCGGTTACATTTATTGATTAATCGATTTGCTCTGCCCAGAGACTTTTGACTTTAATTTGACTTATTGACTACGATGATACCGACCTTCTATAACAAAGGAGACAAATCCTCTCTTGAGTAGTGTTTCACTTCGAGTGGTCCAATGTGTACCCAATTATAAACGTAGTACAGTTGTAATGCTATATGATTCCCCATAATCAAAGTACAAGCTACATACTCAAGTTTGACATTACTCTCAAGTCAGAAGACTACAGTACGTCAATACCTTAAGATATTCTATTTTGCCTATGTTATAAAACCCATGGAAGACTCTCATCGAGTCATTCTATTTTATATATCTAACTCTATGAATGATCTTGTTAGTAAGTGGGAGGTTGAGAGAGTCTGTGGTATGCTATAAGAGTGTACGTATGTTCTTACATGTCCATTTAGCATGGGATGAAACAGGGTAAATTTCAAAAAAATTCCTTAAACAGATCTTAATGGGCATACATAAATAACTAGTCACCATATTCAGATCCAATCTATATTTGAAATTAATGTTTTGTTTCAATTTCTCTACATTATAAGTACATAAAATTAAATCTTTCACTTTCCATATATGAAACATCTACAATTACTAGTCATAATGAGTTGTGTGTCTAAAATATGTATAAATTCAAAACTTTTCACCTTCTACATGTGAAACTACTAGTCCAAAATATACATAAATTCAAAATGTTTCACCTTTCACATGTGAAACTACCACACAAGTTAAAAGAAATTATTCATCCAATTTAATGTGTTTACTTGTCTCATAAATATGGTGCTTACAATAAATGAGATATATACATAACATAATAATGTAAAATAGTAATAATTGAATAATATATGTGTGTACACACATATGGATATTAATTTTAATATCATATAGTATTTGTTACCACATTTAAATAAATTCCAATATTATATATATTTTATGTATAACTTTGAAAACATTATATAAATATATATTTAAAATCATGTTAGTTGTAAAGTATCTAGTTACCTTGAAAAAATAAGGAGATTTTTATTTAGACTTTTATTTAATAATTTAACATGACTTAATTTAAATTTAGTTTAACTTGGTCAAATATATTTTATGTTTGAATTAAAAAAACTGACAAATCAAAATTGCATGTGGACTTAAAATTGAAAATCATAAACATGAATATATAATGTTTTGACTAAATCAAATTAATTAAAGTTACCAAATGTAATTATTATCATTTTTCTCGAAATTATTTTATAACTAAAATATATGTATTTTTTGTTTATTTCAAATACACACATATGCATAAATTTAAATCAAATTTATATTTAACACTTTAAATGATAAGTTAAGAATTATGAACATATGTAAAACTTCGTGTAAAATAGTTTTACAGTATTACTTTCATCATGAACTGAATATTAATTTTATTTATATTTAAATGATTTAAAGGTATTAGATTTGTGTATAAGATTCATATTAAAAAATTATTAACATGGTTTCGCGAACGTCGTGACTTCACGAGCATGAAGTCCACATAGACTTTCATCGAGCGTCCAATCCAATCTTTGCACATCCTGTTTACCAGTCTCTGGTAGGTTCCTCCAGCGTTCTTCAACCCAAATGGCATGACCAGATAGCATTACAGTCCCAAGTCGATAATAAAGCTGGTATGTTCTTGATCCGGGATGTGCATTGGAATCTAGTTATATCCAGAGTATACATCCATGAATGAAACTAATTCATGTCGTTTGATTAGTCCACCAACTAATCAATCCTTGGAAGCGGGAAGCTATCCTTCAGGCACACCTCATTCAAGTCAGAATAATCGACGCACGTCCTTCATTTCCCGTTAGCCTTCTTCACCAAGACTGGATTGAATACTCATTCCAGGTATAAGGCATCGCGGATAAAGCCATTGTCCTATAGCTTCTCCAATTATTCTTTGAGTGCAGTGGTTCTCTTTGGACCCAATCTGTGGTGCTTCTGTTTCATAGGAACACATTTGGAATTATGTTTAATGCATGGCTCGCTATCTCCGATGAGATCCCACACATATCAGAGCGCGTCTAGGCGAACACATCCAGGTTCGCCCAAAGAAAACTAATCACTCCTTCATCATCCTGATGCCAAGCTGTGATCCGACTTTCAAGATCCATGTTGGATCATCCAAACTGATTGGGATATTAATCGTTAGCTCGGCTTAAGCCACTCTTCCATCCGGTGGCTCTTTTCGTGGATCCACATTCTTATGGAACCGACCATGCTGCCCGAGCCAAGGCTCAGGCATTGATTGCTATGCATCCAAATCCTTGATGCAGAGAGTCCCCTATACACCTTTTACTTTCTCTCTTCACCTCGCCTCTCTTAGCTCGATGACATAACAACTACTGCCAAGCCCTTTATCTCTATGCACTACTCCCACACCATTCTCTATAAGAAATTTAAGCATCAAACACCAGGGGCTATAGCCGCTCTAAACTCAGTAAGGGCCAGTCGGCCCAAAAATGCATTATAAGCAGAGTAAATATTCAACACAATAAAAGGAACGACCCGCACTCGCCTACGGTCGCCCTCTCCAAGCACCACTGGTAATTCCATATATCCGAATGACTCCATAGTTATCCCGTTAAATCCTTAGATATGATATTTACACGATTCAAGTCCTTGCTTTTCAAAAGCATCTGGTCGTAGGTTTTTTTGAATAGAATGTTGACCAAACTCCAACTCAACCAGCACCTTTCATAAAATAGAAGGGCAAATCGTGGCCATTATAACCAACGGCTCAATCGGTGGGGCTTTCACCCCATCAGCATCTTTATTTCGAAAAACAATGCCATCTGTCATAGTTTTGAATTGTTTTGCCAGAGTTCCATCCCCAACTGCCAAATAGCTCTCATACTCGATATGCATCAAAGCGCTAGCACATCTATCCATCTCATTCAAACTCTTGTCGGTTGGATGCAGTCCACTGATGATTGTGTTTAGTACCAAACGTTTTCAAGTTGCCTAGGCTCCTCACTCTAGAACCAGCTTGCCCCGGTTAGGATGTCGATCTAAGGGATTATAATTTCCTTCCCCGCCATTCTGTGGGGCTTTCATAAACTGTTGCAATTTTTTCTTTCGGAACAGCTCCTCAATCATATCGTGCAAGTGCCGGCATTCATTGGTATTATGACCGTGCGTCTCACGAAACCTGCAGAACTTGCCAAATCTCTTCTCCTTCCGGTCGACTCTCTTGGAGATGGCTTCCTATAATGCTTGGTACCTTGAGTAGCCAGATAGATGTTTTTAACTAAGTTATTTGGTTCAGTATAATTATTGTATTTAGGAATCCTGGGACAATTCCTATTATCTGGTACAGTTTTGGTGATAACTTAGCGAAAGGCGATATGGATCTCGGTGGGAGCTGAGTGAACTACATCTTTACTGCTCCTTCTAGGAAAATTGGAAAACAACGACATCTCACGACAACAGATGCTCTTGCAGAGTCTATATGCCATTCGTACTTCATCAAGTGCTGCCTTGGATCTGTCTTTTCACCGTACAGCGGCATTATTGGCATTGCAAAACTACATTGATGCTTCACGCATAGAATGTCCTTAGTAAAGAGATTCCTACTAGGATAAGTACCTCATTCATCATTGCTTCTAAATCGATTTTCACTTACAAGTCTCTTGATTATGTCTTTTAAGTACTACGGGTCTACAGTTTTGTCTGAATGATGGTGATCGACATCTGTTCCAAGTGTTTGGCCTGGCGAACACTCTCGGACATACTCTCGATACCTGGGTTCTCTAGATTCCGGGAGATCTGTTCATCCAGCAGTCCCTTCTGTTTGATTCCAGTGCTTTATATCAGTAGCAGTAGCTCGATATTCATCATTCTAATCATCCATGGTGCGTCCAGAAGTTAGTTCCACGTCGCCTTTGGAGGGTGAGCACTGGGCCCACCATCGGTTGGATCGATACCGATCAGTCCTCTTGGATCGGTACCATTCCTCAAACTCGAGCCCCAAGTTTGTCTTCTTCCTTGATATGACGTCCCAGTAGTGTTTTAAGTCTTCTTCTGCTTTCTATCTCTCCGTCTCTGGTTGGATGATGAAGAACTTTTAGATTCTGAACTTGAATCCCTCCCGCTGCTCCTTTGACTGTTATGCGTTAGTTCGTTCAATAGCCTCAAGCTCTGCTACATCTGTTGGTTCATCTGGTTATGAATCTCTTAGAATCTATCCTCCATCTGCTTTATCATCTGATCCATTTCCACTCTGGTCACGACATCGGTTAGATTCTAGATTCTCGTTTAAGTTTGTTGAGTAGCTTCATCCATATAATGTGGGTCTTTGTTTTCAGCATTAGTAGTAGCTCTGAAAGTTATAGTACGCTCTCTCCTTGATGGGGCCATGGTGAATAACTTCTCTTAGATTATGAAAATTTGAATAGTAGAACCGTAAGGTTGGAAAACTGGATCTATCTCTTAGATTTATGAAACCTAATAGTAAATGATGTTCCAAGTAGCCTGAGTTCAACTCTTAGTGAAAGCACCAAAATGTTTGAACCAAAAATGGCAGAAACACCCAGAAGATTATGTAGAGAATTAAAAGTGAAGAAATTTAAATGAAAATGAGTAGAAAATAACACATAGAAACTCATAGTGGTTTGGCTAATCTAGGCCTACGTCCACTTAGTGAATTTATTGATTATCTTGCTGATTACAAGCAAAAGTTCTTATGGATCGGTATAAATCCGACCGTGATTATAAGAAATTAGATTTAGGGAAAGAAAGAGTTAAACATTCCTTAGAAATGAGCCCCACCCCTCTATTTATAGATTTAGGAAGCCTAAAATCTCACCCCAGTGATCACCCCCTCGTTTTCCATGCCATAGACCATTTCTCCAAAGAAATAGGTGGACATGTCATCAACAATCACATATCGGTACCAATCCATAACTTATTCATATGGATGGTCTTAGTCTTTATGTCTTGGCTCGATTTGTTGTTAGCTTCATGACTCCACACTTGTTTCCACTGATATTAACTTGTTTCTGAGTTCAAACGATGGATCTGTGGAAGAACAACGTTGCTGATTTCTAGCGCCTGGGACGTTTGACAGCAAATGATAAGCAATCAACCTATGGAGCTTGTGATAGGCTTCTAGCATCAAATAGGGTAGGCAAGCAAAAGTTGGGCCCTATTGGTTGAAGAAAGTTGAATCGGTACCGATCCACCACTTGGATGGGTTTTTGCCTCTCTTGTCATGGGTTGGTTTGGTACTGGTCCTATGGCTTTATTTGTGCATGGTTTTCTGGATTCTAAGGCTATCTCTCTGGACTTCCCGCCTTGATAATTCCAAATTCGATTCGTCCAGTCTGTTCGGATATTGCCTGGTCAAAAGGTAGGATAACACCTAGGCTGCGGCATTTCTGCTTCACATGAACACATTTGGGATTTATGTTCGATGCATGGCTCGCAATCTCCGGTAAGATTCCACACATGTTAGAGTGTGTCCAGGTGAACACATCAAGGTTCGTCCAGATAAAACCAACCAATTCCTTCATCATTATCATGCTGAGCTATAAGCCGACCTTCAGGACCCGTGTCGGATCATCCTGGCTGATCGAAACATTAATAGTTAATTCGCTTGGAGCCTCTCTTCCATCCAGTGGCTCTTTTCATGGATCCATATCTTTATGGAACCAATTGTGATATCCGGGCCAGGCTCAAGCGGTGGTTGCTATGTATCCAAAGCCTTAATGGAGAGGGCCCCGTCTATAGTTTTCCCTTTCTCTCTTTGCCTTCCCTCCTTTAGCTCGACGACATAACATTCTCGGCCTAGCCCTGATCTCCCTGGACAATTCCCACACTATTTTCTATAGGAAACTTCATTGTCAAGTGCCAAGGATCTATAGCTGCTCTAAATTTAACCAGAGCCGGTCGACCAAAAAATGCATTGTAAGTGGAGTAAATATTCAACACCACAAAATGCATGACCTGCACTCGCCTGCGGTCACCCACTTCGAGCACCACCAGTAGTTCCACATACCCAATTAGCTTCGTAGTTGTCCCGTTAAATTCCTATAGCCAAGATTTACAAGGTTTCATATCCTTACCTTCCAAAAGCATTTAATTACAAGCTTTCTTAAATAGAATGTTGACCAAACAACCACTGTCAACCAACACCTTTCATGCAACAGTAGGGCCAATCGTGGCCATCATAACCAATGGATCAATCGTCGGGGCTTCCACCCAATAGCATCTCTGTTCTGGAAAACAATGTCATCTGTCATGGTTCTAAAAAAATTCATCAAACTTCCATCTTTTACTGCCAAACGGCTCTCATTCTCGGTATTCTTCAAAGCACCAACATACCTATCCATCCCTTTCACACTCCTATCCATTGGATGTGGTCCACCGATGATTGTATTGATCACCAAACACTTTTCAAGTCACCTAGGCTCCTCATCACTAGGCTCGGATTACCTCCATTGGGATGTCGACCCAACGGGGTTCGAATTTCCTTGCCCGCTATCCTACGGGGCTTTCACAAAATACTGCAACTTCTTTTTATGAATCAAGTCTTCGATCATATCATGCAAGTGTCTGCATTCGTTGTTGTTATGACCATGCATCACATGAAACCTACAGAACTTGCTAGATCCCTTCTCCTTCTCAGTCGACTGCCTCGGATCTGGCTTCCTATATTGCTCAGTACTTTGAGTTGCTAGATAAATATTCTTGATTGAGTTATTCAACTCAGTATAATTATCATACTTAGAAATTCTGGGACGATTCCTATTATCAGGCCTTCGCATTCCTACCACATTCTAATTCTGTTTCTGACCACCGCCCTTATTGCAAACGTTCACATCTACATTCCTTGAACTCTCTCCGGACTATTTTACAACAATGTTGCTTTGTATCACTACAGCTGAACTCCCAGCCTCACCTCTTCGGGGATGACTGCGTGCCTCCTTCGAACACAATAACTGATTCACCTTTCTATAGAGAATATCCATCATCGACGGGGGCTTCATTTCCAACCATCTCCTGAAATCAGTCTCGGGATGAATCCCCCTAATCAATGCAATCAATACTATGTCATCATTGGGAATTGTTACTTCCATCACAGCTGTATGAAACAGTTCAAGAAATCCTTTAACGACTCTCATGCTCCCTGGAAGAGGTTTGATAATGACATCAAATCTTTCGGACGTGAAGTGTGTAAACGGAATTGCTCAATAAATTTTCGCGATAACTCTTCGAAAGATGGTATGGATCTTGGTGGGAGCCGAGTAAACTACATCACCACTACTCCCTCTAGGAAAATTGCAAAGCAATGACATCTCACGGCATCAGATGCTCTAGCCGAGTCTATATGCCACTCGTACTTCATCAAGTGCTGCATTGGATCTATCTTTCCACTATACAGCGACGTTGTTGGTATTACAAACCACCGTGGATATTTCACACGTAGAATGTTCTTAATAAATGGATTTTGACCAGGAGAAGTACCACATTCATCATTACTTCTAAACTGATTTTCATTCACAAGTTTCTTAACCATCTCGGCAAAATAATCCGGTTCTATAGGTTTGGTTAAATGGCGGTAGTCGAGATCTGCTCTGAATGTTCGACTCGCAAACGCCCTCAGGCATACTCTCGATACCTGGGTTCACCAGACTCCAGGACATCCATTCATCCACCATTCCCCCTATTTGATTCTAGGCTGGCAAATCATCAGTGGTGGCTCGATATTCCAAATTTTGATCATCAACAGCACGTCTAGAGGTTACATCCCCGCCATCGTATAGAGGGTGATGTCCAGCTCTAGCAAGCTGGATCGGTACTGATCCATCCATTTGGATTGGTACCGATCCACAAACTTGAGCCACGAGTTTGTCTTGCTCCTTAATACAAAGTTCTAGCCGTGTTTTTCATCTTCTTCTGCTTCTTATCCCTCCATCTTTGCTCGGGTGATGAGAAACTTTCAGATTCTAAACTTGAATGGTCTAAGTCCCTTCTACTCCTACGGCTATTTTAAACTAGTTCATTATGTAGCCTCAAGCTCACTGCATCTACTGTTTCGTCTCACTGCGAGTCTCTTGGAATCTATCCTCTGCCTACTTCATCGTATGATCCATCTCTATTCTGGTCACAATTTCAATTAGATTTTGGACCTCGACTTGTTCTAGTTGGGAAATTCATCCACATGGCGAGTGTCTTGGTTCTCAGCATCATTAGTTGAACTGAAAGTTGTAGCACATCGTTTCCTTGATGGGGCCATGGTGAATAACTTCTATTATATTATTGAAAATCTGAATAGTAGAACGGTAGGGTTAAAAGATTAGATCTATCTCTCAGATTTGATAAATCCAATAGTATATGATGGATCCAAGTAGCTTGAGAATATGAGCTTTCAATGAAAGCACCAAAATGTTTGAACCAAAAATGGCACAAACACCTAAAAGATTGTGCATAGAATAGAAGTGAAGAAAATAAATGAAAAAATGAGCAAGGAAAGAACACACAACGTTTATAGTAATTTGGCTAATCTTAGCCTACGTCTACTTAATGATTTTATTGCTTATACACTAGTTTACAAGCAGTCGTTCTTATGGATTAGTATAAATCCATTTGTGGTTACAAGAAGTTAGAGTAAGAAAAAGCAAAAGCCAAAAGATCCCTCAAAATGAGCTCTGCCCTCTATTCATAGATGTAGGAAACCTAAAATCTTGCCCTCATGATCTTCACCTCGTTTTCCATGCCATAGACTGCTTCCCCAAGAAAATAGGTGGACACATAAGCAATAATCATGGATCAGTACCGATTCATGGGCTTGGATCGGTACCGATCCATAAATTCTTCATATGGATGATTTTCAACTCCTTGCCTTGGCTCGATTTGTAGTTAGTTTCGTGATTGCAAACTTGTTTCCATCTTTATTAGCTTGTTTCTAAATCCAAATGATGGATCTATGGAAGAATGGAGTTGCTGATTTTGAGTGCTCATGGAGATTGATAGAGAATTGCATGGGATCAAAAAAATAACACTTGAAATAGGCTTCTAACATCAAATAGAGTGAGGAGGAGGAGTCGGGGAAAGTTTGGTGAAGGAACTCGAATTGGTACCGATCCAGGAAGTTGGGTTGGTAGCAATTCAACACATGTTGGATTTGGCTCCTTGAATCCTAGTGTCGGTTTAGTTTCTGCCTCATGGCTCTGTCTGCGCTTGGCTTCTGGATTCTTAGGTTATGTCTCCGGGCTCTTTGCCTTGATAGTTTCCAAGTTCGTTTCGTCCAGTCTGTCCAATTATTGCCTAGTCAAAAGATGGGATAACATAGTCATTTCCCGAAATCATAGAATCGTACGACCCCATAAAAAAAAATTGTAGTAATACTCTACGATTCTCGATTCTCTTATATATAGAATACGGGGCGTTACATTCTCCTCCCCCCCCCCTCCGCTTTTAGGAATTTCACCCCTAAAATCCCAAACAAAAACAATAAGGTTATCCCGCATGCCTAACAACCATATACAAGCATAGGCAACCATCACACATCAAACATGCATACACAAGAACAAATGAAGATGGAAACATTTAGGTCTATCCTAGCATGCAGGATACTATAGTGAGGTATATTTTATGATACCATAGGTGAAAGTAAAATCGATAAATATAAGGTCTCACCAAGCAAAGAGCTCTGGATTAGCTATCCACAGGCTCTCCTCGGTCTCCCAAGTGCAATTGCCTTCACTTTCTCTCCACTAAACCTTCACCAACTTCACTGCCTTTCTCTTAAGCTGCTTTGTATCATGTCCGACAATACGAATAGACTTATGAGGTCTTGAAGCCTCTAGTTCAATCTCGATATCATCTAGTTGATTTGGTGTGATAGTCATACCTAAGTCATGCACAAACTTTCGCAAATGGGAAATGTGGAACACATTGTGCACTCCTTCCGTCCTTTGAGGTATGTCGACTCTATAAGCAAGGTTCCCATTCCTCTCTAATATAGGAAAAGGACCTACAACTCTCGGTGCCAACTTCCTTTACTTCCAAACCGAATTACATTCTACAATGAAGAGATCTTGAAAAATACCATATCTCTGGTAGAGAAATCTAAATCTCTACATCTCTTATCAGCGTAGCTCTGCCTTGTGCAGCATTCATCCGTTGCCGAATGATTTCGATCTTCTCCGAGGTTTCTCTAATCATACCTAGACTAAATATTAGTTCTTCCCCCGCTTCCCACCACCACAAAGGAGCGTTACATGGTCGGCCATACAATGCCTCTAGTGGTGCCATACCAATGCTAGATTAATAATTGTTGTTGTATGTGAATTCAACAAGATGTAAGTGATCATCCCATGAGCTTCCAAAGTCTATTATGAAAGCTTGCAATAGATCCTCTAAAATACAATTCACTCCCTTAGTTTGGCCGTCAGTTCGAGGATGATAAGCCAAACATAAATGCATCTCTATTCCCACCGCCTCTTGTAATCTCTTCCAAAACCCATTAGTGAACAACGGTCTCGGTTACTCACAATGCACTTCGGCACACCATGGAATCGTACTATCCACTTCACATATAATCCATCCAGTTTGTGTCATTCTACTTGACCAGACTAGTATAAATCTGACACTCTTGGTCAAGCAATCAACTATGACATAAATGCCATCGTTCCTTGCTTGAGTCCTCAGCATTCCATCGATGAAATCCAACGAAACTTATTCCCATTTATATTAGTGAACTTCTAGTGGTTGCATCAATCCACTAGGCTTTTTCTGCTTTGCCTTAACCAACTGGCAGTTCGTGCACTTCGAGATGAATGTCCCAACATCATTCTTCATCCCTTCTCAGTAAGAAGTCTGATTTATATCACAGTATATCTTATTACCGCAGGGATGGATAGCCAATCTCGAATGATGGCACTCTCGTAGCACCTCTCAACCCATCGACATCTAGAACAAACAATCTCCTGCCTTTACGAAGCCAACCATCTCGGTCAAGTGTGTACTATCTCATCTCTTTGAAATCTACTCTAGTTTCAATCATAACAATGATTGCAGCTAATCTGGCATCATGCCTTTGATTAGTACCGATCTACTTAATCAGAGTAGGTTTGATAGTTAAGCTTGCCAACATCTTTGGTTCAAGCTTGCATCTCAATTGAAAATCATAACCAGCAATATACTCTATGTTGGGCGTGTTCTCACCCAGAAGATCTCAAGACTAAGAAGCTTGATTCGTTCAGGCTTGCCTAAGCTCCATTCGGTTTCCTACCACTACCGGACCAGCCTACTCCTACCACTGCCGGACCAACCTACTCCTACCACTGCCGGACCAGCCTATTCCTACCACTGCCGGACCAACCTACTCCTACCACTACCGGATCAGCCTACTCCTACCACTACCGGACCAACCTACTCCTACCACTGCCACCGAACCAAGCTCCTACCGGACCACCTACTATCGGACCAAGACATTCCGAACCAACACTACCAGGCCAGATCGCGTCAGCCCAGGCCCATCAGCAGCTGTATACATCCAAGACCCCTACCCCCAGCCTCACTCTATAAATAGAGGGGCAAGGGTACAACAATGGGGACAAGTTTGAGAGCTCAAGCACGGAGAGAACTTTCAACCAACTTCCTTTTACTTGTATCAAAGCTTTGTACTTGTAATCTAAACAAGAGAAGAGAAGAGAAATAACATATAAAGTGGACGTAGGCACATTCTGGCTGAACCACTATAAATCTGCGTGTCTTTTTACAGTTTAGCCCCTGCTTTTCATATATTTGCATAAATCATCCAAATCACTAAGAACAACATAAGATCTACTAAATCATACGACTTTGAGGTGTTTGTCCATTTTTTGTGCAAACATTTTGGTGCTTTCACTGAGAACTAGAAGCTCGAAGCTTCAGCTTCATCCACTTAACAGTTTTCCTAACAGCATCGTTCGCCACTTGGAAAACATGCCTCCCAAACAGAGAAAAGATGTTAACAAAGGAAAAAACATCGCATCCAGCAGTCTTCCAGATCCAGCTGTCACGAATCAAGTAAATCGTCCTCCTCCAACAGCAGTAACAAATGAAGGACAGGCTAATCCGACCACTCCTTCCACAGAACAGCCCGCAGAAATTACTAGGGCAGATTTAGACAGGGTTGTGGTTGAAGTAACTAACCGCTTCACGTCCCAGCAGGAAGCCTTGGTGGACCATCTCATGTCACGCTTAAGGGATGCTGAAGAGTCCAATCGCAACACCGAATCATGGGGCGAGTCCCAGTCTGGAGGATCTCAGAGACAACAAAGATCTTCCTTCTTCGAAGGAGCTAACGGCAGAAGTAACCATGGTAGGAGCCGAGATCGAGCACAGCCCGAAGTTAGGCCTGAGGAAACACTTGGAACCGAACCCAACGGGGGAGGTACCGGGCGAAGGTCAACTGTAGCTGAGCCTGTCATACTGCCTAACCACAGAAACGCTTATGAACGGGGCCGAGCTAGAGTCCAGCCCGAAGTTGGACCCGAGGAAGTGCTTAGATCAGAGCCCAGTAGGGGAAGATCAAGGCAAGGGCCAACTGTAGCTGACCCTAGCATGCTCCCAGAAGATCAAAGGCAGCCATTAGAAAATATGAGGAATGATAGACGATACCATCCCTACAGGTCATCTGGACGGAATCAATCCCACAGAACAGAACCAAACTCATTTCTATCTGCTCCAAATTCTGATGAAAGGATGGCACGCTTATTCAGAGAGTGCGTCCAACGGGAGCAAAGAGATCGAGGGATAGGCGCTAGGGTAACCAGCCCTTTCGCCCGCAATATCGAAATTGCTATCACTCCCCGAGAATGGAAGATGCCAACAATGGAACCTTACAAAGGAACCTCCGACCCCGTTGTACACTTACAGAGGTACACACAACATATGCTCATGAGTGGAGCGACAGAGGGAGTACTGTGCAAATGCTTTCCGCTCTTCTTAGCAGATCTCGCTACCTCCTGGTTCTGTCATCTACCCCAGGGATCCATCAGCTCGTGGGAAATGTTGAAAGAAAAGTTTATCAGTCAGTTCCGCATCCATGTGGAACAACCTAAGGATGCTTATTCCTTATCCAGCGTCAAACAGAAACCCGGAGAGAAACTGCAACAATACCTAACCCGATTCAATGCCGCAGCAGCCACGGTCCAAGATGCCAATGAGAAGCTTATACTAATGGCCCTCTGTAGTGGTGTGCATCCGGACACTAAATTTGCTAGAAGGTTGACGAAAGAAAAACCAGCTACTTTACCCGATTTCTTCCATGAAGCCGGGAAATATATGAGGCTTGAGGATGCTGCCGTCGAGGGGCAGTCAGGATAGCAAAATAAGGCAACTCACAGCAACGCCCCTGTTGTAGCAAGAGACGTTCGAAGAAATGATTACAGAGACAATGCTGGGGGCAAGAAGGGAGAAAAGCGCCTATATCGGCCTGGACCGAGATTCGACACTTACACTCCTTTGAACGAGACCGTCGAAAATATCTTCCTTGCCACCCAAGGCAAAGTTAGATACAAACGCCCACCATACAAGAAGGAATCAGATAACGCGCAGAAGTTTGGAAAGTTCTGCCGCTTCCACGAATCCCACGGGCATGATACCAATGAATGCCATCATCTCCGGGATCTGATTGAGGAACACATCAGAAGGAAGAAACTGGAACGCTATGTAAAAGGTCAGGACAGGACTCCAGCTCCTGCCAATGAGAACCCAAGGCTACCCTCACCGGAGATCGGCAGAGGAAACCGCAACACTAGCAGCTCTAGTCAAGAGAAGATAGTGGTCCATACCATCTCGGGAGGACCGCACATCGCAGACAGAAGCTGGAAAGAAATGGAAAGATATGGAAAGTCGCTTAGAGACAATAAAGACTGTGTCAATTCGGTTATAGAAGAGCGCCACCCGAAGCGGAAAGAAAGTGATGACATCACATTCGGTAAGCGTGACCTAGAAGGAAGGCAATACCCTCACATGGATTCCATGGTTATCTCTGCCCGGCTCGGCCCCGCCGAAGTTTACCGAATCCTAGTAGACACTGGAAGCTCAGTAAACATCCTGTTCAAACATGCATTCGACAAAATGAAGCTATCAATGAAGGATGTATCTCCCTACGATAAACCACTACACGGTTTCACTGCGGATGCAAAGATGCCCCTCGGGCAACTGGACCTCTTTGTTGAGATTGGAAGCCATCCCCGCTCCGTTGTACGGAAACAGACATTTGTGCTAATAGAAAACCATTCGGCCTACAACGCCTTCTTAGGAAGGCCAGCCTTGTCTGACTTCCAAATTGTCCTAGCCCCGTGGTGCCTAAAGATGAAATTTCCAACGGACAATGGAGTAGGGGAAGTAGAAGGAGACCAGGACGTTGCTCGAGACTGCTATGTGACTGAACTTCGCAACAACCACAGGAAGGATAAAGGGAAGGGTGTAGAGGTTGCCCTCTGCACGAAAAGTCTAGAAGCGTAGCAACTAAAGAAAGCCCCTCCTCTTCGATATACCAGCGACCCTTTCAGTGAATTAGACCCTAGGGACAAAGAGGAGGAGGCCACCGCCGAGCCTGCAGAGGCTATGGAGTTTGTATCTGTAGACAAGCATGACTCAAGTAGACTATTGAAAATTGGGTCCCAACTAAAAGCAGAGTTGAAGGAGCAACTCATTGACTTTCTCCGCCACAATTTGGATGTATTCGCATGGTCACATGCTGATATGACCGAAATCTCCCCCGACGTAGCATGCCATGTACTAAACATTGATCCTACCAAGGCGCCCGTAAAACAAAGAAAGAGAAGTATGGGGGCAGAGCGATCGGCAGCCCTCGATGAAGAAGTAAAGAATCTAGTCGCCAATGACTTCATACGAGAAGCCATCTACCCGGAATGGATCGCTAACCCGGTACTGGTGAAGAAGGCTAATGGGAAGTGGCGAACATGCATTGACTTCTCCAACCTAAACGACGCCCGCCCAAAGGATTGCTTCCCACTTCCCCGAATCGACCAACTTGTAGACAGCATAGCCGGGCACGAGCTCTTATCTTTTATGGACGCATACTCAGGATATAACCAAATCCCTATGCATACTCCCGATCAAGACCACACTAGTTTCATCACCGACCGGGGTTTATACTGCTATAAGGTAATGCCTTTCGGACTTAAAAATGCAGGAGCCACCTACCAGCGCCTCGTCAACAAGATGTTTGCAGGGCTAATAGGGCAAACTATGGAAGTATACGTGGATGACATGCTGGTAAAGTCAAGGAAAGCCGACGATCACGTAAGCCACCTAGGCAAGATATTTCAAGTACTTCGCCAGTATGGAATGAAGTTGAATCCTCTAAAATGCTCCTTCGGAGTGTCATCAGGAAAGTTCTTAGGATTCATCGTCCATGCCAGAGGGATTGAAGCAAACCCTAAACAAGTCCGAGCGCTAAGGGCTATCAAGATACCTTCCAATTGAAAGGAAATGCAAATCCTGAATGGAAAAGTGGCCGCCCTAAGCCGATTCATCTCCAAGGCAACGGACAAGTGTGTCCCCTTTTTCGAAGCTCTAAAGAAAGACAAAGGAAAGTTCGAATGGACCGACGAATGCTTGACCGCTTTCCTTAACTTAATCGAACACCTCCAGAAACCACCGGTACTCTCGACTCCAAGCGAAGGCGAAGAATTATACCTATACCTTGCTGTGTCATCTCACGCCCTAAGCGCTGCCTTGGTAAGGGAAGACAACCGCACACAGCGGCCAGTTTACTTCGTCAGTAAAAGGTTTACGGGGGCAGAAGTCAGATATCCTAAACTTGAGAAGCTAGCATACTGTTTACTAATCACATCACGGAAGCTACGTCACTACTTCCAGTCCCATTCAATCAAAGTTCTGACCGATCAACCCTTGAGGCAGGTGCTCCATCGTCCCGACACTTCTGGGCGACTACTTAAATGGTGCATTGAACTAAGTCAGTATGATATCACCTATCACCCTCGCACCGCCATCTAGGGACAAGCCATGGCTGATTTCATTGCCGAATTCACTACCAACGAAGATAAGGAGCAATTGGAAATAGCAGAAGACATCAAGTGGAATCTCTTTGTGGATGGTGCATTAAACGAACAAGGCTCGGGGGCAGGTGTGGTAATAATCACTCCCAGGTGAAATAAGCTGCACTATGCTATAAGGTTGGAATTCGCTGCCACCAACAACGATGCAGAATATGAAGCAGTTGTGACGACCCGCCTTTCTCGACCCTCGAAAAGCGACACAAAATACTCAACAGTATAATATGCCGACGATCGAATGCCGAAACAGACAGATTGTAGAAAAAGAAAAAGGTAGAAGAAGAAGAAACTAAACAACATCAGAACCTCACAGTCGCAGCGGATAAAATATAATATATAGAACAGATCTTTACACAAATGAAAACTATATCTGTTTATATACAATACATCATCATCAGAGTATATCAATACAACCAACCATAGCCAGTCAACAATCTCAGATAATCACAGCAGCGGAATAATACAAGTACGAGAAATACGTCTCGGACTCCAGCTCCTCTCCTGAGCTCCATAGCAACCTATCCTGAAATATACTCGGTCTGACCCGAGCATTATAATAAAATAACACCCGAGTCAGTCTGGAATACCAGCGCATCATAAATACACCCAATTGATTATTAAAGTTTCAAAAATCCTTTGAAACAAAAGCATCTCGTAAGACCACGCCACAAATAAACATGTCGGGTTTTTACCTTACGATAGCTAAACACTTTTTTAAAAAAATCCTCTGATATTATAATAGTGTCTATTTACAAATACTTATTAAAATAGCCGAAATTGTTACATCTATTAAATTCCGGCATACTAGCCACAACGTGGGTAATACAAACAAAACTCGTACAAGGCACGTAGGGAGAATGGATTTCCAACGAATGACTAGGCACTGGGGTACCACCTATCACAGTACGTGGCCTAGATCACAGTACCGAGGAGTACGCCCGCTCCCCTGCAACACAAAGCCGGAATCATCCCTTACTGGATAATTCCAAGTAAAATCACCCCACGGTTGTGATCAGCAACCGCACCACTAAGCCGAAATAAAGGGACATCTAGACAGGGATGACCTTACTCTCAAGTGGGGACTACCCACGAAGCCTTGCTGCATAACCCCTGATTTTCAGTCATTCCCGGTTGATGAGGCTTGAGGCTAAACGATACCTTTACAGAACATTTCACTTTGAATGCCCATCGTCCACCTGACGATGTCACGAAAGCATTCGTCCATACAAGTCCGTCCCGGGTCCGAACGGAACCGAAGGCACTACCCCTACTACATCCATTTTGGAAATATCCTCAGGATTAGTAGCGACTAGCCCTTGCACTTCACTGCTCCATCTTCGACTCCGAAATCGTTTTCGCAAAACGTACAAACCGGATCGAAGTGGTTTTCGAGTCTCCAGACCTAGAATCCCGGTATACGGAAACTCGATCCCGGTCTCTTCGAAACGATCAGCGCATTTGGCCAATATTGATAGTCGGTGATTTAACTATCAATTAATGTTCACAAACATCCATACACATCCATCACACAATAAATAATCTCCATATTATTTATTTTCTTCTAATATCTTTCAAAGATATATTTTCATATTTTCAAAACTCATTTGAAAACAATTTTCCAAAACTCTTCCTTTACAAGGTAAATCCTTTACCCTTTTATTCCCATCGGGAATAACCAAGTATAAAACAATTTGCATTTAAAACAGCTAAAAATACTTTATACTGAAATATACTTTAAAATATGAAAATTACTTCTATTTATTTACTCAAAATATAAATTTAAAATATGTGAAGAAAACTAGTTATTAACACATAAACTTTGATTTTAAAGATAAGGGTTTTAGTTTAACTAAATTCAAAATAGCGTTATAAGAAGAAAAATGCTAATTTTAACAACTTAAGCTAAACCAACTTTTAAATAAATTCATTTGTAAAATAATTGCTAATATACTCCCAAATTATTTACGGTATTAAAAGTTATTAATTTATTTCTTTAAAAATAACGATTTCTTAAAAATACTTTTTAAACGATTTAAAACTTAACCTTAGTTAAATAAAAATCTTTTTATAAACATTTACTTGGTTTTCCCAGGGAAACACTTTCCCGTTTCTACACATTCCAAAGTACTCTTTCATATAAATCCACTGATTTATTTCAAGTCAACTTATGATTTCAACATAAATTTCCAATTCCATATTTAACTATAACTTCCTCCGAAGTTCATACCCAATTTCCCATATCCGGAAATTCATTTTTAAATCATAGTTTAAAACATTTAAATTAAACATTTTTAGTGAATTTCCAATGGAAGCCAAATTTCCAATTCACTTAATTAAATTCCAATGAAATACGGCATTTCAAAACATTCTATTTTTCATTTGAACTTGTTAATTTATAGTTGGAAACTCCATTTAACATATTTTTAATTTTCGAATAACATTATCCATTATTAAAATAAACATCGTTATTTTAAACAATTTATAACTTCATAAATTTAATTTCCAGAAAACTATACTTCCCATTTACCCATTTTATAAACTTCCCATTATATTCAAAATCCCAATTTGACCCAATTTACAATTTTCTTTTCAAATCCGATTTCAATTTTATTCTTTGAAATTCTAAATTTAACAATTCATTTTATTTCGTAAAAACACAATTTATCCATTTATAATTAAATTCTGTGATTAAAATTTTATACAACAATTTCACAGTACAATTAAACTTCCAGATTTATCAATCACAACATATAAACAGGTATGACTATCAACTATAAATAATTGCTACATTTTGAGGAATCCAGTTGGATCCCTCCAACCTGTTTCTTCCTGCATCACAAATGTTAGCACATCACAATATAAATATCAATCCAGACAGATAAACACAAATATAGGCAATCAACCACACAGATATTTAAATATCAATTATTTATAATGTCTAGCATCCAGATGTGAGTGAGAAAAACTCACTTTGAGTTTCGGCGAGCGTTCGAAATTTAAATTAAACCGGACGATGTCCGATTTAACTCAAATTTCTACTTGCCCGTAATGACTCCGGATCTACTCCATTTCGTAGAGTTCGTCTTTGCGATTCCATCGCTTCCAGTTTCGTTCGAATCTGAGTACGAACGCAATAGTTATGAGTTTTTAAAGTTTAAATAACGATTTAAAACAAATTTCTTTTTTTCTTTTATTTAAAATAATACCAAATCTCAGCCGCACATCACACAAATGAAACTAGGCCGTATCTCTTCTTCCTTCACGCGAGACAACAGTAGCACGAACCCAAACATCGCTACCAAGGGCTTCGAACCGCCAACGCATCGTTCGACTCCTCATCGATCAGGACCTACCACCGCGAAGACCTTCCCTACCTCTACCTTCGGCCCAGAGGTGGCTGCACTCTGTCGACCCTATGGCCCCCAAATCGCGATCGAACGGCCCATGAACGCGCCCTCCCCACGCCTCCAATCGAGGACAACATCTCGAATCACCCGTAGGATGTGATGTACTCGATGGGATCTTCGATTCTCCAGTTTGGAGTTTCGCGAATTAGGACCTGGATTGATCGATAATTGGAGATGAAATTGGAAGAGTTTCGGCCATTGACTTCTATAAGTGGCGGCCGGTGAAATATAATTAGGGTTTAGACATAATATATATATATATATATATAATAAATTTTAATATTGTTTAATCTATAAGATTTCTCAATTTAACAGTCTACGCAAACGAACTCCGATTTACACGTTCCGACAGGCTATCCTAGGGTTTTTTTCCGCGTTCCGGACACAATGGAACAGGTTTCGTAAGCTAATTTGATCGTATGAGCGAGATACGAAATTAAACGATCAATTTAAAATTAAATCGGTTAAATCGATTTCGATGCGTTTCGAGCTACCACGGCCAAACGACAACTCCGATTGCCACGAAAATTGAAATCCGATAATAACTAACTATTACGGATCCAATGGAACTGGTTTCGTCGAATTCCGAGACTGTGCCCCGGAAGGCTATTTTAACTCGTCTATTTAAATCAGGCGATTTGTCAAAATTTACGAAAACGCGTAAAATTTCACTTTTAAAATGTTAATAACTTAACAGTAAATCATATAAAATGTATAACCACATTAAAAATCATTCTGGCTCATTCCAGACTAAAATCTGATTAAATTGCATTTTAATAATATTAAATTCATTTTTAAATTGATATAAAATCCAAATATAAATTTATTCACTTTAAAATTCATCTAAAATTCCAACAATATTATTTATACCCAATTGAGGTTAAAAATACATTTAAACACCATTTTTATAATCATTTATCCCAAATTCACCTTTTATCCTAATCCCGAATATTTAATTATTATTTTTCCATTAATCAAATTCAACCAGAATTGCTATAAATTAAAATTATAGCTCATTTTCATTGATTGAACCCAAATCCATTCATTTCAAAATCAATTAAGAATCCACATTAACATTTAAAACGAATTAAACGTTCAAATTCAATAGCTTAAAAATACGGGATGTTACATTCCTCCCCCCCTTATAAAAATTTCGTCCCCGAAATTTGCTAAGGTAGAAATATACTTCCCAACTCATTTACTTACCCAATTTGCTTAGTTAAGAGCTTATATTCACTTTCCAAAACCCTTTTAACCCAAACCCAAATCCATTTGCCTCCTTTACATTCAAAAGCTTTTGAATTTTAACTTTTCCAAAATAACTTTACTAGTTAATAAAAAATTTTCCAAAACCCCAAAAATTTTCTAACTCCCAAAATTTCTGAAAAATTTTGGCGGAGTCTCCTTTGCACGGAGGAGCTTCTGCGATATCGCAGGATACACAAATATATATACATCGGCTCACATGGCCGGAAACCAAAATATATCACAATATATATATCATTTTCCCAATTATATTTGCGTAGGCGTACCTTTTAGCAAATTTTAATTGCGAGCGGCTAATATAACGCATATACGCGCTCCAACTCTCTCAAACGCCTTCCGTGCCTGTATTGTACTCAACAAACTCATCAGTTTTCAAAGATATGAGCATTTTAATAACATTTCCAATATAAATGCAAGCCAAACATATCCGTTTCATAACCAAACCAAGCAAATTCATAATGTAACAATGTTAATCATACTTTATCAACAATTTAAAGGTTTCAATCACATTCGAATTACTTATTCAAGTCTACTTCATTTTATTTCACTTGAATGCCTTAAATTCAAGTTTCGCTACATACAATCTATATTAATTATAAACAATCCATTTCTATTTCAATATGATTAACATATGCCTCTCTTACATTTTTAAATTTAACTTACATTCCAAATTTGATTTACAATCAAACTTCATTTTAAACTTGAAACATTTGCATTTCTTTTATAATCCATTTTCATTCATATGCAAACATTACTTATTAAAATGCAACCCATTCTGATTGATTCAAAACTAATTCCATTCTCTCTTTAAATCAATTCACTTGCATTTATATACAAACTTTTGAATTAGATTCCAATCCATATCAATTATTCAAAGGTCCACTTCAATTGCTTTTTAAACAACTCAATTCTGAATACATGCAAATTTTCACGCCATTCAAGCAAAAATTATTGTCACTTAAGCTTATCACCATTCAAAATTAATTTCAACTTGGATGTGTATTAATTTTATTCAATTTTTGCATTGTTCACAATCCAAGTACTTTCTTTTCCGAATGCAATTGTTAAATTCAATATTTCCTTTACATTTTAATCTCATTAACCAATTCAAATTTACATTAATATCATTCATTCCTGAGTTATTTACAACTCCTATATTTTTAACTCATCACATTAATTAATTTAAAACTCATTTCACTTGCATTTCAGTTTATTTCCTAACAAATCTCATTCGGAATTACTTAAATAAGCCCATTCACAATCATTTGTTTTTCTTCCAAGTTACTTAAGTTCTTACACAAAATTTCCATCATCTTCTTATATCAATTTTATTTTATTTTCATTTGATTCTCATTCAAATCAAATTTCAATTCCTTTACAACTTTAATGCTCTTTGTTTATTTATCCAATCCATGTACAAATTTATTTTATTAACAAAGAGACCATTTAAATTATTTCTCTCATTTGAATTTTATTTACAATTCAAACCATCACTATTATAAGCTAATTACATTATTCATCCCCACTTCCAACACTTATTACCAAACTTAAATTTCATTCAACAACTGGATTTTTCCCTTACTTTCTAAATTTTGACCAAACTATCAAAATTCTATTTATTGCAATACAAATTCCATTTAATTTAGCTTACACAAGATTTATTTTCAAACAATCATTTTGGATTTAGTTGAGTAAACATTTACTTCATTCATCATCACCTCAACTAAATTAAATTTCCATTAAACTAAATTCTTATCCCATTTTAATTCAAGGTTAACTAAATTATATATGCATTTTCAATTTAATTCCTTTCCCAGAATTAATTCAAGTTCATCTAAATTTTATTTAGCCCACCTGAATTTAAACCATTTCCTTTACTACTTTAAATAAGAATTTAATTACATTCATTCTTATTCATAACACAACAGAAATTTTAATATTCAGCTTAATTCCATCTTAGTCGAAGTTAAACCAAATTCAATTTAATCTTAATTCTCCATATCCAAGTTCAACTTATTTACTAACTTTAGTTCACTTACCTCTTTTATAATTTATAATTGTTTCACCTTACTTTGCATTCCATTTAAAATTAAGTTCGAATTCACCATTCCATTTAACCATTTTTATTTGTGATTATAATTCCATTTTACTTGAGTTAAAATCAAATCTTCCATTCTCAAGTTCTCCAACTTATTTACTTGTAAGTTTATATTGCTCATTTCAAACCAATCCACATTTTTATAATCACAATGTCAAATTTTAACACTTAATAGCTTAAGAATATGAATTCATTTGTACAATCATAAACATTTACACTTCCCCTTTATATCAACTTCCATTTAATTCCAATTCATTTAGATTTAATTCAATTTCAAATTCTTAATTTTATTTAACTTATCATAAGTTAAATCCAGATATATTTCATTCACCTTCATTTATTCAAAGTAGATTTACATTCCATATATACTCAATTCTTCTTTAAATCAACTTTCCTTTATAAGTTATATAGTTGAATCATTTCAACTTTCACATTTTTATTTTAAAATAGAATTCCCAGAATTCAATTTACCCGGATTTATTTCAAAACCAATTTGAAATAAAAATCAACACATTTCTCTTTTGATATTCAAATCAAATACCAAATTCCAAAACAAACTGCTTTTACCAAACAATTTTCCTTTGAAAATTCCAAAATTACTTGTTTCTCAAACAAGTCCAAACAATGTCATAACCAACTATTTTGGTAGAAATCCATCACTTTAGAAACCCGAAAATGAATTCTAATGATGTGGCCAGCATCATCAGGATTATTTTCCAGCGACTGAAGTGAGTTCAATGCTTTCCACTTCCAAAATTCACCTCAAAACAATTTTTATTCAAAAATATTTCCCAAAATACTCCATTCTTACAAATGCTTTTGAAAACATTTCTAACATTTCCACAAAGTCAAACTCCCAAAACTTTGTTTAATTCCATTTGAAATCCCTTTCAAAATTTCCGGGGTCAAAATTCTAGTTTAAATCAAATTTTAATTTCACTTCATATGATTTAAAACATATTCAGTCAATCTCTATTTGGTTATAAACCATTTTAATATTTTAACTTCTTATTTTCTTATATATATCATTTCAAATTTTAGATCATGTTTTAATTTCTTATTCGATTACAGAAGAAACAACCAAACAAACATCCAATATATATAATAATTCAGAAAATTATTTCTTTTTATACCAAAATACAATTTTGGGTAAAATTATTTCATTTACCCACTTTAAAAACAATACTATGTCGGTTTATCTTGTTTAAGAGTTTAGAAACCCCTATCGATACGGTTGTACTTCCCGCACCGACCAGAATTCATAAACACTCAACCGATAAGTCAACACAGTACAAAAATAATTTTATATCCACTAACAAGTACGCTCTCATAGCTATTATTACACTCAACTCATTATAGAGTACTTCCGACTCTATTTAAAAATGAGTAATTTTTTTCCCACCAAAGCCTAGGTTGTCGCCAACCTAAGCTCTGATACCAAGTGTGACGACCCGCCTTTCTCGACCCTCGAAAAGCGACACAAAATACTCAACAGTATAATATGCCGACGATCGAATGCCGAAACAGACAGATTGTAGAAAAAGAAAAAGGTAGAAGAAGAAGAAACTAAACAACATCAGAACCTCACAGTCGCAGCGGATAAAATATAATATATAGAACAGATCTTTACACAAATGAAAACTATATCTGTTTATATACAATACATCATCATCAGAGTATATCAATACAACCAACCATAGCCAGTCAACAATCTCAGATAATCACAGCAGCGGAATAATACAAGTACGAGAAATACGTCTCGGACTCCAGCTCCTCTCCTGAGCTCCATAGCAACCTATCCTGAAATATACTCGGTCTGACCCGAGCATTATAATAAAATAACACCCGAGTCAGTCTGGAATACCAGCGCATCATAAATACACCCAATTGATTATTAAAGTTTCAAAAATCCTTTGAAACAAAAGCATCTCGTAAGACCACGCCACAAATAAACATGTCGGGTTTTTACCTTACGATAGCTAAACACTTTTTTAAAAAAATCCTCTGATATTATAATAGTGTCTATTTACAAATACTTATTAAAATAGCTGAAATTGTTACATCTATTAAATTCCGGCATACTAGCCACAACGTGGGTAATACAAACAAAACTCGTACAAGGCACGTAGGGAGAATGGATTTCCAACGAACGACTAGGCACTGGGGTACCACCTATCACAGTACGTGGCCTAGATCACAGTACCGAGGAGTACGCCCGCTCCCCTGCAACACAAAGCCGGAATCATCCCTTACTGGATAATTCCAAGTAAAATCACCCCACGGTTGTGATCAGCAACCGCACCACTAAGCCGAAATAAAGGGACATCTAGACAGGGATGACCTTACTCTCAAGTGGGGGCTACCCACGAAGCCTTGCTGCATAACCCCTGATTTTCAGTCATTCCCGGTTGATGAGGCTTGAGGCTAAACGATACCTTTACAGAACATTTCACTTTGAATGCCCATCGTCCACCTGACGATGTCACGAAAGCATTCGTCCATACAAGTCCGTCCCGGGTCCGAACGGAACCGAAGGCACTACCCCTACTACATCCATTTTGGAAATATCCTCAGGATTAGTAGCGACTAGCCCTTGCACTTCACTGCTCCATCTTCGACTCTGAAATCGTTTTCGCAAAACGTACAAACCGGATCGAAGTGGTTTTCGAGTCTCCAGACCTAGAATCCCGGTATACGGAAACTCGATCCCGGTCTCTTCGAAACGATCAGCGCATTTGGCCAATATTGATAGTCGGTGATTTAACTATCAATTAATGTTCACAAACATCCATACACATCCATCACACAATAAATAATCTCCATATTATTTATTTTCTTCTAATATCTTTCAAAGATATATTTTCATATTTTCAAAACTCATTTGAAAACAATTTTCCAAAACTCTTCCTTTACAAGGTAAATCCTTTACCCTTTTATTCCCATCGGGAATAACCAAGTATAAAACAATTTGCATTTAAAACAGTTAAAAATACTTTATACTGAAATATACTTTAAAATATGAAAATTACTTCTATTTATTTACTCAAAATATAAATTTAAAATATGTGAAGAAAACTAGTTATTAACACATAAACTTTGATTTTAAAGATAAGGGTTTTAGTTTAACTAAATTCAAAATAGCGTTATAAGAAGAAAAATGCTAATTTTAACAACTTAAGCTAAACCAACTTTTAAATAAATTCATTTGTAAAATAATTGCTAATATACTCCCAAATTATTTACGGTATTAAAAGTTATTAATTTATTTCTTTAAAAATAACGATTTCTTAAAAATACTTTTTAAACGATTTAAAACTTAACCTTAGTTAAATAAAAATCTTTTTATAAACATTTACTTGGTTTTCCTAGGGAAACACTTTCCCGTTTCTACACATTCCAAAGTACTCTTTCATATAAATCCACTGATTTATTTCAAGTCAACTTATGATTTCAACATAAATTTCCAATTCCATATTTAACTATAACTTCCTCCGAAGTTCATACCCAATTTCCCATATCCGGAAATTCATTTTTAAATCATAGTTTAAAACATTTAAATTAAACATTTTTAGTGAATTTCCAATGGAAGCCAAATTTCCAATTCACTTAATTAAATTCCAATGAAATACGGCATTTCAAAACATTCTATTTTTCATTTGAACTTGTTAATTTATAGTTGGAAACTCCATTTAACATATTTTTAATTTTCGGATAACATTATCCATTATTAAAATAAACATCGTTATTTTAAACAATTTATAACTTCATAAATTTAATTTCCAGAAAACTATACTTCCCATTTACCCATTTTATAAACTTCCCATTATATTCAAAATCCCAATTTGACCCAATTTACAATTTTCTTTTCAAATCCGATTTCAATTTTATTCTTTGAAATTCTAAATTTAACAATTCATTTTATTTCGTAAAAACACAATTTATCCATTTATAATTAAATTCTGTGATTAAAATTTTATACAACAATTTCACAGTACAATTAAACTTCCAGATTTATCAATCACAACATATAAACAGGTATGACTATCAACTATAAATAATTGCTACATTTTGAGGAATCCAGTTGGATCCCTCCAACCTGTTTCTTCCTGCATCACAAATGTTAGCACATCACAATATAAATATCAATCCAGACAGATAAACACAAATATAGGCAATCAACCACACAGATATTTAAATATCAATTATTTATAATGTCTAGCATCCAGATGTGAGTGAGAAAAACTCACTTTGAGTTTCGGCGAGCGTTCGAAATTTAAATTAAACCGGACGATGTCCGATTTAACTCAAATTTCTACTTGCCCGTAATGACTCCGGATCTACTCCATTTCGTAGAGTTCGTCTTTGCGATTCCATCGCTTCCAGTTTCGTTCGAATCTGAGTACGAACGCAATAGTTATGAGTTTTTAAAGTTTAAATAACGATTTAAAACAAATTTCTTTTTTTCTTTTATTTAAAATAATACCAAATCTCAGCCGCACATCACACAAATGAAACTAGGCCGTATCTCTTCTTCCTTCACGCGAGACAACAGTAGCACGAACCCAAACATCGCTACCAAGGGCTTCGAACCGCCAACGCATCGTTCGACTCCTCATCGATCAGGACCTACCACCGCGAAGACCTTCCCTACCTCTACCTTCGGCCCAGAGGTGGCTGCACTCTGTCGACCCTATGGCCCCCAAATCGCGATCGAACGGCCCATGAACGCGCCCTCCCCACGCCTCCAATCGACGACAACAGCTCGAATCACCCGTAGGATGTGATGTACTCGATGGGATCTTCGATTCTCCAGTTTGGAGTTTCGCGAATTAGGACCTGGATTGATCGATAATTGGAGATGAAATTGGAAGAGTTTCGGCCATTGACTTCTATAAGTGGCGGCCGGTGAAATATAATTAGGGTTTAGACATAAAATATATATATATATAATAAATTTTAATATTGTTTAATCTATAAGATTTCTCAATTTAACAGTCTACGCAAACGAACTCCGATTTACACGTTCCGACAGGCTATCCTAGGGTTTTTTTCCGCGTTCCGGACACAATGGAACAGGTTTCGTAAGCTAATTTGATCGTATGAGCGAGATACGAAATTAAACGATCAATTTAAAATTAAATCGGTTAAATCGATTTCGATGCGTTTCGAGCTACCACGGTCAAACGACAACTCCGATTGCCACGAAAATTGAAATCCGATAATAACTAACTATTACGGATCCAATGGAACTGGTTTCGTCGAATTCCGAGACTGTGCCCCGGAAGGCTATTTTAACTCGTCTATTTAAATCAGGCGATTTGTCAAAATTTACGAAAACGCGTAAAATTTCACTTTTAAAATGTTAATAACTTAACAGTAAATCATATAAAATGTATAAACACATTAAAAATCATTCTGGCTCATTCCAGACTAAAATCTGATTAAATTGCATTTTAATAATATTAAATTCATTTTTAAATTGATATAAAATCCAAATATAAATTTATTCACTTTAAAATTCATCTAAAATTCCAACAATATTATTTATACCCAATTGAGGTTAAAAATACATTTAAACACCATTTTTATAATCATTTATCCCAAATTCACCTTTTATCCTAATCCCGAATATTTAATTATTATTTTTCCATTAATCAAATTCAACCAGAATTGCTATAAATTAAAATTATAGCTCATTTTCATTGATTGAACCCAAATCCATTCATTTCAAAATCAATTAAGAATCCACATTAACATTTAAAACGAATTAAACGTTCAAATTCAATAGCTTAAAAATACGGGATGTTACAGCAGTGATAGCTGGATTAGAACTTGCCATAGAAATCGGAGCCAATTCTTTGTGCCTTCATAGCGATTCTCAACTTATTGTTAATCAAATACTAGGAGAATTCCAAGCTCGAGAAGAACGACTCATAGCATATTTAAAGAAGACCAAGTTACTTCTCAGCCGATTGGACCACTACTTAGTCAAACACATCCCTCGGGAAGAGAACCAAGAGGCCGACGAATTGGCAAAGCAAGCAAGTATGAGAGACATCGCCATCTTTGGAGCAGTAACCATCTCAAAGCAACTGACCCCAAGTTTTGAGCAAGTAAATCTGATAGCTGCAACCGAAGAAGCAACTTGGATGACTCCCATCCGAGACTACCTGCAAAGTGGCACACTACCCAACGGGCGTAACGAAGTCAAGAAAATATTGAGGAAAGCTTCCCGCTACACAATTCAAGAAGACATCCTCTATCGGCGCGGATTCTCTAACCCGTTATTAAGGTGTGTCGCTGGGAGGGAAGCCAAGGAAATCTTATCCAACATCCATCAGGGAAGCTGCGGAGATCACACCGGAGGGCAAACATTAGCAAAAAAGATACTCCGATATGGATATTTCTGGCCCACCTTAAGCAAGGACGCCTTAGATTTCGTCAAAAAGTGCGACAGATGCCAGAAGTTTGCTAAGATTCTGCGGTTACCAACAACTGAGATTACTCAAATGACCAGCCCTTGGCCCTTCGCAATATGGGGAATTGACTTAATCGGCGAGCTACCGATGGGCCGAGGCGGGGCCAAATATGCTATTGTGGCAGTCGACTATTTCACTAAATGGGTGGAAGCAGAACCTCTGAATAGAGTATCCTCAGCAAAAGTTATTAACTTCTTGATCAAAAATGTTCTATGCAGGTACGGAGTCCCATTCAAAATCATATCAGACAATGGACTCTAGTTTGACAGCGAGGAATTCGCCAACTGGTGCCGAAAGCACGGAATTCACAAAAGCTTCTCATCCGTAGCGTATCCCCAGGCAAACGGACAAGTCAAAGCCGTCAACAAAATTCTGAAAACTCTAATAAAAAAGAAGCTCGAAAAGTCAAAGGGCGCTTGGGTGGATGAACTCCCTACGGCACTGTGGGCCTATCGCACATCCTTCAAAACATCAACGGTGCATACTCCTTTCTCTTTGGCATACGGATCGGAGGCTATGCTCCCAGTTGAAACCATTGTGCCTTCCCACCGTAGGATCCACTATAACCCAGAAGAGAACGAAGAGCTCCTTCACATGTCTTTGGATCTATTTGAGGAGAGAAGAAATGATCCAGTCCTTAAAGCAGCAGCCCACAAGCAAAAAGTGGCAGCACAATACAACTCCAAAGTCAAGCATCGTACGTTACAAGAAGGGGATCTTGTCCTCAAGCGAATCTTCCCTCACCCCGGAGCACTAGACCCAATCTGGGATGGACCGTATATAATTCATAAAGATCTCCACAATGGAGCTTATATTTTGTCAACAGTGGACGGAGAGGTGTTCCAGAGGGCATGGAACATCCAACACCTCCGTCGATACTTTTCTTAACTTGTGCTGCCCATATGAAGTGAATTAACAAAGAGAATCAGTGGACGTAGGCCTTTTTGTGCCGAACCACTTTAAAAAACCTTGTCTCTCTTTTAACTTGTTCCTTTATATCTTGGTTGCTTGTTAACGTTATCCTTTTCTGTTGAACAAAATCCTACGCGTATAGCAATTCCACTCAGAGCACTCCACGGCACAACTTCACCTGGACAAGACCTAACAGGTACTATGCGAATCTATGCCCTCGCCAATGAGACCCTTTTGCTCCGGCATCCCTCTGCTGTGGGTTAACTCATTGCTCGCAACGGCCCTTAAAGCCAACTGTAATGAGCCGATTATAAGCCACCGAGAAGGCCGACTATAGCCGAGGCAGCTCATTACGGCGTTCGGCTCGCCGGCAACTGTGAACCGACTATAAGCCCCAACATAAGATGTGGCCAGCCAGGGGCAGTTCACAGTTGTCGATCGGCATCCACGCTAGCCGGCCACAGTAAATCGAATAATACCCACGATTACGGGCCATAATGGCCCGGGTAGTTACTGTGTGCGATCTCGGCTCCGATGTGTCTTAAGTGCGGCTGTGGTAAAAAAGAATTAACTCCCCGCGGAGGCGTAAGATGGGTGACAAATGTCTCCAAGACCCACAGCTAGGGAAAGTGACTACAAAGCCCGTTTGCCACGAACTTAAGCACATCGAAGGCCTTCCGTGATTGGAAGTTTTACTATTTCACATATTTCAATTTTACTTAAGAAACTTTTCTCCTATCATCTGTAACAATCCCTGAAGTACAGGACACAGAACAAGAGACGCTCGCTAATAGAAGCAGATACTCACAGCAAGATACTGGACCGCGTCCCTTACTCGGTCACACAGGATAGTCAAAGCTGCCATCTACAAGCAAAATATAAAGGGCGGTATTTCCTTCTTTCATATATGACTATAATTTATTCACACCTCACGCTAACATTGCAAGTCATGAAATTATGACATCAAACACAATTTAATTACAAGAATATGCATAGCTATATTTCTCATACGACATGTCAAAATAGCAAAAACAGTCAAAAGACGACAAAATCAGCTTAAGTTAAAGAATTACACATCAAGAATAGAGCTATTTATTACAAGTAGCAAAAATTACAACCTAAGAGTTACTCTACTGTTTTAAGACTAACATATACAACCATGTCAAGTCCACAAAAAGAATTTTCCAAGTCCAATCAAGGAGCCGGCTGCGTCGGAGTATTGACCTTATCCTGTTGCCCACCTGTTCGGTCAGAGAATGGAATCATTAGTGATGAGCAAACAGTTAACAAAAGAAGAAACTAAAGAAGAAAAGGTTACCAGCAACTTCCCCTTGATCATCTTGGTTGTCATCCCCTACTTCCACGCCTGCCTCCTCAGCTGCAAACAACCGCATCCCCTCCTTCACCGCTATCTTCTCCTCCTTGGTGAACTGAGCGGTTACCGCATCCATCCTAAAGGCCGCTCCACCCTCCTTATCCGCCTCAGCCTTGGCCTCCTCTAAAGCCCTGAGGTAAATCCTAGCCATAACCCGGGGGTAGTCGTCCATCCAAGATAAGCTGCCCTGCTTCCAAATGCGAAAGTACATATCCTGCAGCATATCATCCATCATCCCCTCATTTTCCTCAAACTCCCTCATACGAGCCTCAGAAACCGATAGCCTTGCAATGGCAGCATCCCTCTCCAGTCGGTATCGCGAGCAGTCAGCCTGAAGGGACCTCCTCATCGCCTCCATCTCCTCCTTTAGCCTGACCTGAGCAAGCTCTGCAGCTTCAAGCTTCCCCGACAGCTCCTCTACCTGCTCAAGATCCGCCCTCCGAACCTCGTCCACTGTCGAGATGGCCATATTTATCTGCTCCTTGCAGGCAGCCTCCATCTTCCGCAATTCCGCCTTACTAGCCTCCTCCATAGTCTTCCTCAACCGCCCGAAGGCAGCCTCATGTTGAGAAATCTGAATGGCCTGATCAGCAAGTTGTTTGGCCTGGTCCGAAACCATCAATCGTAGTCGGATGTTGGCACTCCCAATCTCCTCTCCAGCCTTAACCAGCCGGGCATGATGCCCCATCAGCTTCCTAGTCTCCTTCGCCACCCGATCAATATTAGCCTTGGCCTCGTTTCCCATGGTAACTATCCGAGTAGTAAGTAAATCGAGATCTAAGGACTTGGCCTCATCAAGCACCCGTACCATGGGATTGCGGGGAAGAAGGTGCTCACCGGTAACCTCGTCAAAGGTAATATCATGGGAACTTGGATCCAGATCAGGATGACTCGCAAATGGATTACGAGCCAAGCCAGGACGATCAATCTAAGTAACAGTAGTATTTTCAGACGGGTGCGGAGAGAGTGCGAACTCAGTATCCTCCTCCGTGATATCATGAAGAGGCTGAACTGGGGGCTGAGGACCATGTGAAGGTTCGGATAAGGGATGACTCCTCTTTCTCTTTTGAATACCCTCTTCAATAACCCCGAGAAGAGGACGGTAGCCGACTACATCCCCGGAACGGTGGGTCGAAGGCTTCGGCTTGGCGGAAGCTTTGGAGAGCTTGTATTGTTCAAGCCGGTGCCGAAGATCTGAGGCCTTGGCCGTTTTACCTGCTCCTGATATGAAGAACAAGTGTCACAAGCTTACATTGATCCATAGTTCGAGAAACGCGGTAAATTAAAAGTTAAAAGAAGAAAGGAAACACATTAGTTATACAAACCCTGGGGAGGAGTAGGATACTACAATGAGTCCTGGATTTCATTCCAGGACGGGAGCGGATCATAAAGTATTCCTAAGTCCCTATCATAAATGGAGCCTGCTGGAGTCAAAAGTTCACCTTGAGTCGTCGGAGCCACCTTGGCTGGAATAGTCTGAGAAGACTCGCTTGCACCGGTCCCGGCCTTGTCAGCTTTCCCGGATTTCTCTACCAAAGCCGTTTCTCCGTCCAGCCCCTCGAAAGCTTGGTGGAATGCATCATCCGTCCACTCCTGAATCTCGCCTGCTTGCCCAGGAAGCAAGGCCCCGATGCCATCGCCACCATCACCACCTTCCCGGTCATCTCCACCCTCACCTCTCTCCTCCTCCACATCTTCCTTCCCCGGAGTAAGTGGACAAGTGCTGGAGGAAGGACCATCCGACTTCTTAAGCTTCTTACCTCCGACCATTGGAGATTTTGAGAAAGGTTTCCTCTTGTCACTCTCTACTGTGACACCTCCCTTAGCTTGAGGAGCCGCCCTCTCCTCCGCCGTTTCCCTCTGCTTGACTACTGACTACTGTGGAAGGATCAAATTATACTCCAGAAGATTCGCATTTCTGATCAGGTAAGCAACCGATCTATCTCTCCCAGGGATAGCTTCTATCTCAGCCACCATCTGAACCAGGCGATCAGTCTCCACAACCGCAAAGCCACCTGTCGCTAGCAAGAAAAAAAAGCACGTAAGATAAAGCACTGCAGTTGTAACGGAAATTATAAATAAAGCTTCACACTTACAGCCGGAGGTGAAGCGACGAATGGAAACAGAGTCACTCCTGATGAAAACCCATTCTTTCTTGAACATACTGAACTTCGAGTATAAGTCCAGGACGGGCTTAAAGGATACGGCAGATTCCAAGCTGATATAGGGAGACCCCTTCTTGTAGCCTCTCAAGTTGTACAAATACCGGATCTCCCGGTTGGAAGGAGGACGCCCATATCTCCTCTGGAAGATGACGAAGAGACTCACCAGAATGGCATAAGAGTTGGGTTGAAGCTGGAATGGGGCCACCTTTAGATATGTAAGAAAGCTGACTACCCAAGCATTAAGAGGCGGGATGGCACCACACATGCAGTGGTATCTGCTGTAGGAAAAGTACCCTTCAGGAGGGTCATATGGCATAACTTCTCTCCCTGGCAACAGCATGCGCGCTCTATCGATTTCGAAAGAACGGGAGATGACATCAAGCTGCTCCTCCTTAAGGGAGCTGGGAAAGCAATCGGGCGGGGAGTTCAGAAGCTCCTGAGGGCCGTACCCATCCACCAGTGATCTCGGGGCAGTTCCGCGACATTCCGGTCCTGGCTGAGCAGGGGGCACCGCGGAAGATTCTCCTTCGCCCAGGGACTTCCTTTTATCCGATCGAGTTTCTGCTTTGCGAGACATTATCTGCAACATCGAAAAAACATGTTGTTAAAACAGAGGATATAAACAAGCAAGTACACGTAGCCCGGAATTTCGCTCGCGATATGAAAAGTGAAAAAATCAAGTGTATAAAGTTCATTCGGCACCCAGACTACAAGCCCATTCGGCATTCTCATTCTCGAAAGCCCATTCGGCATTCTCATCTCGAAAAATTCATCCGGCGTTTCTCAGTAAAGGCTCATTCGGCATTCACAACTAAAGTTCATTCGGTACGTAGGACACACAAGTTTCATTCGGCGAAGGGAAGTTAAGTACCTGATTCGGCAGGCTAAAGCGGTTCGGCAGTAGGATAAAATCTGATTCGGCTATGTGACTGATTTGGCTTGGCTGTCTCGTTCGGTAGAAGGTAACGAAAGCCCTAGGCCCTTATTTATAGGCGAGCATAGACGACCGGACCGGCTGATTCGGCAAAAGCATCCAAGCTAATGTCGTTGGTTTTAAAACAAAGCACGGCATATGCCGGCATATGCCCCACTTTGGGGGGCAAATGTTGGGCGTGTTCTCACCCAGAAGATCTCAAGACTAAGAAGCTTGATTCGTTCAGGCTTGCCTAAGCTCCATTCGGTTTCCTACCACTACCGGACCAGCCTACTCCTACCACTACCGGACCAACCTACTCCTACCACTGCCAGACCAACCTACTCCTACCACTGCCGGACCAACCTACTCCTACCACTGCCGGACCAGCCTACTCCTACCACTACCGGACCAACCTACTCCTACCACTACCGGACCAGCCTACTCCTACCACTACCGGACCAACCTACTCCTACCACTGCCACCGAACCAAGCTCCTACCGGACCACCTACTACCGGACCAAGACATTCCGAACCAACACTACCAGGCCAGATCGCGTCAGCCCAGGCCCATCAACAGTTGTATACATCCAAGACCCCTACCCACAGCCTCACTCTATAAATAGAGGGGCAGGGGTACAACAATGGGGACAAGTTTGAGAGCTCAAGCACGGAGAGAACTTTCAAACAACTTCCTTTTACTTGTATCAAAGCTTTGTACTTGTAATCTAAACAAGAGAAGAGAAGAGAAATAACATATAAAGTGGACGTAGGCACATTCTGGCTGAACCACTATAAATCTGCGTGTCTTTTTACAGTTTAGCCCCTGCTTTTCATATATTTGCATAAATCACCCAAATCACTAAGAACAACATAAGATCTACTAAATCATACGACTTTGAGGTGTTTGTACATTTTTTGTGCAAACACTCTAACTACGTCCACTCTATGAACATAACTCCTAAGTTGGCATGTCTACTACTCAATGCATCAACAATTGCATTACCTTTCCTCGATATAAGTGCAATATCAAAGTTGTAGGAGGCTAGGAACTCTAACCATCACTATTGGTAAAGGTTAAGACCTTTCTACGAAAAGAGGTACTTTAATGATTTATGGTTGATGCAACGGCTTTACCTCGCTGCATCAATACTGTGCCCAATCCGATACCACAAACGTCAATGTATACCGTCATCTCTTCATTTCCGCACTAAACAGGTCAATACTGATGCACTAGTCAACTTTTCCTTCAGACTCACAAATGCATGTTCATACCTCGCATCCCACTTAAAATTCTGATTCTTTTTCGTTAACTGAGTCAACGGTGCACTACTTTAGAGAAGTCCTGGATGAATCGTCTATAATATCTAGCTAACCCTAAGAAACTTCTCACATCTGTAGCATTTTGGGTCTAGTCCAATCTTGAACTACTGTGACTTTTGTAGGATCCACGGCAATGCCCTGATCAAAAACAATATGACCCAAGAATCGCACTTCTCTCCTCCCAAAGTGTAACTTTGAAAACTTTGCTTTCAGTCGGTGCTCTCTCAACAGTCAATCACGATCCTCAAATGCATCTTGTGTTCTTCCTCTATCCGTGAGTAGACAAGAATATCATCAATGAACACATGCATAAATTTATTTAGCTGACCACTAAAGACACGGTTCATTAGATCAACAAAGTATGCCAACACATTCATTTGCCCTAACGGCATAACCAACCGTTCATAGAAACCAAACGGTGTACGAAACGCTGTAATCGACACACTCTCCTTTGCAACTCTCAGTTGGTGAAATTCCATCGTAAGATCCAATTGAGAGAACACTCTAGCACCACGAAGCTAATCGAACAAGTCATCAATACGTGGAAGTGGATACTTTTCTTTCTCAACACTTTATTCAGCCCACGGTAATCAATAGAAAATCTAAGGGAACTATCTGCCATCATGGTGAATTCTACTGACGCTCCCCACTCAGAAATACTCCTACGAATGAACCCTCGTTGCAATAGGTTATTCACTTGCATCTTGAGCTCCCGCTGCTTTCTATATGCCATCCTCCTCAAAGGCATCACTGTCGGTCTGGCATCTTTAAATAAATAAATACAGAACTCAATCTCTGTGCGTGGCAGAAGTCTGATCATCTCCTCAAATATGTTCGGACACTCCCTAGCAATAAGTACTAATGGTAACTCATTAGGTGAGATATCGAGAGAATATAGAAAACTAACCATCATGTCATCAATATCTGGTACGCAGCCCAATACTACCTTCCGACCATCTTCTATCCATGTAGTAACCAATGATCTCTCACAATCCACCATCACACTATATCTATGAAGCCAGTCCATACCCAGAATAATACCAAACCCAATGAAACCCAAAAAAGCAATCACAATCAAAAGAACATCCATGACTCGATAATACCAAACCACGACAAACCATACATATGGTAGTGGACCACTAATAGGGTTCATCATAATCAAAGGTCGATCAAGAGTTTCGTCTCTCAATCCTAATCTATCTACCAAATCACTAGATATAAAGGAATGTGAAGCCCTGGTATCAAAAAACACATATGGGAATATCATAAAGGGAAAGCATACCTTGAATAACGATGCCTTTCCCCTTCTCTTTCATTGATGGAGCATTCAACAAAGTCAGAATGACATCAATAACATATGCTTTCATCATCTGCTTTGCTTCTATGGCACTGGACATTCCTTCTAAATATGCCCAAGCTTGTTGTAATTGTAGCATTACTTTCCCTCAGCCTTGTAGTCTCTACTATCATGGCCCTCGTCACTGCGGTTGTAACAAATTAGCGAGGTCTTACTCTTCTTCTGGCCACCTTTGTTCTGAAACTAGTTCCTATAATTATTCCACTTCTTCTTGCCTCCCCCGCCCAATTGCAGCTTTGGCTCGTCTTTTGGAATAATAGTCCTCGACTTTGAATGAAGGCTCTCATGCCTCAAGGCTTTTTCGACTAACATCTCAGAAGTCTCGTCAATGTGGTCTACGAGATTTCCTCCCAAGTAATCATCCAAGCAAATAATGAACTTCTCGTTCTTCCTTGATGGAGTGTCGATTAAGGACATCCCATATTTTGATAAGGCATCAGAATTAGCAACATACTCGAAGATGGTCATATCCCCATGCTTCAGATCTGCAAACTTACGAAATAAGACCAACTTCTGAGCTATTGGTATAAACTTCTCTTTGAATCTGGCTTTGAACTGGTCCTTGGGAGTAGCAACCTTCACAGCGTTCCACCAGTTCATGGCTCGCCCCTGAAGCTGGCGAGAAGCCGACTGCCTTTTCATAGTATCATCTAGCTTTAAGTCATCGAAGATCCTTTTGTAGGTATCAATCCAATCCTGCACTTCCATCGTCGACTCCGTTCCTTAGAATGGTTTACTACCAAGACTAGCAAAGTCTTTGTTCAGCTTAGCGAAATCGACTCTGGGCACCTATATCGGAGCACCACCATTGATAACAACTTTTAGAGCGGCTACTTAAGGATTCTACGGCATCTTCTGCATCATGGTATTGAACATGGTCTACAGGTCGAGATTAGCAACTCCCGAGCTAGCTCCTTCATCAACTCCCAAGGTGGAGTTCCTTATAGCATTTCTTATTTAACGGCTCATCCTTCAATCTGTAATAAGGATGATCGATCTCTCTAAAAGGAATTTTGCTTAAGTAGTACATATGTGTGAAGTGCAACTTATATACTACATATACTACTATATAATTTTAAAATCCAAAATATATAACAAGTACGTGCTCCTGTATATATGCATACCCTCGATCCAGTCTAGGGTGAGAACTCATACCCTATCTCTACTTGACACCGTTATCCTTTAGGTTAAACTACGCAATCTAACTTCCATTAACAAATGTGAGTACTGCCCTACACCATCAACACCTAATGATATGATAACCTGCATTGTAGCGGTGCACAGTCGATGTAGGACGATTGTCAAGGTTATAAGGCAAAGTAAATAAAACAGAGAACTTGTCGTATATCTCACAGCATATCGAATGAAATATAATAATAAACATCTTAGATATAAAACAGGCGAGACCGTAATAACTGAATGAATCACAGGAACCATAGTACATAGATCCATACAATATACACCATAAGTGATAGACTTATACATCAAATAATAACTCATAAATAAACCGTCCCTACATAATAAAGGCACTAGCAATCTCTATAGTGTTGTGCAGCGGAATAGAAAATCATAATAAGTAAGTGAAGTAATACAAGAGTATGAACTGCTGCCTATTATTTTTCCAGCTCCATGTACTCATCAGACCTTATATCCCTAACCTACTCATTTAAGAGTACCTAGAGTAATAGGAAGCAAAGTATAAAACTTTGAGTCAGACAACATTTTGGTGTGAGCGGTAGAAAATCTATAAATACTAATGAACCACTATAATAGGACAAATGGTATGAAAAATCATAATTGACATGTCCCTACAACCACAGTGTTAGCACATACACAAGATACACACTACTCTACATCATAGTCATCATGGGTATACTATACATCAAAGTACTAAGGGGTGTCCAAGTATCTACATCAATATCATCGTTATCATGTGACATCGCTAAGCTGATAAGCAAACATATCATTCATCATCCATCTTACATTCACTCACTAAGGGCATTGGATATAAGATCACTCTACATTATCCATCATGCATCATGGTCAAAGACCTAACTATCCATCATAATAGCCCATGTCCTAGTTCCTTAGTACTCGTATCCTAGGCACTCAGTAGGCCAGTGTGACGACATTCCTACTCCGTTTGCACCCAACACACCTGTATAGTGCGCTATGGAGGTGCTCAATCGATGCAGGACGATCATCAAGGGTTGTACACTAAATAAAACAACATAGAACCTGTCATATATCACACTGCGTATCGAATAAAATATAATAATAAACATCTCAAATATAAAACAAGCAAGATAGTAGTAAATAACTGAATGAATCACAGAATCAGAGTAATAGACTCATACAGCATGCAACATCAAAATAGAGTTATACATCAAATAATAACACATAAATAACCGTCTTTAAATAATGAAGGCACTAGCAAGCTCCATAGTGTTGTGCAATAAAATAGCAAATGAGTGAATATAATAATACGAAAGAATAGCCTCCTGCTCACCACCGGTCCAGCTACACATTCTCACCAGACCTGATATCCTTAATCTACACATTCAAGAGTACCTAAAGTAATAAGAAGCAAAGCATAAAACCCTGGTTCAGACAATAGTCTGGTGTGAGCGGTAATAAATCTCTAAATATTAATATGCCACTATAATAGGACAAATGTTATGGGGGATCACACCTGGCCTGTCCCTACATCCACATAGTTAGCATATATACCAAATATATGCTACTCCACATCATAGTCATCATGGGTGTATTATACATCAAAGTACTAAGTGTTATCTAGATATCTATGTCAGTAAAACATCAGGTGACATCACTAGGGTGATAAACAATCAAACAAACATAACATCCATCATCCATTCTCACATCCACTCACTCAGTGCGTTGAATATGTGATAACTCAAATGACCTGTCATGGTCAAGGATTACTCAACGTCCCACATTCTCAGTACTCGAATCCTTGCTACTCGGTAGGCTAGGAAAACTAGATCGCTGGTAATGGCTGATCTAGGGTAACGATCATCTGCCATAGATATCAGATCACCGTCATGGAGATCAGAGCTCATCATGGCTCAAATATGTACCATATATACCCCGAATTTACGAGTACTCTCTGAACCTTCGAGTATCATCGATCCCTTTGCACACGTCATCAATAGCAGAGTTCATTCTAGATTGTCTCTACGACTCCCGTCATAAAGTCACTACGGTCGGGAACTACTTTAGACAACCATCATTAGTTATAGAGTCTTGTCATACATCATGTAATCCTCCTACGACAGCTCCCTCAATATGACTTATAGTCTACTACTCTGCGTCTTGAAGTACCACTATCCATCATCAAAGCTATCCATTACCATCATTTGACCACCATCGTGGAACCATGCATCATCATCGTGGGAATCACCATGGAACATAAGTTTCGATACCGATGCCCATACTTAGCCATATTTGGCTAAGTACTTGGTTCATCTCGAGTTTAACCAATCTCATGCCCAAACTTGAGTCAAACCCCATGTCCAGAAGTATACGTATGGAACCCTGAAGCAAGCACTTGAAGAATCAACGTCCAGCTCCTCTATGCAAGCCACCACCGCTCCATGATCACCCCAATCCCACACTTTACACATAGGTTTCTTTTCACCCTTAGGCCATCCTCTAGGGATCGCAAGTCGTGTAGGTTGATATCCGTGGATTGGTACCAATCCACGGGGGCTGATCCCATACTGAGCCAAAACTGTAAATTTCGGCTCCACCTCCTTTACCCAAGGCAATGCTTCCGCTGATCCCTGCCTTAGAATTTCCTTTATTTCTTCACGTGATCCATGCATGCGGTCCATACACACACTTAAGGAATCCATCCACTTGCCATCTCTAAACCCAACATTGTCCCCAAAGCATGGGGCGTACCATCCTTGTCTTTCACAAGCCAAAGAAAGTGTCCACCGATCACTAAGATTCAAAATCACCACTGATCCCTGCTTCAAACGACTACATCTCGAACATATGAACTCCAAACGGCTTGAAACTTGGAATATAGCATCACGGGCCTTCCTTTTCACTAGATATCGATCACATCAAGTTTGTGGCATAACTCATGGATCAGTACCGACCCCTGAATTGTTCCTAAAGCTAAGTCGTCATTCGTTCGGTGTTTTCAACCATTCAAACATCAGAAAAATCAAGCAATCATCACAAATAATCTATATTGCAAGCATACAAACAAACACATCAATATATGTCCTAAATCTAAGGGTAGTATCCCTAACAACACTAATTTTCAAAACTTATTCAAATTACTTGAAATTCATATATATTGTTTAAAATGGTTTAAAACGTGGTTTAGAGTTTGAAAATAATTTAAAGACATCATTAAACATCTAATACAGGCTAATTGGTGAGTAAAGGCTTAAAACCACTCACCTAAATCCTAAGCAATTCAAAGTAACTTCAAATGGCATGTAACTCAAGGATGAACAGCAGCACCAAGGTGATCTCCGGTAGAAAATCTTCAATCTAAGATGCTAATCTCGCAATCTCCTTTTAATTACTTGTTTAGGCTAATTAAAGTAAGGGTTTGGGGGTAACTTTTAAGCTATGAAGATTGTTAATGGGGGATTCTTTCTATTTTTTGGAAGAGTGAAATGATAGGAGAGAGTCCCATCAGCCCTAATCCCATGCTAATCCCAAAATAAGCTTTAGGCCTACCCATTAACTTACCAATTACCCATTAAGCTGTTTAAAATGAAGTGGAACTTCAAACGGCCATATCTCCCTAATGATAAGTCCGATTTCGTATTATGACTACTCTATGAAAATGGGAAACTATCATCCCGATCTAATGAAAGTGGTTTCAGACTCAAATTCAGCTTCTACCAAAAGTTATAAGCAATACAAGATTTTCAAGGTCAAAATAGTCATATAGAAATCCAAAAAAATAAAAAATGTGGGAAATATCCCTGAGAGTCATTTCCCAAACTTTTGGAATCATATGACCTCATATGAATATAATATTAATATTCTATGATCCTCTAATACGTAGAATACGGGTCATTACATTTTCCTCCCTTTAGAAATTTTGCTCATAAAGTTCCAAACAAAATTTGATAGGGTTATCCTACATGCCCACCAACCATACACAAGCATTGGTAACCATTGTTAATACCTCAGTTATTGATTTTGATGATAACAACTTTGGTAACCTTAGTACATTCATATAAATATGGATACTAATGATTTGGAAAAGTTATATAGAATATAGTGCAGGATATTATACAAGTTTTCGATCAGACTATACAGTATAAAGACTCAAGAACTGGATATGAAGACTCATGTGTATAAAGATCAAGATATGAAGATCTTAAGACTGTGGTATAGTATATAGAGTCATCGAATATTGTTAAAGTCCCCGGTAGCAATCTTTGGTCTCTATTTCTTATTTTTATCCTTTTAATTTTAAAGTATGTTTTAAAAATATATTTAAAAAAATTTCTTTTAATGTTTTCTTATGTTTAAAATATTTATAAACTATGTTTAAAATGATTTACAAAGTATCAAACTATTTTACAAAGTATAGATTTTTCAAAGTAATTTTTAAAAGAAACTAGTTTTTAAAATTTTCATACATGTATCAACAAATATGCAGATAGTATGTTGACGTACATGCCGTAATTTTGAAATTCAAATTTAGAAATGAAGTGTCTA
The DNA here is from genome assembly GCA_030737815.1 of Allium fistulosum. Classification (NCBI taxonomy): domain Eukaryota; kingdom Viridiplantae; phylum Streptophyta; class Magnoliopsida; order Asparagales; family Amaryllidaceae; genus Allium; species Allium fistulosum. The sequence goes on along the minus strand of CM060905.1, from coordinate 386,633,474 downwards.
TTCATTATGACTCTTCGCAAATGGACATGTCTGTTTATTCTATATATATATAGGATTTCCAAACGTATTTTTATTAACTACTTTCTATTATCTCCTCTCCTCTTACTCTACCAAAAAATTTGGTGAAATATATTCAAATCTTCTTAAATTCAAACCAGAATAAATTTAAACTACACCATGTTGATTCTCTACTATTTACTCTCTGATTTCAATCACCTCTCTCTCTCAATCAAAAATCAAAGTGTTGTCCAAGAGGAAATTGGATTCGTTGTAACCAAAAATCAAGAAATTGTCTTTGTAAAAACCATCAAACTTTAGTTCTGTTTAAGTGGGTGTGCTAGAGTCCCACTTAAACCAAGCGGGTGGGCTTGATGTCCCGGAAATCCAAATGGGTGTGCTTTTGTCCCGTCCAAACCAAGTGAGTGTACCCATAGCTCGGAAAATCTGGAGGGCATGTCTCGTAGCCTTGAAATTGAGATTGTATTGGGTTTGCCATCTGCCCTTTGAAAGATTGGCATTTGAAAAAAAATCACACAAGTAATTGTATGGGACTGGATGTAGGGTAACTCTGAACCAGTATAAAAATCCCTAACATGATCTCTAATTCTCTACTTTTTACGTTACTACATTTATACTTATCTGTGTTTGCATATGTGATTACTCATTCTACATTGATTGATAAATAAACTTGAAAGAATTTCAAAAAGATTTATAGAACTTATAAAACACTATTCACCCCCCTCAACTGTTTAACTAGCCTTAAGATCCATAATTCCGCCACTAACATTTGTTATCACAACACTAGGTTTTCAATATTTCATAATTTGATTTTTGAAAATTTTAAATGGCTAGTAATACTTTGGTACACTTGTTAACACTTTGTCAAAGGACAATCTACTGTTAGACCCCTACTTTTTAATGGCAATAATTACACTTATTGGTCATGTAGGATGAAAATCTATTTACAGTCAGATGGTTTAGATATTTGGAATGTTACACAAAATGAGTACAACGAATCCCAGCCTAATTTTTCACAATGGACTGCTGACCAAGAGACAGTTGCACAGAACAATTCTAAAGCCATGAATATTCTATTTTGTTCATTAGATAAGAATGAATTTAATAAAGTGTCTATTAGCAAATCTACATATGAAATTTGTAGAACACTACAAGTTACACATTAAGGCACTAGTAATGTGAAACAAACTAAAATTTCTATGTTAACTAATCAGTTTCAATTATTTAAAATGAATTTAAACGAGTCCATTTCTTGTTAGTCCTTGAGAAGGATGGTTTTGATGACAACAACCTTAGGAATTGTTATAAAATATAAATGATAACATTATAGTTTATATATATATATATGTATATGCAGGATATAAACATGTAGGTACCAAGAATGAAGACTATACAGTATAGAGATACAAGACTGATGGATTTAAAGATTGAAGATATCAAGATTGAAGACTCATGAGTATCAAGAAATCAAGTCATCAAGAATTCAAGATTTTAATAGTACAAGATAAGTATTGAGTTTAGAATTATGTTAAAACTTCTTGAAAGCACTTACATCTTTATTCGAAATTTATTCGTGGAATGGAATCCACTTCAAGCCTGATAAAGGGATGGAACCCTAGTGGGATGGAACCCACGACAATATCTAGTGGAACATATAGTGGTCCTATTTTGATATCCACTAATTTTATAAAAATGTTTTTCAAAAATATATCTCTTGTTTTTTTAAATGTTTTCAAAACTTTCTTTTCAAAAAGACATCTCTCTTGTCTGAAATATTTTAGCCTCAAAACTATTTTTATCATTTTTAATATTTTGATTTCAAAATTGTCCTTGTTTTTAAACCATCTCTTGTTTTAAATATTTAGCTTTAAAATATTTATTTACTCAGATTTTAAATCACTTTATAGATTAAGATTATATATACTTTCTAAACTCTTTTATATGTTTAAACTATATTAGAAAATATTTACAAAGTTTAGAAATCGTTTTGACAAATTATAGAAACCAATTTTAATAAGAAAATCAAAATCATCAAATTTTCCTAGAGCATGTCGATCCCTCAACCCCCCATGTCGACATGGTCTCCGTTAAATTCAAATTCAAATTTTCAAAAGAAGTGTCTATTCGTCGTATCCTTTCACGAATAGATATGGCTGTTGATTTCCTACAAAAACCACTAGTTCTAAACGAATTTTTAACCAGACTTCACTTGTTTTCTCTTCTCTTCATCTTCCACATTTATTCTAAAGAATTCCAAACTATACTCTGCCAAAATACCAAGTGAATCAAACTTGATTATCTCTTGTTTGATTCTCTGCCACTCTCTCCATAAGATCTCGGTGCTATTCAGAGTTATAGGATTATTTGTAAATCAAACTGTTGAGTAAAAGGTGCGGTTGAGCCTTGAAATCAATTGGGTGTGATTGTTGCCCCGGAAATCGATTAGGTGATCTTGTGGCCTGATAAATCAAGAGAGTTTGCCCCGGACTCGAATACAGGAGGGTGTACCTCATGGCCTTAAAATCGAGGGTGTAATCTGGGAGATTATTTTTGATAAGAAATCTGTACGTTTGTAAGGGACTGGATGTAGGGTAACTCCGAACCAGTATAAAATCCTGGTGTGTTCTTTCCTTTACTGCTTTTATTTATTATTTGCATCTGTGTCTAATTCCGTGATTATATCTGTGTTTGTGAATTGCATTTGTTGGTGATTAAATTTACATAAGTTTCAAAAGATTTAGAAAATCCACAAAACACTATTCACCCCTTCCCCCTCTAGTGTTATTCCAGCCTTAAGATATGTAATCTGCATTTCTCACATTTGGTATCAAAGCAAGGTTTTCAAAGTTTTCATAATCTGATTTTGAAAAAGTTTTTAAAATGGCTATTTTTGGGGATTTTGTTAACACTAGTTTAAAATTGTTCAAATCATCATTGTCTCATAAGTCTGCATATAGTTATTATAGAAAACAAAGTTATCTATCAAGTTTTTATTCTATGCAGAAAGAAAAATGTTATATGGCCTTTGAAGAATCAACATTCGATGGACAAATTGTGCAAATCAAGAAGAATAAGTGGATACTTGATAGTGGATGTTTAAGACAAATGACTAGTAATCCAGATATGCTGAATGATATTATCTATAAAGATGGAGGATTGGTTAATTTTGGAGACAACTCAAAAGGATATGTGATTGGCATCGACAATGTCGGTAACTCTAAAACTCCTACTATTTCTAATGTTTTATTAGTTAAGAATCTGAAACACAATCTGCTTAGCATTAGTCAACTTTGCGATAAAGAATACAAGATTAAATTTGAAAAAGATAAGTGTCACATCGAAGACAAAAATTCAAATATTATATTTGAAGGAATTAGGAAGAAAAATATTTACATCCTTAGTATGAATGTTTCAAATGATAACTTATGTCTTTTGGCTAATACAAGTGACCCTTGGATTTGGCATAAAAGATTTGGTCATTTAAGTTTCAAACTGTTATCTAGGTTATCAAAACTTGACTTAGTTAGAGGTCTTCCCAAGTTAAAATTTAAAGTAGATAGTATATGTGATGCTTGCCCATTAGGAAAACTTAGGAAATGTTCTTTCAAATTAAAAGATATGATTTCAACTTCAAAACCTCTTGAGTTACTTCATCTAGATTTATTTGGTCCGTCTCAAATTCAATCAATAAATCACAATAAATATGTCTTTGTAATTGTAGATGATTATTCTAGGTTTACATGGACAATTTTTATGAAACATAAAAGTGATACTTTTGATTCATTTAAAATTTTTACAAAAAGACTTCAAAATCAACTTTCTTTAGAAATTGTAACTATTCGTAGTGATCACGGTGGGGAATTTGAAATGAAAATTTTGAGAGATTCTGCAATAAAAAGGGAATAACTCATAATTTCTCTTTTCCAAGAACTCCACAACAAAACGGAGTGGTAGAACGTAAGAATAGAACGATTCAAGAGTGTGCTAGAACAATGCTTTATGATAGTAACTTACCTAAAAACTTTTGGTCTGAAGCAGTCGCTACAGCTTGTTATATATTAAATAGGATTTTAATTAGACCATTAACTAATAAAACACCATATGAATTACTTTACAATAAGAAACCCATAGTAGCTTATTTTAAAGTTTTTGGTAGTAAGTGTTTTATTCTTAATACAAAAGATAATTTAGATAAATTTGAACCTAAATCCGACAAAGGTATCTTCATCGGATATTCTAATAGAAGTAAAGCATTTAGAGTTTATAATTTAAGAACTAACACTATTTAAGAAACAATGCATGTATCTTTTGATGAAAATTTTAAAGATACTATACAAATAGAAGATGAAGAAGATTTTGTAACTTTAAATAATGAACCTAATGAAACTAATTATGAAATCATTCAACCTAATAAAAGAATTAGGCTATTAAAAGATCATCCTATAGAAAATATACTAGGAAATATTGAATCTGTTGTTAGAACTAGAAATCAACTAAATAATATGAGTAATGTAGCTTTTATATCAACTATTGAACCTAAAAATCCAAAGGAAGCATCATCTGATGATTCATGGATTCTTACTATGCAAGAAGAATTGAATCAGTTCACCAAAAATGATGTTTGGGAACTTGTTTCTAGACCTGAGGATAAAAGTATAATTGGAACAAAATTGGTTTGTAAAAATAAAATGAATGAACTTGGTGAGGTCGTGAGAAATAAAGCTCGATTAGTCGCACAAGGTTATTGTCAAGAAGAAGGAATAGATTTTGATGAAACCTTTGCACCCGTAGCAAGATTAGAATCCATTAGAATTCTACTTGCTTTCGTAAATTATAATAATTTCAAATGGATGTTAAAAGTGCTTTTCTAAATGGATTTGTTAAAGAGGAAGTTTATGTTGAGCAACCTCCACTCTTTGAAGATGAAAGATTTCCAAACCATGTTTTCAACTTAAGAAAGCTCTATATGGTCTGAAACAAGCTCCTAGAGGATGGTATGACAGACTAAGATTTTTTTATTACAATCAAATTTTGAAATTGGTAAATTAGATAATACTCTTTTCATTAAAAGAAATAAAAATGATATTCAACTAGTACAAGTTTATGTAGATGATATTATTTTTGGTTCAACTAATCATGAAATGGATAAAGAATTTTCTGAAATAAGGACAAAAGAGTTTGAGATGAGTCATATGGGTTAACTTACCTTCTTCTTAGGTTTACAAATAAAACAATTAGATAATGGTATCTTTATTAGTCAAGAAAAATATGCTAGGGATCTAGTGAGTAAATTTGGTATGACTACTGCGAGTGGAAAACCCACTCCCATGGCAACCAATGAAGCTTTAAATAAAGAAGATCTTTCAAAAGATGTTAATCAAAAACTATATAGGGGAATGATTCATTTGATTTAATTTCTTATTGTGATGCTGACTATGCTGGTTGCAAATTTGATTGAAAAAGTACAAGTGGAACTTGTCATTTTTTGGGGCATTCTCTGGTTTCATGGTTTAGCAAAAAGCAAAATACTATTTCTTTATCAACAACTGAAGTAGAATATATCTCTGCTGCTTTGGCTTGCTCCCAAGTCATTTATATGCAACAAACTTTAAAAGATTTTGGATTAACAATTTCAAAATCACCAATTTATTGTGATAATTCTAGTGCAATAAATTTGTCCAAAAATACTACTCATCATGCTAGGACTAAACATATTGATATCAGACATCATTTCTCAAAGATAATATAAGTAGAAAGGTTATTTCTCTTGAATATATCAATTCCGAGAATCAAATTGCTGATATTTTCACCAAACCCTTAAATCAACCTATATTTACTAAATTAAGAAGAGAACTAGGTATTTGTTCAATAACTAAGATATAGAATATAGATATAGTAACATATATATACAAGAAAATCAAATTTTTCATAAGGATGTCGACATACCCCTACCACCCATGTCGACATACAACGGTAAAATTTTAAAATTTGATTTCCCACTAAAATCAGTTTGGTAGTTATATAAACCTATATATTACGAATTTTTCTGTCTTCTCACTTTTCTTTCTCTGAAATAAACTTCTGTAAATTAAAATTAATGGCCTCCTCCACTAAATCAAACCAAATTGACACCATTTCTTTCCCTTCTCCTCATTCTGGTCCATTCCAACGCACTACACTGGCACGTGTGATAAAGATTGAGGAATCTATGAACGATGCCATGCAAATGTTGACTGAATTTCAAGTTGTGCAACTAAGGATGGCAAAAGAACAAGAAAAGCAAGGCAAAATTCTTTGGAATTTACAAAAATTCCTAATGGATAATCACGCAAATCCTATCGTAATTGAAGAAGATTCACCCAACATTCAGGTGCATAATCCTTTAGAGCATAGCGAAGAGGAAGAAGAAGAAGAGGAAGAAGAGGAGGAGGAGGAAGATGCACCTATGGAAGAAGACGACAACGTGCTCTGTGTAGGCGAAGTCTGTTTTGACAAAGATGGGAATTTGGTTGAACAACGTGGAAACTTTTGTTTTCATTATCCAAATTGTTCGATTCACAGATCTCCGATTGTCAAAAACTCTCGTTAGTATTGTTATTCTATAATTTATGTACCTAAATATATTTGTATGTTTATGTTTCATATATACATGTAAATATAACATTATATATAATAATATATTTGTTTTACTTATTATACTTCCTTATTAGTATTTAATTTAAATAGTATTAGATTAAGGGGGAGTTTAGGATTAGTTTTTGTTGATGACAAAGGGGGAGAAATATAAAATAGAGTAGTTAGGCTTAGATTTAGGGGGAGTTATTAGTTTTAGGGGGAGTTATTGTGAAGGAGAAGTATATTTTATACACATAGGTTGTCATCATCAAAAAGGGGGAGATTGTTGGTCCTTGAGAAGGATGGTTTTGATGACAACAACCTTAGGACTTGTTATAAAATATAAATACTAACATTATAGTTTAGATATATATGTATATGCAGGATATAAACATGCAGGTACCAAGAATGAAGACTGTACAGTATAGAGATACAAGACTGATGAATTTAAAGATTGAAGATATCAAGATTGAAGACTCATGAGTATCAAGAAATCAAGTTATCAAGAGTTCAAGATTTTAATAGTACAAGATAAGTATTGAGTCTAGAATTACGTTAAAACTTCTTGAAAGCACTTACATCTTTATTCGAAATTTATTCGTGGAATAGAATCCACTTCGAGCCTGTTAAAGGGATGGAACCCTAGTGGGATGGAACCCACGACAATATCTAGTGGAACATATAGTGGTCCTATTTTGATATCCACTAATTTTATAAAAATGTTTTTCAAAAGTATATCTCTTGTTTTTTTAAATGTTTTCAAAACTTTCTTTTCAAAAAGACATCTCTCTTGTTTGAAATATTTTAGCCTCAAAACTATTTTTATCATTTTTAATATTTTGATTTCAAAATTGTCCTTGTTTTTAAACCATCTCTTGTTTAAATATTTAGCTTTAAAATATTTATTTACTCAGATTTTAAATCACTTTATAGATTAAGATTATATATACTTTCTAAACTCTTTTATATGTTTAAACTATATTCAAAAATATTTACAAAGTTTAGAAATCGTTTTGACAAATTATAGAAACCAATTTTAATAAGAAAATCAAAATCATCAAATTTGCCTAGAGCATGTCGACATCCCTCCACCCCCCATGTCGACATGGTGTTCGTTAAATTGAAAATTCAAATTTTCAAAAGAAGTGTTTATTCATCGTATCCTTTCACGAATAGATATGGTTGTTGATTTCCTATAAATACCAGTAGTTCTAAACGAATTTCTAACCGGATTTCACTTGTTTTCTCTTCTCTTCATCTTCCACATTTATGCTAAAGAATTCCAAACTATACTCTGCCGAAATACCAAGTGAATCAAACTTGATTATCTCTTGTTTGATTCTCTGCCACTCTCTCCATAAGATCTCAGTGCTATTCAGAGTTATAGGATTATTTGTAAATCAAACTATTGAGTAAAAGGTGCGGTTGAGCCTTGAAATCAATTGGGTGTGATTTTTGCCCCGGAAATCGATTAGGTGATCCTATGGCCTGGTAAATCAAGAGAGTTAGCCCCGGACTCTAATACAGGAGGGTGTACCTCGTGGCCTTGAAATCGAGGGTGTAATCTGGGAGATTATTTTTGATAAGAACTTCGTACGTTTGTACGGGACTGGATGTAAGGTAACTCCGAACCAGTATAAAATCCTGGTGTGTCCTTTCCTTTACTGCTTTTATTTATTATCTGCATCTGTGTCTGATTCTGTGATTATATCTGTGTCGGTGAATTGCATTTGTTGGTGATTAAATTTACATAAGTTTCAAAAGATTTAGAAAATCCACAAAACACTATTCACCCCCCTCTAGTGTTATTCCAGCCTTAAGATCTGTAATCTACATTTCTCACATTTCTGACATGTACTGTAGATTCCAAGATATAGTGCATTCATTAGTTGAATTAGGGAAAACTTTTCTAAAGAGGATCAATTTAGAAAAATCCTCAATTCACTCTCTTCAGAGAGGGATCAAAAGACACTTGCAATTGAAGAGACTAATGATATTGATACTCTGAAAATTGAAGAGTTAATATGAAATTTAATGTCCTATGAAGCACAAATGAAAGGTAGAAGAGAAAGCAATGCAACAGAAGAAAACCATTGCTTTTAATGCAAAAAATGATGGTCAGGGTTCTGATGATGACAACGGCGAAGAAATCGCATTTATAACCAGAAATTTCAGAAACTTTCTGAAATATAAAAAGAAGAACAACTCTGGAAAACCTGAAAATAAGAACAATGGAACTGGAACTACAATTAGATACTTCAATTATGATGAACTCGATCATTTTCAGAGAGACTGTCCGCATCCAAATAAATCAAAGATCCCACCGGCAAATGATTCGTCCAGAAACAAAAAGGGCGTATATAACAGCTTTGGATGATTCAAACACTTCCTCAAGCGAAAATGAATCTGATACTGAAAATGTGAATATGTGCTTCTCAGCAACAACAGATTAATCAAAATTGATCAATAGGAAGCAGCAAAAATTGGTATGCTTTATAATTGAAATTTAACGTTTTTTGGTTGCTTTTGACTGATGGGAACAATCTATAAACTAATAATATTAGGATAATTAGAAATATAAACAATTATATAGGAATATTTTATGTTTAGTTTAGTTTTGAAAATCAAGGGTTATACGTCGACATATGCCCCACTTATATGTCGATATATGCACCAGAATCTAAAATTTGAAATTTCATTTCAAATTCAAGCTTTTTAACTTCCCTCCACTTTTCAGTTACTCTTATGTTATGAAAAGATGACTTTTTGACCAGAGAACACATCCTTTGATTCTCCACTTATTTACTCCATCTCTGTTCTATCTTTTCACTTACTTTATTTTCAAATTTCAAATATCATTTCACTCTCTTATCTCCTCAAAAACCAAAAATGGCTTTTTCTAGTTAAAACCCAAAAACCATTAGGCTCTCTATGAAAACAAAAGGCTTTCTCTTCAATGAGAAAGATGCAATTGAGGCCTATATGGAATATACAACTTCAAGAAAAGTTTCTCCAGGAAGGTTGCCTAAATTTGATGATTTTGCTTCTTATGGTTTATATGAAATTTGTTTTGAAAATAATATTCTTAATTTAATCGAATATTTCCAAAGTGATTTTTTTGCTATCTCGATTTGGCAAATTTTTTTTATGAAAATCTAAACGGAAAGTTTTATCAAGGGGAAGAAGGTCAAGTTTTGAGTAGCACTAATGGCACTCAAATAGTTTTAAATTGTGAAATTCTAAGTCTTATTCTTGGTTGTAAGTCTAGTGGAATTGACCTCTCCACTTTTCAAATTGATGTTCAAAACCGTGAAGTTTTTCATAATGTTTTCGAAAATGGTGATGATTTTGAATTTAAAATTAAAAATCTTTGTCCAAAATCGAGACTCGTGAGTATCATTTTACAACAAAGTATAACTCCGAGGATGGGTAATTATAATAATCCTACTCAAAAGGTTTTCGATGCTCTTTTTGCTATTTATGGTTGCTATGACATAAATTGGGCACAACTCATTTTAGATGACTTTGTTCAAAAGAACATTTCTAAACATGAGAACACGCTCTTTCGTGGTGTGTATCTCACTAGAATATTCTTATATTTTGGAGTGGATTTGAGAGGAGAAAAATCCATTCCTCAAAAGGTTTTCGACAAAGCCAATATCTCACTTATTCATATTCCACCATTTTTCGAACCTTATGAAATTCTTCTCGAAAAGGAGCAAAGGTTAGGATGGAAAGAAGAGCAAGAAATTCAACAAGAAATGGAGGAAGAAGGAGATGAAATGGAAGTGGAAGAAGAAGATGAGTAGGAGGAAGAAATGGAAACTTCCTTAGAAAGTTTCGAAAAACCATCCAACCCCGCCAACAAAGAGATACTAAGGAACCAAGAGAAGCTTCTTAAAAACCAAAAAAAGCTTAAGTGTTCTTTTGGTAAAAAGCTTACTTCTCTTTCCAATAAAATGGATAAATTCTTTAGAAAGGTCATTCTCAAGCTTGGTGGCTCTTCATCAACTTCATCCATATCCTTCTAAATCCATCTAGTTATTTACTTGTGTTATCTAGCCTTGTACCTTGCATTCTTAGTCTAAGTTTATGTTGTTCTTATGTATTTTCTTTTATTTCGAATGAAATCCATGTTTCCCTCAAGTTCTAATTAATGAAATGTGTTTCTTAACATGTTAGATTGTTTATTAGTCTCTGGAAAGTCATAAAAGTATAATAGTACAGGATAAAAATAAAAGCTATACCAAATAAGTTAGTTTTGAAAATTTTGGTATGTATGTTGACATACATTCACATGATATGTCGACATATAACGGTTATAAATCAAATTTCTTAAATTTCAAAATAACAATAACTACCATCCATCTATTCATTCCAAATGACTTTCTACACTTATATAAGCCTATTTCTTCCAAAAATCTTATTATACATTTCATTCCATACATATTTTTATTCTCAAACATATTTTTACAAATTTGTCTTCTCCACATTAAAATTATGTGAAAATTTTGAACAAGCTCTCCAATCCTTCAAAGATATTATCTCCATCCTAAAAAATCAAAGACACTAAGAATTGAGTCAGATGTAGATGACAAAGGAACAAAAAAAAGGCATTTTGACGCTATTCAATGGATGATTTCTTCCCTAATCAAAGATGAACCAGCTAACAATCCAGAGTGCACTGTTAATAAGGATAATGAAGATTAGGATGTCATTAAAATGGATCCAATCTTTATGGCCAATGGTTTGGTTGAAGTTCCTCGAAATGTCTAGGATTTGAATTTAATATGTAAACATACACACTCTCTTAGGATTTGGTTTGGTGTGTTTATTAGCTTTGAATATAAAATTAGTTGGTTTGGATTATTTGATATTATATGTTTAAATTTGATTGGATTGGATTGAACAAATTTGTGTGTTTTAGTTTGGTTTGATTTAAATTTGGATTTGTGTGTATTGGATTCACCTATGTATAGTTTGAAATTTCATTAATAAAAATTTACTTTATCATCATGTTTAATAGTATCATTTATCATATATTATCAATTTTACTTGGACTATTGATTTTGAGTTACATACATCATCATATCCTTATGTAAATTATTTAGAGGGAGTTATTTTTTTTTTCACCCAATTCTGTTGATGACAAAGTGGAAAAAAACAATAAAATATACATATGTAGATATTAAGGAGGAGTTATTGAACTCAGGGAGAGTTAAATCATATTTTATACCGAATAATAATGGTTGTCGTTATCAAAAGAAGGAGATTGTTAATATTTTAATTATTGATTTTGATGATAACAACCTTGGCAACAACAATACATTTATATAAAATGTGGATACTAATGATTTTGCCAAGTTATATAAAATATAGTGCAGAATAGGATTTGAATCGAAGACTGTAGAGTATAAAGACTCAAGAACTAGACATGAAGACTTATGAGTATAAAGATCAAGATATGAAGATCTCGAGAATATGGTATAGTATCTAGAGTCATAGAATATTGTTAAAGTCCTTGGTAGCAATCTTTGATCTCTATTTCTTATTTTTATCCTTTTAATTTTAAAATAAAGAATATTTTTAAAATATATTTAAAAATATTCTTTTAAAGTTTTCTTAAGCTTAAAATATTTATAAACTATGTTTAAAATGATTTACAAAGTATCAAATTATTTTACAAAGTGTAGAGTTCTCAAAACAATTTTTCAAGGAAACCAAATTTAAAAAATTTCATACATATATGGACACATAGGCAGATAGTATGCCGATATACATGCCGCAAATTTGAAATTCAAAATTTGAAATGAAGTGTCTATTCGTCATAACTTTTCGTGAATGGACATGTATGTTTATTCTCTATATATAAGGGGTTTCCAACGAAGTTTTATTAACTACTTTCTTATTATCTTCTCTCCTCTTACTCTGCCAAAATTTCTAGTGAAAATATATTCAAATCTTCTCAAATTCAAGCTAGAATCAATTCAAACTTCAATGTGTTGATTCTCTACTATTTACTCTCTGATTTCAATCATTTCTCTCTCTCGGTCAAAGATCAAAGTGCTTTCCAAAAGGCTATAGGATTTATTGTAACAAAATATCAAGAAATTGTCATTGCAAAACCATCAAACTCTAGTTGTGTTTAAGTGGGTGTGCTAATATCCCATTTAAATTAAGTGGTGTGCTTGGTCTTGAAAATCCAGGTGGGTGTGCTTGTGTCCCATCCAAATCAAGTGAGTGTACCCAGAGCTCGGAAAATCGGAAGGGTGTGTCTCGTAGCCTTGTGTTAACCTGCTTTTTAGCAAAGCAGATTTCAACTAGACTTAGAAGATTAAACTAGGTACAAAAAAACTTAAAAACGTAAAGGCACACCTAAAAGGACGAGAGAATTGAGCTCAGGAAATTTGTTTGAAAAATTAGCTAAGTCCTTAATTCAACCTTGAATTAAGGCCTTAGGTCAACCCCCGAATTAAGGCCTTGGATCAACCCCCCGAATTAAGGCCTTGGATCAACCCCTCGAATTAAGGTCTTAGATCAACCCCGAATTAAGATCTTAGGTTAGAACGACTTGAAACTTGATATGTACACTTAGAAAAACACAAGGAAGGACTTAGAAAAGGTTAGAAGTGTTTTGGCCCCACTAATTAAATTCATTATCGAATTAAGGATCTTAATTCATCTCGAATTAAGAAGAACATCGAGACAGATTCGAAGTGACTTGAAATTTGGCAAGAGCACTTAGAAAAGGCAAAAGAAGGACTTGGGAAAGTTTCACCATTATTGGGCCAAGCACCTAAATTCATCCCAGAATAAGGACCTTAATAAGATACCGAATATAGGTGATATGCCCTGGCATATTCACACTTACCACAAGTGGTCCCCTAGTCCTCCTATGCTTATTCGTGAAGTTTCATAGATTTCCAGAGATCCTGTTATCAAGAATGAAGATGTGATGGTCCAAACGACAGGATAACCTATGTCATAGAAGAACAGTGATCAAAACTCATCAATAATCTACCAAATTACATGGAGGACATATAGACGAAGCAAGTAACTCGACCCAAAATGAATTGGCCATCGGAAGGCTAAGGATTTGATTTGGTACCAAATTAAGGACCTTAATTTGGCACCTAATTTAGCCCTTAACTGGGGGAGTCGTGATATTTCTTGTATTGTCTTGGACTGGTTTTGGAACTTCATCGCTATTGGGCCTCTGACTCTATGCTGCCCAATTCCTCTACAAACACTAACTTACTTGCTACTAGAAAAGGATCTTCTCCCTGTTGAATCTCCATTAACACTCTTGGACTTGGAGCTTCATCAACACCTTCTTCACTTCTTATCTCTTCCAAACTTATTCAAATTCATTGTAACTTAGATCTAGAAAAAAACTAGTAATAATCCGGAGACATAACAACTATCAACCAATAATAAAAAGATTAAAGTGGACGTAGGCCAGAGATTACGTGGAACCACTATAAAAATTTCTATGTGCTCTTGTCTATTTTATAAATTTTATTTTACTTTTGCTTTCGTCTGATTTCTAGATGTTGGTCCATTTTTTAGGTTAACATTTTGGTGTTTTCACTGAGAATAAAGCTGGATCTGAAGACTTGAAGCTTGAATTTGAGATTTAGAGAAGATGAAGAGGCCTAATACTAGATCTAAAATTTGAGCAAGTTAACCGGGGGCAGCCAGGAGGTGTCCTCCAATTCTCACCAATCCATCTATGTGACTAAGGAAGAGATAAAGGGAATGATGAAGGAGATGCAAGATGGGATAATGAACAGACAATAGGAACTGCTAGATGGATTTTTCCAAAGGTTTGGACAAAAATAAATAGCCAGAGCAGTTGGAATTCAGAATAAAAGAACATAAACCAATGTGGGAGCTTCTAGAGATAGAGCAAAGAAAACTGAAATAATGCCCCCCACAACTTGGAGCATGATAGATTTGGATCTAGGATGAGCTTTACTTCCTCGAATGGATGATACTGTAGCCAAAGAGGCAAATCGAAATGAAAATGTATGATAGTAGGAGCTAGGACCAGAAGCCCACCATTAGAACAGGGGGTAGAATGAAGTTATGGATCGGAGAAATTCATTAGATGACAACCCCATGACCGGGATATATTGGGGTCGGGATCAATTCCTTTACCCTGGCTTTAAATAAATGATGCAATATAACCTCAGGCTACTTACATGTATATGGGATCCTGAATGGACCATAGGCACTCTCTGAGTCAGATGCTTGAGATGACTATTTAAGACAATAATAACCCCATACCACTTAGACGTGCACAAAACCTAGATTGGTCCCTAGTCACACTCTAAGTCGTATGTCTGGGGTGATCTCTTAGGATAACAACCTTGGACTGCTTATGCATGTACGATACCTAGATTGGTCTCTAGGCATGTTCTGAGTTGGATGTCTGGGACGAACGCTTAGGATTTCAGCTTATTTGACTTTTGATAAATCTACGAGAACGTAATGACTGATATTTATCGCTTTATGTCTCGTCCGAAAAGACGAGAGCGGAGTGTGAGGTGCAAGTCCCATTGCTAGAGAGCAAGTGTATGGTCTCGTATGGATTTGGATCACCTTAGAGCTTCTGTCTGGAGAGACGGGGCCGGATTGCATGGTGCAAGTCCCTTTGCCGAAGAGCAAGTGGATGGGCTTATGCGGATTGAGATCGCCTTAGAGCTACCATCAGGAGAGATGTGGCTAGAGTGCAACGAGTGAGCCACATCACCAGAGTGAAAAGGATGGGCTTCTTTGGTCACTGTAGAGCTATCGCTCGGAGAGGCGGGCTGGAGGGCATGAAGTAAGTCACTTTATCGTGGAGCGACTGGATGAGCTTACTATCGTTGGATTCCTTGTCTGAGAGTGAGTGCCCTTATCGGAGAGTAAGTGGATTTGTTTAGTAAGGATTCGGAGAGGTCAAAGTTAGGTTCCCTCACTAGAGAGCGAGTGGATGGGCCTACTCGGTCATTGGGTTCCTCTTACACGAGAGTAGGTACCCTTGTTGGAGAGCAAGCGGGTTGGACTCAGCATGTGCCACCAAGGATTGAACCCTAGAATGGATGATGAACGATCTAGAGAGATTAAACCAAAGGATTGTCTTATATATCCATAATGCGTGCAGATGCAGAAAAAATAACTTTGTGCCAAGAGCAATTTAGACAATTCAAAATAACTTCACTAATTTTTAAATTATTTACTTTATATAATGAATAATAGATAAATAGATGGGAAATTTTACCATAAGGGCCTCTTTCCATCAAACAATAAGTTTCTAGGACACAAGTTTAAAATAATTATTTCTAGGACCAAAGTTAATACACGTTACGTCTGTTACTTTATCCCTCCATTCCGTTACTTTTTCTCTCGTTCCTTTTCCTTTTTCAGAACCCAGTAAAACAAAATCAAAATCTAAAATCGAAAAGTAGAGTTTTCTAAACGACTAGACAATTTGTGATCGAAGATTTCTGCCATTATTCAGTTAAACATCAATTTTTCTTCATCGATTCCTCTACAAGTATGTACTATTTTTTTTATGTAAACGATTTAGGTACATGTTTTGGAGTTGGTTTATTGTTAAATGATATTAATTAACGAGTTCTTCGTAAAATAGTAAACGTCAGATCTTACTTTATTCAACTATTTAAAAAGATAGAAGCATTTATCTTCTGATGTAAAGGATTTACGTACATTTTTGAGTTATATGTTCATAATCATTGATACAAATGGTACATTATCTAATGCATGCAAGGTATTTGTTGTTTTTCTCATGATATTAGTTACTACATATAATATACAGATATGTTAAACCCTAGGTAAAAACGATAAAAGCATTTATGTTTTTATGTAAATGGTTTAAGTTGTATGTTGTTTTGGAGCTGGTTTATTGTTAAATGATATTAATTAACGAGTTCTTCGTAAAATAGTAAGCGTCAGATCTTACTTTATTCAACTATTTAAAAAGATAGAAGCATTTATCTTCTGATGTAAAGGACTTACGTACATTATTGAGTTATATTTTCATAATCACTGATACAAATGGTACATTATCTAATGCATGCAAGGTATTTGATGTTTTTCTCATGATATTAGTTACTACATATAATATACAGATATGTTAAACCCTAGGTAAAAAAGATAAAAGCATTTATGTTTTTATGTAAATGGTTTAAGTTGTTTGTTGTTTTGGAGCTGGTTTTTTGTTAAATGATATTAATTAATAGTTCTTCACTCTATCTAACATTTCATTATATATGACATTTTTTATGCAGCGTAAAAATGCATACAAGGTCTTCTAAGTCGAAGATATTCATTCGAAAAACAACTTGCATATTCATAAACGAAGGTGGAACCCAATGCATAAATATAAGACCTATTTCCAGTCCATTTTGTGATGAACACAACCAAAGACCATCACCATTTACAACTCCATTGGTAATTATTTTCATACTTATGTTTCCCTTAATATTTTATTCTAATCTTCATTTTGTATATACGTAATAAATTGGAATCTAGATTCCATATTTTAAATAAAAAAATACCTAAATTTTTTGAGCTTACATTGTTTACCTTGGTTAGTCTGCTATTCTGTCACTACATTTACGTATACATGTGTGTGTGTGTGTGTGTTTCTGCATTCACTTCATATATTTTGTATTGGGTTGATGTGCATTGACTTGACTTGTTGCTTTATTTGCAGTCAGTTATCATCTAGCTTGTCTGCACTTGCATTCTCATCTTGTTGACATGTCTGCATTGGACTCTGGTTTCAATGTGTATGATGTTGCAAATTCACTTGATGTTTCATACATGTATATATGTAATGTTCGAACACTTCAGTCAGGTTTGGTTACTTCATTTTTATTGATGTTGAGTTGTTTTTATGGTGCATTTGTTTGTGTATGTCATGCACTTGTTTGCACTGTCACTTTTGAATCTGAATATTCATTGATGTTGTAGCTTTCATGTTGCATTCATACATGCTGTACATGTAATTACTTCAGGGCTATTGTGATGATGAAATTCTAATAACTGATCACTAATTTGTAATGGATAATTTGTTGCTAATGCTTTGTTAAAAAAGATAAAAGAATTTATCTTTTTTATAAATAATATTTTGATGGCTATTTTGTGTTTCATTCTCTTTAAGTTTTCAGATTTCTAAATGACCATTACTTAAACAACTAAAAAAGATAAAACAGATTATCTTTCTATACTTTGGAAGAAAAAATAGCCATCAGTACTACATAGTTACTCAACAAAAGGGTTTATTATACTTTATGTGCATTATGATTCTTGAGCAAAATGATATTATCTTCATGAATATGCAGAAATAAATTTAGGATCCTAATTAATGATATTATTTTCATGAATGTAGGATGAAGCTACACCAACACAGCAAATCTCACAAATGACTGAAAAAGAACATCTAACAAACTCAGATGACGAAGGAACAATTTCAGAAAAACTAAATGAAGCAAGTTATGATTTTGAAGAAATAAATATTGAAACATATGAGTCAGATGATGTTGGCAAATATGAAATTCAAAACAGGCTGAAAAGACAGAAAAAACATCTGTACAGTGGAACATACAGATGTAATTTAGATGCTGTGTACAAAGTTATGATGACGGTAAAGGAAAAAAACATTCTATCTTCAGAAGCAAAAAGTTATATCAACAAAACGCCATTCAAAAACTATTTTAATATGTTTCTGACCAATGGCATAGAACGGCAAAACATACGGAAAAGTGCTTCAAATTTAGACCAACTAATTACTTCTTTCAGTATTAAAGAAAAAGCTTTCAAAATTGGAAACAAACTGCTGCAAATCACACCTGAAGAAGTTAGCCTTATATTTGGAATGAATTTATCTGGAGAGGATTTGTTTCCAATACCAACTTCAAATAAGGCCACAGCAATGGAAAGTTTTTCAGACTTTCTGACTACAAATTTCGAAGAAAATGACATAATTAGCCAGAAGACAGTCACAAGAAAGTTGAAAAAAATGATAGAGGAAGAAAACGGGAATGAAGATTTAGTCAAATTGTTGTTGCTCTTATTGATTATTACTTTTTTCTTTCCTAACAATCAGAACTACATGCAGTGGGGCTTCTTATCAAAGCTGTTAAACTTAAAAAAATTTAACTCAATCTCTTGGCCGAGAGCAATATGTGAAAATGTCATGAAAAATGTTCAAAAATACTATGCTAATCCAAGAAGCACACCTGGATGTACTATGGTCTTACTGGTATGATTTAAATATAAATAAATTTATACCAATGCTTTTTACAAAAATGTTAAATGTT
Source organism: Allium fistulosum (assembly GCA_030737815.1). Lineage (NCBI taxonomy): Eukaryota > Viridiplantae > Streptophyta > Magnoliopsida > Asparagales > Amaryllidaceae > Allium > Allium fistulosum. Next base: position 386,614,509 of record CM060905.1, on the reverse strand, counting down.
AATGCTTATTTGCATGGTCTTATTGGCAGTATTGGTTTTGTGAAAGGACGCAAATCATCGATGAAAAAGAAAATTTGGAAAGCAAAATCCCAAGGATGAGAAAATGGGACTTGTCAAAATTAAAAGATTGGGCCTTGATGAAATAGACAATGATAAGGTATGCTACTTTTAAATACATAAGTACATAATGATTTAAGTACAATTCAGTTTCTGTCCAACTCCAAAGTTCTTCATTAATTTTACCATGCTTAAAAGCTATAAAAGATAAAAACATTTATCTGTTAATGTAAATGATTTTATAACAACTTAGGCATTACTTATATTTGATATATAGTTATACATATTAAACATTTTTCTTGATTTATTCATATTTAAATTTATTACAGAAAACCAAATGAGTATAGAAAGTGTATGTGCAAGCTTAACTTGTCTAGTACTTCAATGACAATATATGTGAAAGCTTAACTTTAAATTTATTCATTGCAGATTTTAAAAAAATTTGTAGATGTAACAAAAGAAGAGAAAGAACTTCTTTCCAAAAAAATAAAAGATGAGTACTAGGAAGACACAAGCTGGAGAAAATCTGAAAAGGAATCTGCTGATAACATAATGGAGCTACAATCAAAAGTCAATTTTTTGTGCTCTGAGATGAAAAAGGTTGAAGAACAATTAAAGGAGGAAAGATGTTTAAGAGAAGCAGCTGAAAATAGAATCCAAATTCTTGAAATGAAGCTTCAGAAATTGGAAAATTTAGAAAAGCATGAAGTGGAGGAAAAAGATAATTTGAACAAAAAAACTGAAGCTCAAAAAGGTAAAAAAAAATGTTGGTATGATTCACATAAACAGTTCTGCTAATTTTCCAACTTTTGATATTATGCAAACTCAAGATTTCATACTAGAAAAGCAGACACAAGATAGTTTAAAATCTGACAGTCTGAAAGAGCCTGCTCAAGAAATTGCTTCTGAAAATCCAATTGTTGTTGAAGATATTGTCCTAAAAGAACCAAAAAAGAAGAAGAAGCCAAAGAATGTTGACAAATGTCCACTGCTCGAATATCTTACCGAAGAAAAAAAAGAAATTGTCAAAAAAAAATTTCAAAATTCTTGGACGAAACAAGTAAGTAACTAAACTACTTTTGACTCAATTGAATTATGTTATTGTAGAAGTTCCACTCATGGCGATCTGGTTGAATTGGGGGAAGATGTAGGTATTATTGCGGGGCAATCAATTGGGGAACCTGGGACTCAAGTTGAAACTAATTATTTTTAAGGACAAAACTGGGCCATTAGCATTTCTCTTTTCTTTTTAATGTACTGTCAGCTGTTTTATGTACAATTCATAAAATTCCTGTAGAGTATGACAATATATTTTTCTTAAACCTGTTATTAATATTTGGTTAACTTAAGGTAGATCTGTACCATCCTTTAGTTAATATTGAAGGTGACAATTAAAAAAAGATAAAACTGATTATCTTTTGTATGTACTATCATATGTTTAATGTACAAGTCACAAATTTGTCAACCATTTTAACCATGTCATAATATGCAAACATTTTAACATTGTCATGTTTGGTAGTGCCATTCAATAAACATCCGATAATGTGTAAACTTTTTAAGTTATGGTTTAATCAGAGTTAATAAACAATTTGTCACTTGTGCCATTCAATAAACAACCTTGTATTGTTGGTGTACTACACAACGACTTGATGGATTGACTCAGTTTAACTTAAAAATTGCCAAATTGAGTCATTCTATCAAGTAGTTGGGTTGTATTATCGACAATCCAAGGCTGTTGAAATTTATTAAAATCTGAAGAAAAAAAAGAAATTTTTGGTGATGAATAGTTTGCTGGTTGATGTTCATGAAGATAAAAAAAGTTATTTAAGCACCTACTATTGTAAGCACGAAGTATTTTTATTTGCAACCTTACTTTTTTTAATGCACTGTACTTTAGTTAATAATCCAAGTGACAACTAAAAAAAGATAAAACAAAATATCTTTTTAATGCACTGTCAGCTGTTTTATGTACAATTCATAAAATTCCTGTAGAGTATGACAATATATTTTTCTTAAACCTGTTATTAATATTTGGTTAACTTATGGTAGATCTGTACCATCCTTTAGTTAATATTGAAGGTGACTGTGACGACCCGGAATTTTTGTATATTTGAAATGTGAATATTTAATTTATTTTAAATATTCGAAGGTTAAATTTTAACTTTAATTTCAATTATACAGTATTTATTTGAATAATTAATTATTAAATTTAATTATCGGGATTGGGTAAAATATTGAATCTTGATTTTAAGCCTGTTAAAAATAGTTCAAAGGTTCAGAAAATTTATATTGTTAATACTGAAGATGATAGAACTTTTAAAATGGAATTTTAAAAGAGTTTTGTTCAGTTTTAAAAATATATCGTTGAAATTAAATTTAAAAATAGCTATCCGAGGCATAGTCTCGGATTTAGACGAAACCAGTTCCATTTAATTCGTAATATTAAATTATTGCCAGATTTCAAATTTCGTAATTTTCGGAACTACCGTGTGACCGTACGAGTTAGAAACGTCTAGACAATAATTAATCGTTTTAAATTTAAATATCCTTCGTCTTTTCATCTATCAGATCTTTTTCAACTCAACCGACCTTATCTCTTTCTTTCTTCATTCTTAAGCCAGGTAACGGAAGAAAATTTTAGAGCACGTGTTCACCTAATAGAACACGCGTCCCCCTTAAAAGTAAACAACCGAACACTTCATCATTTTCGTTCAAAAGAAAATAAATGGCCAACCGAACCTTTCTAATATCTTATCCCTTTCTTCCCCTCTCAGTTAAATTGAGTCTCTCTTCCAAGCATCCAAAAGAAATTTTTTAATGGCCGACTCAAATTCGTTCGAGAAAAGAAAGGAGGAGTGACCGCCTCGTTTAAAAATCAAGTGGGTCGGGGTGCGATCGAATCTCGAGGCCAAGGCGATTTACATGGAGGGGAGCGTTCAGAACTTGGCTCGCATGTGATGTCGACAGGGAGGTTCCACAAAAATCGAGCAATTGGGAAGGGGCGCCGCGATTGATGTGTCGAGGTATTGGACTCGCGATGGAAGTTTCGAAACATCGTCAGGGAACTCGCGATCGAATCGCGACTGTAGTGGGAAATCAACGACTCGTGGAGGCCACGATGAGGGGTTCGAAATGAATTCGATTTGATCGATCGAGTTCGATCAACGGCGCTGGTTTGGAGATAGTTAACCTTCGACTGGGATTAGAGATGCTCGTCGATTTAGGATTGTTGTGGTCGCATCGTCGCGTGGTATCAGCCTGTTCGAATCGTGATAACTGGCAGTAAGGTATAGTTTTATATTTATTTATTTTACTTATCTGAATTTACTAAGGATGTATATATTTACAGAAACATATATATAAGGTGTAGGCAAGGCATGATGTTAATTTAGATATGAATTGTATTATGAATTTATTTAAATAACTCAAATTGTTATTTTAGAGATTGTTAAAGGGAATTAGTTTAAAATTAAATCATCAAGTGGACTAACTCACTAGTAAATTTAATTAGCAATTAAACTTATTAAATGGAAAATATATTTTTGGAGATGGATTTGTTTAATAAACCTATTTACTTTATTTTGTTGCTAAAAAGATATTTTTAAACTATTAGCTTGAAATAAATTATGGGTTATGAAATTTATTAAATCGGTAGTAGATTGATCGATAAATTCATATAAATTTTTGTTCAAGGTCAAAAGTCGGGAAACCAAAGCAGTATGGAAGTGGATTACAAAACGCAAAGAAAAAGGTGAGTTAATCTCACTCAGTTAGATTTAAATTTAAATGGCTAAATTTAAATAATTGATTGGATGATTGCATTGATTGATGTGCTATACTATATATAGTAGTATATAGCAATATATACATATTGGCATATGTATATATTTGAGTTGTTGATATTCCCGCATTTATATAGCGGATGAGACCCTATGCGCCGCATAATAGCGGATGATTTATATAAATCCCATATACCGCGATATTCCATTTTGAAGTGGAATTGGTATTGTGCTAACGTTTGTGGATGCAGGGAAACAGGTTGGAGGGATCCAACTGGATTCCTCAAAATTATTTAGATTATTTAATATCCTGTTCTATGAATATTGATATCCTGTGATGATTTTATTGATGATTGAAATATTGGATGATATGGTTGGATTGAATATTTCAATAAAAGGAGTTATCAAAATATATTGAATTGGATTTTGAATGAAATAAACGAGTAAAATTTAAGTAAATAATTCAAGTGAATTGGAATAAGGGAATTTCGAAATAACAAGGGAAATATTAACTTTAAACTAAAGTGATATTAAATTTAAAGAATAAAGGATTTATTTTGAATGTAAGGATTAAATTTAATTAAAGGCTAAAAAAAGGAATTTTGGAAGTTTAAAATTGGTATTTTCAGTTAAAAAGGGTTTTAACTCAAATAAAGGAATAAATCTAAAAGTTAATGTATTTTGAAATAAATGAAGTAGTAAAGGAAATTTATTTCAAAGTAAAGTAAAGTAAATTGGAAAATCAATTGGAAATTGATTTAGTTGTTTAAAATTGGAATTTTAAAAGAGAAGTGAGATTTTGGAGATATAAACTGGGTTTATAAAGTAAAATAAAATATCAGTGGATATTTGAATATAAATTCAAGATGGGGATTTATAAAAAGATATGGGTTGGTTTAAAAATAAATGTTGGTTTATTTTTAAAAGATGGAAATGAGAAGTGTATTTCTCTGGATAGCCAAGTACGTTTTCAAAGCAATTTTAAATAATAAGTTAAAAGTTTTAAGTATGTTTTAAAAATCATGTTTTAGAAAATTGATTATTTCTAAAGTAAGTATTTTCAAAAATATATTATTGTAGTAATTATATAAAAGTGATTTGGTATTATATTTTAAAAAGAGAAATTTAGTTATATTTGTAAAGTGGTTTCATTTTAAATATTTCTTAAGTATATATTTTGTTAAGGTATTAAAGTAGTTTTTTTTTTAAATTTCAATATTATTAAGTATATTTATAGTAAAGTGTTTTAAGATTAATTTAAAATCTAAGTGTTTTGTACTTGGTGTTTCAGAGGAAATAAATATTTGGAAATGTATTCCGTAAGCGGAAACTGTTTGAAATTGTTTTCAAAAGGAGTTTGAAAATTGGAAATATATCTTGGAAAGATATTTGGGCAAATAAATAATGTGGGAAATTATTTATTGTGTGATGGTTGCTTGTGGATGTTAATTGATAGTTAAATAACCGACTATCAATATTGGCCAATGCGCTGATCGTTTCGAAGAGACCGGGATCGGGTTTCCGTATACCGGGATTCTAGGTCTGGAGACCCGAATACCACTTCGATTCGATTTGTACGTTTCGTGTAACGTGTTCAGAGTCGAAGATGGAGCTGTGAAGTGCAAGGGCTAGTCGCTACTAATCCTGAGGATATTTCCAAAATGGATGTAGTAGGAGTAGTGCCTTCGGTTCCGTTCGGACCCGGGACGGACTGGTATGGACGAATGCTTGCGAAACATCGTCAGCGGACGATGGGCATTCTAAGGGATATGTTCTGAAAAGGTATCGTTTAGCCTCGAACCTCATCAACCGGGAATGACTGAAAATCAGGGGTTATGCAGCAAGGCTTCGTGGGTAGCTCCCACTGGAGGGTAAGGTCATCCCTGTCTAGATGTCCCTTTTTATTTCGGCTTAGTGGTGCGGTTGCTGATCCCAACCGTGGGGTGATTTTATTCGGGATCATCCAGTAAGGGATGGTTCCGGCCTTGTGTTGCAGGGGAGCGGGCGTACTCCTCGGTACTGTGATCTAGGCCACGTACTGTGACAGGTGGTACCCCAGTGCCTAGTCATTCGTTGGAAATCCATTCTCCCTACGTGTCTGTACGGTTTTGATTGTGCCCAACTATTGTTGAAATGTGAGATGCAAGCATTTCAGCTAGATTCTAGTTTACTTTCTGTAGACACTATTATAATATCAGAGGATTTTGATATAAAGTGTTTTAGCTATCGTAAGGTAAAAACCCGACATGTTTATTTGTGGCGTGGTCTTACGAGATGCTTTTGTTTTCAAAGGATTTTTGGAAACTTTAATAATCAATTGAGTGTGATTTTCTCACGCTGGTATTCCAGACTGACTCGGGTATTGTTTTATATGATGCTCGGGTCAGACCGAGTATTATAGGTTACAGGATATGGTGATATGGAGCTCAGGAGACGAGCTGGATGACGATACGTACTCTCGTACTTGCTATTATTTTTCCGCTGTGTATTCAGTTGTATGATATTGATGTGATGTACTCTGATGATGTATTTGGATGTGTATATATATATATACAGATACAGTTTGATTTGTGTAAAGATCTGTTGATATATATTATATTTTATTCCGCTGCGTATGTGAGATTCTGCTGTTGTTTTCTATTTTTCTTCTTCTACCTCTTCTTCTTAACTAAAATAGTCCGGTTTTTCTTGTATGAAAAACCCGGGTTGTTACACTTGGTATCAGAGCGAGGTTAGCGATAACCTTGGCTCTGGTGGGAATTTTGAGAGTACTAATAGATATGAGCGCGTATTTGTTAGTAAATATAAAATGGTTTTATATTGTGTTGGTTGGTTTATTGAGTAGTTTATGGATTCTGGTCAATACGAGTAATTAACGTTATTGATAGGGATCTCTAAACACTTAAATAGAACAATTCGACACAGTATTGTTTTAAATAGGGTAAATGAAATAATTTTACCCAACTTACTTTTGTATATGAAAGAAATAATTTTTAGAAAATTATATATTTGGTTGCTTGGTTGTTAGAAAGCGATGATATTAAATTATTATCATCGTTGTGTAAAAATTTAATCAGAAATTGGAAACTTATAACCAAAGTTGGAAGAATAAATTTATATATATACAAATGAGATTGTAATTTTGAACTGAAATTCCAAAGTAATGTTTGAATATTAAATTGTATGGGTATTGAATTTGGAATTTTGAGAAAGGTTTGAAATTCCTTGAGATTTGAAAATGGTTTTCAAGGGTTTTGGGAGAAATAATAGTGATATTATTTCGGAAATATTTTTGAGTTGAATTTGAAATCTTGTGAGATTTGGAAATTAAAAGTATTTGAAATGTTTTTAAAGAGATGAAAGCATTAAATTCTCTTTCGGTCGCTGGAAAATAACTTCGATGATGACTGCAGCATCATCGATGTTCATTTTCGAGTCTCCAAAGAAAAATTGCTACCCAACTGTTTTAAATTGGAATTGTTTGTGAACTAGGTTTGGTTTTGAAATTCCATAGGGAAATGAAAATTGTCAAGGGTTTTGGATGAAGTTGATTTCAAAAGTGATTTTGAAATTTTGGAGAATTGTTTAAACTCTGGAATCATATTTAAAATGTTTATATGGAATAATAAATATGCCAAACTAAATAAAATATAAATCCTGTAGTAAAGTATTAAAATATGAATGAAATCGATTGTAAATGAATAAAATATAGATATAAATAAATTTGGGACTTATAAAATTTGGGAGTAAAATAAATAAGCCAAATAAAACTGTTTGTAATAGTAAGGAATATAATCCAGAAATTTAAATTATAAAATAGATTGAACACTTGAAAAAAAGTAAAGTGTTTTTGAAATAAAAATCAAATATTAGAAATAAGTAGATTGGAAACGGGTAGTGGATCTAGAACTCGAGTTCTAAATTAAAAGTTAACATGAAGTGTTAACAAATTAATTATAATTGAAATTGTATCATATAAAAATGAAATTGGGTTAAAATAGAAATGGTATGAATTGCAAATAGAATCCAACTAAGTGGAAATAAATTTTAATCGAACTAAATTTAGGTGAGTTACAGATAACATTTAATTGGAATGCGTCGAGCTAAATAATTGTTGTGAATGAATTAAGATAAAAAGGAAATCCACTTGGTAATGAAGATGAACCTAAGTAGTTAAAGGGTTCGAATTCAAAATGCAATGAAAATGAGATTGTATAAATCTATTGAGTTAATATAAACAATAAAATTTGTTTTGAATCAATTGTAATAATATGAGTTTGTTTGGACTTAAAAATAAATTGAAATTAAGAAAGGAAGTTGTAAAATCATTTAAATTGAATGGGATGGTTTAAATGTTGTTGGGAAACAATTAAAATTAGTGTTGGAACATTTCATACGTGTTTATGGAAGTATATAACATGCATTGTAATAGAATCCATATTTTAGCTATTTAAATATAAGTGAAATGCTATGAACTTCCTATATTTGTCACTTACACTTTTAAATTGAGTTAGTACAGGTTCAGGGAAGCCGTATAGCTGATTTTGGGTTACATTAATTGCTAAATAATAAGCCGCTTGCTTTAAAAATGCTAAAATAGAGGTACGCCTACGCAAAAGAATTTAATAGGAGATATGAACTGCATATATTGATATATATTGTGATTTCCGGCCTGAGGCCGATGTATATACATATTTGTGCATCCTGCGATATCGCAGAAGTCCCTCCGTACAAAGGAGACTCTGCCAAAATTTTCTAGAAATTTGAGAGTTAGAAAATTTTTGAAAATTTTTGGAAATTTTCACTGACAACAAATGATTTAAAATTTGTTAAACAAATAAGGTTGAAACTGAGTATTGAAATCTATTTAAAATGTGAAAGTAAAGTAAGTGAAATCGAAGGAACTAACGAAAGTAAAGCTTGCAAACAAACTTTTAATTGAGATTTAAATTAATTAGTAAGTGCAACTAATTCAATATTCAAGTGGAAGATAAATTGAATTCAAGTGGAAATGTAAAGGCAAAAGTGGATAGAAATGGATAGGAACTTCAATAGTGAAGTGAAAATATGTATAAGCAGTATGTAAAATGTTTATCTTAAACTTAAGAAATGAATAGTGAATTCTTAAGAAAATGTAGTACTGAAAGTATGCTAAGTGAATAATTGAATTAAGGTGAGACTGTAAGTTGTGAAATGGGATAGTTGTGAATAAGGGGATAACAATCAAAAAGGAATGTGAATAAAAGAGAATTGATATAATTGGTAATCAATTGGAATTTATACGTAAGATATACGTATATTATTTTATTCGCATAGCTATTTGGTCCAGATGTCGAACACAGAATTTCGAGATAGTTTTATCGATCCGAATCAGGATTTTTCACTCGATTTTCAACGGCGAACCTGGATATGGATTGTTGATTGATTCTGGATATTCTCTATCATAGTTTGTGGCTATGCAAGGAGAATGACGGTTTCTGATCAAGGAACCAGATCTGAGTCCGCACTAGGAAGTCGGGTGGACGATACTAGTTCGGAAGTGAAATTGTGTGATCGAGTGAGCGATCGAATGTGATATTGCGTACGAATGATATATGTGCATCGTACGGGCTTAAGTAAAACAAATATTGAAAATTTGTAAAGAAAAGTATAAAATGACTTTGGGATTGTGATTGAATATTATTGCTTAGTAGGATATACAGGTGTATAAAAGCAATGGATAAATTGGGATTTTTTTTGATTTTAGAAGATAAAATTTAATGGCTCGACAAAAAGGTATGTATTTGAATTTCTATATGAAATTTGATTGGGTTTTGGATCCAGCCACTTGGCTTTTTGTTTTCTTTTTGAGATTGGGAGGCCGTAGAGCCATTTTGTAGTAGTACCGAGCTAGCCGCGCAAAGGAGACGCTGGCGAAATTTTTCGGAAATTTAGGGAGTTAGAAAAATTTTGAGAAATTTTTTATAGTTCAAAATTTGAATTCAAATTTAAATTTGAATGGATAAGTAGGTGATATGAGTTGAACTTATGAATAAGTTTGGGAAGTTAAAAGATGATTAGTGTATCATTAATAAAAGATTGTTATGGAAAGTTGTTAAAACTATTTGGATGGGGAAAAAGAACGGGTATCGAATCATTTCTCTTAACTGGTAATTTCGGGGACGAAATTCTTTTAAGGGGGGAGGAATGTGACGACCCGGAATTTTTGTATATTTGAAATGTGAATATTTAATTTATTTTAAATATTCGAAGGTTAAATTTTAACTTTAATTTCAATTATACAGTATTTATTTGAATAATTAATTATTAAATTTAATTATCGGGATTGGGTAAAATATTGAATCTTGATTTTAAGCCTGTTAAAAATAGTTCAAAGGTTCAGAAAATTTATATTGTTAATACTGAAGATGATAGAACTTTTAAAATGGAATTTTAAAAGAGTTTTGTTCAGTTTTAAAAATATATCGTTGAAATTAAATTTAAAAATAGCTATCCGAGGCATAGTCTCGGATTTAGACGAAACCAGTTCCATTTAATTCGTAATATTAAATTATTGCCAGATTTCAAATTTCGTAATTTTCGGAACTACCGTGTGACCGTACGAGTTAGAAACGTCTAGACAATAATTAATCGTTTTAAATTTAAATATCCTTCGTCTTTTCATCTATCAGATCTTTTTCAACTCAACCGACCTTATCTCTTTCTTTCTTCATTCTTAAGCCAGGTAACGGAAGAAAATTTTAGAGCACGTGTTCACCTAATAGAACACGCGTCCCCCTTAAAAGTAAACAACCGAACACTTCATCATTTTCGTTCAAAAGAAAATAAATGGCCAACCGAACCTTTCTAATATCTTATCCCTTTCTTCCCCTCTCAGTTAAATTGAGTCTCTCTTCCAAGCATCCAAAAGAAATTTTTTAATGGCCGACTCAAATTCGTTCGAGAAAAGAAAGGAGGAGTGACCGCCTCGTTTAAAAATCAAGTGGGTCGGGGTGCGATCGAATCTCGAGGCCAAGGCGATTTACATGGAGGGGAGCGTTCAGAACTTGGCTCGCATGTGATGTCGACAGGGAGGTTCCACAAAAATCGAGCAATTGGGAAGGGGCGCCGCGATTGATGTGTCGAGGTATTGGACTCGCGATGGAAGTTTCGAAACATCGTCAGGGAACTCGCGATCGAATCGCGACTGTAGTGGGAAATCAACGACTCGTGGAGGCCACGATGAGGGGTTCGAAATGAATTCGATTTGATCGATCGAGTTCGATCAACGGCGCTGGTTTGGAGATAGTTAACCTTCGACTGGGATTAGAGATGCTCGTCGATTTAGGATTGTTGTGGTCGCATCGTCGCGTGGTATCAGCCTGTTCGAATCGTGATAACTGGCAGTAAGGTATAGTTTTATATTTATTTATTTTACTTATCTGAATTTACTAAGGATGTATATATTTACAGAAACATATATATAAGGTGTAGGCAAGGCATGATGTTAATTTAGATATGAATTGTATTATGAATTTATTTAAATAACTCAAATTGTTATTTTAGAGATTGTTAAAGGGAATTAGTTTAAAATTAAATCATCAAGTGGACTAACTCACTAGTAAATTTAATTAGCAATTAAACTTATTAAATGGAAAATATATTTTTGGAGATGGATTTGTTTAATAAACCTATTTACTTTATTTTGTTGCTAAAAAGATATTTTTAAACTATTAGCTTGAAATAAATTATGGGTTATGAAATTTATTAAATCGGTAGTAGATTGATCGATAAATTCATATAAATTTTTGTTCAAGGTCAAAAGTCGGGAAACCAAAGCAGTATGGAAGTGGATTACAAAACGCAAAGAAAAAGGTGAGTTAATCTCACTCAGTTAGATTTAAATTTAAATGGCTAAATTTAAATAATTGATTGGATGATTGCATTGATTGATGTGCTATACTATATATAGTAGTATATAGCAATATATACATATTGGCATATGTATATATTTGAGTTGTTGATATTCCCGCATTTATATAGCGGATGAGACCCTATGCGCCGCATAATAGCGGATGATTTATATAAATCCCATATACCGCGATATTCCATTTTGAAGTGGAATTGGTATTGTGCTAACGTTTGTGGATGCAGGGAAACAGGTTGGAGGGATCCAACTGGATTCCTCAAAATTATTTAGATTATTTAATATCCTGTTCTATGAATATTGATATCCTGTGATGATTTTATTGATGATTGAAATATTGGATGATATGGTTGGATTGAATATTTCAATAAAAGGAGTTATCAAAATATATTGAATTGGATTTTGAATGAAATAAACGAGTAAAATTTAAGTAAATAATTCAAGTGAATTGGAATAAGGGAATTTCGAAATAACAAGGGAAATATTAACTTTAAACTAAAGTGATATTAAATTTAAAGAATAAAGGATTTATTTTGAATGTAAGGATTAAATTTAATTAAAGGCTAAAAAAAGGAATTTTGGAAGTTTAAAATTGGTATTTTCAGTTAAAAAGGGTTTTAACTCAAATAAAGGAATAAATCTAAAAGTTAATGTATTTTGAAATAAATGAAGTAGTAAAGGAAATTTATTTCAAAGTAAAGTAAAGTAAATTGGAAAATCAATTGGAAATTGATTTAGTTGTTTAAAATTGGAATTTTAAAAGAGAAGTGAGATTTTGGAGATATAAACTGGGTTTATAAAGTAAAATAAAATATCAGTGGATATTTGAATATAAATTCAAGATGGGGATTTATAAAAAGATATGGGTTGGTTTAAAAATAAATGTTGGTTTATTTTTAAAAGATGGAAATGAGAAGTGTATTTCTCTGGATAGCCAAGTACGTTTTCAAAGCAATTTTAAATAATAAGTTAAAAGTTTTAAGTATGTTTTAAAAATCATGTTTTAGAAAATTGATTATTTCTAAAGTAAGTATTTTCAAAAATATATTATTGTAGTAATTATATAAAAGTGATTTGGTATTATATTTTAAAAAGAGAAATTTAGTTATATTTGTAAAGTGGTTTCATTTTAAATATTTCTTAAGTATATATTTTGTTAAGGTATTAAAGTAGTTTTTTTTTTAAATTTCAATATTATTAAGTATATTTATAGTAAAGTGTTTTAAGATTAATTTAAAATCTAAGTGTTTTGTACTTGGTGTTTCAGAGGAAATAAATATTTGGAAATGTATTCCGTAAGCGGAAACTGTTTGAAATTGTTTTCAAAAGGAGTTTGAAAATTGGAAATATATCTTGGAAAGATATTTGGGCAAATAAATAATGTGGGAAATTATTTATTGTGTGATGGTTGCTTGTGGATGTTAATTGATAGTTAAATAACCGACTATCAATATTGGCCAATGCGCTGATCGTTTCGAAGAGACCGGGATCGGGTTTCCGTATACCGGGATTCTAGGTCTGGAGACCCGAATACCACTTCGATTCGATTTGTACGTTTCGTGTAACGTGTTCAGAGTCGAAGATGGAGCTGTGAAGTGCAAGGGCTAGTCGCTACTAATCCTGAGGATATTTCCAAAATGGATGTAGTAGGAGTAGTGCCTTCGGTTCCGTTCGGACCCGGGACGGACTGGTATGGACGAATGCTTGCGAAACATCGTCAGCGGACGATGGGCATTCTAAGGGATATGTTCTGAAAAGGTATCGTTTAGCCTCGAACCTCATCAACCGGGAATGACTGAAAATCAGGGGTTATGCAGCAAGGCTTCGTGGGTAGCTCCCACTGGAGGGTAAGGTCATCCCTGTCTAGATGTCCCTTTTTATTTCGGCTTAGTGGTGCGGTTGCTGATCCCAACCGTGGGGTGATTTTATTCGGGATCATCCAGTAAGGGATGGTTCCGGCCTTGTGTTGCAGGGGAGCGGGCGTACTCCTCGGTACTGTGATCTAGGCCACGTACTGTGACAGGTGGTACCCCAGTGCCTAGTCATTCGTTGGAAATCCATTCTCCCTACGTGTCTGTACGGTTTTGATTGTGCCCAACTATTGTTGAAATGTGAGATGCAAGCATTTCAGCTAGATTCTAGTTTACTTTCTGTAGACACTATTATAATATCAGAGGATTTTGATATAAAGTGTTTTAGCTATCGTAAGGTAAAAACCCGACATGTTTATTTGTGGCGTGGTCTTACGAGATGCTTTTGTTTTCAAAGGATTTTTGGAAACTTTAATAATCAATTGAGTGTGATTTTCTCACGCTGGTATTCCAGACTGACTCGGGTATTGTTTTATATGATGCTCGGGTCAGACCGAGTATTATAGGTTACAGGATATGGTGATATGGAGCTCAGGAGACGAGCTGGATGACGATACGTACTCTCGTACTTGCTATTATTTTTCCGCTGTGTATTCAGTTGTATGATATTGATGTGATGTACTCTGATGATGTATTTGGATGTGTATATATATATATACAGATACAGTTTGATTTGTGTAAAGATCTGTTGATATATATTATATTTTATTCCGCTGCGTATGTGAGATTCTGCTGTTGTTTTCTATTTTTCTTCTTCTACCTCTTCTTCTTAACTAAAATAGTCCGGTTTTTCTTGTATGAAAAACCCGGGTTGTTACAGTGACAATTAAAAAAAGATAAAACTGATTATCTTTTGTATGTACTGTCATATGTTTAATGTACAAGTCACAAATTTGTCAACCATTTTAACCATGTCATAATATGCAAACATTTTAACATTGTCATGTTTGGTAGTGCCATTCAATAAACATCCGATAATGTGTAAACTTTTTAAGTTATGGTTTAATCAGAGTTAATAAACAATTTGTCACTTGTGCCATTCAATAAACAACCTTGTATTGTTGGTGTACTACACAACGACTTTGATGGATTGACTCAGTTTAACTTAAAAATTGCCAAATTGAGTCATTCTATCAAGTAGTTGGGTTGTATCATCGACAATCCAAGGCTGTTGAAATTTATTAAAATCTAAAGAAAAAAAAGAAATTTTTGGTGATGAATAGTTTGCTGGTTGATGTTCATGAAGATAAAAAAAGTTATTTAAGCACCTATTATTGTCAGCACCAAGTATTTTTATTTGCAACCTTACTTTTTCTAATGCACTGTATTTTAGTTAATAATCCAAGTGACAACTAAAAAAAGATAAAACAAAATATCTGTTTAATGTACTGTCAGCTGTTTTATGTACAATTCATAAAATTCATGTACAGTATGACAGTATGACAATTCATAAAATTCCTGTACAGTATGTACTATTGTTATTTTCTTTTGTTAAAAAATATTTCATTACATACTAATCTTACTTTTTCAGTATACCAATCTTAATTAATTTTCTTTTATACTGTAAGTGCATTACAACACAGAACATACTAATCTTAATTTTTTAGTGATAAAGCATATACTTGTGACGATGAAAACTTCATCACCATCACAAAAAGTATGATAGAAGAACTTCTCTATGGAGAATATATTTCTGGTCAAGTAAGTACAAAAAACTATACTTTGCGTCATTATAAATTCTTTTCTTTGCTTCATTATAAAATCTATTCTTAATGCATATTTTTTTTGGAAATGTAGGTTATTGATTGGTTTTGGTTCAGAAAAACAAAATTTTTAGAACAAAGTTCTAGCATTATATATGTGAACACAACAATGACAGTAAGTGTACTATAATGTAAAATTTAATTTGTTTCTAAGATAAATTTTTTGAAATTATTTTTTAACAGAAAAGCGCAACAGATGGAAACCTGGAAAAGATCAAAAAAAATATGTTTAATCCTTTTATTAAACAAGCACTTCTAAATCCATTATGTTGCAATATATTATTTCCTATACATGGCAACGGACATTGGAGCTTGCTAGAGCTAGTAGTGGAATCATGTTCATGGAACCATTATGATTCTCTACACTTGACCACAAGATCTAAGACATTAAGAAGTGGACATTCAAGGTTTGCTATTAATGTGGTAAGTAAAATACACTGAAAGTAAAAAAGATAAATAGATTTATCATTATTATTAAATATATATATATATATATGTTTGGCAGAAAGCAGCGGTAAACAAAATCAATAAAGACTTACAGGACGCAGGCGAGAAAACAATTCTGGGAAAGTCTTCATTGATTAAAAATATTAACTGTGCTCAACAAAGCAACGGGTAATTTTCATAATCACTGATTAAAAATGTTTACCTAGGATTTAAGTACATTTTCAGTTATATTTTCATAATCACTGATACAAATGGTACATTATCTAATGCATTCAAGGTATTTGATGTTTTTCTCATGATATTAGTTATTACATAGAAAAGATAAAAGCATTTATGTTTTTATGTAAATGATATAAGTTGTTTGTTGTTTTGGAGCTGGTTTATTGTTAAATGAAATTAATTAAAGAGTTCTTCATAAAATATTAAGTGTCAGATCTTACTTTATTCAACTATAAAAAAAGATAGAAGCATTTATCTTTTGATGTAATGGATATAAGTACATGTTTAGTTATATTTTCATAATCACTGATACTGGAGATTTTTATACAACGATGAATGTTACCCAATAACTAAAATTTTAAAAAATGCAGGTTCGACTGTGGAATTTTCGTAATGATGTTTATCCAAAAGTTAGCACAAGGAATGGACACAACATCAAAAATCAGTCTAGAACAAGTAAACGCATTTAGAGCACAGATAACTGCACAAATTCTCTCTGATGAACCATACTGCTGGACAATTGAAAAATTATGCAGTTCAGCTTTAGCAACAAAAGATGTGAACTGACAATGATAGCAACAAATTCTTTGATGTCTAACAGTCCTTTTTATCATACATTTGTTAAAATTTTATTTGACTGATGAATTTGTAATGGTTGACTTAGGCCATATTATTTGAATTGTAAAACCTACTTACAGATGTTGTAGACTTGAGTTTGTTTATGTGTATGCTGTGCACTTGTTTGCACTGTCACCTTTTAATCTGACTATACATTCATGTTGTGTCCTAGAAAAAAATTGGGCCGTATAATACAGAGTGTGTTGTGTAATGTGAAGGTTACTGTGATGTTAAGTAATTTGCTAGGATGAGGAAGATAGTGTGGATGGAAGTGCTATGTAGTTAGTGTTGATGGTTGCTGTGAATTTCAGGTTATAAAGGTCGTTTTTGTTGGTGTTGAGGATGTTTTATGTCAAATGACAGAAGTTTGAAGATAGTGATTGGAGTTGCAGTGCAGTGAGAGGTGATGGAAGTCCTGTGAGCTATTTTAGGTTGTGGCAAGTGCAAGGTTGGTCAGTTGTAGGCATAAGGGTAGATGTTAGTGGAAATGAATGATGAAAGTGATGATGCGTGAGAATGGGAAGAAGGAATGCTGGTTGAATACTGCTCTCTTGAAAAAAGAAGTTATTACAAAAAGATAAATAACTATTGGAGATGGATAGGTATTCCACCGTTATGAAAAATCAACAAATATTTCTGCACAAACAAAATTGAACAAATATTTCTGCACAAACAAAATTGAACAAATATTTCTGCACAAAGAAAATTTAAATCAATGACCGCAAATATACTTGGTCCTAAGCTTGTTTGAGGCCAATGATATATCAATTTATCTTTTTAAACAGAACAATTGCAAACAATAGTTCTTCCATACTTTCCATTTCCTGTTAGAAGAGTAACTACCACCTTCATCATTCACAACTTCAAGTGCCTCTGACTACTACTTACTTCACTGCCAACCTCCACTGCCTCACTTCTTAACTACAACACCTCCTCCTTTACAAAAGTCCAAAAACCACTCTGTCATACTTCACTTACTAACCATACTTCCATCCCAAACCATTCACAACTTATAAACTTCACAGTTCTCTGACCATACAAGCAAATACTACTACACCACTGTTTCATTCAATACAAACTGCAGCAACATTCCACACTCAACACTGTCAGAGAAGCCACAACCCACAATTCTTCTTCACTAACCATCATCTTACCAATTCCACACTGACTGCCTACCGACAACCATCACAGTGCCTACCAGAAAAGCAGAAACTCATAAACAATTGCATACAACCAAAAGTAATCAAAATCAGATTATATCCAATTCAACATATGCAATAATCCAAATATTCAAGTCAAAGTATTCATAGAACAACCAATCAATCAAATACACTGCACTAATACAATCAACTCAATTATTCAAGTCAAAGTATTCATAGAACAACCAATCAATCAAATACACTGGACTAATACAATCAACTCAATTATTCAAGTCAGAGTATTTATAGAACAACCAATCAAATACATTGGACTAAAACAATCAACTCAAATATTCAAAGAACATCCTCTTCGATTATGTCCTTGTTTTTTACACTTTCCACATCTGTTTTGCTTAGCATGAAAGTCAGCCCCTTCAATCCTATTCATTCTAGGCCTACCAGCTCCACGAACAGGCTTAGGAGGAAGAACAATAGATGATTCTTCAGCTTCAATTGCTTCCTTATCAAAAGTTGGAATAGGATTGATCAAATGTGAATATGAAGCTCGATAATACTCAGCAGTAAAGTAATTCTCAATATATTCATAAACAGAATTTCTGGTTAAAGAAATACACTTCAAAGCATGCGCACAAGGAAAACCTATCACTTTCCATTGATTGCAACTGCAAATGCAATTTTTAAGATCAACCTTTTGAGATGTTGGAGAATGAACTTCAAAAATATACCTACAAAATGTAAAATTAAAAACAGTTAAAATATGTACACAGATTGCATTTCCAAAAAATGATTATTAGCACTATATATATTCTCTCTAATCTATCTAATAAATAAGACCCAATTCATGTGCATAGAACTAATGGTGAAAAATAAGACTCATAAACCAAAACAAATAACAACAGGCATACTATTCATATTCTTTAGAGAAAGTATATCTTATGTAAATTTTGATTTTGACTTTCTTTTTAAAAAAATGATAACCAATCTAGAAAAAAGAAAGCATAAAGGTTATAGTAAGAATTAAAACCAGTAAACCTTGACAGTGATTTCAATGGGTAAGGCATCCACTGATTAAGTGGAATTGACTAAAAACATTCCCTTGATGCACCAGATTTGACTTTTCCAAAAATATCAACAGGATTGTCCAAGTCAAGAACTAATATACCATAAGTAAAATGTACAGACTCATCCAGACAAAAATAATGAAAGAGCTAAGAATTACATACAGTGTTAATTACAATGCCGCGACTGTCAAGATTCAAAAGATCCAGAGGGGTTTAAAATTTATAAATACCAACAAAATGAAATCATAACACAGGCTACATAGCAAGTTGAAAAAAGATAAATGCATTTATCATTTTTTCAGAAATCATGAACATTATGTAAAAATATAGAAATAAATACCTAGATGATTTAGAAACACTCCACCCAAATCCTTCTTCCTTCAATTTCAACAAACGAGCTTCCATTTTTGGACATAGCACACTAGTCCACTTTGATGCCTCTTCTCTACGATTAGACATTTGCATCATCAGTTTTACCCTAATTCCATCAAGACAAGCAGTAACAGGCAAACTTCTTTCATCCAAAATCCAAGAATTAAAACTCTCAGCTACATTGGACTTATTTTCGCCATATCGCTTCCCCGGAAAAAACAAATCAGCCCAATGATCATATGGTTTATCATTCAAGTACTGTATAGCTTTGGCACCTCCAATTTCTTTGTACTTGGACATGGCTTTTTCAAACTCATGATGATTAGAAGCTATAGCACAACGCTCAAGTAAATGAGCTACCCAAACACCCCTTCCACTTTTCACAATGCTAGCAATATTATTTTGCATATGATGCAAACAATAAGAATGATGACTATTTGGAAAAAAATTTGGAATACTTAACAATAAACCCCAGTGTCTATCACTTAAAAAAGTTAATATTCTATCACAACTGAGAGCATTCTTTAGGTGTTTTAAAAACCAACTCCAACACTCTTCATTTTCTTTGGGAACAAGAGCCATTGCTAATGGGAAAAAACCTGGAAAAAAAAAAAAAAATAATTCACTGTTTATGTATTACATTTGAAACAACAAAAAATTAATTCACTTTTTGTGTAAAAAAAATTATATTTGAAACAGTATTATCTAATAGTAGACAATCACATGTGTAGTCTACGCAGAAAGGGTAGAAATTGCAAAGATATGATACATAATTCATGCATACAATACAAAGAATAATATTCAAACATCTAAAACATATATGCTTTTATCTTTTCTATATGATGTTTAAATCATTTGTATACCTTATGTAAGAACTTCAAATAAAGAGAAAAATGATAAATATGTTCAACATGTAGTAGTATCTATGATATATAATGACGGCTTAATATGTTATTTAATTCTTTATATTAAAAGATAAATGCATTTATCCTTTTTAACTCATGTATACAGTAACATTTTGTATATCAAATTAAAGAACATTATATCTTTTACCGTATTTGTTTTGGATCAATTACAATAAGAAGAGCATGACTGTCCATTGAACAATTGTACCTACTTTGTAACTAGTGCAACTAGATTGAAGATGTTAGAGATAAAAACATATATGCATTTATTGTTTGAAATATGACAGATTCTGGTAAATCTAGCATAAGCAGTAGGTATCATGATAAACTGAAAAAAATAAAACATCTAGATTATGTATCTATCAAAATAAAAATAAAAAAAACAACCAACATTAATCATCATTAATTTTCAGTTGAATTAAATTGTCAGTTTGAATTCATTTTTGAAACAACCAAATGCACTATATTTGAAACAGTACTATATAACAGTAGACTAATCACTTGAACAAAATGCAGTATGTACACAATAAAATTCAATAGAACAATAACTTAAAGAAACAGTACTATGTAACATAAATACAACAACAAATTAAAAATTCAGTACCTCGATTCCCATTTTTCGCAGTGGCAGCCATCAAAATACCACTTCGCCCTTTCAAAAAGGTAGCATCCAAAAACACCATAGGACGACAATAGTTAAATCCAAATATACATGCCTCATAACATACAAAAACTCTCTCAAATTGATTTGTTTCAGAATCCACATCCATACTTGAATAACTATTTGGGTTATTTCTTTCCAATGCCTTCAAATACCAAAACTAATTCATTGTAAGATTTCTTTTCATCACCAAAAATATCATTCATAGCCAATTTCTTACCCTTATAAGCAAAGTAATAGCTTAGCTCCACATCATAATCTCTTCTAAAACTTTTAATGATATCCTTGGTTTTTCTTTTTGGCTCATCACGAATTTGATTGACGATTAAACTTTTCACAAGATCACTATTAATGGTTGGACTACTAAGGGAACGAAATCCACCACCACAAGTATGAATCAAGTTAATGTTTTTAACAAATAGTTGGTCCAATTGCTTCAGTTTGCAAGAAGCATGAATCCTAAAAGGACAGCTAGCTACAGCACATCGAATTGTCAATCGTTCTTTACAATTCTTAATGTACTGTACTTTAAATCCATTCTTCAAACAATAAGCACTAACTGTTCTACGGAATCCAATAGCAGAATCAAACTGTTGACCAACGCCAGTAAAAAATTCCATATTTGAATTCTTCTTCAACAACTCATGTAAATCCTTTTGTTGAGTAAAACCAGAATCTAAATCATCATCATAACCTAACATATTATTACTTGACTCAACACCAACAACTGAACCAGACTTGCTACTTTCACCAACAAAATTATCCATTGAATCATTCTTCAGCCGTAGAAAAAAAACCAAAAATTCTTCCTTTTTAAACCAAGACAAACACAATATAGCTTGAAGATCACTATCCGTTTCAATAAAGGTAGTCTTTGATTCTCAAATATAAAAAATATCAAAGCATAATGGAGTAAAATTATTCCACTGCTCCCAAATCCTATTCCTAACATAAGAAATAGAAGCATCCAATCCAAAACGAGCACTAAAACAATTGTTATTGAAATCAAACACAACTATAACAGATGAATCACACCTGCAAAAAAATGTAAAAAAAATAAAAAAAAATATAACTATGTGAAACTGATCTTAAATAAAAACTAATAGCATAAGACTATTTAAATCATTTTTTATACCACTTTTTGAAAAAGATAAAACAATTTATCTTTTAGAGATCACTATCACTCTTTGGGATAACCTGATTACAACAGTGGAAAATATAACTATGTAAAACTGATCTTAAATAAAAACTAATAGCATAAAACCATTTAAATCATTTTATATACCACTTTTTGAAAAAAGATAAAACAATTTATCTTTTACATATCACTATCACTCTTTGGGATAACCTGATTACAACAGTGGAACACGTGGAAGAAAAACATTCGTTGTGATTGTACCTATTCAAGTTTACATTGTTGAAAAATCATAGGTGAAAAAGATGATCTGCAAAAATATACTTAATGGTGAAAAAGAAGAGCTAAAAAATTATCATAACAAACACACACTAAGATCAATATGGTCTTTAAAACACATAATTAATCACATTCAATGGCTGCCAAATTATTACTAGAGCCAGAATGGAATTTTGATACACCATTCTTAAACATCTAAACAATCAGAGTTTAATTGCAAACTAAAGAACAAACGAAGCTAAATACACAGTGATTGTGTTATAAGAATAAAACAATACCATTCAGAAGCCATTATTCCAACTACATCAAACAAAACCTTCCTCCAATAGATGAAAACAGCCTCCTGTGAAAAGAAACATACAGTAACATCATAAAAAATAGAATTGAGAATGAAAACAGCAAATAAAAAAGAGACTCACCAAATGAAGAAAATCGCCTCACGATTTCCCACAATTAAAGTCGATTTTGATTTGAGAAGAAACTAACGCCTCACGACCGCTTCAATTGCACAAGAAATGACCGCTTTGATTGAACAAGATACGTCTAATTTTCACGACCGCCTAATTTGCAAGATCGGTAGATTTCAGAAGGTACGTAGTTCTTTGAGAAGATGAAGACGCACGCGCCTAATTTTCACGATCGGTAGATTTCAGAAGATACGTACTTGTTTGAGAAGATGAAGACGCACGCGCCTAATTTCCAAGATCGGCAGATTTCAGAATATACGTAGTTGTTTGAGAAGATGAAGACGAACGCGCCTAATTTCCACGATCGATTTCAGAAGATATTTAGATGTTTGAGAAGATGAAGACGCACGCCGCACATAATTGTCCTCGAAAATAATAGTTTCAAACCCGTGTCCTGGAAAAAAAATGGGCCATATAATTAGGCCCTTCGTACCAATTTCCACTAAATAGATTATCTGATATATCCATAGATATTTTGATTGATTTTTTTTATCTACTATGCATCTTGCATATCTATATCCTCAAGCAATTAAATTTGTGTCTAACAAATATCACATACATTTTGCCAACTTGGGAAAAGGTTCGAAGCAATTCTTTACTATGCGTATAGTTCTAGTTGTTCGACAATCACTTTACAGAACTTACATATTAACATGGTTAAAATTAACAAACATTATGTCCCTTCGCTAACCTCTGTTCTACAATCAGATATTTTAATGAAATAATATACAAGCTGCAACCATTGCGAAACTTAGGTTAATTGATACTTCAATGGTATTCCTATAACATATTCACAAAATATCGGAATGAATCCTGAGTAAAATATGCCATAAAATCTAAAAGGTGAAACTATTGCAAAGCGTACCAAAAGAAAGACCCTAAATGTCATTTTGTTTGTCAATCATGCTAAAAACATAGAAACCTAGCCATATTCATTATCTAGTTTTCACTAAACAAATGTCTTTGAAGAACTTAAAACATAGAAGATGTTTATTCAAAATTTGAGGAAGACGATATCGGTAGACAAGAGAAATTATGACATAAACCATGATGTTGAATTCTATCAATGATAGAAAGTAGTACATTCTTAACTAATTTGCATGGAAATAATTTTCATGTTCATACTAACAAAACATGGTATATATCCAAAGAGAACTAAAACAAAACAAAGATCATAAAATGCTTTCAACAAATGTAAACAAGGAGAGTAATACTATTACTAGGCAGAGTAAATAAATATATGATCGCACACTGTCAAAAAAATCAATCGCTACATGTACCTCTAGTATTAATCCTTATTATGGCACCAGAAGTCTCTTGAATTGATTTAATTGAAGCTCTTTGTTTTCCAATCAAATGAGTTGATGAGTTGATGGCACCAAATATCAAATGGTCGTAAGAGTGGAAGATCCTATACTATCCGTTTCAATGTAGGAAACATGTTTGAATACTCTTATCACCGCATCTATGGCAAGAGAGATTTTTGCTTCTAGTTCCTCTTCACCAAAAATGAGAACCAAAAGGAACAATAGTTCAATTAATGTCAAGTCAAGTTAAATATATCATGGTGTAGAAAAGGAAAGCATTATGTGGAACTGATAGAAAAGGCATGCAAAGTTGTTTAGGTGAACAGCCAAGAGCATCAAGACAGCATTGGAAAAGAAACAATTGTCATCGTATCCAGCTATCAGAGCATACATGTTAATAAGGATAACTAATATCAGTATTTGATCAGAAACAAAATCTTGTGATTCTCAACAAAATCTTTCTCTTGTTGCGTACTTATCTACAACTAATGGACTCCATAAATGATGTAGGTGTCTCCACAGACTTTTGTTTGATTCATAGTTATGTAGCTCAAAAAATACATAGGGGCGCGGATAGGGCGTAGTGGAACACTTCTATATGTGTATGTGTGTGCACATGTATAGGCATGCATGCATAAATAGTTTGAAGCTTTTGAGTTGCAACCAGTGAAAATCAATCTATATTCGGTTATTATTCACACAATCCTCAAAATCCAATTTCTTAGAACAAAATATGCAATGGTAGCAAGTTTACACAATAAACCTTGACCATAAAAAAATTCTAATAATTTTCACAAACAAATTAATGCAAAAACCAAAAGTGAGCCTTGATTTTGAGTGGTGGTTAGATCAGATCGACAAAAAAAAATCTGTTTCATTTTGGTACACAATTATTCAAGAGTTGGGTCAAAATGCCCACTTAAATATCAGTAAACATAAACCTTCCCGGGTAAATTTAATTTTAACAGTTGAAATTCCATAAATAGATGGGTATAAATGAAAAACTAAAACTCTAATATGTCTATACCATGCGCGTAGATAAAGGGTTGTACAAATCAGGGCATTTATGACCAGGTAATCTAAAAGTATTTAATGCATTTCAGTACTCACTACGCCATAAATGGCCTTCTGCAACACAAAAAAAATGTTGGCTCAGGCCCGAAAAATGTTGCCATAGGTCTATGGCAACACTTTTAGGGTGATGCAATTTTTGCCGTTGCCTTAGACCTCAAAGGCAACATTTTGACTATCTAAGGCAACATAAGTAATATTGTTGCAATAGAACCCTATTTGGGTCTATAGCAACACCCATAGGTATCTGTAGCAACATTCCAAAATGTTGCTATAGATATTAACTTTCTGAATTTGTGGGGCCCACAATGTAGAGCATATTTGATTTTTTAATAAAAATAAATATTTATTTAATAAAATGCTATTGCACAGAATTTAATATTTAAACAGTAATTTATTTAAATAAATATTTTATTTCAACATTTGAAATAGTACAAATTCCTGACTCCACTATTTTACAATTCAATGATATATAACACTAATATTCACATATACATATATTCCTCACTACATCACTCAGTTCACTCATTACATATGCAGTTTCAATTTATACAGACACTGACACTAACAAATATATGACGAGCCGAGTGCCGAGCCGAAGGCGAGCCAAGAAGCGGGTCCGGGCGCAGCGCCGGCGGGGGTCTGGGACACCGCAGTCCCGGCGAGGAACGAGCCTTCTTTGAAACCTGTCTTCAAGCTCATGCATTCATACACTCATGCACATTTGATTTGACTCTGTCTTTAAGCTTGTATCCAGCTGTCCAGTCTTCAATACCTGTCACATATAATTGAAAAGTAGTAATCTGGAAAATAATATTTAACTCAAACAGAAAATGAAAATATTTTTGTTATAATATTTGCCTCAGGTATTTGGGTTGTTTCTTTTCATAAGTGCATAAGCCAAACATGAATGCAACATATGGATACAAGGACACGGCACAAGGTCAAACCCGAGTCATCGACTGGATTCAACTCAGGGCCAAGCAACCAACAAAACAAACAAGAACCAGGTTCAGCAAAATATAGACAAGCCAGTGCAAGAAACACAGCAGTACACATAGGCAGCCCATCAAGCAAAAACAGTGAATGCATTAGGCATGTACAAGAGAAACATAGGTAGTAATATGATATACAGAGGACTTGGAGCATCAGTTCATGTTCTGGTTTAACAAATGCAGTAGAAAGGAGCTAACAAGCTCAGATCAGAAATCAAAAACAAGCCAGTGAACCAAAATCCAACATACCAAATAATATCACATCGCAATTCATCACCGGCAAAGCAAAATCAAGCCAGTGAACCAAAATCCAACATACCAATACATTAAATTTTATATCCCGTGAAGCTTAGATGTATGTACCTTGTCTCTACCTGACAAATAGTTCATGAAATTTGTCCACTCAGTTTTCTCATAAGAGTTTGCAGGTGCTGGAAATAATTGGAACTGCGGTAGGTTTAATTCTCTATATTTAGAGCTCGGTTTAAAGTCCTCTATTGACCAACGATCAGAGACTTCAAATGGAAAGTCTATATACTTCATTCGACATATCAACTTCCTGTCTTTCTGAAGCCACGCAAACTTGGCAGGCCCTTTCTCACTCATCGTATCACTTCTCAAGCTCATTGATCGCGTACAAAGTATGAAACCCTAGCTTCCGAAATTTCTGTGTATTCCAAGATCGTATACTAATTTATACACCTGATTCGAGATAAATGACAAAAAAAAAATTGTTATAAATCAAAATTCTTCATACTACATATATCTGTTATAAATCAAAATTCTTCATACTACATATATCTGTAGCAAACATGAAATAAGCATAGAATTTCAATAAAAAGACAACTCACCTGGGGATGTGAATCGTGAAAGGACAGAAACTTGATACTTTCATGTGCTATGCAAAGAACTGCTACAAAATTCAGTGCACTTCTGTGTCTTTGGTCGTTGTTTTTTCACAAAGAGCAAGTGTAAATCCTCTTTCGATATCTGATGTAATGCCTTGAATTTCATAGCAAGAACCCTTTCCTTGATCTTTAAGTTCCTGTTTCCATGCAGCAAGTTTCTCTTTGATATAGATATAATTTTTTTTGCATGCCAAAATAAAATCAGACTCCCAAATGTCAATTTTTTGTTGCTTGATTGGCATAAATCTATCAAACTCCTAAAAAACATTTTTCACAACATCCTTGTTAAAAGCCATAGTTAAGACTTCAACCACATCATTTGAGCTTGTATACAAGTTATCAGCACTAACAATTGATTCCTCGATTACTTCTGATACTTCTTTAACATTGGACGTTGTATGTGATACCTTATTTGTATGTATTACATTGCACTCATTCTCAACATAGAATGTTTCATTGGGTGATTCCTTTGATAATTCATCTATGTTACATGCATTCAAAGGTACTACAACATTGGCTGAACCATGTGTAGTTAATGCCCCGCTATAGCCTTGCTATATCTCATAGCGGATTTCTACCGCTACGATTTTTTCATATAGCCTCAAATATAGCATGTCCGCTTTAAGCCCCACTATTTCTCCTATATCCCGCTATTTCCGCTATATTCCGCTATTTCCTCTATACCTCCTTTAAAAGAAATGAACTGAAAAATGACATTTATACATTATAAAAATTATGAAATTAATTTATTTTATTGAATTTTTAATATATTTTCAGAAATGAAAATACTCTAATATTCTACGAGATTCAATTATGTTATATAACAGTTTTATGTTTATTTACAGTATATTCGCATATGTTTTTATTTAATATTATTTATGAATTAATTATAATTCAATTGAATGTTAATTTTTCATTTAATTACCATTTATATATTTGTAAAAACATTAAGTACGAGTTTTATATGCTATTTTAGAGTCATCCGCTATATCCCACTATATCATCGTTGTATCCCCGCTATGACTTTTTCACCTCCGTCGCATTGAATCTTCCGAGCGCTTTAACTGCACAAGCTGACCATAACCATGCTCGGAGAAGCTCTCAATCTTTGGTGATGAGTACAAAATAATATGGTATTCTCTTTCATTGTTTAAGGACTTCAACTCATTCTCAAACAAGTCAATTTCATATTCAGTTTGTTCCGGCTCCTTGGTAATTTTAATTTCAGAACTTCTAGCTTATTTGTAGCAATATATTTATTAGGTCTGGAATCTCCCATGTAGGCTTATCGCTATCCATGTATCTTAATCTGTCGCAGAAATAATGATAACTGACCCTAATTAAAAAACAACAAAACAAACCCTGTTTACTTGGAAATCCAAATTCATTAAAATAAATTTATTAACATACAACAATCTTAATAAACTCATTACCATCAGTTTATCAGCAAAATCGATCTAACGAATTTTGATTTAGGGCAATCGAAGAAACACATACTGAAATAACAAAATCGAAATTGATAAATGATTAAACTAATCGAAGAACCCATTTTAAACCTAAATAAAATCGACGAATAGTTGAAAATAAGTACCTGTAGAGGGAGCAGCTAGCGGTGATGATTCATATTCGAAATTGAAAGAATGGTGAAGGGAGATGTCTGAACGATGGAGCGGCGGTGATGAACGCGAATTTCGATGATTGGAAGAGAGATTTAATTCAGTTTTAGGTGGTGAAGGTGTTAACGAGATGAAAGGCTGAGAAAAATAAATGGGGGAAGTGAAAAAATAAGGCGACAAATTTATATTATTTACGTTTTCTCAATGTCCACACGTAAAAAATTTCCCTCTAAGATTTTTGTCGACCACATTCAAGGGAGAAACACTGAGAATAACTAATGTCAATGGTGTTTTTTCTTGTAGTGTTCTATCTCGTTTTAGCTTTTCTCTACTAGATGAGGTCCTCCAAATATGGCATTTATCAAAATTCTCCTCTCAGGCCATCTTGGTTCCTCTCCATTATATCCAGCCTAACCCTTTCGGTGATCTGCCCTTGGGGTCTATCATTCATTTGATTGCCAGCTTGCGGGTTCCTCACATACCGCTGCAGCATTTTCTTTCAGATGAAATCCTCAATCGCATCTCTTAAATGACAACATTAATTGATATTGTGCCTATGAGTTTCATGGAAGCAGCAATACTTCCTCGAACACTTTTCCTGTTAAGTATCCTCCCTCTAAAGCAGCTCCTAATAGTTTTAAGTACCTTACGTGGCAAGGTAGATATTCTTAATAGAATCGTTTAAGGGAGTGTAATCTCCCGATCTTGTATAACCCATGCGCCTTTTGGTATCCTGCTTCCTCCCACCAATGCCTTAGTTTTTTTCTTTTAATGTTATTATTTCCAACGTTTACAACAACATTTTCAACACTATCACTATTATTTTTTATACAATGTTACTTTGCACAACAGCAGTCGGTCCATGTTACTTTGCCAATTCTGCCTCTTCCAAGTATAGAAATTGGCATGCATTTCTATAAAACTTCTAAATGGTGGATGTTTGTTTTCTTATCAACCATCTATCAAAATTAGTTCTCGGGTTAACTCCATTAGCCAACGCCATTAAGACAATCTCTTCTCTTGGATTTCTTACTTTCGTTGCTTCTGCATTTAATCTCTTCAAAAAGTCCTTCAAAGTCTTTTTGGAATTTTGATGGACATTCAACAAGTACATCACATCCTTCAATCAAGCAGTATGAATCCTAAACTGCTCCATAAACTTCTTCACTAATTGGTCAAAAGATGATATGGACCTCGGCGCGAGACAAGTGAACCACATCGTCGCTACTCCATCTAAGAATATTGGAAAGCATCTACATCTTACTACATCGATAGCATGGGAACTATCTATGTGCCATATATACTTCAGGAGATGCTATTTTGGATTAGTTGCTCCATCATAAGATGACATCGTAGGCATTACAAATTTTTTTGGATAACTCTTCTATAGAATGTTATCGTTCAATGAGGGCCAATTGGGCAATGAACCCTAAATTGTCATTACTTCCATGTCGATTTTCATTCAATAATCTCTTCACCATATCAGATATGTACTCCTTATTACTCTAGGCGGTTGGACGGCAAGCATCAGGCACAACCTCAAGTGTTTGACTTTGCAAGCGCTCTTGCTTCATAGCATGACATATAGGCTCCCATGTCTTTGGGAAGCCATTCGTTCAGACCCTCTTTGTCTATGCCTTGCTGGCTCTTTCGCGTTCGTTTGAACGTTGCCAGTCTGTGCTCTAGTAGCTTGTCCATCACTTGTTCCAACATTCCACAACTCCACTTCGCTATCAGACAAAGTCACTACCTTCACATTCATATCAGCACCAACCTCATGGATTAACTCAGTACCGACTTATTTAGATTGGTATTGACTTGATTGGCACTTTCAAGATTTGCAACATTTCTTGCACTTTGCCTCTTTGATGCTCCAACACTCTTTCTCTTCATTTTCTAATTGCCATCTCTTAGATTCTGATCTGATGAAGATGAACTTTCTTCCTTAGAATCTGAAGATGACAAATCCTTTTGGCTTCTACTACGCCTTTGAGGTTGTTGGGACATCATAGAAAAATTCTTTTCCATCCTTTCTGAGATAGTGTTCTAGCTTCCATCATCTTGTCCAACTCTGTCTTTGTCACCATCTCCTACATAAAGGAAGGTCTTGGCAAAGCATTCAAAGGCTGAGTAGTCTCTCCACTATGCCGATGGTCATCTTCATTGCCTCCGGCAGCAACTCCAGACTTAGAATCAGCTTTTCGAGGGGCCATTTCTTTCAAATCTAATGTAAATTCATCTTCTAAATCCAAATAACTTCAGTTCTACCGCAAGCACTCTTAGATCTACCTTTTGGATATTACAAATCCAAAGTTCAAAGATAGATCCATATATGAGAATCTTATTTTTCAGTGGAAGCACAAAAAATGTTGGTTCAAATAATGACACAAAACCCCAGATCAACCAAACAGGAGAATGAATAAGGTAAAATCAAAATTAAAATGCTTGGACACACAAAATTTTATAGTGGTTCGGCCTTAAATAACTTCATATGTCCATTTTAATTTTATTGATCGAGATTTTTCACAAATACAGCTGATTTACAATGTTTCAAACCTTAAAAACCGAGTAAAAATGAGTTTGACAGCACTTCGTGGAGAAATATGGTTAGAGAAGAGAATAGAATTCCACATTCAAATCCAGATCCAAAGTACTTCTTTTGTTGCTCTAGGGTGGCGATTTATAGGAAAATTCATCCATTGAAGCTGGCAGCTCGTAGAAGACAAGGTAAAAGCTTAAATCCATGCAATTAGGAAGGAAGAACGAGTAAATCTTATAACATTATCATATCGGTATCGATGATACCATGTTAATGTCAACATGATTTTTCTTGATGATACTTCGCTTTTTCTTCATACATGTTCACACCCTTCAAGTTTCAAAGTGTCGCTAAAAAATTGCTCCTCGAAATCATGATGATATTGATATGATTTGTCCTATGTGAGACTTGTCTTTTTCTGCAACATACTGGAGTTGTAGACCTACCATTCAGAAGTGGACCCATATCCAAAAATCATGTCGGTTCTGACATGATTGATCATGTCTATACCAAAATGATTGATCATGTCGGTACTGGCATGATTGACTTGTTCCAAACTTTTTATGCTCTATTATTTCATCATTCCAGAAAACTTCTTAAATTTTTGATCCATTCATTCATCCTCTTGAAGTCCAGATCCATCAAGAAGTCACTTGGTTCAAATGCCAACAATAATTTGAAATGAAAATCAACCATAATGACAAAATTATGTTCGGTTAATTATAAAATAACCTTGCACAATAATTTAAAAAGTGTGCTACTAAGGGCATCAATATTTATGCTTTTTAATACCACATAAAAAACTAAGTAAATTTAGTTAAACACCATACTTCCTAATATCAAATATATTTCTCCATTCTTTCGAATCTATTATCGATCTATATTCTTATGCACACATCTTCCTTTCATAGATCAATACTAATGCGCACTCTTTCCCTTGTGTTCTATTTTATAAAAAAAACATATTCAAAACCTACAACCAACCAAGGAGCCCTAATTTGGAAAATCTCTACCACTCAACAAACCCTAAGTCGGAGTAAGAAGATAAAATGGTTATACCATGAAGCAGCTATTGCGTACGATGTTTGGGAGGTGGCTTATTCGCTCTTTCGAGACAGCCAAAATAATTTCTTATTGGATAATGGTACTTTTGGATTTAAAGACTATTTTTGAGCTAGATTCATAGTTTTGAGTGGGAATGAATAAAACAAGATGCGTTTAATGATGGGGTGCCCCCAATTCTTGTTTGCGGTATTAAAAGGAGGAGATAGAGATCAATTAGGGCTGCAAGTAAAAATTTAGATGCTTTTTGCAACACTTACAAGAAAATTACAATCTAGGACATCGATGAAATTAATCTAGAAATAAAATCATATTACCTGATTATTTGATAAGTGCGACGTTATGGGCACTAGAAAAAGTGCTTACTAATGCCATAATTAAAAATAATAAACCCAATTAAATTACCATTCTTCCTTATACCAAAACCTTCTCTTCACTCCACCTCTAATTGTCGAACTCTTTCTTGCCTTGTCAATTTCACGTGACCCTTCTTCCCATCACCACCGCGCTTTGTGTCGCTCTTCCCATCATCGACGATACACAACACCAATGAGTAGCCATCGTAGCAAATGTTCATGGGACTTCATGTATTCATACTATACTCAGTTGTTAACTGCAGCAAGTATTTATAAATCACGGTGTTTAGATATCATATGGCTATTACGAGCACCGTGCATACAATAGGAAAATAGATCATCAGATTGAATAGTCTATAACTGTCGTTGGTTTTTATTTTCAATGGGCTTTATTCACCATTCGGTGGTTAGACAACCGACCATAGAGCTTTCTCAAATGATATTGTTTGGTTCGACAATTAAGGACCGACTATTATTTCATTTACATGGTGATAAACTAACTGCCAACCATCCGAGAAGTATTGTGAATTTTTTACATTTCTCTTTATTTTGTTCGTTAACTAACATTAATCAAAGTTAAAACCAATTGTATCCCACAACAAATTCAACCAGATTGAACTCGATTCTATGAAAGATCTGCCCGAGAGCGTCTATCAAGTTTTTTTATACTATGTTGTGAACGACGATGTCGACATGAGATTAAAGGCAGTGACTCATGAAAAAGTTACCGAAAAGAATTCGGGAGAGATTAAATATTTGGTAGTCCCTTTGAATGCTCTTCTTACTAGGAATAAGAGGCAAATATATTAGTAGGTAGTTTTTAGTAATGGCATTAATAACCACTCTTCCTAAGAAACCATCTCCAGCGGGACTCAAACGAAAAAAGGGATATCAAGTTTATTTTCCATTTCTCACGCTACAACAGTGACGATTCGAGCGTGGAAAAGGAAATAAGTGAGAGTTTCCTCTATTTCTTTAAGCGGCGATCCATAAACGGTAATCAGAAAACCATTTATTGTATACTCTAATAGTTTTCAAAAACCCTATTATGATATAATCGATTTTCAAAAAACCAATTATAATTTTTCAAAAAAAAAGTCTAATTTCTCTCACTCGCGTGCTGAAGAAGTGAGAGGAATTCATATCACATTATTTGTTAGGGATGCTCTAATCCCCTTAGCACCACACTTTGGTAGAGATGACACGTCAAACTTGGTTTCTTCCAAACCCTGGAGCCGAAGGACAAAACATGATTACTGTACATATCACATTATTTATTCTTTTGACCGTCTTACATCCAAAATAACCCAAACGGAGCACAATTAGCTTCAATCGAATGAATAATAAAAAAAGACAAATTCTATTTAATTTAAACCGAGCAACATGCTGAATAGCCCCAAATCTTGAAAAAAACGAAAACACTCATAATTTTGCTGTGTTGGCCCATGTTCAAAATAAATCCAAAAATACTCTTTCACGCAATGGTCCTACGTGGTGCTTCTGTTCAAAAAAAAAAAAATCTAAAAATACCCTTTTACGTGCAGAGCCAGTGCGCCAGTCCGCGGTGCTTTAGGGTAGATGGAAACTTTGAAAACTAAATAAATAAAGCTTAAATTTAAACAAAAACGAATTTTGTCCTTCAATTTTTGGTAAAGATAGGAGGCATGCCCAAAAAACCTCTAATTCATCCACAAAGACCATTCCGCAACCTGAAGAGCTGCTTCCTCTACTCTTAACCCTGTACTGTACCTCTTCACCCTCTCCAAATAACAGTCAATTATGCTATTTGAACTCCAATTCAACGCAAGTTCTTCTATTCCAACAATATTTCCATTTTTCATATAGTTTTTAATGACAACCGCCTCTATTTCTCCCACCCCCTCCATCTACAATAAATCCCACAAAATTTTCGAAATCACAAATCGCGCCTGCAAACTTTCCTTCTTTTTCAATACGCCCCACAGATCATCTATATCCTGCTCTTCTTCTCCATTCACAGAATTCAATTCCAAAGAGCGGCACGAGCGCGACAGCTGGCTCTACACCGACAATGACATCGCCCTCCAGCTCCCCGAGCTCAAAAAGCTTCTACAAGCCCTAAAAGCTTCCAGAACAGTGGATGACGTCAGTTATGGCGGTGGGCCGGGTACAGTGTGCTTGGTGGGAACGGGCCCGGGGGATCCCGACCTGCTTACTGTGAAAGCAGTCAAAGCAATAAAGAAGGCGGATTTGGTTTTGTATGATAGATTGGTTTCGAATGAAGTGATGGGATTGGTTAGTGATGATGCTAGATTGCTTTACGTGGGGAAGACGGCTGGGTATCATAGTCGAACTCAAGTGAGTGGATTTCTTATTTTTGGAATAGGGGTGTTCCCTTGGAATATTGGGTTTTTAGTCTTTTTACAATGCGTTTTTGATATTGGTTTTTAATTTTGTGTGTAGGAGGAGATACACGAGCTGCTTCTGAGTTTCGCAGAGGTGGGGGCTAACGTGGTTAGGCTCAAAGGAGGGGATCCCCTGGTAAGCTTGATTACTTTTGGTGCATTTTTACAGATAAAACGTAGTTGATTTTGATTCAATTATATGAATATTGCTGCCCTTACAAAATTTAAGAAAATTTAGAGCGTTAATTTCTGCACGAAAATATCCACTTTTAACCAGATAACCATATGCCTGTAAGTGGTTAGATACGGATTTTGATATTGTCATATCCGTTTTTACGGATGCGGACGGATATCCCTTATTTATCGGACATTCTTCGACCAGTTAACAACTAATAAATCTGAACAAATAAATAGAATTTTTTTGATTTATTATAAATCCATTGCAATATGAAAAATATAAAATATAAAAAATATGCCAAGAAAAATAATTTTATAAAGCAAATATTGATTTTTATCCACATTGTATTTTTTACCTAAATAAAATAGTAAATAACAATAATTTTATGTACTAAAATACACAAAAAATACCTGCAACCTTGATAAAAACTGTATCGATAATATTCAGATGTGGATATGGCCATATCCGCATCCGCATGTATCTTTCGGATATTGAATAATTTTTCATATTTCGAATACGGATATAGACGGATTTTGGATTTTTCGGATGCTCATTCACAGCCCTAAATTACTAGATTTCCAGACGGTAACACAATGCGACCGATCATCATTACAGTAGCCATCTTGTTGCCATCTGCAATGAAGAAATCGAGTAATTTCAGAAGATTTCTTCATTATAGTTGGCAACAAGATGTTGATTGCAACGAAGAGCAAACGAGTTAAAACTAATTGAAAATTTTGATGCAGAAAGTAACATCGTAAAATTTATTTGCACGACCACGTGTTGTGTGTTGACCTATTGTATATCCCACACATCTAATGTAAAGTTTACTTGCAAATTTTAAGCATGCGTATTGTGCAAGTACTCTCTGTTTCATTAGCATGTGGTAGCTATAGAACATTAACCAATTGTAACAGTGCTATGACGTAGGCTTGTTTAATGTCCTGAGTTCAATTCTGGTGTGCATTTATATTAGTTCTACATCAGGCAGTTTATAAAATAAATACCATATTAATATTAAAAGACTACTCCACATTGGCATTGGCAATTGATTTTGTGTGCTAAAACAATTTTTAAGGCAGTGTTGCAAACTTACACATGATTGATTAAGTGAGAGTTATTTGTTGAAGTTGATGATGAAATGTACATACATTGAAATACTCTATTTATTTAAGGTTTTTGGAAGAGGCGGAGAAGAGATGGACTTTTTGCAGCAGAAAGGAATTGAAGTCAGGGTTATTCCAGGTTTGCATGTTGTCATCTTTTTGAAATATAATATCGAACCTACCAATAATCAATTATCATACTTTTTGCAAGACCATAAGTTCAATGTACCATGTAGCATGTGCTTGTACAATGTACATGTGGATATAAATTTTGCATATCAAATTTAGTCAAGTTATATATTTATTCAGTGTAACAGGTTGTTTTGTTAGTCAATTTGTATGTGATTTTTAGGTTAATGAGCCAAACGTTTAGAACCTTGGAAATATTATAACCTTAAAACTAATCCATATTATCCTAAATACTAGCATCAACTAGTACTTTTTATGGACATGACCCACTTCATATATAGCAGCTTTTGGTCATCATATAAACATACATATACATAGGGTTACAGGAAACCAATGTCAATCCTGACTCAACCCACCAATCTGATCTAATTCACATAAACCCAACCAAACACTACCCAATGTAGTTCATGGTGGATACCGGTCACAATTTGTAACCTATCCAAATTCTAAGTGTTGTGTAATATTTTGTTAAGCCTTAACCCATATGCGTTCTTCGTAATTCTATGACATTTTTTTTTATAATATTGTAGTGTTTTAACGTTCTAATGAATTATGAGATGAATCTTATGATCTGTATTGTAATGTACTATGTAAAGTTGAATTTGTAATTTGGATAATTTGTTTTTATTTTCTGAGCATATTTAGCTTTCTGTACCATATTTCTATAACCTGATCTGATCTTGTTTAGCTCATTCAATCCAACATCACTGGTCATTAAGGATGCTGATCTGTGAGTAATTAACATCGTAAATTAATGATGTAATCAAAGCTAATACTAGCCATTGACTACATGATTTCAGTTGTGGTTTTGGTCCGCGAGGGGTTTTTTTTTGGGGGGGGGGGGGGGGTGGGGTGGGTCTGTGGGGTTTGTTATATTCTCTATGTGGGACAATTCTAGCTACAACTTGAAATGTGCTTATTCTAATTTAGGCGAGATAGCATGTTAAATATTTTCTTTTTTTGGAACTTCTATCGTATTTATAGCGTAACTCAGAACTAACCTCATTTACGTTATATTTTAGATTTTGCATGAATTCTTTTAAATTTTCTTATATTGATCTGCAACTGACTTTTTATTCAATTCTGTTGACCTGGCTTCTATTCAATCTAAGCGATTGTTTATGTATGTCAAGTTTGATCTTGAAAACTTGAATTGGAAACAGTTTTGGAAATGAATGACATTTTTTTTTTGGACCTGTAATAATTTGCAAGCTTTGAGACTCATATAAACCCTTTTTGTTGTACAGAGTTTTCAAAAAAAAATGACAATCGACTTATTGAGAGACTCAAAAACTGCTAAGATGCCACTGGTTGTTTATTTGCTAGACAAAATAAATAGCAAAATATAGAACAGCAATTGTTAATTTAATTCGGAACAAAAATTCAAATTAATCTCCACCATTCTTTGATTTACACTCCTAGCTAGCTTATTAACGAAGTTTGTATCCATGTGAATATGAATTAAAGTTGGTTCTTGTTGCAGGGATAACATCTGCATCTGGAATAGCAGCGGAACTTGGAATCCCACTAACTCACAGAGGTGTTGCAAATAGGTACTGTAGTTAACCATTATGATAATACATACATACTTCGTTAACTAATAAATAAGTACTATTCCTCCACTATGAAATTAAGGTTATCTAAGTGATATTGCTCCTAAATGATGCAGTGTTAGATTTTTGACTGGGCATTCAAGAAATGGTGGTACAGATCCATTATATGTAGCAGAAAATGCTGCAGATCCAGAATCAACACTTGTAGTATACATGGGTTTGTCAACCCTTCCTGCTCTTGCCCAGAAACTAATGAATCATGGTTTGCCTCCTAACACTCCAGCAGTTGCGGTCGAACGTGGAACCACTCCTCAGCAACGAATTGTGAGTACAGAGTACCAGTACTGTCTACTATATTAGCACCACTATTATATCATATCTACTTCACCTAATCTTTTTCCCAACACTTTCTTTCTATAATAAAAATCCTATGCAAAATGTTAACTTTACCTGAACATCTAACGAATGCATTTTGAAGCAAATAACAATTTGAGCTAATAGAGTTGTATTTGGCGTGCAGGTGTTTGCAGAAATGAAAGATTTTGTAGACGAGGTTAAAATAGCGAAGTTGGTATCGCCTACACTAATAATTATAGGCAAGGTAGTTGCCTTGTCTCCTCTGTGGCCGCATGCTGGCCAAAACCTTACTTTGGAAACGGAGAAGTCTCTTGTAAGCAGATAGCACTTCCCACTTCTTTCAAACAATGCAATGTTTGTAAATTGACCCGTATGACGGAACAACAACCTACGGTGTTTACAGAAGTTGGTTTACTCCTTGTAACTTGGTTAACTAGTTGTTTATGATATTTAGGAATTAGGTTTGATTTCTCTCTGTTGGAGTGTTGTTATAAATGAACCTTACTGGCATTTTGTATCACCTGCTGGTCTGTTTTTGTTATTCCATAACTATATTTATAGAGAATAACACAAGAATTGTACGACTGATCAGATCCAGTGAATTTAAGCAACAATATGTTCGATTCAATGTATGGTTGGATCTTAAATTTTTAGTCCGTGCTCGATCCTTCTAACCTATTAATTTGAGTTGATTCAAGAAAACTTGGATTGGATTGGAATGAATCAGACTTTTTGTGATAAAATTTTCTAATTTGACATGCTTGTGAATTTTTTTAATTGTAGGTTTGGTTTAATTTTATCAAACACACTATTTAATATATTCATACAGAAATGATTATTTTTGCTAAATAGTTAATAATGATAAATATGCTTAATAAGGGAACATTTATCATGCATCTTTAATAGGTTTGAAAATACACAAAACATCCATTCGTTTTAATTATAAGTTTTCCATCTTTATTTTTAAACGCGACAAAAAGATTTTCCTAAATACCGTTACATCTTCTCCGATCAAAACCCAGAACCCTTCAAATTCTTTTCATCCATTAACATCCTAAAAAAGAAAATCTTAATCGGTTGAATTATAAATCAGAATTAGTTGCTACTTCAAAAATGGATGTCCGAATCGAGTCCAGAACTGAAGAAAGTTGAGATTCGGAAGATGAAAACAACACAAATCAGAAAATCGAAGATTATCTATTAAGAAATTTCTATATACAATTTTATTGAAAAGTTGTAGACATATATGCAATTATTATGAATATTTGCATCCATATTTGCAATTACTATTAACAATTGCATTTTTAAATGCATTTCACTTATGAAGTTATAAATTGCATCATTTTTAAATGCATGTCTGATATGCATCTTAAAATTACAGTTGTTATATGCAAATTTTAACTGCATACGAAATATGTAGTTAAAACATACAATTAAATAATGCAAATTTTAAGTGCATTTCACTTACGTAATTAAAAAGTCATAAGATTTTTATTATACTTGTAGACATAAATGCAATTATTATGAATAGTTGCATACATGTTTGCAATTATTTATGAACAGCTGCATATTTAACTGCATTTCACTTATACAGTTATAAATTGTACCATTTTTAACTGCATATCTGTTACGCGGTGAAAAATAGCACATGTTAAATGCAATTTTTAATTGCATATAACATATGCAGTTAAAACACACTTGAATCATGCAAATTTTGAAGTGCATTTCACTTATGCAGTTAAAAATTCATAAGATTCTTATTATACTTGCATACATATCTAATATAAAATTATGAATTACATTATTTTTAACTGCATATATCATATGTAGTTAAAATTGCAGCTGTTAAATGTGTTTTTTAACTGCATACTTAATACAGTTAATAAATACAACTGTTAAATGCAAATTTTAACTGTATTTTACATATGCAGTTCAAAACTAAAAAGATCCTTAAAAAATCTTGGTACAGAACTGCTGCATTTTAAGACTACGTATGTATTACATAGTCAAAAATTAATGAAAAATGTAGTTAAAATCTATACTAAAATACAGTTTTTAATTACAAAGTGAAATGCACTTCAAAATTTGCATGATTCAAGTGTATGTTTTAACTGCCTATATTATATGCAGTTAAAAATTGCATTTAAGAGGTGCTATTTTTCACTGCATAACAGATATGCAGTTAAAAATTATGTAATTTATAACTGCATAAGTGAAATGCAGTTGTTCATAAATAATTGCAAACATGTATGCAGCTATTCATAATAATTGCATATATTTCTACAAGTATAATAAAAATCTTATGAATTTTTAACTACGTAAGTGAAATGCACTTAACAATAATACAAAGTCGATTGAAAATTAAATCAAGCGTTTACCTGCAAGATAATGAAGCCATAATGAATCGAAAAAAAAAATCAAACAGTAGATCGAATTAAATCTGATTTTCCTATGAAGATTTTAAATTTTGATCGCCAATACAATCACACGAGAATAGTCGACATGAAATAAACGAGGGTAATTAAGGAAAAAATATTGTAAAAAATAAAATAAAGACCAGATTTACAAGTTTAAAACGGAAGGACTTTTTGGCTATTAAATTTGATTTTAGGGACGTAGACCTAATTTTCACTTATTATAATCTTTACTACAGGTAAAATATGTAAATAGAGCCATTTGTATTGTATTAATATCATAAATGAATAAAAATGTCTTCCTCTATTGATTTCTATTCTTATTTATTTTATATGACTTTGTTTATTCTAAATACACATCTCAAAATGGTAAGCAATTTTTTAGATCTCATTCTATAATTCTCATCTTTTCAGATCTTGTCTTTTTAGATTTCATTCTATCATAGATCTAATTTTTTGGATCTCATTTCATTGTGCATCTTATTATTTTTAGCTCTTATTTTTTAGATCTCATTATATTGTAGATCTTACTATTATGTTCAAATGATTTATCTTTGAGATATGTACATGTTTTAAAAATAAAATTCTGAACGTAATGATTTTGAATTTGGGTTCAAATTGATTTAAACTTGTTTTTTTAATGTTTTTTAGTTCATTTATTTCAAAGAGCAAGTTTTGAATTCGACTCGTTTTAAAAAGAAGAAGTTAATTATGCTGATCTGAAGGGGAAATCATCATCCAAACCTGTAATTTAGAGTGTTGTTATCTACTATATTGGTCAGTCATCGTTGGTATTTAATGACAGATTGGAGGCGGCTGACAGCGATTGTACTAAAAAGCTGTTTGAACGTAGGTGTTTGACTGAATTAAGTTCAAGTACTCCCCATTTTCCAGCAACTATCACTATTATTTATAATGTACATTCCTTCCACCTATTAATTTTGTTCAATGTATAAGCAGTACAACGCAATTTGTGACTTGTTATCTGATTTTCATTTGATTTGGTATTCGACCACGTTAGATCTGCATATTTTTAACTGTATATGAGTTTACGAAGAAATTTATTATATATTTTTTTGTACTGTGTTCTTCCGTGAGTTATTTCTTGCGTCCTACTATGAGAGATTCAGAGTGTAATTCTACAGTCAATTTCATTTAAACTGCTTTTTGGGGGTATATGTCCTAAAATGATTGTTATTTGATTTTCATTTTATCTTGTATTTCTACCATGTTACATTTGCCCATCTTCAATGCTATGTGACTATAGAAAGAAATTTATTGAATGATATATTTTGTACTGTGTCGTACCTTAAGTTATTCCATACATCTTACTATGAACTATGAAGTTCAAATTGTGTAATTCCATAGTTAATTTCATTTTAAATGCTTATTGGTGTGTCTATCCCAAAATGATATTCACATGTTGATAGTTTGCAACTACTTTAGCTTTCTGCTTTAATTGTTCTTTGGAAAATTCTAAATTTCATAATTTTGTATTTTTTTGACCACACGAACCTACTGGCTATTGCTTATCTACAATTCAAAAAAAAAATTAAAAAAATAATAAATAGATTTCATTTAGCATTTCGAATTTGTGAAACCTATTTTTTTGTTTCGTAATTTAGTATTTGAGTAGCTCCATAAAACTATCCCACTGAACTATCAATATTAATGGAAATTATTAAATGTTATTGTTTAGTTTCCATTTTGGTTTTTTTACACCTTACCAGTCTTCTACAGCTTATCGTAATCCTTTTTATAACTAATTAACTATGTATTACTATAATATTTTTTAATAAAATGGGCATACACACATGTCTTTTGTACAAAACAGTTTGTATATTTGGTAATGTTACATAACCAAACAAAGACATAGGAATTTAATAATCTCCTGAAGAAATATTATATGCATAACTATTTCTTGAGGAAATAATGTTTTATCTTCTAAAGGGATATCATATTGCACTTCAGAAGCGGTGACAATAATTTATCTCTAGAAGAGATTATATAATGATATTACACTCTATATGTAGTGACTTTATCTCTTACATCTAACTTTTATTTATCACTTCTAGTTTATTACTGTATTTAGTATGACATTTTAGAAGTAGTAACAGTGAACATCTCCAGAAGGAACTTTTTTTGCTAATATGAAAGTAAGGATTGCGAAATATATATATATATATATATATATATATATATATATATATATATATATATATAAAAGATATTGCATATTGATATGACATTTCAAAAGTAGTGCATATAGAGTATCTCTAGAAGAGATACATATTACTATAGAAGTGATGATAGTAAAATATCTTTAGAAGAGAAACTGTATATGTCGTACTATATATTTCATGAAGCTATAAATATGGTCTTAAAGAGATATGTATAAGTAACTAATATAATTGCGTA
The DNA here is from genome assembly GCA_030737815.1 of Allium fistulosum. Classification (NCBI taxonomy): domain Eukaryota; kingdom Viridiplantae; phylum Streptophyta; class Magnoliopsida; order Asparagales; family Amaryllidaceae; genus Allium; species Allium fistulosum. The sequence continues at coordinate 386,571,356 of CM060905.1, read as the reverse complement.
TTTATTTAATATTTCAAGTATTTGAAAGATATTCTTCATATTTTAAATATAATTCAAACTATATATAATTCAAACTACGTACTATTCTTTGAATAAATAGTTATAAATAATTTTCAAAAGAGATATTTTAAATGCAATTAAAGAATAAGCCTTAACAACTTGAAGTTGTGTATAAAATTTATTTGAACCAGAAGTTTAACATGATTTGGATTGAAAACTTTAAGGTATATTTGAAGTAGTAGTTCGAAGGACATTGTTCTTAAGTATATTTGAACAAAATATGCAAAAAATTTCAATTATATTAAATATTTGCATAGATTCATATATTTGAGTGAACAAAATCGAACATAAAGTTCAACGTATCCAAAATCATACTCAAGTTTGATACTGGAAAAAAAATTTATGATTCAGTGTCCTTAAGTTATCAAATAAAGATTTGATTAATTAAAACATGCAATTTAATATCATATGAAATACTGCAAATTTTATTATCAACTTAAAGTTTGATATCTATTAAACAGAAAAGTTTGACTTCAATATTAAACTATGAAGTTTTGAAAAAAATGCAAGACTTAGACCTTGAAGATCTTTATTATCGATAAGTCAACAGTAACTAGAAGTTGCTACATATCAAAAAACTAGAAGTTATAATATATCAAATAACTTGAAGGTATTATTGGTAATCAACGTGATGCATATGTATTTTCAAACCGGATGTTTTGAACATTATTATGCGGTATTTAAGGATTCACACTGACATAAATTGGTAAACAAAAAATAATTATTTATTGGAGCTTTATAATAGTTTGTTCTTAAATCACTAACTCAAATGGATAAGTATATGCAAATCTATAATATGCATGTATAATACGTGGATGCACGTATATATATCCATATATGTGGATCTTTAACTAAAAACATGAAGATTGTTTGACTAAATAGATATGAGCTCATCTTATAAATTATGCATAGATATCATTTAATGATTTGAAAAAAAGTCAATCAACTTAAATGTTGAACGACCTGAATTCATGTATGTATTCAAATGATCTAAGTAACAATTAAATTCCTTCAATTGGTTAGATCGATATATGAGAACAAACTCTAAATATAAGCAATATTACTTGAATGCATCTTATCAACTAATAAAAGAGTCATCCTCTTATATGTAATATGTATGATGTATTTGCTAGTAAAATATCATAATGGATCAAAATAAGAATCCAAAGACGATAGTTATTCAATGTGACAATGTTCGTTAACATTGAGGGGGAGGATAAAAGGGATACAAGTTCATTTTGATTATGAAGTTTAAATATTTGTTAACATATACAATGTTGCAAAATCTTAAGTAGCTTGAATGAATTATCGATAATAACCCTAGTAAACTTGCTCTAATATAGGTTTAAATCCCCAAAGGGTCAAAAAAGTATAAATCACATCTGAAGTGTGGTAAAGAAGTCAGTTCGATATCTTTTTAGAGTAAGTAATAGAGATGCCAAATAAAGGAGGCGAGTGTCTTAAAGAAACACGGAAGGGTGCCCTAGAAGAGACGCATGACATAATTATCAAATAACCTTAAAAGTGGTTTAGGTACCTAAAAGATGGTAAATAAAGAGATCTCAGCAAATTATGTTTGGAACTCACAAGAAATAATCATCGATGATAAATTTGTAAATAATATAACACTTATGTTTAGAATAAATTAAAGATCTTGAATTGGAGAAAAACATGATTGGTCATCATGAAATCTCTCCTAAAAGAGAAATGTGGACTTGTAGTTCTAACATATAATATATAGTTGGAAACATATATATGTATGTTGTGTGTGGATTAATGGCAAAGGCACACTAAAATTACTAAGCACATATAGTATTAATAATATGTTAAATTCCCTAGGCATGATAAGTTTAGAAATAATTGAATTGTTTGCAGTAGTGAAAGTGTTTAAAACATTTAAAATACCTGATGATATAAATATTGTTTAAGTCATACTAAATGATGAAAATATACAAGTTCTGGAAGAATATATATAGCTTTGCTGGTTTTAAAGAATGCAAAGCATAAGGAGCGTAGATTTCAACTTTATTTTAAGTATTGTTGTAATGAAAAACTTGACATACTTCACAATGAGTAGCTAGATTACTTCTTGCTTATAAGTATTGTTGTATTGAAACTCTTAATATCCATCGAAGATGTAGTTGCAATATACAAAAATTATTTGAAACACCAAAATGATAGCATATGAAGTGTTTTTGTTTCATAAAAACAACACACAAAACGCATGCAAATGCAAATCATATTTGGAACAATTTTGGAAAGATCGATTATATTAAAATATATATATATATATATATGTATATGTATGTATGTATGTATTTAAGAATGGTGACAATAATGATTTCTTTTGATTTCAATTTGTTTAACGTCTATCTAAGAAATGTTGTACATATTTATAGATCTAGAAATATCCATGGCTAATATGAATTATCAAGACGTGTATTCTAATTCAAAGGGAAAATGTTAAATCATGTGTAGCATCCAAAAATATATTATAATGTACTCTTTTTCCTACACTAAGATTTTTCCTACTTAGTTTTGTTTAGTAAGGTTTTTAACGAGGCATTACATTGGTTTAGAAGTATCAAACTCCCTTTGATGGAATAAACTATTAAAATATGTCATGCTATATTGTATTCTTTTTTTCCTTCACTAAGATTTTTTCCTACTGGGTTTTTCTTAGTAAGGTTTTAACGCGGCATTATCCTGATCCAGAATTATCAAACTTTTTTGATAAAATAAGATATTAAAACATGTCATTGTACTCTTTTTCTTTCACTAAGATTTTTCCCATTGGATTTTTCTTAGAAGGTTTTAATGATACATTATTTTAATTTTGAAGTATCAAACTATTTTAGAAAGAATATCATTTTTAATATGATATCGATGATTTTAAAAGTTGCAAACTTTTTGTCGTTCAAGGTTTTTCCCAATGGGTTTTCCTAATATAGGATTTTAATGAGACAAACAATAATATATATATATATATATATCGACTGAATAGATATATCTAAGAAAGATAATAATGAGATAGAGCAATCATCATATATGTTTCAAAAGGGAGAACTTAAAAAACTGTATGAGCATCCAAGTTTTCGAAGATGCATATTCAAGGGGAAGCGTTATAATATATATAAGAAATAAGGATAAATATGTTAAATGTCAAAGGACATTATTATAATCTTCACTACATATAGAGTCTATAAATAAAAAGCTCATCTGTATTGTATTGATATCCTGAATGAATAAAATTGTCTTTAATGACTTCTACTCTTGTTTATTTTATATAACTTTATTTACTTTACAACATATTTTTCATTGTCTAACTAAATTTTATTGTCCATTAAAGTTTTATTTTATTATACATGGTCTGTACTAAAAGTCTGAGATTATAAACAAGATGACGTTTGTTAATTGGAGGGACGAATTATCTTTAGATGAAATTAAAATTAAGCATAGAAAATATTTGTGATAAAATTATTCTGTTCTAATCTATAAGTGAACTAAATTAGATTGAAAAATGTCACAAATTTTATTTACATAAATAAATAGTTTAACAAAAAATCAAAATATGACAGTAAAACATTATGTAGAAAATCAACGTTTTGTTCAACAAAAGTTGCCGCAAAGTTGTTGCACCTTTATTTACATATACATATACACATATTTAAATAGGGTAAGTATTAATAAAGTCACTAAACAAGATTACTTTTCTTAAACAAGTTTGGAAATTTCTAGATTATCATTAACAAAAAGTAAGCACAAAAAGACAAACATGTCAAAATCAAATCTAAACAAAATTACTTTATTTTTCTTAATGCTTGAGTGATTAAGACATAAAGTTGTGAAGTGAAAGGTGATGATAAGTGTTGAAAAAGTAAGTTTACTTAAATGTTAGGTAAGGACGTTTTTATTATTTCAAGTTATAATATTTTATTTCAAAACTTTTCCTATAAATACCACCTTCCATTATTTTATTTCTTCACACCATCTCTTCTCTCTTTTCTAAAGCTTTCTTCTTCTTCTTCTTCCTTAGAGCTTTAATGGTTTCTTCTCTTCTCTTCCCTTGCTAACTTTCTTAAAAACATATCAAATCAATTCCAAAATCCACCAAACATTGTCAAAGATCTTAGAATATCATTTAAACATGGTTTAGCACCTAAAAAGTGGAAAAATGATGGAGTATGGAGAAATATCCCCTTGGCCGTGAGCATTGGAGTGGTGATGATGACCGTGAGCTTTGTGAAGGAAGATGATGGTTTTGGACAATGTTTTGATGGAACATAAGATGTTAAAAGAAGTTTTGTTATAGTGAATGTTGGTAGGAAGTAAAACGATTTGGGGTGAGTGAACTTATATCTCTTTTAAAATCATATTTATTGTTATGCTATGATGATCATGTTTATACCCTTTTGATGTTATGATAATTAACACCATTTAGTTGTTAATGTGAATGTTTGGATGTTATATGAATGAGTTTGGTTGAATAGATGAATTGTTGAGGATAATTTATTGGCATCTTAGCTAAATTGGTTATGTTTACTTATTTGAAATGATTAACCATTCTTTTTTTTAAATAAGACCATTTATATGGTATATTTTGAATATTAAGCCACTTTTCAAAATCAATTTTGGAAAAGAAATTCATTTTGGAAAAAGATAGAAATTGATTTAGAAAAGTAAAAGTAAAAAAAAAAGATAATTGAAATTATTTTGAAAATGGAAGTTAATATTTGAGATTTTAAAGATAATGAATTTTAAAGGTTTAATGTTTCAAAAATAAATAGTACATGGTTTAAGAAGTTTAAAAGATAAAATGTTGAATATTAACGAAATATGAAATATTTGGAAATAAAGTAAAAATGGGTTTTAAATGAATAAATTAGTAAAGTATTGATTTAAAATGGTTTGTAAATGTTTTATAAATAATAAAACCCAAATTGAAGAAGTTTTGGAAAATATTGAAAAATAAGTCAAAATAAGGTGCGTCGCGTAACGGTGGTTCGCGATTTCACATCGAAAAAGCTAAATAAATGTACATGATAGAAATAGAGTCAAAAATCTTCGAAATAAGACTTTTCCGGATCCTTATAACCATAGTTTTCTAATGGTAAATAAAAACCAAGATTTCATCTTGTAGATTTTAAAATATGCCCAAACCAAGTTTTCAGGAAAATCGCACTTTTGTAGTTAAGTGACCAAAGTATAAAATTCTTTAAAATAAGTTTTTTTTATGTTTAAAAATATGAAATAAATTTAATAAATATGTTAAAATGTTTTAGAAGAGATTTGAGTTATAAATATGGATTCCTGAATGGTAGAAACGTTGTTTCAATCAAATAAGAATTTAAAAGCACTTTTCGTAGCACGTTTCTACACCAGTTTTACTAAACTTTAGAAATGAAGGATTAAACTTAACTATTCTTTCCCGAACCTTTTATAAATGTGATTAGATAAACAAATTAGTATTTTAAAGATGATTTGGAAGTTTAATAAAAGTTTAAAATGAATGGTTAAGAGGAATTGTTTATAACACTTAAACAATATAAAATCATTTCCTTAAATGTAATAACAAACTTTGTATGCAGAAACGACTAGTAAATTTGTCCCACCCATGAGATCTGAAAAGATAAAACAAGGTGTGTAACTAAGGTTAGAAATGGAGCAACCAGTGCCCTGAACTTACCTGGCCTCTGTTTTCTCTTTCTAGGCGAGGGATGAAACAGATCGAATGGAAAGTCCGGATGCTCTAAATAATAAGATCATATTTAAGGTTTTCTGAAATCAAAACGATTGCACAAGGTTTTTTAGTAATATAAAGAATGTTCTAGTCAAACTCTATATTAAGCTATAAGGAAGGAAGTTTGTACTATCCGCACAAATTTAAAAAGTGATTTTACCGTTATTTTTGAATATGGAAATTTGTATTGAGTATAAATTGATATAATTTGTACGAATCCATTTAACTCGAATACTAACTAATTTTAATTTACCAAGTTAGATAACAAGGTTTCAACTTTTTAAAAAGGATATGATTTGGGAAAATAAGAAATCTTTGTTAAAAATTTAAATAAACATTTTGGAAATAAGATGTCATAAATAATGTCCTTTTTCTACTCAATATAACTGGTTTGGGTTTACAATAAATGATGTCTTAAATAAAATTGTTTTTGACCCAGTTATGACATGTGTTCGAAAATGGAATTTTATTTGATTTAGATATGAAGATTTCCAAAGTTAAAAGGATTTTGATTTGTCCATAAAAAGTTAAAATGAAAAGAGACTGAACAAATCCTGTATTCACATATTCACAGTTTTATTGATGATTGGATTTCGAAGTGATTGGAGTCGGATCTGGGTAATTCCTATTCGAAAACTACTTTACATTTCAAAGTAAAACATGTTGAATATAAGATCATTGAAGACGAAGATATTCATGATGTAGGGCTTCTTACCACTAGACCCTCGGGGAAATTTACTATATGATATATATTGGAAGTAGTGCTCCGTTATGAAAATCTTCGAATTACAAGGACAAATCGCTACTGATCCTAGGGTTGAATCCCAAAACAGGATGCAGTATGAGGAGTGCCTTCGGCTTCGTTTAGTCCCAGAATTAACTTGTATGGACGAATGTCCGACGTTGCATTTAAATCACATTAATTGATCTCTATAGACGATCATCTACTTGGTGGAGGAGAAGGCAACTTCTCTTAGCTTAACACCTTTTCTTGAGACGTACGAGCTCAGGAGTTATACGTTTAAATAAATCAGTTGTGTGATTATGGAATGTCAATGTGGCATTCAAAGTGAAGAGTTGATGTTCTATGAAAGGTAATCGTTACCTCAAGCCTCACACCCAGAAATGACCAAAACATGGTAGATGTAGCAAGGCTATGTGGTTCGCAACCATTAGGGTATGATCATCCCCTTCTAGATATATTTCTATCCACTATTGTAACGACCCGGAATTTTGGACCATTCGCATCCATTATAAGTGTATAGGTAGACACTCATGCCGGAATTGAATTGCTTAAAATACCGCGTTGTTAATTTAAATTTGGCAAAACTGAACATATACTGTAAATAAATAATCACAGATCACAGACACAGAGTAATAATTGCAGCGGAAATAAAAGAGATAGTAGTTCATGAAGCTACTATATAAATGTATAAGTTACATCAGAGTTAAACCAGATACAACGGAAGAGTAATACGATACATCAGATACAAATCAGAATACATCACTGGAATCATCGAATACTGAAAGCAAAATAGATGGCTGGATCTTCAAGCAAAGCTCCAACTCCAAAGGTGAGTCTCGAATACTGGTACACTCAGTCTGACCCGAGCGTAAAGCAAAAACACAAGACACTCGAGTCAGGATTAACATTCTTATATTAATAAATCCAACTCAAGTGAAATAGCAATTGAAATACAAGTAACTTAAAGGATGTTTGGAATAACCATCCTTTAAGGATCCGTTAAACTATCTACTAGGTAGTAATATACGCTAAGTAGATAATGTCTATCAGTAATATAAGGTATTAAAATAGTGTTAAGTCATGGCCCATTCCACCCTTAACACATTTTTATTCCCAAAAGCATATACAAGACCGTAGTTTCCCCAAAACCGGAAGTCACCAGAGGGCAATCCATATACTAAAGGTACAAAACAAATTCGTAGTGGTCGCGAATAGGGAATACAAGTATGACAAGGCACATGAGGCAATACCCAAGGTAGTGATACTACCGTTTGCCTGATCCGGACTGGTGAGAACGCAACGCCGCAGCGCCCGCAACACCGTGAAACAACACTCCCAAAATCAAGGGTGCACCAATCGACAACAAGTAATGAGTAGTTCGAAGAAGTGTGTTCACTTGAGGTAGCTAATCCTCCATTGGCCCGGCACGGCTCCTGTTTTAGTCATTTCCAATTTGACACAAGTGTCAAAGCTATCCATTATCGTTCTCTTTCTTCAGTCATCACGTTCATCATTCCAACCACTTCATTCTGGATCATCACTCCGCGTATAGTTATTAAAGTGGTTTCGGTTTAGATAGAGAGTATATCCATAACCGATTCCGGTCTCTTTAATAACTTTCGTAATTATTACACCGATTGGTCGTTTATATATTTCAAAACCAAATCAATTACAATTTCAATTAGAATTTGTAAACCAACATTTCATTTCTCTTTCCAAAACAATTTCCAAAATTTACATTTTAAAACTTCCAAATTCATAATTTCAAAATCTTATAGTTCAATTTCAATTTCTATTTAAAACAATTCAAATATTGATTCAAGTTCTTATATAAGTGTCTTTTCAAAAACATTAAATTAATTTAATCTAACATTCAAATCAATTTAAATTCATTTATCGATTTCATTCAATATTCATTAAGTAAATTTGCCATTCAAAACAATTTCTATTAAATTTCCAATTCATTAAATCAATTTCTTAAGTTCAACTTCATTAAATCAAAACTTACAATTTTGAATTAAATTAAATTCGTCAAATCAATTCTTTCAATTACAAGTCTTACATTAATTTCAAAAATATCACATTTTCATTTCTTGTTAAAGAAGATTCAATTTCAATTATTTACTTACTTAAATAAATTTCCAAAACTTAATTAATAAAGAAACTCAATTTCAATTATTTACGAAGTAAAATTCACTTATTCAAAAATTCAATTTCACTTATTAAAGAATTCAAATCAATTTAATCATTAAATAATTCGATCTTATTTAATTATTAAATAATTCAAAACTTAATTATTAAATAATTTCAAAGTTTAATAATTTCAAACTTGATTATTAAATCATTTCAAACTTAATTCAATCATTTCTCAAATTAAACAACATTCTTCCATAAATTTCATTGTTAACATTTTGTTTCAGATTATTAAATATTAACATTTTCCTTTCATAAAAATTCAAATTTCAACTTCATTTCAAAACCATATTATTTATTCAAATAAAATCTTCATTTATTTTTAAATCAAATTATTGACCAATCGGGTTTTATTTAATTCTCTATCCTAGGTCAAAGTTTAATTTGGGTATTTATCATTTCAACCCGATTCCAATTCAATTCAAAATCAAAACATAGCAAAGGGAACTTGCAGTGTGATAACTGGGATGGTGTCAAAGTAAATAAACAAGCAATGACAACAAACAATAACAATCCAATAATCAATTCAAATAATCCCGAAATAACCGTATTAATTCGCATTGTTATTTGTACGAATTAATATAATTATTTCTAGAATCTACACTATCATTTCATGTAGATTAAAGATCATTCCACTAATTATTTATACAGTTTTTCACTTGTCATTCAATTTCAATTTTACACTAGAACAATTAATCCAATATATGTCGATGGTTCAAAGTGTAATTATCACTATTCTACATGTCAATTTATTTAACAATTAAGAGGGGTCATATTCACTAATCAAATTTAACATATAAATCGGTTTTAAAATTGTTAACTATCCTATATTCACTTCAATTTTGCATATTATTTATCATTTAACACTAACAATTTAACGTCCAATATAAACATCAACAATCAATCAATTATCAGCCAAACTGCATTATCATCACATAAATAATTAACAGATAATGGTGTCAAATGTCACAGGTGAACTGATACAGGCAATAGCATATATAACAGTGTAATTAACTAACAGCAGCATATTTCAATTGTCGTTTCAATTGAAATCAGATTTAATAAATAAAAGAACATTAATCTTGAGTGATTGCTCACCTTTCGAGGCTAGAAATGGTCGAGAATGGGATGAATCGCGAATCCAAGCACGAATTTCAGAGTAAAGCAAAATTGGCACGAATACGATGACAAAGCTGAAAATGAGAATTGATGAACCATTAGACTCGGTTCGATATAATTTAAAACGAAATGTAAATTATAACCCAAAACAACTTGATATTTATACACAATAGACTATATATACAACTAACGCCTGTACATAACAGGTAAAATCCTATATGTATATTCACATGTTATAAAGAGTTTCAAAAACTTATTTAGTAATACAGACCACAAACTATTATCAGAAATTATATGTTAATACACTTATACTTTCCATATATAACAGAGCATAAACCTTTAAAAGTCGGATTTTGAAAGTTTTATAAAATACAGACCAGGTAACAAAAAGGTATAAACAAAAAGTACTCAAATCTATACATAAAAACAGAGAGTCCAAATGCCAGTGAAATAACTAGTTATATAAGATATATATATATATATATATATATATATAACATGCTTAAAGTACTATATACAGCAACAGATCAAGATGGATACAATCCTATACATAGTTATCTATATATTAGTATATAAATATTTATGTAACACCTTTAACACATATATGCAAAACTATATAATATACATCGAAACACTATTTAAAACATTAACAGTAACCTATAACTAGCCCGTCACTCAAAAATAAATGTAGGCTAAGTATACCCTTTACAAATATAACACACAGCATTCAATGACAACTTGTAAATCAATACATATAAAGTTATATAATATAAATGTAGCATATACCTATTTCAAACTGAGAAGGCAGAGGCTAGGGAACTAGGTGGGGTAGCGGCCAGGAGAAGGAAGAGAAGTGGCAGCGCCGGGTTGCGTGAGGCCGCGGAGAGGTGGAGTGTTGTGTGGGTTTGCATGGAGTTGAGTTTCTGGTGGAAAGGATTTAGGCTCTGGAAGGGAGTGGAGATATTGGCTACAGGCAAAAATAATAATAATAAAATATAAAAAAAATAAGGTGGCTTTGGTTCAGATGGAGGGTGAAAAATATGTGAGAAAGATATAGATGGAGTGTATTGTACAAGTTGCTCTCTTCATATGAGCGCATAAAATGAAATTAAAATGAATGGAGGAGAGAGTCACAGTGGGAAGAAGAGAATGAAAGGTAGAACGAACCAGAGAAGTTAAAATAAAAATAAAAATAAATATGGGAATATCAAAGGGTCACGGTTATATTTTGATATTTGAAAAACCTTACAGGCTATTGGAAACGTATGAGTAGAATAAATGCTAATTTTTGAAAATATTGAACGATGGTGTCCATTGGTTTACACGGTTGAGACATTGGAAGTCACAAAACCAAAAAGCACAAATCGGTACCGATACGGAAGGCGTTTTGCACGGTGCAACATACACCGGACTCCGAATTTGACAATCGAATATACCGTAGAGATCAGCACGACGAGACGATCAAAACGGTATATAGATATCGGTGATTCGATCGAATTATAAAAATTCGAATTTTCAATTGGCGGAAAATGCAAGAAAAACGCAAGTAAATAAGACCGACAGAGCCAAAGATTTCCGAATTTGGAAAAATGACAAACTGACGTCTTGCCCAGAAGATGGTTTAGAATTTTTCTGTGTAAAAATATTTAGGTTTCGAAAACGTTTTATTTTCATCGCTTTTTAACTGATTAAATTGAAGTAAATTTACGCACGAAATAAACTTTCATATTTTCGGACGAAAATTTACCAGTTGCTATGTTTTAACTAGACGCATTCCAAATATCAGATTTATATTTCAAAAATTTATCATTTAAATTTTCACAAAATTTCAACTAATTACGTTATTAAAACAGTTGAAATTTACGGGTCGTTACACTCTCCCCCACTCCAAACTTTTCGTCCCCGAAAAGGAACAAGGAAGGAGAATAGAAACAACCAGAAAGAAAACAGATTTGAAATACAAAATAACAATTAATTTAAACCATATAAATTCAAATTTAAATTAATTGATATTCAACAATTGATTTAATCCATTTGATTTCACTAAAATCAATCTCAACTATTTCTAAATTCATTATCTTATTATCCCATTTCTTCAATTTACAATTTTTAAACCATAAATTTGAATAGTCTTTTATTATAATCATATTTTCTTCAACAATTTTAAATTCTTCTTTATTCCAAATTATTGTTAAATTTATTCTACTTAATATATCTAATCACATATATTTAACTCATATAAATTTATTTAAAACATAAAAGTTTCGATTTAAATTAATTTACATCTATTAATTTCTTTTAAATTCAAGGTAATTTCATGTGTTGATCAAATTTCAATTTATTAATTCTTTCAAAACAAATTTATTAATTCTTTCAAAACAAATTTATTTCATTATTAACTGAGTTTACTAATTATCCTATCTAACTCTATTAACATCTTTATAATCAAAATTTAGTGTATAACATTTATTATAAACACTCAATTTTTTTTTATAAATTCAATTTATATTATATATTATCCAATTACATATTCAACTTCTGAATGATTTAGGTAAGTTGTATTAGAACGCAGTTGAACAATATACAAATAAAAATTTTCCCAATTCAATTATTCAAGTTTAAATATTTATTCCAAATTTTGGTTTTATTTATAATTAAAATCATCCTTCAACAAAATTTAAGAATTAGATTTCCAATTAAAAACAATTTAGAGATATATATAATATATTTATATCAAATCAAATTAAATTTTTAAAATAAGATACCTATATATATGTAAATCAAAATATACTGAAGAAATTCAAATCAAAATATTTTTCAAAACAAAACCGTAGCAAAGCTACAGAATAGTATCTCCACTTCGAAACTTGAAAATGAATGTCGATGATGCGGCCGCCATCACCGAAATTATTTTCCAGCGACAAAGAGAAGAGCACTGATTTCAACATTTTAAAATTCTTTGAAAACGGTTTCTATTTGAAAATATTTTAAATACTATACACTTTAAAAATTTTAAAACCAAAGTTCGAAATCACCGGAAACTTAATAAATTCTCAAATTTCTGAATTAGATTCATTTCAAATTTCAATCAATTTATAACCAAGTTTATAAATTCATTTATTTATATTATGCAATAATCAATGGTTTACAAAACAATAAATGAAAATCAAATATTATTATTTCAAACAACAGATTTATTAAAAATTTAATTTCAGAAAACTTATATTTATATATAATGTAATCATACAAAACTTTTTATTTTATTTATCAAATTTGAAAACGATATTGTGTCAGTTTGCTCTGCTCAAGTGTTTTGGAAATCCTATCGATAGCGTTGATCAGACGAATCGATCGAAAACCCAAATCAACATCAACAACTCAAACAACACAATATAAAAAAAACATTTTAAATTTAATTTACAAATACACTTCCTCACTTAACGATACAATAATGGATTTCAAAGTAGGGATAGAGAATTTTTTTTTTGATAGACTCAAATCAAAGAGAATTTCGATTCGAAGATAAGTTCGAAACAAAGATATGATGACTAAATAACAAAGTAGAAAGATTTGATAAGTTTTTATAAATCACGGGCAACCATAACCGGGTTGACCGTGACTTCAAGAATAAGATCGATGTGGAATTCCAAGGCAAATCGACATTGATCTCAACAGATAGAATTCGGCATAACCAAAGATAGATAGCATCGTAAACCGAGGATACAAAAATCTCCGGTAAATCAATGCCTATTGTAAAGGAGTTTCACCCCTTTACAAATCGTTCGAAGTTTGGCGAGACCGCCGATTCATTATAAAGATCATTCGAAGTGGAGTTAGAGGATACTCCAGAATTACAGAAGAATACGAACAGTGAGGGACAAGAATGAACTTCGGAACCGAGGGAACGTTCCAATTTCAAAGGAATAGAGTTAAAGGGAAGAGATTGAAACTCGAATGAGAGTGATTCTGTAAATATATTTACCCTATATGTTAAGTTTTGCCTAGAGCTACCAAAGCTCTGATACCAACTGTAACGACCCGGAATTTTGGACCATTCGCATCCATTATAAGTGTATAGGTAGACACTCATGCCGGAATTGAATTGCTTAAAATACCACGTTGTTAATTTAAATTTGGCAAAACTGAACATATACTGTAAATAAATAATCACAGATCACAGACACAGAGTAATAATTGCAGCGGAAATAAAAGAGATAGTAGTTCATGAAGCTACTATATAAATGTATAAGTTACATCAGAGTTAAACCAGATACAACGGAAGAGTAATACGATACATCAGATACAAATCAGAATACATCACTGGAATCATCGAATACTGAAAGCAAAATAGATGGCTGGATCTTCAAGCAAAGCTCCAACTCCAAAGGTGAGTCTCGAATACTGGTACACTCAGTCTGACCCGAGCGTAAAGCAAAAACACAAGACACTCGAGTCAGGATTAACATTCTTATATTAATAAATCCAACTCAAGTGAAATAGCAATTGAAATACAAGTAACTTAAAGGATGTTTGGAATAACCATCCTTTAAGGATCCGTTAAACTATCTACTAGGTAGTAATATACGCTAAGTAGATAATGTCTATCAGTAATATAAGGTATTAAAATAGTGTTAAGTCATGGCCCATTCCACCCTTAACACATTTTTATTCCCAAAAGCATATACAAGACCGTAGTTTCCCCAAAACCGGAAGTCACCAGAGGGCAATCCATATACTAAAGGTACAAAACAAATTCGTAGTGGTCGCGAATAGGGAATACAAGTATGACAAGGCACATGAGGCAATACCCAAGGTAGTGATACTACCGTTTGCCTGATCCGGACTGGTGAGAACGCAACGCCGCAGCGCCCGCAACACCGTGAAACAACACTCCCAAAATCAAGGGTGCACCAATCGACAACAAGTAATGAGTAGTTCGAAGAAGTGTGTTCACTTGAGGTAGCTAATCCTCCATTGGCCCGGCACGGCTCCTGTTTTAGTCATTTCCAATTTGACACAAGTGTCAAAGCTATCCATTATCGTTCTCTTTCTTCAGTCATCACGTTCATCATTCCAACCACTTCATTCTGGATCATCACTCCGCGTATAGTTATTAAAGTGGTTTCGGTTTAGATAGAGAGTATATCCATAACCGATTCCGGTCTCTTTAATAACTTTCGTAATTATTACACCGATTGGTCGTTTATATATTTCAAAACCAAATCAATTACAATTTCAATTAGAATTTGTAAACCAACATTTCATTTCTCTTTCCAAAACAATTTCCAAAATTTACATTTTAAAACTTCCAAATTCATAATTTCAAAATCTTATAGTTCAATTTCAATTTCTATTTAAAACAATTCAAATATTGATTCAAGTTCGTATATAAGTGTCTTTTCAAAAACATTAAATTAATTTAATCTAACATTCAAATCAATTTAAATTCATTTATCGATTTCATTCAATATTCATTAAGTAAATTTGCCATTCAAAACAATTTCTATTAAATTTCCAATTCATTAAATCAATTTCTTAAGTTCAACTTCATTAAATCAAAACTTACAATTTTGAATTAAATTAAATTCGTCAAATCAATTCTTTCAATTACAAGTCTTACATTAATTTCAAAAATATCACATTTTCATTTCTTGTTAAAGAAGATTCAATTTCAATTATTTACTTACTTAAATAAATTTCCAAAACTTAATTAATAAAGAAACTCAATTTCAATTATTTACGAAGTAAAATTCACTTATTCAAAAATTCAATTTCACTTATTAAAGAATTCAAATCAATTTAATCATTAAATAATTCGATCTTATTTAATTATTAAATAATTCAAAACTTAATTATTAAATAATTTCAAAGTTTAATAATTTCAAACTTGATTATTAAATCATTTCAAACTTAATTCAATCATTTCTCAAATTAAACAACATTCTTCCATAAATTTCATTGTTAACATTTTGTTTCAGATTATTAAATATTAACATTTTCCTTTCATAAAAATTCAAATTTCAACTTCATTTCAAAACCATATTATTTATTCAAATAAAATCTTCATTTATTTTTAAATCAAATTATTGACCAATCGGGTTTTATTTAATTCTCTATCCTAGGTCAAAGTTTAATTTGGGTATTTATCATTTCAACCCGATTCCAATTTAATTCAAAATCAAAACATAGCAAAGGGAACTTGCAGTGTGATAACTGGGATGGTGTCAAAGTAAATAAACAAGCAATGACAACAAACAATAACAATCCAATAATCAATTCAAATAATCCCGAAATAACCGTATTAATTCGCATTGTTATTTGTACGAATTAATATAATTATTTCTAGAATCTACACTATCATTTCATGTAGATTAAAGATCATTCCACTAATTATTTATACAGTTTTTCACTTGTCATTCAATTTCAATTTTACACTAGAACAATTAATCCAATATATGCCGATGGTTCAAAGTGTAATTATCACTATTCTACATGTCAATTTATTTAACAATTAAGAGGGGTCATATTCACTAATCAAATTTAACATATAAATCGGTTTTAAAATTGTTAACTATCCTATATTCACTTCAATTTTGCATATTATTTATCATTTAACACTAACAATTTAACGTCCAATATAAACATCAACAATCAATCAATTATCAGCCAAACTGCATTATCATCACATAAATAATTAACAGATAATGGTGTCAAATGTCACAGGTGAACTGATACAGGCAATAGCATATATAACAGTGTAATTAACTAACAGCAGCATATTTCAATTGTCGTTTCAATTGAAATCATATTTAATAAATAAAAGAACATTAATCTTGAGTGATTGCTCACCTTTCAAGGCTAGAAATGGTCGAGAATGGGATGAATCGCGAATCCAAGCACGAATTTCAGAGTAAAGCAAAATTGGCACGAATACGATGACAAAGCTGAAAATGAGAATTGATGAACCATTAGACTCGGTTCGATATAATTTAAAACGAAATGTAAATTATAACCCAAAACAACTTGATATTTATACACAATAGACTATATATACAACTAACGCCTGTACATAACAGGTAAAATCCTATATGTATATTCACATGTTATAAAGAGTTTCAAAAACTTATTTAGTAATACAGACCACAAACTATTATCAGAAATTATATGTTAATACACTTATACTTTCCATATATAACAGAGCATAAACCTTTAAAAGTCGGATTTTGAAAGTTTTATAAAATACAGACCAGGTAACAAAAAGGTATAAACAAAAAGTACTCAAATCTATACATAAAAACAGAGAGTCCAAATGCCAGTGAAATAACTAGTTATATAAGATATATATATATATATATATATATAACATGCTTAAAGTACTATATACAACAGCAGATCAAGATGGATACAATCCTATACATAGTTATCTATATATTAGTATATAAATATTTATGTAACACCTTTAACACATATATGCAAAACTATATAATATACATTGAAACACTATTTAAAACATTAACAGTAACCTATAACTAGCCCGTCACTCAAAAATAAATGTAGGTTAAGTATACCCTTTACAAATATAACACACAACATTCAATGACAACTTGTAAATCAATACATATAAAGTTATATAATATAAATGTAGCATATACCTATTTCAAACTGAGAAGGCAGAGGCTAGGGAACTAGGTGGGGTAGCGGCCAGGAGAAGGAAGAGAAGTGGCAGCGCCGGGTTGTGTGAGGCCGCAGAGAGGTGGAGTGTTGTGTGGGTTTGCATAGAGTTGAGTTTCTGGTGGAAAGGATTTAGGCTCTGGAAGGGAGTGGAGATATTGGCTACAGGCAAAAAAAAAATATAAAAAAATAAGGTGGCTTTGGTTCAGATGGAGGGTGAAAATTATGTGAGAAAGATATAGATGGAGTGTATTGTACAAGTTGCTCTCTTCATATGAGCGCATAAAATGAAATTAAAATAAATGGAGGAGAGAGTCACAGTGGGAAGAAGAGAATGAAAGGTAGAACGAACCAGAGAAGTTAAAATAAAAATAAAAATAAATATGGGAATATCAAAGGGTCACGGTTATATTTTGATATTTGAAAAACCTTACAGGCTATTGGAAACGTATGAGTAGAATAAATGCTAATTTTTGAAAATATTGAACGATGGTGTCCATTGGTTTACACGGTTGAGACATTGGAAGTCACAAAACCAAAAAGCACAAACCGGTACCGATACGGAAGGCGTTTTGCACGGTGCAACATACACCGGACTCCGAATTTGACAATCGAATATACCGTAGAGATCAGCACGACGAGACGATCAAAACGGTATATAGATATCGGTGATTCGATCGAATTATAAAAATTCGAATTTTCAACTGGCGGAAAATGCAAGAAAAACGCAAGTAAATAAGACCGACGGAGCCAAAGATTTCCGAATTTGGAAAAACGACAAACTGACGTCTTGCCCAGAAGATGATTTAGAATTTTTCTATGTAAAAATATTTAGGTTTCGAAAACGTTTTATTTTCATCGCTTTTTAACTGATTAAATTGAAGTAAATTTACGCACGAAATAAACTTTCATATTTTCGGACGAAAATTTACTAGTTGCTATGTTTTAACTAGACGCATTCCAAATATCAGATTTATATTTCAAAATTTTATCGTTTAAATTTTCACAAAATTTCAACTAATTACGTTATTAAAACAGTTGAAATTTACGGGTCGTTACAACTTGATGTTCGGGTTTAAATTAACGTGGTGTATAGTAAACGAGCGCTCGGATAGGTCGGTAATGACTGGAGTGATGACATATTCGGTACTATCTAGGAAGAGGTAGGTCGGTCTTGTGTTGGTAGAGGACCATCAGTTGGGCCTCGGTACATTCCTCTAGAGATGTACTACCGGAAGGTAGTCCCTTCACTTGGTCATTTGTATGAAAATTCATTCTCCAATAAGTGCCTGCCATTTTATTTGTAGAACCCACTTTGTGGCTAGTATGTTGGAATTTAATTAATGTTACAATTTCGGCTAAGATTAATATGTTTACTTGCAAATGTTTTCAAAGATTGTCGTTAAAAATAATATCAAATGTTTTGATAAAAATGTTTTGGTTATCATAAGGTAAAAACCTATCTGTGTTTATATGTAGTGTGGTTACATGAGATACTCTTTCTTTTTAAAAGGTTTTTGTTACAAATCTCTGATCTATGACACTGTCTTGTATGAATTGAGTTTCTCACGCTGGTTTGCCAGATTGATCCGGGTATTTTTATATTCGGGTCAGATCCAAGTAGTTTTAGGATTAGCTAAAGACGCTTAGAGTTTCGAGAGGAGAGCTGGAGATCTTCATCAACGTATAAACGTATTCTATTTCCATTGCATTTGTTTGATGTTTTTCAGCAATTGTAAGGACATATATTATAAATGTCCAAGCTGAATTAGGTTAAACTCTGATATATGTATTTTTAATTTTTTCCGCTGTAAAGACTATTGTTCAATAATATAAGTTATTCCATTCGAATGAGATTCTATGTAGTCTATTTTTCTTTCTTACCATTAAAGATCCATCTTTTCGTTCAATTTGGATTGGACATATATGGTTTATTGTCGACTCAAAGGGTACGGAAATTTGGGCCTTTACAGTTATAATAATTTAATATTTAAATTTTGAATGTAACAACCCGTATATTTGGACCATTTAAATTGACAATAATCCACGCATGTCAACTTAAATAATACAAAACACGAATCATTATGGGATTATAAATACATAAATGTAAATGAGAATCAATACAACATCACAGACACAGAACAGTCACAGAATAATGCAGCGGAAAATACATCGTCATAATAGCAGTTCATGAAGCTACTACATAAAATACAACAATGTCTTATCATCAAGTGACTAATACAAAAATGTCCAACATACTAGGACATCAATACAGGAATAGAAATAGACTGATAAAGATAAATGCTAAGCCTTCAGCATCTTCAACCAACCTTGTTCAGCAAATTGGATAGCTTCAGACTGACCCGAGCATATACAAAAAGAAACACTCGAGTCAGGACTCAAAATCTTATACAATAAAATCAAGTGCAAGGGAAAAGTCCATAACTTAAAGATGAATAAAATAACATCTCTAAGGATCCGATAAACTATCTATATATACAATAGAATACGATAGATAGATAATGTCTAATCAGTAAAGTACGATATTAAAATAGTGTTAAGGCGTTACCATAATCCCCTTAACACATTTTATTCCCAAGAGTATATACAAGACCGTAGTTTCCCCAAAACCGGAAGTCACCAGAGGGCAATCCATATACTAAAGGTACAAACCAAAATGTAGTGGTCGCGAATAGGATAATCAGTATGACAAGGTACATGAGGCGATACCAACTAGGATACTAGTAGTTGCGTGATCCAGATTGATGTTGAGCATAGCAGCTACTACCTCAACACCACGAAACAACACTCCCAAATCAAGGGGTGCACCCAAATCGAATCACAAAAGTAATAGATATGGTATCGAAGAAGTGTGTCCGCTAGAGGTGGCGAACTTCAATGGCCCGACGCGGCTCCTGTTTTAGTCATGTCAGGGGTCATCCAATATCGTTCTCTTTCTTCAGTCAACGCGTTCACCAAACCATCCACTTCGTTCTGGATCAACACTTCACGTGTAATAGTTATTAAAGTGGTTTTCGGTATCGACAGAGAGTATGTCCATATCCGCTCCCGGTCTCTTTAATAACTACGTATTTATTACCCGATGGTCATTTAAGTTAAAGTTTAAACAAATCAAAGTCCGAAAGTCAAGCTGCAAATTTGACTTCCAAAATTTTGACATTTCACGATTCAATTTATTTCGGATATTAAAACATCTTTCCAAATGCAATCTTTAGTTCAACATTTGAGTTAACCGTAAAATTACGTATTCCTGTTCAATTTAATAAGATCTAAATTTCACTTCCTAAATTTAGTTAATACTCCAATTAATTCGATTAATGGTAAATTTTAGTTCATATCATTAAACCAAATTCTATTCATTTCAATTTGTATTTACATTCATCGTTACATTAACCATAATCGTAAATTTGATTAAATCAATTTTATTAAATTTAAAATCATTTTAAATTTAAATTATCACTAAATTAAATCCATAAAACTTTAGTTAGTTTCGTATTCCACTTAAGTCAAATTTTCTAAATCTCAATCTTAATTTATGACAAGTTTCAAATCTATTTAATTAAAACCGATTTCAAGTCTAAATCTAATAAAACTTCAAATTATTAAATTCTAAAACTTCCTTGTTTTTAAATCTTATTTCAAATAAATTTGCCCATTCATTTCATTCAATTAAATAGGTTTATTAATCCGTTTCAATTAAACTCCATTAATTTATTCCTATTAATTTATTTCGATTTAAACCATTAATTAAATCCATTAAGTTTGTTACCTAATTTCCAAACAAATTGTTAAGTCCATTCCTTAATTTCAAATAGATTTCAATTTCAAAATAATTTTTGTTGACCAATCGGGTTTCTTATCTTTAATTATCTATCCTAGGCCAAGTTGTTTAATTGGGTATTTATCATTTCAACCCGATATCATTCAATATAAAACAAAGCATAGCAAAGGGAACTTGCAGTGTGATAACTGGGATGGTGTCAAAGTAAATAAACAAGCAATAGCAAACATACATAACAATTTAACAATTTATTCAAATAATCCCAAAATAATCATATTAACTCGCATTTGTTATTATGCAAATTAATACACTTATTCCTAGAATCCACACTATTATTTCCTACGGATTAAAGATTATTACATTATGATTTTCACTTGGTGTCCGTTATCAAATTTCTACATCAATCGTACCTATCAATTTTAATGTCACTATTATTTACCCTAATTAACATCATGTTACAGTTCAACATGTTTAATCAATTTAAACAATACATGGCGTCAATTTTAGAAATTAACAGTTTATTTCAACCAAATTTTAACAATTAACAATTTAATATCCAAATTTAATATTAACAACAATTATCACTTGATTATCATAGCATAAAAGATTGAGTCGTGAATAAAATATTCACCTTGCGTGGTTGAAGAAGATGACGGCGAAGCACGAAGACGAATAGATAAAATAGACGACACAAGCACGAATACGAACTACAAATCAAACAAAAGATTGTTCAACAATAGTTTAATACAATGTATATATATTGATTTGTATATATATAACGTACAAAAACAAGTCGGGATGAGAGCGAATGAGCCGAAGCGATGTCCTAAGAATCCGGAGCGGTGACTGAAACAATACGCCAAGTTTGTTAAAATATATATAATTTAAATCCTTAAATTTGATAAATTAAATAAAATACGAAACATACTACATAAACATATATTACTTAACTGCAGTATATATAAAACTGAAACTATGCTATACTATTCATAAACAACCTGAATTTGGACGCGGGGAAGAGGAAGCGGGCCGGTGGGGACAGCAGGCGGGGGCTGGGTGGCTGGGCGGAGCTGGACGCGGGGACGGGCTGGTGGCTGGGCGCGGAGACGGGCTGGTGGCTGGGCGCGAGCTGGACGCGGGGACGGGGTGGGTGGCTGGGTGGAGCTGGACGCGGGGGCGGGTGGGACAGCGGAGGGTAGGGCGGAGGAGCTGGTGGCGTGGGCGAAGGCAGGGCGGAGGAGGTGGCGGGCGGCTGGGTGGGTACGGGGCAGGGCGGAGGAGCTGGTGGCGTGGGCGAAGGCAGGGCGGAGGAGGTGGCGGGCGGCTGGGTGGGTACGGGGCAGAGCGGAGGAGCTGGGGACGGCAGTGGGCTGGGGCGGAGGGGCTGGGGCGGAGCAGTGGGCTGGGGACGGCAGGGGCTGGGGCGGAGGGGCTGGGGACGGCAGTGGCTAGTGGTGGGTGGTTGCATGAGTTTGCAGTGGAGGGGGAGAGTTTACACTGAAGTTTCTTTAAAAAAAATATAAACTAGAGAAGAAGAAGGAGGAAAGGAGTGTAGAGACGTACCAGAGAAGCAGTGAAAATGAGCTGAGTAATAAATGCGAGGAGAGGGTTGCAGAGATATATACAGAGATGTTTAGAGTGTGCATACGTCAGTGCAATGATGATTTCAAAGTGGAGGCTGTTGGATTTCCAAGACAGCTGAGTAGACTTCTTGAATTTTGAACGTTGGGCGGTTGGGTACCGGTTTGTGTGGCGTAACGGACCAGTTTGTACTCCGTTAACCAATTAATAACTTGCAACGCCGAACTCCGATTGGCACAAACAGATATACCGTTTTGATCAGCGCGACGAGGCGGACACAACGGTATAAAGATATTGATGGTTTGACATTGTTTGCGAAGTGGTAAATCTTATTGAACCATTTTCTCGAGCGACAATTTTACTAGCAATTAAAAGCGGAATTTGACGAAACGAAATGCGCCGTCATGATCAGAATATTTTTCTTATGCAACATTGTGAAAAATATTTGAGTTCGGACGATAGAAAATTTACACATAAAATTTAAACTAATATGTAAATTCGGCGAACGAAATTTACTTCAATATTTTTCGACGAAATTTGGCGTACGCCTATGTCTATCTAGGTGCATTCCAAATGTGAAGTTTGAATAGCAACGGAAGTTGTTTGTGAAAATTTGAAATTTCTATTACGGAGAATGCAGCAAAACACCGAAGAATAAGATCGACGGAGCTAAAGATGTCCGAATTTTGAAAAACGAAAAATGATGACTTTGTCAGAAGATGATTTAGAATTTTTCTATGTAAAAATATTTAGGTTCGGAAGATAAAATTTTTCACGTTTTAAAATGAACTGATGTGCAGTAAAATGCGCATGAAATTTACTGCTGTATTTTCCGACGAAACTTTACCCATACCTACAATCATCTAGGCGCAATTTAGAAACAAAGTTTGGATGTTGATTGAAATCGTATGTAAGTTTCGCATTTTATATTAAAATAACGGTTCTAAAAATTTTAAAATCGGGTCGGAATTTCAGGGTCGTTACATTCTCCCCTACTCAAAACTTTTCGTCCTCGAAAAGGAACAAAGTAAAGAGTGGAAGAACAGATAATAGAGATACAATGGATTCATAATAGATTATTGAATATAGTAAAGAGTATAGAATGGAATTTACCTTCAACAAACAATTCTGGATTCACTACTACAAAACAGGTCATTTGCATCGGTTGTTTACCCCCCTTTTGCATCAGTTCAACAACCGATGCATATGCAACCGATGCAACAGGCTTAACACTTTTGCATCAGTTTGGAAACCGATGCAAAAAGATCCTTTTAGCATTTGTTGTTAGTAACAACCGATGCAAAATATCATGGTTGGTTGCTTGAACACAGCCCCCATGTTGCATCGGTTGTAATGAAAACCGATGCAACAAAGTAACTTGTCGCATCGGTTTTTTATAACAACTGATGCAAACTAATCCCTCTATTGCATCAGCTATTTATACCTGATGCAAAAAAGCGATTCTCAAAAACCATTATTACAGTACTCAAATAGACTATATTTATATTATTGATTATAACAAACAATTATTGCATGCAATATTACAATCATTCAAAATTAAATTTGATGACAAATACATAATCAGATTTAATAATTCTACAAAAGAATGAAAAACAACAGCCATCACGCTTTAACTTCACTACCTTCTTACCACACTTCAAATTACTGCTACCTCAACCAAACAACCATCTTCCTTTATTCTACACTTCAAACATCATAGCCTGCCTAGTGCCTACTGCCACTCCTTATCACCCTGCCAAGAGACAACCCAACCCACTTACACACCATTCACATATCACACATCAACAGCAACAACCAACCATCATTCAACTACCACTACTTTAATCTCCACTCTACCATCCTTTGCACTGCTACACTTCACTGCTGCCTACTGCCTTCAACTACCACTAATTTACTGCCATACATCATCCACCATCTCACCACAGCCTGCCTTGCAAACTGCACTCAAACCCAACTTCTGTCCCGACCATTCTTCTGGCACCACCACACTTCATCCTTACCACTACATATCACTGCCTTGCCACTACATATCAATAGAAAATACATTCCCTGCCCACCATCATATCATCAAAACACATCAATAGGAAAGTTGCATCAGTACAACTTGATAACGCTGATGATAATGCAATGGTCGTACTGCAAAGAAAAGGCAGCAAAACATTGACAGAGGGGTGGATGCTGTTGTAGCTAAAGTTTTGAAATTGAATTCACTTAACATGCAATCGCTTTCAATATCATGCAAGGGAAAATGAAACATGTAGCTCTGAATTTAAATATTTCTAATTGGATTTAATGGCTTTACAATTCTGTGAACCTTGATGTAGAAATTTTAGTATGTACGATTAACAAACTCTATATGCTTAGCATGAATTGCATAATAACCATACAGTCTGAATAATATCTTATTTGTAAATTGTAATCTGTTTAGACTGTTTTTACATCATTCAGATTTGTTAAAACTGTTTACAACCATCTGTTCTGTGTGTTTTTGCACCATGAGGAATTTTTATGTTACCGTGAAGTCACATTATCATATGTACTATATGAAAGAAACCCACTTTTTTTGGCCTTACCATGGTCATACGATATGTTCAATGTATTGAATTTTCCATCCTATAATTGGTTTCCATATGCTTCACGTCACGTTGCAGATTACTATCTACTACCTCTCTCTTAACTAACTCTATAAGTTCATAATACTTTGTGTGCGTGTAGCATGATTTTGTACTCGTTTATACATAATACAAGTAAGGTAACGTACCGACCAATTCACTACTTTGGGATTACACAGCCAACACATTGTATGATTTAAAGCACACTTCAATGTACCATACCATCAACCCACCTGAGCAATCTTATCACCCCTGCACACTGCCAATACATCAACTATTGCGGCTGTACTCAACCTGTTGCATACAACATACATACAGCTTCTGTGCACATGAATAAATTATACCATTCATCTACCTTATAGGCACCTTCCACTATTGCCAATAAATTCAAACAGCAACTTCGTCCTCCTCTGTCTAATCGGCAACCAAGATCTCCTCTCCCCTCCCTTAATCAGGTTAGTAAATAATAAAATACCTCAACAATGGCAATATGCAAGAGAATTCCTATCAAACCAACAGCAAGAGAAGCAGCATCTACCACATCTGGTCCTGCAATAATTTGATTAGAATTGATGTTATTCTCATTAATGATTTTGATAATATAAGATGGTAAATAGATGTGACAGGTTTATGAAAATGGACTTTGAGTAAATAATATATAGCACAAAAATAGTATGAAATGAAACTAAAACAAAAATAGTCTGTCTGTTGTTTATCAACTTGCTACAAGAAAACCAACTTTAGATTTGATTTTTTATTCTTTCAATTGTACTGCATTATTTTTGGTTAAAAAGATGATCCTCAAACAGACAAATATTTTGAAATTATTATTAATAGTCATCATAGTTGGACATTAAAATCATGACTATGCATAGCAAATGCCACTAGTTTATCTCATAAGCAAGTGGATCTAGTACATAGTTTTCATACTAAGCAATCCTATTAAGATATAGTTCCTTATAAACTAATTTAAGAGTAAATATATAAGATTAAAATACAATAGTGAAAGCATGATGTCTTGCGTACTTGAACATAATACTCAGCCATCCCATTAACTCGCTTCATGAAGACATCACCAAACTTGTATCCTTTCACCTACATTTAAGATGCCTAGTTAACTCTGACTTATAACTAAGACAACAACATCAGCAATTGCAATACCAATAATGAATAAAAAGCATAACAACTCAGCCAAGTATCCTTAGAATCAGACTTGGACAAGCCTGGCAAATAATGGATATACCGAGATTATTTAATTTAAATAAAACATTTATTGTGTCTGTATAATATCAATTGGTTTATATATGTATATTTCAAAATAGTGTGAAAGTATACTTAGACTGGTCAGTAATGATACTAACGTGCACTCGTTATTCGAAAGCACTGAAAAATCTATAAGCACCTTAGAGCTAACCGCAGTTGAGTTAGAGGAACCGTAATGATTTCAGGTGTGATTACCATCACGCCTGTCACTACTGCCGCTTAAGCAAAATAAAGATGAACTGATGAATAAAGCAAAATCATGCATAGCTTTGTAGAGTTGAAGATGTCATAAGAGAGTTGATATTTCCTACAATATGATATAGTCAGGAACTCATGCCATTTAAGCATCTCAGAAACCATAAAAAAGGATATCATTACCAACTGTGTTGCTACTCCAAGAGTTTATACACATGCAAGAAATATTGCCAGTTATATGTTATATTAATCACAAGTCTCCATACCCGTCAGCACCTTTGCAAAGAAGAAAGAGTTGTCCAGATTCATCCCGAACAACTACGGATATTCTCTTCCTCCTGCTGCTAAATTCCAAAAAGTTTAGAATCTTAAGAACATCAAGATTGAATCCGTTTGTCACTTTAAGTTGTTCAGAAACAAACAAAAGAAGGAAGAATGTTGTTGTAAAATGCGCCAGGATAACTAAATAAATATATTTTTATTACATGATTAGAACTACAATACTCTGAATTAACCATAACTCTGTATTGTTGTGAGGACAAGGATTCAAATCAACTGTACTGAATCTACTATTGCACCAGCATGCACTGATGAAATTACAGTTGTGATAGCAGACTCTATGGAATTCGAGCTGAGGCAATCGTGAAATACATCAATGATACACCTTAATTCATTGGACTTTAAAAAGAAACCCGAAACTGAAAATAAAGCTGGCACGTTAACTTACCAAATTATTATTCAATCACGTATATTAACCTCAGGTGGATTGCAAAGCTAAATGTGTCAACTGAACTCTGAAGCGGTAGTTTGAAGATAGCTTCTACCTGCTTTATTTACTGGAAATCACACTTTATTATAGTAGCAATAATCAGGATATGTTAACGTTTTGCATAAGAGAGCCCAAAAGCTTGTTATTTTCAATTGGAAACTTGTTTCTATAGTTTAGCATTGGAAAAAAAACTACAAGGTACGGTTGAATTTCATTGACACTTCCTTCTAGAAATTTCCAACTGTAATAGAACCACATCAAAAAAGAGTGTTATTGATCAGAAATACCTATGATAATCAACATATATTTTTTTAATAAAAAGATAAACTAATGTATCCATAGACACTACTTGTACCCAATGCATTAGGTTCATCCAGGCCTCTATAGCTTATCATCGCTACATACAAAAAGTAAAAACACTCTTTACATCTTCATGTAAAGAGAAACTTACAGTTCCCCAAATGAACATTAATCAAAAAATAAGAGAAGGATGAAAGTAAAAAAAAAATTGATATACGATTTCAACAAAATTGATCCAATAACTAACAATACCATGCTTAAAAAATACTCTACCTCGAACTAGGGGAAGGGATGCAGCCTTTGCCATCATAAACTTCAATTTCTTACTAGCCATCAGACATAGCCATGGAGACTACTTGCTGCATTCACACCTCCATCCTTGTTGACATGTCATTCTCATGATTGGATATAGGCATTAAGATATATTATTCCCCATCCTGCTATGTCTAATATAATCTGAGCTCAATTCCTCTGTGCCCAATGATTGTGATTGCATGGGACATGGGTACTTGAGTTTTAGGGACATAAGAATTGAATCCATGAAACCCTTGATTAAAACCAAAGAGAAATCTGCGGCGTGGAAGCTTATTTATTTAAACGGTTGCCTTCCAAACTAATTTCTTTCAATGCATTGTCGATAGAACCTAATTTCCACTACTTTTATTTGCGACCTGTTTTGGTAATATTTCATGTAGAGCAAATCACCTTCTCCTTCCCACACTTCGAAACCCAACTTCCAGACCCTACAACTACTCGCGAACTCCAATAAGCAACATCGCAACCTACAACCACCAGAACTCCGCCTTCATCCACAACAATCATCGCAATCGACGTGAACAAGTTGACCTTTAACCCAAGTCATCGACAAATTGCAAGCTCCAAGCAGCAATGACTTGAATCAATGTTGAATTGAGAATCTTGTCTGTGAAATTTGGTGTGGAAAAGTTAGATTTGGGTGCATGCGATTTTATAATGGAACTGTGTAATTGTTTTGGAGAAAGGAGTACATTTGTTCGAAATAGTTACTTTGGAGCCAATTTTTCATTATTTCCCTCCTAAATTTCATATTGCCATCAACATGTAGTTGCATCGGTTGACTTTAAAACCGATGCGACTAGAACTATTTGCATCAGTTGTTGGTGAGAACTGATGCAAATTTGATTTTTTTTACTACCTATTGCTTTTCACGTATCAATTGCATCGGTTATCAAGATAGAACTGATGCAAATAGTTCTATTTGCATCAGTTTTTACTTCAGCCGATGCAAATGAGGCGAAGCAATATGCACTTTTTGTACTAGTGATTAGAATCTCGGATACTCTCCTCGGTTTCCCAAGTGCAATCACGATCATCGGGACTCCATTGGACTTTGACTAGGCTAACCGACTTCCTTCTAAGTTGCTTTGTATCCCTATCAACAATACGAAGTGGTCTCCTCTCTATAGTCAAATCCGGCTCAATATCAACCTCATCTAACTGAGCAATAGGGATGGTCATGGATGGATCATGTACAACCTTCCGAAGATGAGAACCGTGGAATACGTTGTGCACGCCCTCAAATTTCTTCGGCAATGCAACTCTGTAGGCTAGTGTACCAATTCTCTCAGTGATAGTGAATGGTCCAACAAATCTAGGAGCGAGCTTCCCTCTACGACCAAATCGAATAACATTTTTCAAAGGTGATACCTTAAGGAATACCTTATCCCCAACCTGGAATTCTAAATCTCTTCTACGCCTATCAGCATAGCTCTTCTGCCTATCCTGTGCGGTCTTCATCTTCCTTCTGATTTCATTAACCTTCTCGGATGCTTCTATAATCATATCTGGGCCAAGAATTAATCGATCACCAGGCTCAATCCAACAAGCTGGCGATTTGCATGGCCGCCCATATAAAGCTTCGAACGGTGCCATATCGATACTTGCCTGAATATAAAGGTGGTTAAATTTCAATTCAAATTTACTTATTCAAATTGAAATTTTGATTTACCTGATAACTATTATTATAAGTGAATTCAACCAAATGGAGATGGTCTTCCCAAGATCCACCGAAATCAATAATGCAGGCTCGGAGCAGATCCTCCAAAATCTGATTTACCCTTTCATTTTGGCCATCTGTTTGAGGATGATAAGCTGTGCTCAGATTCAGTTTAGTGCCCAAGACGTCCTGAAATGCCTTCCAGAATTTACTAGTGAATAATGGGTCTCTATCGCACATAATACTAGATGGAACTCCATGAAGTCTAACAATCTCTCTCATATATATCTCGGCCAAACTCAAAGCAGTACGAGTGGTCTTAACAGGAATAAAGTGAGCAGATTTGGTCAACCTATCAATGATCACCCATATACTCTCGTTACCTTTTCTGGTCCTCGGTAATCCATCAATGAAGTCCATAGAAATCTGATCCCATTTCCAACACGGAATCTCCAGGGGTTGAAGTAATCCTGCCGTCTTCTGGTGATCGGCCTTAACTTGTTGGCAAGTGGTGCATCTACTAACATATATAGAAATATTCCTCTTCATCCCACTCCACCAATATAAACGCTTCATATTTCGGTACATCTTAGTGACACCTGGATGGAATGAAAGTGATGACTGATGGTTTTCTCTAAGCACTTCTTGTCTTAATCCATCGACATTAGGAACACAAATACGGTTGTCAATCCTCAGAACTCCATTACTATCTATCTGTGCTCCCACTTTACTGTCGGCATTTCCAACTCTACCAAGAACTAACTCCTTCATGCGATAGAGCAAGGTGTCCTCATATTGCTTAGCTTTGATGCGATCCACAAGAGATGGGGAGATAACAAGCTGAAATAGCATGCCTTCTACAAGATTACAACATGACAATGCTTTGCTACGGCTCAAAGCATCAGCTACAACATTTGCTTTCCCAGGAGTATAATTGATGTCGAGATCATATGCAGCTAAGAATTCGAGCCATCGAACTTGTCTCTGGTTCAAATCCTTCTGAGAAAAGCTATATCTCAAGGACTTATGATCAGTGAATAATTCAAATTTAGTTCCCAAAAGATGATGCCTCCACAGTTTCAAAGCAAATACAACTGCAAGAAGCTCTAGATCATGAGTTGCATAGTTTACTTCATGGATCTTCAACTGGCGGCCAGCATAAGCAATAACCTTTCCGTTTTGCATAAGAACAACGCCTAAACCTTCTCGGTAAGCATCTGTATAGACAGTTAATCCTTCACTTCCATCGATCACCGCAAGAATTGGAGCTGAAGTTAACTTACACTTCAACTTATTAAAAGCTGATTCGCACTTCACACTCCAAATAAACTTGACATCCTTTCGGGTTAAAGCAGTGAGTGGGGCAGAAATCCGGGCAAAGTGCTCAATAAATCTACGATAATAGCCGGCCAAGCCCAAGAAGCTACGGATATCAGTAGGAGTTTTGGGAGTCTCCCAATCCTGTAGATAAATTTCAAATTAGAAAGGGATAAGAGGAATTGAATAGAAATAGCGAATAGGATAGAACTTACATTGATTACGGCGATCTTAGCTGGATCGACCGAAATCCCATTTTCAGAAACTATGTGGCCTAGGAATCTCACTTCGTCTCGCCAGAAGTGGCATTTAGAGAATTTGGCCTTAATTTGATGATTTCGGAGAGTTTCCAGAACATAAGCAAGATGTGTCTCATGCTCCTTCTTGTCTTTGGAGAAGACGAGAATATCATCAATGAAAACAAGAACAAACTTGTTAAGAACATCGCGGAAGACTCGATTCATTAAGTCGACGAAATAAGCAGGTGCGTTGGTCAAACCGAATGGCATAACCAACCATTCATAGAATCCATTTTCGATACGGAAAGCTGTCTTATGAATACTATCTTCTGCTACTCTGAGTTGGTGGAACCCAGTGGCAAGATCAAGTTGGGAGAAAACTTTAGCTCCATGGAGCTGATCGAATAAATCATTGATGCGAGGCATTGGATAGCGGTTCTTGAGAGTGCGTTTGTTCAGCTCCCTGTAATCAACACACATGCGAAGAGACCCATCTGATTTGGTGACAAATACAACTACGGTGCCCCATTCAGAACAACTTCTCCTAATCAAACCTCTAGCAAATAGATCATCAATTTGAGTTTTAAGTTCAGCTTTCTCTTTAGGAGCCATTCTTCTGTGAGGGAGAACTACGGGAGTGGCTCCAGGAATAAGGTCAATGCGGAAATCGATTTCCCGTTTAGGCGGTAGGGAGTTGACCTCTCCAAATACATCGGGAAATTTCTGAACAATAGGGGTAGTACTAAGATCATCCGGGTGAGCATCAAGAGAGAATATGAAGCTTCCGACATATTTCTGCGGTGATTTGCATTCAATGACAAGCGGTAGGCCCTTGTCATTGACTAGAGAAACAGAACGAGCCTTGCAAGAAATAACAGTATCGAATTTCCTTAACCAATCAGCACTTAACAAGATGTCAAATGCTGCGAAGCCAAGTACATAAAAATCCCAAGTGAATCGATATCTTCCATACAAGAGCACAACCTCTTTACAAATTCTACTTAGGTTGGAAAGTCCTCCAATAGGGTTGGAGACGCATAAGGAAGTAGTAGCAAGAGTAGGTTCTAAGTTGAGCTTATTGCAAAGATCAATAGATATGAAGCTATGAGAAGCACCAGTATCGAATAATACCCTAATAGGTAAATCATGAAATGAAAAAGTACTTCGTAAGGTACCTTGGTCATCCTGAGCAGGCGGTGTAGGAGTGGTGATAGCAAATACTCCAGATGGTGTGCCACGCTTATACAGTGGGCAGTCTTTCTTGAAATGACCCGGCTGGAGGCAGACATAGCATAAATATTTCCTAGTCGTAGAAGGTGGTGGAACAGCAGCTCCGGTAAATGGACAACTATTAGCATAATGGCCCTTCTTATCGCATTTGAAGCAAGTGATATTAGCAAGGTCGATTGGGCTTTTCTGAGCATATCCCAATCCTGTAGTCTTCTGCCAAGCTTTCTTTTGTTGATCAAAGTTCATATTCCTCTTCCCGGGCTGGCTAGAGGAGGGCTGAGTAGGAGTGGCCTTGGCAGTAGGTCCCCTAGGCTTTGCCTCATATATAAGAGCATAGTCAACAAGCTCTGTGAAGGTGTAGTGAGTGTGGCCAGTAAGCAAGTCATAATACTCTGGTCTAGATCCCAAAATGAACTTCTCGTTCTTTAGAAGGGGTGTATCAATCAATCCCGAGCCGAACTTGGAGAGTTCGTTGAATTTCCTCTCTTACTCCGAAAAGATCATACTGCCTTGCTTAAGATCCATAAAAGCTCTATAAAGTTGGGTTTTCCCAGCAGCTGGCATCCATTATGCCAAGAAAGTATCCCTAATCAAAAGATAGACAAGATGAATAACATTCCAAAGATTAAAAGAAGAATTTAGACTACGGAATCCAATTAAATTTTATACCTAAACTAGGCCCAAGTGATGGTGTTCTCCTCGATACGAGAAGTAACTGATTCCCACCAATCTTGCGCGGCATCCTGAAGTTGCCAGGCAGCAAGCTGACGCTTCTGAGCATCAGTGATCTCTAGACCAGAAAATATCTTCTCTAAGCCTTTAAGCCATTGCTGAGCCTCAATAATGTTCTCGGATCCAGAAAACTTAGTACCTCCCAGTTGTGTATACTCCTTACTAAGAATGGTGAATTTGACAGGAGCTGGAGCGACAGGTGCAGCCTGAGCAGGACCATGGCCCCTTCCTCCCCTATTGTTTCCTCTGGTACCCATCCTGAAATACCAAAGAGATTGTTAAAACCAAGGATAGAAATCATAGAATTTTAAGGAAAGTCTAATCAACAAATCAAAGAAGTTTGAAATGGAAGGATTTGGATATTGAATCGATTCTCCTCATTCTAGGGTATTGCTACCCTATCTCTAATGATTTTATATATAATCCCAACTAAGGTTTTTAGGGAAACCGAAGCTCTGATACCAACTGTAACAACCCGTATATTTGGACCATTTAAATTGACAATAATCCATGCATGTCAACTTAAATAATACAAAACACGAATCATTATGGGATTATAAATACATAAATGTAAATGAGAATCAATACAACATCATAGACACAGAACAGTCACAGAATAATGCAGCGGAAAATACATCGTCATAATAGCAGTTCATGAAGCTACTACATAAAATACAACAATGTCTTATCATCAAGTGACTAATACAAAAATGTCCAACAGACTAGGACATCAATACAGGAATAGAAATAGACTGATAAAGATAAATGCTAAGCCTTCAGCATCTTCAACCAACCTTGATCAGCAAATTGGATAGCTTCAGACTGACCCGAGCATATACAAAAAGAAACACTCGAGTCAGGACTCAAAATCTTATACAATAAAATCAAGTGCAAGGGAAAAGTCCATAACTTAAAGATGAATAAAATAACATCTCTAAGGATCCGATAAACTATCTATATATACAATAGAATACGATAGATAGATAATGTCTAATCAGTAAAGTACGATATTAAAATAGTGTTAAGGCGTTACCATAATCCCCTTAACACATTTTATTCCCAAGAGTATATACAAGACCGTAGTTTCCCCAAAACCGGAAGTCACCAGAGGGCAATCCATATACTAAAGGTACAAACCAAAACGTAGTGGTCGCGAATAGGATAATCAGTATGATAAGGTACATGAGGCGATACCAACTAGGATACTAGTAGTTGCGTGATCCGGACTGATGTTGAGCATAGCAGCTACTACCTCAACACTGCGAAACAACACTCCCAAATCAAGGGGTGCACCCAAATCGAATCACAAAAGTAATAGATATGGTATCGAAGAAGTGTGTCCGCTAGAGGTGGCGAACTTCAATGGCCCGGCGCGGCTCCTGTTTTAGTCATGTTAGGGGTCATCCAATATCGTTCTCTTTCTTCAGTCAACGCGTTCACCAAACCATCCACTTCGTTCTGGATCAACACTTCGCGTGTAATAGTTATTAAAGTGGTTTTCGGTATCGACAGAGAGTATGTCCATATCCGATCCCAGTCTCTTTAATAACTACGTATTTATTACCCGATGGTCATTTAAGTTAAAGTTTAAACAAATCAAAGTCCGAAAGTCAAGCTGCAAATTTGACTTCCAAAATTTTGACATTTCACGATTCAATTTATTTCGAATATTAAAACATCTTTCCAAATGCAATCTTTAGTTCAACATTTGAGTTAACCGTAAAATTACGTATTCCTGTTCAATTTAATAAGATCTAAATTTCACTTCCTAAATTTAGTTAATACTCCAATTAATTCGATTAATGGTAAATTTTAGTTCATATCATTAAACAAAATTCTATTCATTTCAATTCGTATTTACATTCACCGTTACATTAACCATAATCGTAAATTTGATTAAATCAATTTTATTAAATTTAAAATCATTTTAAATTTAAATTATCACTAAATTAAATCCATAAAACTTTAGTTAGTTTCGTATTCTACTTAAGTCAAATTTTCTAAATCTCATTCTTAATTTATGACAAGTTTCAAATCTATTTAATTAAAACCGATTTCAAGTCTAAATCTAATAAAACTTCAAATTATTAAATTCTAAAACTTCCTTGTTTTTAAATCTTATTTCAAATAAATTTGCCCATTCATTTCATTCAATTAAATAGGTTTATTAATCCATTTCAATTAAACTCCATTAATTTATTCCTATTAATTTATTTCTATTTAAACCATTAATTAAATCCATTAAGTTTGTTACCTAATTTCCAAACAAATTGTTAAGTCCATTCCTTAATTTCAAATAGATTTCAATTTCAAAATAATTTTTGTTGACCAATCGGGTTTCTTATCTTTAATTATCAATCCTAGGACAAGATGTTTAATTGGGTATTTATCATTTCAACCCGATATCATTCAATATAAAACAAAGCATAGCAAAGGGAACTTGCAGTGTGATAACTGGGATGGTGTCAAAGTATATAAACAAGCAATAGCAAACATACATAACAATTTAATAATTTATTCAAATAATCCCGAAATAATCATATTAACTCGCATTTGTTCTTATGCAAATTAATACAATTATTCCTAGAATCCACACTATTATTTCCTACGGATTAAAGATTATTACATTATGATTTTCACTTGGTGTCCGTTATCAAATTTCTACATCAATCGTACATATCAATTTTAATGTCACTATTATTTACCCTAATTAACATCATATTACAGTTCAACATGTTTAATCAATTTAAACAATACATGGCGTCAATTTTAGAAATTAACAGTTTATTTCAACCAAATTTTAACAATCAACAATTTAATATCCAAATTTAATATTAACAACAATTATCACTTGATTATCATAGCATAATAGATTGAGTCGGGAATAAAATATTCACCTTGCGTGGTTAAAGAAGATGACGGCGAAGCACGAAGACGAATAGATAAAATAGACGACACAAGCACGAATACGAACTACAAATCAAACAAAAGATTGTTCAACAATAGTTTAATACAATGTATATATATTGATTTGTATATATATAACGTACCAAAACAAGTCGGGATGAGAGCGAATGAGCCGAAGCGATGTCCTAAGAATCCGGAGCGGTGACTGAAACAATACGCCAAGTTTGTTAAAATATATATAATTTAAATCCTTAAATTTGATAAATTAAATAAAATACGAAACATACTACATAAACATATATTACTTAACTGCAGTATATATAAAACTGAAACTATGCTGTACTATTCATAAACAACCTGAATTTGGACGCGGGGAAGAGGAAGCGGGCCGGTGGGGACGGCAGGCGGGGCTGGGTGGCTGGGCGGAGCTGGACGCGGGGACGGGCTGGTGGCTGGGCGGGGAGACGGGCTAGTGGCTGGGCGCGAGCTGGACGCGGGGACGGGGTGGGTGGCTGGGTGGAGCTGGACGCGGGGACGGGGTGGGACAACGGAGGGCAGGGCGGAGGAGCTGGTGGCGTGGGGGAAGGTAGGGCGGAGGAGGTGGCAGGCGGCTGGGTGGGTACGGGGCATGGCGGAGGAGCTGGGGACGGTAGTGGGCTGGGGCGGAGGGGCTGGGGCGGAGCAGTGGGCTGGGGACGGCAGGGGCTGGGGCGGAGGGGCTGGGGACGGCAGTGGCTAGTGGTGGGTGGTTGCATGAGTTTGCAGTGGAGGGAGAGAGTTTACACTAAAGTTTCTTTTAAAAAAAAATATAAACTAGAGAAGAAGAAGGAGGAAAGGAGTGCAGAGACGTACCAGAGAAGCAGTGAAAATGAGCTGAGTAATAAATGCGAGGAGAGGGTTGCAGAGATATATACAGAGATGTTTAGAGTGTGCATACATCAGTGCAATGATGATTTCAAAGTGGAGGCTGTTGGATTTCCAAGACAGCTGAATAGACTTCTTGAATTTTGAACGTTGGGCGGTTGGGTATCGGTTTGTGTGGCGTAACGGACCAGTTTGTACTCCGTTAACCAATTAATAACTTGCAACGCCGAGCTCCGATTGACACAAACAAATATACCGTTTTGATCAGCACGATGAGGCGGACACAACGGTATAAAGATATTGATGGTTTGACATTGTTTGCGAAGTGGTAAATCTTATTGAACCATTTTCTCGAGCGACAATTTTACTAGCAATTAAAAGCGGAATTTGACGAAACGAAATGCGCCGTCATGATCAGAATATTTTTCTTATGCAACATTGTGAAAAATATTTGAGTTCAGATGATAGAAAATTTACACATAAAATTTAAACTAATATGTAAATTCGGCGAGTGAAATTTACTTCAATATTTTTCGACGAAATTTGGCGTACGCCTATGTCTATCTAGGCGCATTCCAAATGTGAAGTTTGAATAGCAACGGAAGTTGTTTGTGAAATTTTGAAATTTCTATTACGGAGAATGCAGCAAAACACCGAAGAATAAGATCGACGGAGCTAAAGATGTCCGAATTTTGAAAAACGAAAAATGATGTCTTTGTCAGAAGATGATTTAGAATTTTTCTATGTAAAAATATTTAGGTTCGGAAGATAAAAATTTTCACGTTTTAAAATGAACTGATGTGCAGTAAAATGCGCACGAAATTTACTACGGTATTTTCCGACGAAACTTTACCCATATCTACAATCATTTAGGCGCAATTTAGAAACAAAGTTTGGACGTTGATTGAAATCGTATGTAAGTTTCACATTTTATATTGAAATAACGGTTCTAAAATTTTTAAAATCGGGTCGGAATTTCAGGGTCGTTACATTGAACTTCAATTTAATGAAGTTGTTTTGAAAGGTGGTTTTCATAAAAGAATATGTTATGAAATGTATATGGGAAAGAAATTATTTGCAAAAGATTTTGTAAATATTCCAATTATGGAATTTTAGTGATTTTATATAAAGTGTAATTTTATATACTATGGTTTATAAAATGTGTTTTATAAATAAAGAGAATTTTGAGGACTAAAATCTCGGTGGTTTTAAAATGGCTTTCCAAAGGTTTTGAGGAAATAAACAATACAATGTTTTAAAAGTATTTGTGAATATTAGTGCAAAATGATTTTTCATTTCGAAAAAAAATGATTTGTTATGTTACCGATGACTCGGGTAACCCATAACCAAAAATGCCCTTATGGTTCGTGTAACTCTGGGTATAGTCCTCTCTTTGTATAGAGGGATATACTTATTCATTCTAGAGATATTGCAACCCAGTTGCCTTGTTTATGGGAGAAACCTCCTGATCTGGTTACATATATTTTGATATACTCTTATAGTAGAGTAGTTGATACCGTTTTCAAAATTAATTTGTTTTAAATCCCAAAGAAAGTATGATTCGATATGAAAGATATATATTATTACATCAAAAGGATTTGAAATGAAACCGAGAATTTAGTTCGAAGAGATTATTTTCGAAAAGGATTATAATTTGAAAATATTAAAGTTAATCAGATTATAGGAATATGAATGAAAGAATATAAACCTAAGTGGGTAGTTTAGGAATTGCATATTTGTTTGTGCATTGCAGGCTCCTTAAGTAATATTTATGGTAGGAGAAGTTTGGTTTGATCCTGCATCTAATTGGGTACTCAATTATATAGGAGTATGTAGGCAGTAGCAAGTGGCAGTGATGCAACCCCAATAATTAGGAAACATTTTCTTGCCTATTATTTGCTATTTTATCGTGTGCTAATATATCTTTCCTGCTTACCTTTTTCTTCCGCATTGACATGTTTATTAAGTTCGCAGGAATGGATATTGTTTCTCTTACATCAGAGTTGTGCAATGCTAGATTTATAGCACTTGAATTTGGTATGTATTAAAGTACACCAGTATAACAAAAGAGTACTCTGATAAGTTATAGTATTGAAATTTGTATCCTATCATTCAGTAGTATTGTATATGGACAAATTTTCGAAGTAGGCTAGTTTTTGAAACAATTTCGCCAGTGGTGCTCGTTTTGAAACTAATTATCAAAGAAGGCTGGTTTCGTCCCAGTCAGCAGCCAACTCAGCAGTTTTGTAACTGCCACGAGAAAGCGCAACTATGAGTTGCGCTTTTTTATTTTTTTTCTTGGTGCAACTTTGAGTTGCGCCAATTTTTTTATATTTATTTTTCCCTTCGGCGCAACTCCGAGTTCCGCATACTTCAACTTTTAAGCATGCAAAACTCATAGTTGCGCCTGCTATAATATAGCGTAGGCGCAACTATGAGTTGCGCCTGTAGGTAGCTGCTGTTAAAACAGAGCCAGCAGCTACCCCTCTCTTCATAACCCCAAAAACATTTCCAAACTCCAAACCCCTTCTCATGCCCGAACCCACCACCTCCAAACCCAAATTTTAGCCAAAGTCCTCCAATATTTCACAAAAGTTTCAAATTTCTTCTTCATTATTCGATTAAACCAAAGCTACAACAATGGAAGCGGGATCCTCTTCAACACAAATAGATTTTGGTAATTTCTAAACCCTAGTTTTTTTGATTTATTTGTTATTTGCTTATTATTTGGTTGTATTTTCTAGAAATATTTTCAAATAGCATGTTGTACATATTAGTAATCCAATGTGAAACGTTGAATCACTAATTGGTTGTAAACGATTTGTAAAAATTGGTTTTTTTGCATGAACTTTGAAGAACCGAAAAGCGGACCGGTAGACGGTAGCGTGCTTTATATGCAGGATAATCACCGCTCTAATGTTGAAGAGTTAATGAGGGTAATATTAATTGTTCTGTAATTATAGTAAATTTTTGCAAGCTATATCGCATTTTGAATAAAATGTATGTTATAATCCTTTGTTTGCAGAGTGTAAAACCGGTGGATTGTCTGGATCATTCGCAAAGTTTTGAAGATTTGATGGAGAGGGTTGGAGATCAACGTGTTCAACAATTACTACATCAAGCCGGATTCTGGTATTTCATGCAGATCAAATATATCAGATTCGACAGGTCATTACTCACAGCTTTAAGCGATAGATGGAGATCTGAGACTTGCACTTTTCATTTTTCGGTGGGAGAAATGACAATTACACTGCAAGACGTATCTATTTTGCTTGGCCTTCCCATTGAAGGCGCCGTGTTGAATTACGGTGGTAACGTGGACGCCGATGAGGTATGCCAACGTTTGCTTGGCGAAATTCCACCCCCAGAAGCGGTTGTCAATAGAAGAGAGTTGAAGGTCAAATGGCTAAATGACCTTATAATCGGTAGGGAGATTTCGGTCGATTCATCTATTGAGGAGATAGAACAGTTTACACGGGCTGTCATATTGCTTCTTATAGCATCCCGTCTTTTTGCGAACCATTTGAAGGGTAGAGTTAGCGTTAAATGGTTGTACTTGCTGGAGGATTTTACCACCATTTCCGATTATTCATGGGGTAGCGTGGTTTTGTGCGCATTGTACAAGGAGTTGGATAATGTGGCACTAAGAAAAACGAACGGGTTAGCTGGTTGCCTAACACTTCTGCAGGTATGTTTGTTTTGACTTATTGGTGTACCAAATTTATGAAATATTTTGAAAGACGTTTCTTAACACTGATAATATGCAGGTATGGTCTTGGACGCATATTTCTATTGGACGACCAAATGTTCGTGCCAACGTCGCTCCAGGATTACCTTATGGGGCAAGGTAAAAGCAACCCGAAACTTACAGTGAATTTTTTTTGATTTCTACCAATATTCACACACTTTTTTTATTATGACTGTAGATGGACCGGAGATAGACGTTGGCGAGATAATCCAGTCCGTCATCCTACATTCTATCGCAATGAGCTCGATGTTATGGACGAGCATGCTGTTGACTGGACGCCATACACGGCTGAGATCGTACAGGATCTGCCGCCTATTTGCTTGGACGGGGAGCATAGTTGGTATGCAAGGACCCCGATTATTTGCTTGCAAAGTGTAGCCATGCACTACCCCGACAGAGTGCTGAGGCAATATGGCCTTCGTCAGCATATACCGGATCCAACCGAGCAGATTTTTCCGCACGGTTGGAATAGAGACTTGTACAACACGTACGTCGCAAGGTGGGATCATAGGTTGGATCACGTTCAGGCTGAACGCGTACCAAGAATGTCAATCGAACAATACTACAGTTGGTACTGGCATATCACACGGCGATTTGTTCTTAAAGAATCGTCAACTAGACTGCCCAGATATGCTCCACGGGGACCGGTGGAACGTGATTTGGTACGTGTTTATAAGTTTAAACCTTTGAACTTCTGCATAAAGCTTTACTTACTTGCATCATTGATTCTTGTGTTTTAGGTTCAAGGGTTGTATATGATTTCCAATGAAGTTGACGATGTCCTGACAGATCCTGCAGATGAGGACAGAGTACAAGGAAAGTGCTTCAACATCAAGGAGATTATCAAGTCGCTTCTTGGTAGGCATAAGCTAGAAAGACCACCACCGTATGTGCCTCGTCCGCCCCAGGCTTTTGGTCGTACCTACCAAAGAAGACGTTTTAGAGGCACGGGGGGGGGGGGGTCCTTCACAAGGTAGTCAGCCGGGGCAGGAAATAGTTGAAGCTGGACCATCTAAACCGCCTCCGACCCAAATTCAAATGACACTACGCGACCGCAGAAACATAAGAAGATAGGGTTGTGTTGGTCTGTCTTTTGGTTGCTTTGTGTTGAAGTTGTAATGGCTTGAAACTTGTTGGTATGTAGGTGTTGCGATGTTGTACTATTGACTTAAAACATGTTGTTATATGAAATATGATGTTCTGTATGAAATATTTCACTTATTTGAATGAAATGGTGTACCTTTATGTTGTTATTATATGAAAATTGATGTTGTTATTATTAGAATGAAATGATGTTATACGAAAATTGATGGAAATCTGGAAAGCTGGAAATGATGTTATCAGAAATGCCCTTATATCTCTCTGGAAAGTTGCAGGCGCGACTTGTAGTTGCACATTCAAGAATATACTAGGCGCAACTATGAGTTGCGCCTATCAATTTCGTTCGAGCGCAACTTTGAGTTGCGCCTGTATACTTGGGCTATCTCCTGGCCCAACAGCAGCATATAAACATCACAACTCCTCCCCAAACAAACACAACTCCACAAACCCATTTTCTTTCAGAAACCCTAACCTCCATTTCCATTATTTTTACTACCAGCAACACAACATTCCACTCAAAATCATTTAATTGTACGAAGGTTAACAAAAGATTGCACGTTCATCTACACTTGAGGTAAATATTCGAAACTCTACTCCAATAATGTTTGATAGATCTAGTGTTGACATTTAACTTTCTATAATTTCGATAGATCAATGACTACCGTGCCGATTATTTGTCACTATGACGGCGATTTAGTCGTCGATGAAAATAGCAAGCCAACCTATGTTGGCGGAAAACATAAGGGATCGAAAGTCAGGAGGGGTTGCAATTTTCTTGAGCTGAAAACTGCAATTTACAAAGCTACAAAGATTGCTTCTACGGAGTTCGACATCTCGTTGGTTAGTAAATGGGTAACGGATGATGGACCAATTGCTATTGAGGTAAACGACGACGACGACGTCGATTCTATGTTTTGTGTGGGGATGAAAGTAATTGAGCTGTATGTTAAGAAGACGGAGGTGGTACATACAACTGAACAGCAAGCTCAGATCTTTGATTATGCAAGTCAACCCGGACCTA
This sequence comes from Allium fistulosum, assembly GCA_030737815.1. Taxonomy (NCBI): domain Eukaryota; kingdom Viridiplantae; phylum Streptophyta; class Magnoliopsida; order Asparagales; family Amaryllidaceae; genus Allium; species Allium fistulosum. The sequence goes on along the minus strand of CM060905.1, from coordinate 386,528,151 downwards.
GTAATACTGCTGAGCGAAGTCAACTGTATTACCCACACTACTCTTACCAGCCACCGAACGTTTACGCACAAGCAGCTGGGTATGCTTTTATGTGCTTCTTAATGTTTTACTCATGTTTTTTGTACACTAACATTCCACTGTTTGTGTACAGGTACGGTGTCATGGCATATCCATCGCAGTCACCCGGGTATGGTTTCCTTCCTTATCCATCGTATCCTCCACAGTCAATTCCAACCCCGAATTCAAACGACTACTTGCATGAAATTGAAGATGAAGATGTTGACACCGAGGACATGGAGGGTGGAAATGCCGATATCCAAATTTCCCATTTGGATAGCATGGAAATCGCTGCTTCATTTGACGACGATGAAACATGGATCGATTCTATGAATGTTAACAATGACGCTCCTTTAGATGATATTCCAGAGGAAGTTGTTGACACTGATGAGCATATCGAGATGGAAGAACCGTTAGACGATGACCAATGCAATGATACAATAATGGAAAGATCTATTGTGCAAGAATGTCAATTTACCGATGAAATGTTCGAACTGGAATGTGTGGAGAAGGGCCCTCGAGTTGGTATGATTTTTAAATCGAAGGAATCTTTAATTGAACATATAAGCGAATGGTCGATAAAGTGTTCAGTTTCATTTAAAAACATAAAGTCCCGCGCTAGAGAGTTCACTGCTATATGTGATATTGATGCTAATTGTCCATGGCGGCTTCATGCTATTGTGTCTAAAAGAGATCATGTTGGGTGGTGGATGATAAAAAAATACAGTGGTGATCACACTTGCTCAAATCCAATCATCAACTCGAACCACAAACAAGCAACAGCCAAATTCATTTGCACCAAAGTCCTTCCACATGTTCGTTCGAACCCAAGTTACACTGCAAAATCTGTCCAAGAGCTTATGGCAAACACTTACAAAATTCAAATAAGCTACATGAGAGCCTGGAAAGGACTTAGCAAAGCGGTGTCTACAATATTTGGCAATTGGGAATCTTCGTACAATGACTTGCCTCAGTATCTTCGTGCTATACAGAAATGCAATCCAGGTACTGTTTATCATGTACATACAGAAGGAGTACAATTTTGGGGGGCTTTCTGGGCATTCGGACCGAGCATTGCAGGTTTCAAGCATTGTCGTCCGGTTCTTTCTATTGACGGAACACATCTGTATGGTAAATATCAAGGTACGTTGCTTGTAGCTACAAGAGTTGATGAAAACAACTCTCTTTTCCCTTTGGCATTCGCTATTGTAAGGACGGAGTCAGCGGAAACTTGGGGTTGGTTTTTTTCATGCATAGGACACTTAATTCCATCTTTAAATGCAAGATGCATTACATTCATTTCCGATAGAATGAAAGGAATTCCAACCGCCTTGCAAGAGAAGTGGAGAAGACCACATCATCATCGCTTCTGCCTACGCCATTTGAAAGCGAACTTTAAAAAAGCTGGTTTTGGTAGTAAGATTTTGCAAAACTTATTTCATGCTTGTGTTGAAGCAAGAGATGAGTTAACATACAAAGAACTCAGAGACCAACTAAAAAATGTGAGTCCGGCTGCTGACAGATGGATTGATAGAAGTCTCCGACATAAGGATGAACAGTGGGCTCTTTACAAGGACAACGATGAACGTTTTTGTATGATGACTACCAATGCTTCGGAGAGTTTCAATGGAGTTCTTAAAGGTGCAAGATCGTTACCGGTAAAGGCGTTAGTAGCACGTACCTTTCATCGTCTTAATAGCTACTTCTACAGAAGAAGTACGAATGGAATGGATTATGCATCTACGCTAACGCCTAATTATGACAAAATGATGGAAAAATATTCAGCAGAAGCACGTACTATGAGCATTAACAGGTTCAGCTTAACGGAGTGGCAAGTAACAGACACAAACGCGTGCAACTACACAGTAAATATTGCCAATGACAGCTGCAGCTGTTCATGCAATATTCCTATTCTAACCCATTTTCCATGTCCCCATGTTTTAGCTGCATGCGCACGATATAGAGGAGGAGCGAACAGAGCTTACCATGATCTTATTTATTCCTGGTATACGGCGAACAGTTATAGACATAGTTATTCTCCGGTCTTTCATCCAGTACCCGACAGCAGATATTGGGATGTACATGAATGCCCTACTATAATCCCGCCGCCAACGCGAAGGAATACAGGAAGACCGAGGTCCACAAGAATAAGGGGAGTCATGGACGAAATGGATGACAGAAGATAGGACAGATGTGGACAATGCGGTAACTTGGGTCATAAGAGAAGAACGTGTGGGAAGCAATAAATATTTTACTTGTTTGTACTACTTCTGTCCATCGTGAACTGTATAACTTATATTTTTATTCTGTACGCAACTTTGTTATCAAAAACTATCCTATGTCAGACATTTAAATTACTTGCTATGTTATGTTACTTTGATTTTATTTATACCCAGCTTTTGTATGAATTTTCCGCAGTTTTACATCTATCGTCAACTAAACATAACAGACAAACAATAATACATCATCTATTGCATATCCATTACAATAACCAAGCAAAAATAGAACCAAGTAATACAGCATTCATTAAAACTAAAGCATACATAACTCAATTGAACAAGTCTGATACACATCCATTACATTACAGTTGCATTACCTAGTTTAGTAGACCCCTTTCCAAATTGGATTTACGGACTGCAAATATTCTACTTGATGTCGAAGCTGGCTTTTTTCCTTTTTCAAACGTCTCAATTCGGCTTGCATCTCTAGCGCACACTCCACTCCCCTAGGGGTCAACGGACGATCTAGCCATTTGAAGAAATTACAGCACTCAACACCTTTCGGGTTAGTTATATGATCAAGGTAACCGGCACATCCGTAAAACCGACGTCCAACATTTGTTTGAGTCTTGCATACAACTACCTTACAAACATCTCCATAGTGGCAAAGTGGATGTCTATCTTGTCTCACTCGTCCTTCGCCGCTAATTTGTTTCCCCGGTCTTTGATTCGCTTCACCTAAGCAGATTTGATTATCCAAAGCAGATTGAACAACAACACCATTAGCCGGCGGAACTATCTCAAATTGAGCTTCAGGAACTGTTTCAAACTGAGTTTCAGGAACAAATTCATTTTTAGCTTCCATCCGTTCAACAAATTGAACCAAAACTTCATCTGGAATCTCCCAATTATCCATAAAAATTAGTGGTAATGTAAGTGTGGGTGAAGAGATTGTCGTAGCTTTGGTTTAATCGAATAATGAAGAAGAAATTTGAAAATTTTGTGAAAAATTGGAGGACTTTGGCTAAAATTTGGGTTTGGAGGTGGTGGGTTCGGGCATGAGAAGGGGTTTGGAGTTTGGAAATGTTTTTGGGGTTATGAAGAGAGGGGTAGCTGCTGGCTCTGTTTTAACAGCAGCTACCTGTAGGCGCAACTCATAGTTGCGCCTACGCTATATTATAGCAGGCGCAACTATGAGTTGCGCATGCTTAAAAGTTGAAGTATGCGCAACTCGGAGTTGCGCAGAAGGGAAAAATAAAAATAAAAAATTGGCGCAACTCAAAGTTGCGCTAAGAAAAAAAATAAAAAAGCGCAACTCATAGTTGCGCTTTCTCGTGGCAGTTACAAAACTGCTGAGTTGGCTGCTGACTGGGACAAAACCAGCCTTCTTTGATAATTAGTTTCAAAACGAGCACCACTGGTGAAATTGTTTCAAAAACTAGCCTACTTCGAAATTTGTCCATTGTATATTTATCAGATTATGATATGTTAAAATGGTAGTTTTCATTCGTAATTTTAGAACGGATGTATTTCTCGACAATTTTGACTGGTCCGAAAATCCTAGTCATTACATTTCCGATCCTGGTCTTGGAGTTCAGACTCGGCTTGATCTGAGGAGATCTTCATGGAAAATCCACTGTGCGAATGCGCCTTAGCGGGATTGATTGTATATCTATTATTTTTATGGCGCTCACACAGCAGCTATTTGATATGATTTATGTGCTACACTCAGGACATTATCTATCATATCACCATATGTTAAACCTAATGAATGGTTGGTTTCATCTAAGGGGAAACCGTTATGGTAATCCGTACGGTCTCGAAAATGTGCTATTATATGTCACTCTTATTTCTTGAGTTTTTCATGCTGGTTTACCAGATTGATCTAGATGCTATTTTCTTATAATGCTCGGGCCGTGTATTTTTTCAATTTAACTTTGGATGTTTTGGAGCTTATGGAGAAGAGGTGGATGAGTGCCTACCGTAGTATTCTTATTTCCACTGCATTTCTGTATTGTATTTATGAAGACAAACAGTTATGACTGTTCAGACTGATGATAGTACTTAGGTTTTAGTAACTCTAATATTTCTGTACTCAGAGTAACCCTTTGTATTGTTCTTTTGATATTATATATTATAGTTCCGTTGTGAGATTCTGATGTTGTTTTCTCTCTTTCTTGTTTTAATCCTTTTTCTTTTATTTTACCCTAACTTTTTGTTTTTCCGTCGCTTGGATGTTCGGTACAGGAATACCGTGAATGTATTTAGTGTCGACATTCGAAGGTCAAAAAGGCGGGTCGATTCATAACTTTTCTTAACATGATTCTTGTTAAAATCAAAGCATGTGAATTAATTTTGAAGCATATTTTCAATACTAAATTAACCTCATATTTAATCTGGTTAATGCTACTACTATATGTTATATGTTAGCAGAACATCATAATTAATTATTACAAAATAGTGTACTGTAATTTGAGGGACATTTTGACAACAACATACTTTGAATAAATTAGAGTTTGTGAATAAATTAAACAATAACTACATTTCGAACTATAACTACATCATGATCTGCAAACTCTATCAGCACCCAATTAACCTCGTTAGCATTGGAAAAGGCATAAGCATTGATCATAGGTTGGTTTATGCAGCACAAACCATTCGTTGGTTGCAGTTTTAGCGCAGGTAAACGAGTTATTATTGGTTTACTAAATTTATATATGCAGCTGTTAACGGGTATAGCATATAATATTAAACATAAAATTGTTCCTGATGTATAAAATCTTTTTAAACTATAGGCTTTATGATTACAATAGCAATAAGATTCTACTTGATAGCAACCAAAATAAAATTAGATAAAATTTAGTTAGAAATGGTGGAAAAGTACCTTAATCAATCCACTTCAATGCAATCCAACTAATGACTTAGGACATATAATGAAATCGCCGATCTTAACTTCTCTAATTATGGTTGACTCTGGAATTTTTTTCAGCCTTATAAAGTTCCACATAAGTATTTTTCATGTAACCATGCTCACCTTCATCTCGTGAGCTTCCAAAGTATAGCCATGATAAATATTTATACGAGAAACTTAGAATGCACAATTTGTCCACTAGAGTTTGTTTCAGGAGACAAACTTACAATGCTAGCTTATAGAAAATAGTGCAAACTTTAACAAGATGTTTGTAGTTAGCTGTTCTTTAAGATAGTGCAAACTTATTGTTTGTGGAGATGTTTAAATTGATAATACTCAATATTAACAAAGATAAAATTCAATTGAATTCCTTGAATAACCTTTGAAAATCGATAGGTGTTGTCCCTAGGCCTATCAATGGATGCCTTCGGATGCGAATAGTGCCGCATCCGCATCCGAAATCATTTTCAGATATCAGATATGCACATCTACAGATACGGACGGATATCGGATAATTATCCTATCCGCTAACGACTGATAAATCAAGAATTTCAAAAAGAAAATTTTAGTTTAACATAAATGTTTTTCAATCTCATTGATTATAAAAGTGTGAAAAATTAATAAATACGATGATAATAAATAGTTTTGAGCACTTAATAAGCATTAAGTGCATAAAATATAAACTACTAACTTAATAAAATAATAAACGAATAACATTTACCACATTAAATTACACATAATTTGAACTATAATTTTGACATAAACCGGACGGATAATTTTCGAATGCGAATGTCTTTGTATCCGCATCCGCATCCATTTTTTCGGATATCGGATATTTATCCGCTTTTTGGATGCGGATGCAGACGGATTTCGGATTTTTTGGGTATCCATTGACAGCCCTAGTTGTCGCACAAAGAAAAGCAAAAAAATTATTGTAACTTAGTGTATTAAAGCACATAGTCCAGTGCATGTTAGAATCCTAGCATTATCTAAATGTTAATGATAAACATAAAAAATGGTTGACTTATTTGTTTGTTGAATCTATGATATCAGCAGCTTCGTTTGCTCTGCTCTGACATCATAGGGTCAAATAGCTTGTGAACTCATATACCTGCTTGGTTAAAAAAATTTAAATGCAGTTATACATGGCCTCTAAAAGCTAGTTGACATCTTTATTGTATTGTGGTTTCTTGGATGTTTCGATCATAACACAACAACTATTAGGTCTACTTCATATCAAACTTGTCACAATTGTAAAAAGATTTCAATTACCAAGTGTTATAGATTACCATATATTATATTGAAATGACCCTCCTATTTCCACCCTAATTTCATAAGGATTTTTTTTTGCTAAGAGATTTAGAGATGATATATAGATATATCATTCATTACAAATATATTTTCCAAGGTCATTTTCTTTCTCCAATAAACAAAATATCCAGGATCAAAATAACTTACCAATATAAATATATCAGTGTATATCTAATAACATACACACACATATGAAGATGTATGTGTTCCTCTTGTTTAAATTCAGAGTATATACTTTATTTTTTTTGTACAAGAAAATTCTGTTTAATTTAGATTTATAGCATTACAGATTAATTATTGTATCTTGATTTTTGGCCATAAAATCCACTGGAAACATGTACTTTATTCTGTCATTATAATTAAGAGATGATCAAGTAATAATCAGTGATAATCAAGCTTTTAATATAGATGATTGTGTTAAAGTCTGGATAGTATCAAATTCAGTATAAAAGAAAGTGGATCCTAAGTGAACACAAGCAACATCTAGGCGTAATGGAAACGCGCCTAACTTATACATGAAAGGTCACGAGTTCGAGTACTATGCTGGTCGGTTCAAACACAATTTTTGTTTTTCTTCTCTTTTTTTTCCCTGTATGGTTTGAGATCTGATACCTACCTATCTTTGTACATATATATTTAATGTTTGCCTATAACCTAGCATACAAAACAATTCTTATTACTTTACTATTTTTGAATCCCATTCCTACAACTGTTCTAGGAATTATAATTATATTTTTGCTCAAATATCAACATGTACACAGATATACATGTACATGTCAATATCTCTGCTTATTTTCCAGAAAACTGGGTGAAACAATTGCTAAATGTACTAAGCTTTGAAATGCATTTTTATTTTCAGAATACCATCTATCATGATCAACCAATACTTCATTTATTTGAAGCTGGTTAACTCATGAATCCTGTATCTGCCACACTAGCTCAAAGCAATGGAGATACCTTTCATTGCATTCTGTCTGAAGCTTTTAGAAAAACATTTTACTTTTCTCAATACAATTCAGAAATGAATTCAAACTTATTTACAAAGCATTTTAGTAAAAAGAAAATAAAATCCTTTTAAGTTTACTTCTTGCTAAATCCAGATTTTGTTCTAAAACTCAGTGCTCTGTTATGTCTCAAAATTAGCTAATACATATATATAAATTATGCAAAACAATAGCTCACATAATTGTATATTTCTTACCAGATTTTTATAGCTGATACTTGAGCATATTTTTCTTGTTTATGTTTCAGACCCTACTTCAAAACAAATCAAACCTTAACACACAACAATTTCAACAGACCAACAAATTTAATCTGACACTTTACAGAACATAAGGGCAACATGATCACTAACCATAAAATATTCAATACATGACTGGAAATCTTAGAAACATAAAATTTTTCCTGAATACATGCAGATATAATCAATTTAAGCTCTTATTGAAACTAGCTAGCATGTTCATTCACTCCTCCATAATTGCCATTACTTCATTTTTACTTAGTGCCTGGGTTACCTGAAAGAGCATAAGTGGCTGCCTCATTTTAAAATGAGACACCCCATATGCCATGAGCAAACAAGGGTCAGATCTATGATCTGGTATGAGTAACATCAATACATTCATGATATTAAGCAATAGAGAATGTAAGAGTACCAACTTGTTATTTAAGAAAATTTCTGCAATCAATTATTTTAACATAGTATGATTAAGTTGGTTCAGGTATGATATATTCATTTATCATTCTTACACTTGCATACATAATCATACAAACATAATTATCTATTTGCAACAATTGCATTCACTGGAACCATCTTGGTTCCATACCATTCAACCTAAGAAATATCCATATTCCTATTTCTTCATTTACAGGTTGTATAATTCAATTTAAATCCCTGCCTCATGTGCTATTAAGGAATCACTGGGACACATTGCAATGAACTAATTCACATCATTGCACAAAGATCTCAGGGCTTAAACAAACCATGTGCCAACTTGCATACTTCAAATATGACAAGCATTCCAGCAGTCTTCTTGGCCTTCCCTTCCCTAGTTTATTTACTAGTGTATTGTCTTAAATCCTAACATCAAATATGCTAAGTGAACATGTCACTGCAAACATGGAAGCATCCATAATCTTTCCTAGCATAATTCTCCTCAGAAATAAGCAAACAGTTATTTCCTAAATGGGGTCAATATGTCTTGATCTTTGTAAAACATAAGAATATTTTCAACTGTAAAAGAGGCATGGCATGTTATATTGATCTGCAAGCCTTTATGATTGATTCAGATTCAAGATCTGGTTCAATCATAATTTTAGCTTGTGGGTTTCTTTTTTTTTTGATTTGATTAAGGGCTCAGCACTTAGAAAACTTCTATTGCACCCTTAACATTTTTCTTTTCAAGCCTCAGCACTTATACCAAATATAATGCAGCTCCAATCATTTTTATAAAGTTTCCATGCCATAGATCTATAACAGTTGAGAGTATTCTCTATATAATTTTTAAGATCCTAAACTTTAACATTTATGAGTATAAATAAAACAGTATGATACTCATCCAAAGACAAATGTCTCAACCAATCAAAGATCATCAAAATCATCCATATTAAATCATATCAGATTTAAAATAAAACATCAAAAAAAAACATTGATGAAATCATAAACATCATAACCAGAAATATATAAATGGAAATATAAAAAGTGGCTGCCTCATCTCAGGTCTTAATGCCATGAACTCAGTGAGATTACTCACCTAAATGTTTCTTCTTATTAATCCAGAAAGTTCTTGTTTGAGTGTTTTCTCCTTCCTTCCAATATTTTTTTTTTCTTATTTTTGTGCAGCCCGGGGTAAAGACAATTCTACTGCCTATTTATATGCATTTTTCCTCTAGGGTTTTGTTGAAACAGAATTCCATTTCTGTCCTGGCTAGCATCATGCATTTTTCATTCATAATACCCCGGCCATATTAACCAATTTAAAGGCTGCATTTTCTTTCTTTTACTTTTCAGAAAATGGCCACTCACCTAGTCATGTTAAAAGTGAGACTATCCTATTTCATATTTTAATTATTTCTGAGAATTCCCTTTGCTATTTTTTGCCTACACAAGCATATTGACTTGTATCACATTTCATGTCATTTTAATGTTATAGTTTTACTTGCTTATATATATATATATATACTTTTCAGTACTTAAAAATATATATATTTGTACACACATCTTATCTAGGCTTATTTAATTTCTCTTTTAAATTCAGAAACTTATGCACCTATATGTATACAAGTTTACAAATCCTTATAACATATACATATGTATAATTTTCTTTTCTGGGTTTTAATTAAAATCTGTTTACTGATTTAAAGTAAAACTTACTTTTCCTATTTTCTAAGATGATCCATATAATTCCAGAAATCAAATATCCATGTTGCAAAATCATGTTTGTATTGCTTTTTAATTCTTGTTTTAAATTCAAGAAATCTGGAGTTCTTCCTTGTGCCATTTTAGTGTGCACGTGCACACATATACTTGCACACTATTTATTCCAGAAATTCCACCATATTTAAATCTAAATATTTCAAAAATTAAATCATTTTTCAAAAATGATTTTTCACAAAATTTTGGGGTATTACATTCACCCCTCCTTTTAGGAATTGTGTCCTCACAATTTTTCTAACATTTATAGTGAGCATCTTTCTCTTTTCTGAAAATTTATCAAACATATGCATAAGCAAACAAATTCAACCATATCAACCATGCATAACAAAATTTTCCAGAAAAAAAAAATTACCTTTCAATTTGCAAAAAGCTTAGGATAATCCATTCTAATCTTATCCTCTAACTCCCATGTGCAGTCATTAGGATCACTACTCCACTGGATCTTAACTAGTTTCAAGGTTTTGCTCCTTAATTTCTTTTCTTCCTTGGCTATAATCCCCACTGGTTCTTTTTCATAAACCAAGTCAGGATTTATTTGAATTTTGGTAGGCTCTTCCAAAATGTCTTCTTTATCATGTACCCATCTTCTAAGTTGGGACACATGAAAAACATTATGCATTGCTTTCATTTCCTCTGGTAGTTCTAATTTGTAAGCCAATGAACCAATTCTTTCCAGAATTTTATAGGGTCCAACATACCTTGGTGTGAGCTTACCTTGCTTGCCAAATCTCATGACTTTCTTCATAGGTGAAATCTTGATGAAAACAAAGTCTCCCACTTCATATTCCACTTGCTTTCTCTTCCTATCTGCAAATTTCTTTTGCCTATCTTGAGCTGCTGCTATTCTTTTTCTTATTAACCCAATTTTCTCTGTAGTTTCTTTAACATATTCAGGTCCAAGAATAGCCCTTTCTCCAGCCTCTACCCAGCATATAGGTGATAAACATGGCTTGCCATATAAGGCTTCAAATGGTGCCATCCCTATGGTGCTTTGGTAACTGTTATTATATGTGAATTCTGCTAGATGGAGGTGGTCTTCCCAGTTGCCTCCAAAGTCCAGTGTACATGCTCTCAACAAATCCTCTAAGACTTTGTTCACCACCTCAGTTTGACCATCTGATTGTGGATGGTAAGCAGTGCTTAAGCACAATTCACTCCCCATAGCCTCTTGAAAACTTTTCCAAAACCTTGAGGTGAAGATGGTATCTCTATCACTCACAATGGTTTTGGGTATGCCATGCAACCTTACTACCTCTTTCATGAATATTTGAGCCAATTTTGGAGCATTTCTTTCTGTTTTAACTGGGATAAAATGTGCTACCTTAGTTAGCCTATCCACTATTACCCATATACTTGTGTTTCCCTTCTTAGATCTAGGAAGACCATCTATGAAATCCATAGATATGTCCTCCCACTTCCACTGTGGTATACTAAGGGGTTGCAATAGTCCTGATGGCCTTTGTGTCTCTGCCTTGACTTGTTGGCAAGTCATGCACCTTGCAACATATCTGGCCACATCTGACTTCATCCCCTTCCACCAAAGATTTCTTTTCAAATTTTGATACATCTTGGTGCTACCTGGGTGTATGGAGTATTTACTCCTATGGTACTCATTTAATATTTCCTCCTTCAATTCTATATTTTCTGGAACACATATCCTATTTTTATTCCTTAAATAACCATTTTTATCAATTTGATAATTTATTACTTCCTCCCCTTTTGATATGAGCATTTTCTTTTCCACCATGTTTTGGTCTTGTTCCTGCATTTTCCCAATCTTAAGAAGTAAATCTGATTGCAGAGATATCATACTTAATTTCCCTTTACCTTCACCTTCTTCAATGGACATCATTTGTACCTTACTGTTTTCCTCAATTTCCAAATCAGTAAGTATAGACAAATCCTTAAACTCTTCCATCATCAACATGGCTACTTTGGCATGTTGTCTACTCAAGGCATCTGCAACTTTATTTGCCTTGCCTGGTGTATACAGTATATCTAGATCATAGGCAGCTAGGAACTCTACCCATCTATGTTGCCTCATGTTCAAATCTTTTTGTGAGAATAAATATTTCAGTGCCTTATGATCAGTGTACAAAATGAATTTGGCACCTAACAAATAATGTCTCCAAAGTTTCAAAGCATAAACAACTGCTGCTAGTTCAAGATCATGGGTTGCATACCTGGTTTCATGTGGCTTTAATTGCCTAGATGCATAGGCTACCACCTGGTCTTGCTGCATCAACACAGCCCCTAACCCAGAGCCACTTGCATCAGTGTACACAACCAAATTTTCATTTCCTTCTGGCACTCTCAATACTGGTGCATTAATCAGAGCTTCCTTTATTTTGATAAAAGCTTGCTCACATTTTTCTGTCCATACAAAGGCTTGGTTCTTTCTAGTTAAATTGGTAAGTGGTGATGATATTTTTGAGAAATCTTTTATAAATCTCCTATAATATCCTGCCATCCCCATAAATGATCTAATCTCACTGATGGTGCTAGGCCTTTTCCATGCTTGGATTGCCACTACCTTGTTAGGGTTTACTGATATTCCTTTGACAGAGATGACATGCCCAAGGAAATGCACTTCTTCTTTCCAAAATGCACATTTTGAAAATTTTGCCTTTAAATCATTTTCCCTTAGTCTTGACAAAACTAAATGCAAATGATTTTTATGCTCTTCCACTGTCTTAGAATAAATCAAAATGTCATCAATAAAAATCAGTACAAACTTGTCTAAATAATCTCTAAATATTCTATTCATCAAATCAACAAAATATGAAGGAGCATTTGTCAAACCAAATGGCATAACCAAAAATTCATATAAGCCATTTCTTGTGTTAAATGCAGTATACTTAACACTTGAGTCTTCAACCTTCATTTGATGGAATCCTGATGCTAAGTCTAGCCTAGAAAATATTTTAGCTTCACTGAGTTGGTCAAAGAGATCATCTATTCTAGGCAATGGGTATTTATTCTTGATGGTTACTTTATTTAGTTCCCTGTAATCTATGCACATTCTCAAGGTACCATCATGTTTTCTTACAAACACTACTGGAGAACCCCAGCAGGAATTGCTTGGCCTTATAAATCCCTTGCCTTCTAATTCTTCCAACTGATTTTTCAATTCTTTCAGTTCACTTGGCCCCATTCTATAAGGTTTCTTGATTATTGGACTTGCTCCTGGAATGAGATTAATTTGGAACTCAACTGGTCTGTGGTGTGGAACACCCTTAACTTCCCCAAACACATCCAAGTATTCATTAACTATGGGAATTTCTTCAATGGTTAGTTCACTCAGATCTTTTTCTAAGTCAACTAAATGATACAATTTCCCTTCCTTAGCTATTCACATAGAACTGTGATTCTCTGGCCTCTAGAATTTTGCAATGATATGGTGGATGAGTCTAAATTAATTATGGCTTTAAATTGCCTTAACCAATCTACCCCCAATATAACTTCTATATTTGGGTAATTTAAAACATATAAATTGGAAATAAAAATATTTCCTCCTATGTTTAACTCCACATCCACACAATTCATGTTCAAAACACTAGAACTCCCTAGGGGACTTTGTACAAGCAATGGGGTTTCAACCAATATGCAGTTTAATTTTAACACTTTAACTAATTCATAGGAAATCAAAGAGTGTGTTGCTCCAGTATCATATACTACTGGTATGGGTATGGCACAAATGAGTAATGTACCTTCCACTTGGCCATGATTTTCAGCATCAATTTTCACTGCAGATTTGCCTTTTCCTTCCAAAGTTGCCAATTTCCCTTGCTGTTTATTTTCAGGACAGTTCCTCTTCATATGCCCCTCTTTCCCACATAGGTAGCATTTGAAGGCTCCTCCTTTTAACTCTGGGCACCTTGGTTTGATGTGTCCTTCTTTTCCACAATGATGGCAAACCAATTTCTTCTTAGTATCATTGGCTTTTGTATCTTTACCCTTCCTGTTGTCTGCCTCCTCCTTCTTTTTATCATAAGGGTGATATCTTCCCTTATCCTTCTTGTTGTTGCTCTTAAAATTCCTATATTTCTCTCTTTCTTTGTCATGTTGTTCCAGTTTCAAGGCCAGATCAATTACTTGATCAAATGTTCTATCTGCATATGGTAGCATAGCTCTGCTAAGTCCTGGGTTCAGTCCTTTTATATACCTATCATTCTTGGATGCTTCATCTGCCACTAGCATTGCTCCATAATTGGATAGCCCTTCAAACTTTTGAGTGTATTCAGTGACATTCAAAGTTCCCTGCCTAAGTTTGATAAATTCTTCAAGCAAAATGGTCTTGGCTGATGCTGGTACAAATCTTGCCTCCAACATCTCCTTGAACTGATTCCAAGTGATTTCATTTTCATTTCTTCCAGCTATGATCACCTCCCACCAGCTTAAAGCTACCCCTTTCAGTTGTCTAGAAGCTACTTGCCTCTTTCTTTGGTCATCCAACTGCATGTCATTGAAAATCCTATCAAGTGTTCTCAACCATGCTTGAATTTCCATCACACTCTCAGTTCCTTCAAAACTCCTGCCTCCCAAATTGGAATAAGTCTTCAGTAGTTTTGAAAGCTCTTCATGTGGGTTCTCAGGCCTATGCCCAATTCCATCTCTTAAAACCCTTACAAATTCTTGCATATCAAGCATTTGAGGTGCACTGGGTCCTGCATTGTGATGAGATCCTCTTCCTACCATGGTCTGCTAACTAAATTATGGGTAAATGGTATTAGTATATTATGAGTACTTCTATAATTTCTAATTTCTTATCTAAATTATTTCATCCAAAACAAACAGACATTATACATTTCTATAATACTTAACAATCAATGCAACCAAGTGCTCTGATACCAAACTGAAATGACCCTCCTATTTCCACCCTAATTTCATAAGGATTTTTTTTTTTGCTAAGAGATTTAGAGATGATATATAGATATATCATTCATTACAAATATATTTTCCAAGGTCATTTTCTTTCTCCAATAAACAAAATATCCAGGATCAAAATAACTTACCAATATAAATATATCAGTGTATATCTAATAACATACACACACATATGAAGATGTATGTGTTCCTCTTGTTTAAATTCAGAGTATATACTTTATTTTTTTTGTACAAGAAAATTCTGTTTAATTTAGATTTATAGCATTACAGATTAATTATTGTATCTTGATTTTTGGCCATAAAATCCACTGGAAACATGTACTTTATTCTGTCATTATAATTAAGAGATGATCAAGTAATAATCAGTGATAATCAAGCTTTTAATATAGATGATTGTGTTAAAGTCTGGATAGTATCAAATTCAGTATAAAAGAAAGTGGATCCTAAGTGAACACAAGCAACATCTAGGCGTAATGGAAACGCGCCTAACTTATACATGAAAGGTCACGAGTTCGAGTACTATGCTGGTCGGTTCAAACACAATTTTTGTTTTTCTTCTCTTTTTTTTTTCCTGTATGGTTTGAGATCTGATACCTACCTATCTTTGTACATATATATTTAATGTTTGCCTATAACCTAGCATACAAAACAATTCTTCTTACTTTACTATTTTTGAATCCCATTCCTACAACTGTTCTAGGAATTATAATTATATTTTTGCTCAAATATCAACATGTACACAGATATACATGTACATGTCAATATCTCTGCTTATTTTCCAGAAAACTGGGTGAAACAATTGCTAAATGTACTAAGCTTTGAAATGCATTTTTATTTTCAGAATACCATCTATCATGATCAACCAATACTTCATTTATTTGAAGCTGGTTAACTCATGAATCCTGTATCTGCCACACTAGCTTAAAGCAATGGAGATACCTTTCATTGCATTCTGTCTGAAGCTTTTAGAAAAACATTTTACTTTTCTCAATACAATTCAGAAATGAATTCAAACTTATTTACAAAGCATTTTAGTAAAAAGAAAATAAAATCCTTTTAAGTTTACTTCTTGCTAAATCCAGATTTTGTTCTAAAACTCAGTGCTCTGTTATGTCTCAAAATTAGCTAATACATATATATAAATTATGCAAAACAGTAGCTCACATAATTGTATATTTCTTACCAGATTTTTATAGCTGATACTTGAGCATATTTTTCTTGTTTATGTTTCAGACCCTACTTCAAAACAAATCAAACCTTAACACACAACAATTTCAACAGACCAACAAATTTAATCTGACACTTTACAGAACATAAGGGCAACATGATCACTAACCATAAAATATTCAATACATGACTGGAAATCTTAGAAACATAAAATTTTTCCTGAATACATGCAGATATAATCAATTTAAGCTCTTATTGAAACTAGCTAGCATGTTCATTCACTCCTCCATAATAGCCATTACTTCATTTATACTTAGTGCCTGGGTTACCTGAAAGAGCATAAGTGGCTGCCTCATTTTAAAATGAGACACCCCATATGCCATGAGCAAACAAGGGTCAGATCTATGATCTGGTATGAGTAACATCAATACATTCATGATATTAAGCAATAGAGAATGTAAGAGTACCAACTTGTTATTTAAGAAAATTTCTGCAATCAATTATTTTAACATAGTATGATTAAGTTGGTTCAGGTATGATATATTCATTTATCATTCTTACACTTGCATACATAATCATACAAACATAATTATCTATTTGCAACAATTGCATTCACTGGAACCATCTTGGTTCCATACCATTCAACCTAAGAAATATCCATATTCCTATTTCTTCATTTACAGGTTGTATAATTCAATTTAAATCCCTGCCTCATCTGCTATTAAGGAATCACTGGGACACATTGCAATGAACTAATTCACATCATTGCACAAAGATCTCAGGGCTTAAACAAACCATGTGCCAACTTGCATACTTCAAATATGACAAGCATTCCAGCAGTCTTCTTGGCCTTCCCTTCCCTAGTTTATTTACTAGTGTATTGTCTTAAATCCTAACATCAAATATGCTAAAGTGAACATGTCACTGCAAACATGGAAGCATCCATAATCTTTCCTAGCATAATTCTCCTCAGAAATAAGCAGACAGTTATTTCCTAAATGGGGTCAATATGTCTTGATCTTTGTAAAACATAAGAATATTTTCAACTGTAAAAGAGGCATGGCATGTTATATTGATCTGCAAGCCTTTATGATTGATTCAGATTCAAGATCTGGTTCAATCATAATTTTAGCTTGTGGGTTTCTTTTTTTTTTGATTTGATTAAGGGCTCAGCACTTAGAAAACTTCTATTGCACCCTTAACATTTTTCTTTTCAAGCCTCAGCACTTATACCAAATATAATGCAGCTCCAATCATTTTTATAAAGTTTCCATGCCATAGATCTATAACAGTTGAGAGTATTCTCTATATAATTTTTAAGATCCTAAACTTTAACATTTATGAGTATAAATAAAACAGTATGATACTCATCCAAAGACAAATGTCTCAACCAATCAAAGATCATCAAAATCATCCATATTAAATCATATCAGATTTAAAATAAAACATCAAAAAAAAACATTGATGAAATCATAAACATCATAACCAGAAATATATAAATGGAAATATAAAAAGTGGCTGCCTCATCTCAGGTCTTAATGCCATGAACTCAGTGAGATTACTCACCTAAATGTTTCTTCTTATTAATCCGGAAAGTTCTTGTTTGAGTGTTTTCTCCTTCCTTCCAATATTTTTTTTTCTTATTTTTGTGCAGCCCGGGGTAAAGACAATTCTACTGCCTATTTATATGCATTTTTCCTCTAGGGTTTTGTTGAAACAGAATTCCATTTCTGTCCTGGCTAGCATCATGCATTTTTCATTCATAATACCCCGGCCATATTAACCAATTTAAAGGCTGCATTTTCTTTCTTTTACTTTTCAGAAAATGGCCACTCACCTAGTCATGTTAAAAGTGTGACTATCCTATTTCATATTTTAATTATTTCTGAGAATTCCCTTTGCTATTTTTTGCCTACACAAGCATATTGACTTGTATCACATTTCATGTCATTTTAATGTTATAGTTTTACTTGCTTATATATATATATATACTTTTCAGTACTTAAAAATATATATATATTTGTATACACATCTTATCTAGGCTTATTTAATTTCTCTTTTAAATTCAGAAACTTATGCACCTATATGTATACAAGTTTACAAATCCTTATAACATATACATATGTATAATTTTCTTTTCTGGGTTTTAATTAAAATCTGTTTACTGATTTAAAGTAAAACTTACTTTTCCTATTTTCTAAGATGATCCATATAATTCCAGAAATCAAATATCCATGTTGCAAAATCATGTTTGTATTGCTTTTTAATTCTTGTTTTAAATTCAAGAAATCTGGAGTTCTTCCTTGTGCCATTTCAGTGTGCACGTGCACACATATACTTGCACACTATTTATTCTAGAAATTCCACCATATTTAAATCTAAATATTTCAAAAATTAAATCATTTTTCAAAAATGATTTTTCACAAAATTTTGGGGTATTACATATATTGTAAAAAGCATTAATTGAAATCACAACTGGTTGTGTGTTACCAGAATTTCTTAAGGTGTGTTCTTTGTTGCCAGAATTTCTTGACGTGAGTTCCTTGGGAGAAAACCGCCATTGCATACAAGTAGAGTACAATTGAAATGGAAGCTAATGATATGCATGAAAAGTTAAGGTAGCGTTTGGTTTAAAAATGAATTTTGTGTTTTTAGTTTTCAATATGTATCTCAAATATGAGAAGAATGGAGGGACGGCGGAATAGATGAAAGAAAGACGGATGAGAGG
The DNA here is from genome assembly GCA_030737815.1 of Allium fistulosum. Taxonomy (NCBI): domain Eukaryota; kingdom Viridiplantae; phylum Streptophyta; class Magnoliopsida; order Asparagales; family Amaryllidaceae; genus Allium; species Allium fistulosum. The sequence goes on along the minus strand of CM060905.1, from coordinate 386,509,438 downwards.
ACAAAAGGGATAGAGGGACGATAGAAGAATTGATTGTTTCACGTGCTTATGTTATTTTTCAAAACGTGGAAAATAAATAAAAAAGTTGTTTTCTATTTTGTATGTTAACTTTGTTTTCTAAATTGGTCGTTTTCGACAATATAAATGCGTCGTGTGCATTTTTGTATGGACGAAAACCCAAAACTAAAAATAACTAACCAAATACTACCTAAAATTTTCAGTTACTCCTTTGTCGACTGCGATTTTTTTTTCAAATACCCATGAACAGGCCAAATCCATCAACAAGAGTGATAAAAATCATGCACAGCGAAAGAGTAATCCAGAAAGTAATTTTTCCTCAACTAATATGCAATGGCTAAAAAGAAAACTTGCTTGCATAAACACAATGTATCAACCCATTGTATACCAAAATAGGCGATCAAACCGACAAGTCAGCTTCTCCTACCCAATCAAATGTTGTAGCATCTAGAAAACATATCTCTGCCGGCGGCAATCCTGTCAGCTCAAATGTCTTCCCATCAACCAATGTTTCCAAGCCAATTCTCTTGCCAGATCAAACTCTAAGCATGCAAACTTTATTGAAAGCCTTCATTGAGCAATCTTTGCACTTGCTTCTTTTCTACCTCTCTATGCCCCAATATAACTTTAGCCTCCTTCTTCTCTTTAGAAGTTGAATCATTTGAAAACATTGTTTGAAAGCTTCTTGCTTGCTTAATCTTCAATTTCCTTGGACTATTGTTTTCATATTCCAGGCTCAGAACTCTACCTCTTCTAAAACTAAACTTTCTTGGAGAAAGTAAATAAATTCTTTGTTAGATGTTAGAACCTTAAGTTTCTTCAAACATAGAGATGATGGTACCTTCTTTTCCTCCTCGCTTTCTTTTTCACTATTTTCCCACGATGATAATAATGATACAGAAGAGGTTCGATCTTCTGATGTATCATTCATATCAATGTTTTTTATTTCTTCATCTGGTGTTTCCTATTCAATTACATCTGGTCTTCTCTTCCATTATTTCTTTTTCTTCAACTTTTGCACCAACCTCAGATTTAGAAGCTGATCGTAGATAATATTTCTGATGACTAATCAATTGTTGTACCTCGATCTGAATATGCAGTGTCTTTGTCGCTGAGTTACGGACTAGATCGCTCTCTTTAAGACGTTTCGCCGCTATGCCGAAATCGTGCAAGGCGGTCGCTGATGCAGCTCCGCCTTCAGGATAAAACAACCCTAAATCAATATCAACAGCCTCTTGCACGAAGACTAATGAGTCAATAGCATCCAAAAAATATTGCTTGTATCTAAGAAAGTTTAACCTAGAAAAAGAAGAGAACTCGATTTACAAACTGATAAAAATTATGTCAAATACATTGGTTTATATAGAAAAGAAATCTGAGTAGAAAACGGGGTCGAGTCATGAGGAAATACCAGATCTTAGTTTATTAGGTTTTATTACAAAGTCAAAATCGGTTTAAAAATATACTGCCAAAAATTAAGGAGCTCTACATCACATTAGCCCGGCCCGGGTCGAGTCAGTCGGCACGCGCGCGATGGTAAGCATGCCCTCCCTCCTCAACACAAGATAAAATATTAGATATCCAAAGGGTCCATCATTTTTCTAGTGGATCCTATATTAAATAGGATTATTCTATAGTTTCCCACAATATGAGACTATTCAATAAGAGAAGTATTCTATACTACTTTCAATATTTTTAACAATTCACTTTAAAACCAAAATTTCCAACAATTCCCCATTTGAATTTTAAAAATATTTTTCTCGAGCAATTTCTGATTTTATCAGATTGCGCATAAACAAAGGTATCTTTCGATTTGAACCTTTGCAAAGTGAGTAAGATCCAAATTATATTAGGGTGACTCGTAGTCTTGAACTCTATCTCTAACATCAAACCACACATAACTTTTCTAGGGTGCAGTTTATAGCCCATGCTGTAAAGGTCATGCACGTCTATCCCAGTTTAATGAATGCTCTAGGAATTTTGTCCAAAAATTTCATAAGAAATGGCACCATTTCTATATTCGCAGCTGAATCTATCATGAGTACTCCTATAGCTATGTACTTCACTCCACATAGAGTATAGATTTCATTAAGAGTTAAACTCGTCCTCCTATCGCTTTAGGACTTCTAGCATGTTCAATCAATGTTACTTCATAACTTGTTATTACCTATTGAACCTAGTTCTTGAGATCTCCAGTCATTAGTTTGAGTTAACATTATGAGTGACTTCTCATTCTCCAAGTTCTCATTCTAAAGGCAATAGTTTCATTATTTTAGATGTACAAATGACTTTTTCTCTGGCCAATCCTTTCGTCAAAGGATCTGCCAAATTCTCATCAGTGCATACATAGTCCACTCTTATAGATACTGAAGAGATATAATCTCTTACAATACCATGCTTGCGACAAATTTGTCATATCTTACCATTATAATAACGGTTCTCAACTTTTGCAATAGCTTCGGTACTATCACAATGGATCAACATAGCTGGTATCAGTTTTTCCCATAAAGGGATCTCATCTAGTAGATTCAATAGCTAGCGTTATCATTTCTGACTCCACGATTGAGCCAAAATAGTATATATTTTAAAGAAATAGCTCCTCTTGCAATACTAAAAATATATCCACTAATGGCTTTGAAACCGTCTGATAACGTATTCCAATTTGCATCGCAATATCCTTCAAGGACAGTGGGAAACTTCTGATAGTGTAATCCAAGGTTCATAGTTCTTTTAAGGTATATCATGACCCTTTCAATAGCATACCAATGCTCTATGCTAGGTCTACTAGTAAACCTACATAATAACCCCACGATATAGGCAATGTCGGGTCTAGTACAATCAGTGGCATACCGAAGGCTGCCAATGATGCTCGCATATTAAGACTGTCTTACATCTTCGCTAATGTTCTTAAATAGTTTTACACTTGGATCATATGGTGTACTAGCAGGTTTACATTTAAAATAATTATATTTCTTTAACATCTGCTCAATACAATGAGATTGATCCAAAGAAATTCCCTTTTCAGACTTAGTAATCTTAATACAAAGAATTACACTTACTTCACTAAGATCTTTCATATCAAAATTGGCACATAATATGGACTTAACATGATTCATAGCATGAATATTTGAACCAACTATAAGTAAATCATCTACATATAAACATATGATAGTGCAAATGTTATTCTAGGATTATAATAAATACACTTGTCACTTTCATTTACTTTAAAACCATGTGAAATAACTAGATTGTTAAATTTTTAATGCCATTATTTAGGTGCATGTTTAAGACCATATAAAGATTTATCTAATTTACAAATTTTATGCTCTTAACCAGGTATAACAAAACTTCGGATTGGTTCATATAAATCTCTTCTTTTAATTCACCATTCAAAAAAGTAGTTTTTACATCCATTTGGTAAACTAATAGGTTATAAAGTGAAGCAAGAGAAATTAATACTCAAATTGATGTTATTCTTGTATCAGGTGAAAAGGTATCAAAAAATTTAATGTTTTTGCTTTATCTAAATAAGTAGCTACAAGACGAGCCTTATATTTATCAATTATACCATCAGGTTTCAACTTCTTTTTAAGTACCCACTTACAACCTATAGTTTTACAACTTGAAGGTAAGTCAACAAGATACTAAGTTTTATTAGATTCAAGAGATTCCATTTCATCATTTATAGCTCCTTGCCATAGGTCTGAATCTAAAGAAGACAGAGCTTCTTTTGGATTAGCAGGGTCCTCTTTTAGTACATAAGCATAATATTCTGAACCAAAATCTTTTGCTATCCTAGCTCTTTTACTTCTTTAAGTTCAGATTCAATTTCCGCATCATGTTCGTTATTTCTGATTATTGGATTATTAGTGGTAGATATGCCTCCACTATTCTTAAGTTTAAACTGAAATTCATTTTTAAAGAAATTAGCATCATTTGACTCAATAATAACTCGAGCATTAAAATCAAAAAATCTATATGCTTTATTGTTAATGGAATAACCAACAAAAACATATTCATATGCTCGACTTGCTAATTTAATTCTTTTAGGGTCATGACATATGCTAAACAACCCCAAGTTTTAAAAATCTTAAAGGTGAAATTTTGCTCTTAGATTTAAGAATTCTATTTAAAATGTAACAAAGAGTTAACAAAATTTTCCCCCACCAGTATGATGTTGCACCCGAATTAAATAAAACTGTTACAACTAATTCGGTAAGAGTCTAATTTTTCTTTCGGCTTTACCGTTCATTTACAGTGAATAAGGTGCAGTTCTCTTATGGATCATGCCACGTTGACTATAAAATTCAATGAATAGGTTAGATTCATATTCTGTTCCTCCATCACATCAAAATATCTTAATTTTCTTATTAAATTGGTTTTCAATTTTAGTGACAAATTACTCAAACATATCTAGAGCATCACTTTGATCTTTCATGGGATAAACATAAGTGAAATCAGAGCAATCATTAATAAAATTAATAAAGTAGCATTTTTCATCCCTAGTAAAAGTGTCACCAAGTTCTTATATATCATAATATATTAAATCTAAAGGTTCTGACTCTCTAAACACAGATTTATGTGTGGTTTTGTAATTTTAACTTGGCTACAATATTTACATTTTTCTTAATCACTTATGGATACTTTAGGGATTAAGCCTAAGTTACTTATGTTATGGATCAGGTGCTTATTAACATGACAAAGTCTAGCATGCCAATTATTAAAATCACACAACATATAAATAGAATTATTATCGACAACATATCATTTACCAACAAAAACACCATTTTTTAGTGATAGTGTACAAGTCAGATCCAATAGTTTGAGTAAAACCAACTTTATTTAACAAGAAACCAAATGCTAAAAATTTTCTCATCTCTGGAATATGCATCACATCTTTCAGCAACAAGTTCTTTTAAGAGGTAAACATTAACTCCAGATAATGTCCCTAATTTTGATTAACATTATTTAGGACATTTAATTAGATAAATTAAATGAAATAATGTGAGTGGTTAAGCGAATTGAGATTTGTCTAATTAGTGGGTAGTCGTGCCTAATTAAACAATGAACAAAAAAGAATTAAAATGAAATAGATAAGGGTAATAAGATAAGAGCAAAGTAGAAATAGGTTATATTCTTATATCCTAAACCATCATGCCACTTTCATTTTCCACATTTATAAACAAAAATTAAACCAACCTTGGCAAGCCACCATTAGGAGAAACCAAGGGGAAAATAAGCAAGAATCAAAAGAAGAAAGCTTAATCAAATTTATTCAAGAGAAAATCTCAAACTCTTAACAACAAGCTAACGTGAATAATAGATTACATCTCATGTTTGTTATTTTTGGTTTCTAGATAAGATCCGAACTTAATTTGCAAAGTATTGTGCCATGTTTTGATTGTTAAATGGATATATGCTTGTTGATGATTTATGTTGCTTCATATAGATTTCATGATAAGCTATGATTTGAAAAACCTACCAAATGACATCCAAATGCCTTGCAATTTTGATAGAAGGTCAGAAATAATATTTTAGTGATGGGTTTAAAGTTTCATAATTTTATGAATTAATGTAGATTTATTATGAATTTTCTAGTGAAGAAAATGGTTAAATTGGGTTTAAAATTAATTACGGCTATTATATGTTAGCTATGGGTCAGAAATTTAATATGTTAGAAAACATATTAAAAGTGATTTATGAGAATTTATATAGAATTTTACTAAGTATTTTATCAAAGATATAACATTATTTAAGATATGGGACTTAAATGTTTTATATGCTTATAAAAGGAGAATAGGCTATTTGCAGATGTTTTAATTTGTTAATTTCAGAAATTCGGCACCACTTTTAGAAAAGATTTGGAAAAGAATTAGAAACCAATCATATGTTGGTAAACAAGGCAAGTTGGTTAGAAAGAAATTGCTTTAAAACAATAAAAATCATATTTACAAAGTTTTACTGCTTTAACAGCCACCTTTCGACCTCATATTGCCACCTCCATCTAACACATATGGTATTGGCCTTGGTACGTAGTGGATTAGAGTTAAGTGAAAGGTATGGAGTCGAAACTGGCATTCGAAGGGGTTAAAGTAGCTTTGGTAACTTAGAAACATTTTGGTTATAAATGAGGCTTTCGAAGGAAACCGGCCGTTTTCGACTTGGTCAAAAGTTTTAAAGAAAAGAGCATTCGAAAGAGGTTGCCAACTTTGTTTTAAAAGAAGCTTTTGAAGGGGTCAAAACCTCTGCTGTGTCATTTAACAATGCCTTTGAAAGGGTTCTTTTGTTTTAAATTGTGAAGCCACTTCTTCAATGCTTTCGAAGAGGGTTGGTTTAGACACCACCCACTTTCTTTTATTTAGGAAAATGCTTTCGAAAGAGATGCTTTTGTCCCAATTCTTTTAGATATATTGAAAGCCAAACCTAAAGGTTTCGAAATGAATGGTTTTAAATGGTTTCAAAAGAATGTTCCACAAACTTTTACTTGAACCCAATGCTTTCAAAAGGTTTGTTTTAAGTAAAATACTTTAATGCTTCTAAAGGTACCTAATGAAGGTTTCGAAGGGGGAGGTTCCCAAATGTTTTCGTAAGGTTTACTTTTAATAAGTGAATGGAAGGTTTTCAATGCTTTCAAAAGGCAAGTTTGAAGTGTTTTGAAAAGAGGATGACTAAGGTTTTATAAAGCTTTCGAAAGGACACTTTCAATGGTTTCGAAAGGTCTATTATAAATGATTTCAAAAGGTAGGTTTTGGCCTTTTGGCCTAGAGTTCAAAGTAAAGTAGTTAAATGGTTTCGAAAGGGGTATTTTCAAAGGTTTCGAAAGAGATTGTTTAAAGCATTTAAACATGGTTTCGAAAGTTTTCATCGATAATGTTTTATGTAAAGCATATATCATGGCAAAGAGATTTGAGTAAAGAAAAAGTATGTTTTCCTTGTTTAAGTATGATTTAAAGGATTAAATCATTTCGCAAGAAATGTTTTCAAGGAAAATTTGAAGGGTAGTTAACCCTAAGTAAATGACTTAGATATTTGATTACCAAATGGGACTGGTATAAGGTCACGCGCTATACATTAGCTATAGCCCCTAGATAATTTAGTCCAAAATTCCAGCATGTAGGGCTTAGTCATAGGTAAGACTTAAATGATGTTACACACAGAAAGGAATACACAGAGATGGAGGGTAGGTTATTAGTGAGCCCGAAAAAACCATTAAGATTAGTTGACTCTGGAAGAAGTAAGTTAAGGATAAACTGTCCAGGAGTGTGTCTAACAAATGTTACATTATTTATTTTGTATGGTAGGCCCGAGTCAGCCAATGGTTCGTAGTTAGCCAAACAAAACTATATTGTTTGGACAGATAGTCCATTTATTACCTGATTTATGAGCATATATGATATTGCTATTATTGTTTTAATCAGTTAGATTGCAGGATTCTGATTTGCAAAAAGATATGTTTTAAAGGGATATTAGTGAGGGGAAACCCGTTCTGCTAAGTGACATGGTCTCACTTAATATCAGAAATCTGAGATGTAATAGTATTATTGACACCAGGCTTTATGTTTGACTCGAAGTTTAAGTTTTCCCCTTAAACTCTCGGGTATTCAAAATTCAATTTGAGTAGATTGAGAGCTAAGGTTTTTTAGGTTTAGTAGTTTGCAAGAATAATGCTTCCGAAGATGTGCAGGAGGTAAAGCTAGCTATATAGTAGCTATTTAGTTTTATTTCCACTGTGTAGTATTAAGACTGATATGTCTATTTAGTACTGTTGTCATCCAAGGGGGCATCTTCATATGTCGCTCTTAGCATAATTTGCAATAATTATATTTGATCAAAACCTAGAAATCATTTGGGATTTTGTAATGGAATATGAAACATAGTTTTGCCATGTAATTAGCAAAGTTGTTTTGCGAATCTATGATTTTGTTTCATATTCATGTGCTTCTTATATTATAGATACCATTAACATTGTCGTATTTTGTCATTAGAAGTTTATGACTGCAACATCTACAACACTTAACTTCGGGCCTCAAGATAGGGGATGCTACAACATGGTATCAGAACATAGGTTTATAAAAAATTTAAAAGAAATTTCAAATTAATTTTTTTTGAAAACATAATCCTAAGGAATTAGAGAAAAGATTGGGGTATGGAATAACGCTATAGTAACATACTTGTATTTGCAATATATAAGTATACACTTTATCTCTATTCTCCCATCTCTATTATGTTGTTCTTTTATATCTTACAAAGGCGTGAATGCATACTTTACTGACGTAAGATATGCATGCTAGTTGGGGAAGAGTTAACATTGGTGGAGGAAGCAACACAACCAATGGAAATGCTAGTCCAAATACCTGGAGGAACCCAGATCAGGCACAAGTGCTAATGTGGGTGCTAGAGTCCCGCAAGTCGATACAGGAGCAATGTATCAGTTTTTCGTTAATATGATGCAAGCAGGGGTTGTTGTGGGGTTAGCTGGAGGTAATGTTGTAGGAGGGAATCAAGGAGCTCCAGTGGTTAATAACTATGCTATTTTGAGTAGAGATTATGCTTGGCTGGGAAGAAAACTATTTATTGGTACTGAAGACGCAATCGAAGTGGAGAATCGTTTATTTTGTTGCGAGAGGATCTTTGCCGATTTGGGGCTTAATGATAAGTAGAAGAGAAGGCTTGCTTCTAGATAATTACAAGGAGCAACACTGTATTGGTGGAATAGTGTTACTATAGGAGTCTATAAGGGGACTATGATGGGTTGAGTTCAGGAGGCGGTTTGAAGAAAGCTTTATGTCAAAGATTGCTAAGTCTACTCTGCTCAGGAAATTTGTTGAATTAGAGCAGGAAGATATGACAGTGCTTGAGTATGCAACCAGGTTTGAGGAGCTAGCGACATATGAATACGCCACGGTTAATACTGTCATTAAATGGAATGAGAAGTTCATTCATGGGTCAAAGACTGAGCTTGCTAAGGCCACATGATTGCATATTAGGGATCCATGTGATGTAGTTGTGGAGATGGCTTTTAGGCAGGAAGAGATACTTGCTTATCTTGAAGGAAACAAGACAAAGGAGGCTTAAGGAGGGCAGAACCAGAAAAGGAAGTTTTTCCATAAGAAAGGAGCTTAGAAGAGTGGAACTGCTAGGAAAGGGAAGGTAGAAGTTGTCTTTTATAAGTGTGATAAGAAAGGACACTATGCTCATGATTGTCGGACATGCAAAGGAAAAAAGCCGTTGAGAAGAAAGGAGTGATATGTTTTAACTACAATCAAATTGCACACTGTAATAACCTATGCAAGGAGCCAGCCAAGGATGGAAAAGGTAAAATGTTTGTATTGGAACCAGCTACCTCGAGACCAATAGCAGAGGAGAAGGGAAAAACTGTGTTGGGAGGTACGCTTTTGATTCATGGTGTATTAGTTAGAGTTCTATTTGATACCGGTGCATCACATTCTTTTATATCTCATTGTTTGGTAGATAAGCTTAACCTAGAACCCTCATACCTAGTTACTTCCTTAAGGGTTACGAATCCGATAGAAGGATATGCAACTTTTGGGATGAGATGTGACTACCTAGAGTTTAAATTGTTAGGTCATGTATTTACTTGTAGTTTTCATGTGTTTGATTTCGTAGGGTTCGGAATTATTTTGGGTATGGATTGGTTAATTAAACACGATGCTAGGATATTTTGCCATGATAGGAAAATATCACTTAGACACCCCAATTGTAGTGATCGGATAGTATACTCCATAGAAAACCCTAGTTTTGAGGTTAATGCTTTGTTAGGCATTATGGAGGCAGAAGATAAGTTGAATTGAGTTTTGAATTGATTTAGTACCGGGAGTAGAACCGGTGAGCAGACTACCAAGTAGAATGGCACCTACCGAGATGAGGGAGCTAAAGGTGTAGTTGGTGGATTTGGAAGGCAAGAATTTTATCATACCAAGCACGCCTCAGGGAGCAGCCGTAGTGTTTGCAAGAAAACTGAATGGACCGTTGAGGTTATGTACCGATTATCGCAAGTAGAATGAGAAGATGATAAAGAATCGATATCTGTTAGCTAGAATTGACGATTTGTTCGACCAGTTGAGTGGAGCCGAAGTATTTTCTCAGTTGGATTTAGCAATAGGGTTCCATCAGCTTAGAGTGGCAAAGGATAGTATTCCTTTGATGACATTTAGAAGCAGATATGGATCGTACGAATGGTTAGTATTGTCATTCTGACTAATTAATGTGCCAGCATTCTTTGTAGATTTGATGAACCGAGTTTTTCGAGAAAAATTGGATAAGTTCATGTTGGTTTTCAGAGATGATATTTTGATATGCTTTAAAGATGAAAGAGAGCATGAGGTTCATCTTAGAGTGGTGCTTGAGACATTGAGGTAGCATCAACTGAAGGTGAAATTTTCGAAGTGTCATTTCTGGAAGAAGGAAGTAAAGTTTCTTGGTCATGTAGTCTAAGAGAAAGGGTTTTATGTAGATTCGACCAAAATCGAGGCGGTGAATAATTGGAAGAGACTTGAGACGGTGATTGACATATAGAGTTTCCTTTGATTAGCTGGGTATTATTGGAGATTCATTAAGGATTTTTCGTGGATAGCTGCACCGATGACCAAGCTAACGCGAAAGGAAGTGAAGTTTGTTTGGACTGATAAGTGTGATGAAGCATTCTAAAGATTGGAACACTTATTGACCAATGCACCTGTGTTGCTTGTTTTAGAGGGGAATCAGGACTTATTGGTGTACATTGATGCATGTGGAACAAGATTAGGAGCTGTGTTAATGTAAAGAGGTAAAGTGATTGTCTATGCTTCTTGACAGCCTAGATCGCAGGAAGTTAGTATCCAACACATGATTTGGAATTAGCTACAGTAATTTTTGTATTGAAGGTATGGAGACATTACCTGTTGGGAGAAAGATCCGAGTTGTATATGGATCATAAGTCATTGAGATATCTATTCTCTGAGAAGGATCTGAATATGAGACAACAGAGGTGGTTAGAGTTTTTAGCCGCTTATGACTTTGGTATTGAGTACACACCAGGAAAAGGCAACAAGGTTGTAGATGCACTTAGCAGAAAGCATCAGAATGCGATATTGGCAATGATAACTGAGTGAAAAATTTGGAAGCATTGAGTACATGCAGAGTACAATGGAGATCTTAGAGTGGTTTTGATACAGAGACTGCTATGTTGTCATGTTTAGAAGTTCGACCGGTGATGATCTAAAAGATTGCTTCTAAGCAGAAGGAGGATCCATTATTAGCTGAACGGATTAGAAAGTTAATGGATGGAATAGAGAGCGATAACTTGAAAGATTTCAGTCTTGACCAGAATAGGTGGTTAATAAAGAAAGGAAGACTATGTGTTCCGAATGTGGGAAACATTAGGAAGGACGTTCTAGAAGAATGCCATCGTTCGAAGTTCACTATTCATCCAGGAGGAATTAAGATGTATCGGGATATGAAAAGAAGTTTCTTCTGGGAAGGTATGAAGAGGGATGCAGGCTTATGAGTGAAGCAGTGTTTGAACTGTTTGCAGGTAAAAGCCGAACATCAAAAACCAAGTGGATTACTTCAGCCTTTAGATGTTCCAGTATGGAAGTGGAATTCTATTTTAATGGATTTCATAGACGGGTTGCCAAGGTCAAATAGAGGAAATGGAAGCATATGGGTCATAGTGGATAGGTTGACCAAGAGTGCCCATTTCATTCCAGTTAAGTCAATCAGGCGACACCTGTTTTAGCTAAGTTGTTTATGAAGAATGTAGTTAGACTTCATGGAATTCCTAGTAGCATAATAAGTGATAGAGGTTCCTTATTCACTAGCAAGTTCTGGAAGAGTCTACAAGAGACTTTAGGTACCAAGTTCGAGATTAGTACCACTTACCATCCACAAATAGATGAGCAAACAGAAAGAGTTGACAAAGTCTTAGAAGATTTGTTACGAGCATGTATGTTAGATTTTGGTGGATCATGAGAAGACCATCTACACTTAGTTAAGTTTTCGTATAACAACAGTTATAAGACTAGTATAGGGATGGCACCGTTTAGCTTTGTATGGAAGGCCATGCAGATCTCCCGTTTGTTGGTTTGAGACCGGCGATAGGATAGTTCTTGGTCCAGATTTGGTTAGGGAAGCTGCAGAAAAGACTGAGTTAATTTGAGCTAGAATAAAGAAAGCTTAGTCTAGGCAAAAGAGTTATGCTGATAAGAGATGGAAAGACTTAGAGTTCTCAGCCGGAGATCGAGTTTTCGTCGTAAGATGTAATCAAATTCAGGAAGTCAGGAAAGTTAGCACCGAGATTCGTTGGACCATTTCCTGTTGTAGAAAAGATCAGGAAACTCGCATACAGAGTAGACTTACCGAACAGCTTGGCAGGAGTCCATGATGTTTTTCATATTTCTCATCTAAGGAAGTATATCCGAGATTTGGAGACTATTATAGCACCGACTGTGTTAGATGACTTGGTAGTGGAGTCGAATTTGACTATGGTTAGAAAACTGGTTTGTATAGTCATGGGAGATAAGAAGAGGCTAAGGAATAAGACAGTCAGATTAATTGAAGTCTAATGGAGTGACGACGGAAGAGACTATACTTGGTAAACTGAGAGCATGATTCGAGATACTTATCCTTCATGGTATGTTTTACCTTTATGATTAATTTTTATGAGTTCCTTATCGTAATTTTTGAGGATGAAATTCTTTAAGGAGGGGAGTCTATAACGACTCTAATTTTATTTAATATTATTTAGGACATTTATTTAGATAAATTAAATGAAATAATGCAACTGGTTAAGGGAATTGAGATTTGTTTAATTAGAAGGTAGTCGTGCCTAATTAAACATTGAATAAAAGAGAATTAAAATGAAATAGATAAGGGCAATAAGATAACAGAAAAATAGGAATATGTTATATTCTTATACCTAAAACCATCATGCCACTTTCATTTTCCACATTCATAAACTAAAATTAAACCAAATTTGGGCAGCTACCATTAGGAGAAAGCAATGGGAAGATAAGCAAGAATCAAAAGAAGAAAGCTTAATCAAATTCATTCAAGAGCAAATCTCAAACTTTTTAACAATAATTTAAGATGAATAATAGATTACATCTCATATTTGTTATTTTCGGTTTCTATATAAGATCCGAAATTAATTTGCAAATTATTGTGCCATGTTTTGGTTGTTAAATGGATATATTCTTGTTAATGATTTATGTTGCTTCATGTAGATTTTATATTAAGTTATGATTTGAAAAATCTAGCAAATGACATCCAAATACCTTGCGATTTTGAAACATGGTCAGAAATAATATTTTAGTAATGGGTTTCAAGTTTCATAATTTTCCGAATGAATGTGGATTTATTATGAATTTTCTAGTGAAAAAAATGGTTAAATTGAGTTTAAAAGTAATTACGGATATTATATGTTAGCTATGGGTCAGAAATTTAAATATGTTAGAAAACATATTAAAAGTTATTTATGGGAATTTTTGTAGATTTCGTAAGTATGTTTTTTAGCAAAGCGTGGTTAACTGGACCCCTACCAGTTTATTGTAGATAACAATAACAGAATGCATCGTAACAAGCTATGACACAAGAGGGAAGAAAAGAAAATCAAGAAAAGGAAGAAAGGAAAAAAATATAGAATGCAACAAGCAAACTAAAACCAAAAACCCACAATACCACTATCAAAACAGTAGGCACTATTTAATATGCCATGTTTTAAAGCATTTTTCAAATCATTCCAAACTTGCACTTCAGACTTGCTCTTGCCATTAAATATCCTGTCATTCCTTTCCCTCCATACACCCTAATAAAAGTTTTAAGCATAAATAGCAGCAATATACCCTTGTCATGATGGATTCCATCTAGTTGCCTTGTACATGTTGCACCATTCAATATTGCTGACTCTAAAGCATTATCCCGACCAAACATCAGCATCAATCTTTGCCAAACATTAAATGTGAAGCTGCAGTTGAAGAACAAATGAATGTTTGATTCATGACCATCATTGCAGAAGACACAGGAAGGGTCAACCTGCATACCCAAGGCAAATAATTTATCTTTCGAGTTGAGAGCATTTCTTAGCACTTTCCAGAGAAGCAAGTTGTCAGTCTATTTACAATAAGTGTTCCAGACTCTAATATTCCAAGAAAATTGGTTATTTTCATGCCAACTATTCATGTTGTTGTAAACCAGAGACACAAAGTGATATTTAAAATCAGAGACCACACCACCATATCAGATTGCACAATAGGATAATGTTGCCTTATGATTTCACACCACAGCTGCCTAGTTGTCTGATTGTTGGAATATGGGAAGGATATCACGCCATTATTGATGTAATCTCCAGCCCTGGCATTAAAGGGAATGCCAGATTGTATATTTTGGTTAAATTTCAGAACATTTTCAAGAATATAACCATGCCTAGACCATGGATCATGCCAGAAGCTTGCCAACCCATCTTGAGAAGCTAGCACTCTAATCTGAGGTAAAAAGGAGTCTCTGAGTTTATAATAGATCTCCAAGTCCAGCTATAACCTTGTGGTATTGCCATGGTCCAAAAATTTCTACCTTTGAGAATGTGTTTTAATGTCAAGCTAACCCATATATTATTCTTTTTAATTAAGAGGTTATTAACATGCGTGCTGAAGGCTGCCTTGTTCCAGTTACATAAATTGAGAATACCCAGGCGACCAAATTTTTTTTGTTCAGTTTTATAGAAACTGATTGGATTTAACTTGGTGGAAGAGACACACCCAGTCCATAAAAAGTTGCAAATGGCTTTACATATCATATAAATAAGCTTCTTGGGGAGGATAAAGGTCCTACACCAATATGTTGTTTATAAGAGTAATACTGATTTAATTAGAGTTAATCTACCAGCTTGAGATAGTAATTTGTTGGACCAACCATTCATAGAAGATGTGATCTTTTCATATAATCCCATGCAATGGCCAGTGGAAATTTTGGAAGAGACCAGGGGTATTCCAAGATATGAAGAAGTATCATCAACAGATGATAGATCAGATAACTCTCTGATTGAGTTAGCATGTTGCAATGAGGTACCAGCAATCAAGATACTAGATTTAGTACAATTGATAGCTAACCCAGAAAATTTATTGAAAGTGTCCAGAGTTTTGAGAATAGTATTTATGGAGATTTCATTAGGCTTGGTGTAAATGATTAGGTCATCAACAAACATTAAGGAGGAGATCAAAGGATCATTACATTTTGGATGCATACTGAATTCTTGTTTGCAATTTCTTTGCAATTAATCTGGTTAGCACTTCCATGAACATAATAAATAAATAGGAAGACATAAGATCTCCCTGTCTAATTCCTTGATTGCTTTTGAAGCAACCCACTGAAGTACCATTATAGCATAAGGAGAAGTGAACTGTAGATAGGCAAATATATATCCAAGAAGCAAAGTGGTCTGAGAAATATATTTTAGATAACAACTTAGTGATGGCAGTCCACTACAAGGAGTCATAGGCCTTCCTTAAATCCAGTTTTAGCATTGCTCTTGGAGATACCCTAGTTTTTTATAATCTTTAAGAAGCTCATGGGTTAAAAGAACATTGTCAAGGATGCTTCTATGAGGTAAGAAGGCTGCTTGATTCTCATAGATTAGGGATTGTAGGACAGATTTTAGTCTGGATGCAATTATTTTAGCAATACACTTCTATATTATGTTGCAGTAAGCTGTAGGCCTGAAGTCAGCAACACTATCTGGATGATCACATTTGCGAATCAGAGCAAGATTGGTGGCATTAATTCCAGAAAGCATTCTACAATGAGAGAAGAAGCTAAGCACAGCTTTGCATAGATCAAGTTGGATTATATCCCAACAGGAGGTGAAGAATTGAGCATTGAAGCCATCAAGCCCCCTATATTATTCTTTATTCATACTTAAAATGTTGACTTTGATTTTCTCCTTTGTAATTTGAGTTGAAAGATAGGATACATGTTCTAAAGACAAAGAAGGCATTTCAATGTCATCAATTAAAGACAGATCATTTACAAACCTATTGGAATTACCAAGCAGATTATTAAAGTATTCAAGGAAGCTTTTTTCAATCATGTCTGGTGTATTAGCTGGAGAACCCCGATGGTCATTGATGCTGTGGATGTGAGCCTTGGCTTGCTTGATCCTTAAGCTATCATGATAATAACTAGTGTTTCTATCACCAAGAACATTCCTTCTGAATCTCATTTTTGCCTTCTTATGTCCTCCTAAGTATTGAGAGCTTTACTATATTGTTCTTGAAGATCATACTCCAGCTTAGCTAGATCAGTGTCAGTTGGACTTGCCATGGATAGAAGCTGAGCAGATGCTAGATTAGATTCCAATTTTTTAGATAATAGATTACCTTTACCATATTTGAGCCTTGCCCATTCTCTAAAGGAAGATTTGACCTTCTTAAGCTTCTGCTGCAAAATATGCATATGAGAGCCAAAAAAATTAGTAGTCCAAGCGAGTTTAACAATATTAAGAAAAATAAGGATTGAGGATCCAAATATTAAAAAATTTAAAGGAGGCTTTCCTTTCCATAACAACCACATCAAGCCTAAGAATTTGAGGGGAGTGGTTTGAGAGAAGAGGGGGGAGGGGGAAGATGAGTAGTGATGTTTGGCTAGGAGGTGAGGGAAGCAAAATTACAGAAGGAATGATCTATCTTACTGTAAATTCTTTTACCAGATCTACTCATGTTATTCCAAGAAAATCTTGCACCATAGTAAGGGATTTGAACTAAGTTGGAATTACTGATTGCAGAAACAAGAGGGTTGGTATCGTTGAGGGTAACAAGAGAACCACAATTCTCTCATCAGAGCATAATGGGCTGTTTAAATCACCCATGACTAGCCAAGGATGGGTTTCTTGAGCAAAATGAGGTAAATAGTCATGAAGAAGTTGTCTGTTTGAAGCTTGAATGTCTGCATAAATGATGGTAAGATACAAGGAGGTTGAAGATGGAATATGGAGAAGATGGGTGTGAAGAAATTGTCTATGAGAGAGGATGAGGGAGACAATGCATATGATAGGGTTAGAAATAAGCATTATTCTACCATAAGAAGATTACAGAAGTTTGTGATGTAGGGTCCAGTTGGGGTTTATGATTCTGGCAGCTCTGGTGGTAAGGTTAAAATCCAGCTTTGTTTCCAAAATGGCAAGTAATTAGAGTTTAAAACTGCCGATGATGTCTTTAGCTTGATAAAGCTTAATATCTTGATGGGCACCCTTTATATTCCACACACCTATGTTTTATGTCATTTGATCTGATTAATATTTAGGTTTTGCTTTCCTAACTTGCTTCTGGTTGCCAAAAAGGGGGGGGGGTACCTGATTCAGGAAGAATACTGGTGGTTGGTAGTATGTTTGACTCATTCATATCCTTGCTCTTTTTGTAATGTTTCTTGTTTCTCATATTTTTGCTGGTGGAAGCACAGTTTATTTACATTATTCATGGTAGTGCTCTGATTGTTCTTGTTGCATGTATCTGTTGTTGACAATTTTGATTGCAAGCTACAGTTCAAGGAGGCCTCATGGTTTAGGTAACCTGGAGGGGGAGGGATATGGTCATACTGCCCAGGGGATGGAGGAAGAACATTAAGAACAATATCATCGGTTAATGATTGATTAATACAAATATTGTTACTTCGTGGTGGATCTGTGTGAGGGTCAGAATTGTAAGTGTTGTTGCATGGGTTATCACTGTCTTGAATTGCTGATAAGTTGAAGTTCAATGATTTTGTTAAAATTGGGTCTTATGGATGTTTTGCTTTGGGGATTTATCATGATTCATTGGGGTTATCTTTTGGGCTTGCATCTGTGATTGCTGAATTGGGACAGAGGGGTGTAGCTGACTTATCTTAACATTACTTTCACATTGCATGCACATATCAGTGCACATGATACATGGCATGCACAGTCATCCCCATTTCCTTCAAGACCATCTAAAATGCCAAAAGGATTTGTATCAAGTTTCTGCATAGAGTTTTCAGGTTTATCATTCTCCCTATTCTCCATGCAATCATTGTGCATCCTTGTCTCTTCCTCTTGCACCTTCTCACTTCCATCACTGACAGTTTCTTTTGAACCATAGGTGCAATCAGCACTTTTGTGACTTCCAAATCCATTATTAACATCACCTTGCTTCCTAAAAATAGATTTTCTTTTTATTACTTTTCTCCACTGCTATTTCTTACCAATATTTACTCCATCTCCTACCTTACTTGCATTTGTGTGTTTGCCCAAGTTTCCTTCATTCACAGTAGTTGAGGGTTTCATTTTTTCCTTTTGATTATCATATTGTTCACATTCTTCAATGACATGCCCAAAAACTTTACAACCCACATAAATCTCAGGCTTCCAGAGGTAGTTCATGTGCACATACTGTTCACTTCCATCCAAAATCTTAACTGGAAATTTATCCACCAAATCCTTATCAGGATTTACTTCTACCATACATTTTGCATATGAAATTATTTCAAGTTTTTCTGTGGAATCATCTAAACAAAGGAACTTTCTAATTCTTGAAGCTAACTAGTTCAAACCCAGATGTGACCATGCGTAGATAGGGATATTTGATAACTGAATCCAAACCAGAATGGATTTAACTTTCCCATTTATATTACCCAAGTGTAGAGACCATTCATGGATTATGAAAACTTTGTTTCTCATAATAATAGGGTCAGCACGCAAAACTTTTTCCCTATCTTCATCATTGGAAAGAAGGAAAAGGAAGATGACACCATCAAACTTAACCTTAACAGATCCCTTAAGTTTCCAAATACACTTTATGTGTTCCACTACATTAGTGAAGGACAGGGGCTTATCCAAGATAAAACCCACTAGGAAGTCTTTCCAAACAGCAAAGCATGCTTCAATCACATCAGATGGAGGAACAATGGCTTCTCCATTGTAAACTAAGTCAAGATGAACAGGAGTATAGTTACCATCATTACGTGGCTTGGTCTTAAATAGATTTGACCATCTAGCAGCAGATGGAGGAACAGAGGGGTTGGGAGAGGCTGAAGGGGAGATCAAAGGGGTTGAAGAAGAACGGTGGGGGTTGGAAGGATAGCAGGATTAGAGAGAGGGAGAGGAAGGGCATGGGGAGGAACAACATGAGATGGAGAGGAGGAAGACGGAAGGACAATGGACATGGATGGCAGGGAGGACAATTATGGGAAGAGAACATTTCAAAGCATGGGCGGGACGGTGGCTGCCATGGAAAAGAAAGATGTTCTATATGATTCTTTTATTTTAATTGATTTTCGTAAGCATTTTATTAAAGGTATAAAATTATTTAAGATATGAGACTTAAACGTTTTATATGTTTATAAAAAGAGAAGGAGTTATTTGCAAATGTTTTAATTTGTTAATTTCTAAAATTCGGCAGCACATTTAGAAAAGATTTGGAAAAATATTGGCAACCAATCATATGTTGACAAACAAGGCAAGTTGGTTAGAAAGAAATTACTTTAAAAGGTTAAAAACAGATTTATAAAGTTTTATTGCTTTGCCACTTATAGCAGCCACCTTTCGACCTCATACTACCGCCTCCATAAGTCGAAAATAATACACATGGTATTAGCCTTGGTATGTAGTGGATTGGAGTTAGGCAAAAGATATGGAGTCGAAACAGGCTTTCGAAGGGGTTGAAGTAGATTTGGTAAACTTAGAACCATTTTGGTTATAAATGAGGCTTTCGAAGGAAACAACTTTCGACTTGGTCAAAAGTTTTAAAGAAAAGGGCTTTCGAAAGAGGTTGCTGCCTTTTTTTTTAAAAGAAGCTTCAGAAGGGTTCGAAATCCCTGTTGTCGCATTTAACCTTTTGAAGCAATGTCTTCGAAAGGGTTCTTTTGTTTTAAATTGCGAAGCCGCTTCTCTAATGCTTTCGAAGGGGGTTGGTTTCGACACCACCCACTTTATTTTTTTTTTAGGAAAATGCTTTCAAAAGAGATGCTTTCGTTCCAGTTCTTTTAAGACCCTTTGATATATTGCAAGTTAAACCCAAAGGTTTCGAAAGGAATGGTATTAAATGGTTTCAAAACAATGTTCCACAAACTTTTACTTGAACCCAATGCTTTCGAAAGGTTTGTTTTAAGTAAAGTACTATAATGCTTTTGAAAGGTATCAATTGAAGGTTTCAAAAGGGGAGGTTCCCGAATGTTTTTGTAAGGATTACTTTTAGTAAGCGAATGGAAGGTTTCCATTGCTTTCGAAAGGCAAGTTTGAAG
Organism: Allium fistulosum; assembly: GCA_030737815.1. Lineage (NCBI taxonomy): Eukaryota > Viridiplantae > Streptophyta > Magnoliopsida > Asparagales > Amaryllidaceae > Allium > Allium fistulosum. The sequence continues at coordinate 386,489,176 of CM060905.1, read as the reverse complement.
TGTTTTGAAAAGAGGATGGCTAAGGTTTTATAAAGCTTTCGAAAGTACACTTTCAATGGTTTCGAGAGGTCTATTATAAATGATTTCGAAAGGTAGGGTTTGGCCTTTCAAAGTAAAGTAGTTAAATGGTTTCGAAAGGGGTACTTTCAAAGGTTTCGAAAGAGAATGTTTAAAGCATTTAAACAAGGTTTCAAAAGTTTTCATCAATAATGTTTTATGTAAAGCATATATCATGGCAAAGAGGTTTGAGTAAAGTAAAAGTATGTTTTCCTTGTTCAAGTATGATTTAAAGGGTTAAATCATTTTGCAAGAAATGTTTTCAAGGAAAATTTGAAAGGGTAGTTAACCATAAGTAAACGACTCAGATATTTGACTACTAAATGGGACTCGTATAGGGCCGCGGCATATACATTAGCTATAGCCCCTAGCTAATTTAGTCAAAAATTCCAGCGTGTAGGGCTTAGTCATAGTAAGACTTAAATGATGTTACACACGGAAAGGAATATACAAAGAAAGAGGGTAGGTTATTGGTGAGCTCGCAAAACCATTAGGATCAGTTGACCCTGGGAGAAGTAAGTAAAGAACAAACCGTCCAGGAGTGTGTCTAACAGATGTTAGATTATTTATTTTGTGTGGTAGGCCCGAGTAAGCCAATGGTTAGTAGTTAGCCAAACAAAACAACATTTTTGGATAGATAGTCCATTTATTACTTGATTTATGTGCATATATGATATTTCTATTATTGTTTTAATCAGTTTGATTATAGGATTCTGATTTGCAAAAAGATATGTTTTAAAGGGATATTTATGAGGGGAAACCTGTTCTGCTAAGCGGCGTGGTCTCACTTAATATTAGAAATCCAAGATGTAATAGTATTATTCACACCAGGCTTTATGTTTGACTCGAAGTTTATGTTTTCCCCTTAAAATATCGGGTGCTCAAAATTCAATTTGAGTAGATTGAGGGTTAAAGTTTTTCAGGTTTAGTATTTTGGACGAATAAAGCTTCCGAAGACATATAGGAGGCAAAGCGAGCTATATAGGAGCTATTAAGTTTTATTTCCGCTATTTTATATTAAGACTGATATGTCTATTTAGTACTCTAGCCATCCAATGTGGCATCTTCATATGTCGCTCTTGGAGTAATTTTAATAATTATATTTGATCAAAACCAGGGAATCGTTTGGGATTATGTAATGGAATATGAAACATGATTTTGCAATGTAATCAGTAAAGTTGTTTTTTGAATCTGTGATTTTTTTTCTTATTCATGTACTTTTGATATTATGGATACCATTAACATTTCCATATTTTATCACCAGAAGTTAATACTATAGATGACTATAGCATCAGTAGAGCTTAGCTTCGGGCCTCAAGATAGGGGATGTTACACCCATAGTCCCAATTCCAACAAAAGTAGTGGTGTGAGAATCTCCCAATATCACTTTCATGTCATCAGCAGAATTATATGTTTTAAACATTTCATGATCATAGCAAACATGGCGAGAAACACAGGTGTCTACCTGTCATCCTTTTAATCCACCAACTAGGTTGATCTCAGTAAGCATAGCCCTGTGCAGTTAATGCCCCGCTATTACCCCGCTATAACCCTGCTATATCTCATAGCGGATTTTTGCCGCTACGATATTTCCATATAGCCCCAAATATAGCCTTTCCGCTTTAAGCCCTGTTATTTCCACTATATCCCGTTATTTCCGCTATATTCCGTTGTTTCCGCTATATCTTCTTTAAAAGAAATGAATTGAAAAATGATATTTATACATTATAAAAATTATGAAATTTATTTATTTAATTGATTTTTTAATACATTTTTAGAAATGAAAATATCTAATATTCTACTAAATTCAATTATGTTATATAAAGTTTTGCTTTTATTTACAGTATATTCGCACATGTTTTTATTTAAAATTATTTATGTACTAATTATAATTCATTTGAATGTTAATTTTTCACTTAATTACCACTTATATATTTGTAAAAACATTAAGTATGAGTTTTATATGCTATTTTAGAGTCATCCGCTATATCCCACTATATCCTCGCTGTATCCCCGCTATGACTTTTTGCACCTCCGCCGCATTGAGTCTGCCGAGCGCTTTAACTGCACAGGCATAGCCATAAGGGCTTCTTCAGTCAAGTTAGCCCGCATGTAGGATTTGGCATATTCCGACACTTTTGTGTTATGGCCTGATTTGCCATAGTTGTAACATAAGAACATCTGTCCAAGACCATTCTTTATGGGGGCATTGTGCCGTTTATTCTAAGACTCATTGTTGCGATCCTAAATTGGTTTGCGATTCTGATTTTTGAAATTTTTCGCGTTTGGTTTTAGACCCGCGTTTGTGGATTTCTTAATGTTGCTGCTAGATACAACAAGCAACTCTTCTTTCTAGTCCTTTTTTCCGGCCTCTTCTTCAATACGAAGATGAGTAATCAAACTCTCTAAGGAAAACTCCTTAGTTTTATGCCTGAGAATATTTTTAAATTCTTTCCAATTAGGGGGTAATTTATCAATTAAACAGCAACCTGAAACTGTTCATCTAAAGCCATACCTAAGGAGATGATCTCATATGCAATTTTCTGAAGCTCGTGCGACTACGCCTCTACAGATTTATTGTCCATCATCTGAAACTTCAAATATCAACTGACTGCATACTTTTTCGCTCCAACTTCCTCGGTATCATATTTCTTTGGCAGCATCCCGAATCTCCTTTACTGACTTGTCTGAGTTGTAGTAATCATACAGATCATCGCTAAGTCAGTTGAGGATGAAACTCTTGCATATATAATCTTGCTCCATCCAAATCTGCAATACTTTTGATTTTTCTATCCAGGCCCGCATCTGCTCTGTCTTAGCTTCATTGGGTTTGTCTGACAACTGTGGTTTGTCTATTGTCAGTGCAGCGACCACCTTTTGCATTGTCAAAAAGAACTTCATCTTTTGGCTTCATCATTTGAAATGCTGGCCCTCGAATCTGAACGACGCAACAGACACAACTTGAACCTTGAATATTAACGTCGAAGCAGCAGATTAGTCAATTAAAATTATTGTACCTTGATCTGAATCTATAGTGTCTGTAGCTGAGTCATGGACTAGGTCGCTCTCTTTAAGACATTTCACCGCTGTGCCAAAATCGTGCAAAGCAGTCTCTGATGCACTGCCGCCTCCAGGATAAAACAACCCTAAATCAATATCAATAGCCTCTTGCATGAAGGTTGGTTAGTCAATAGCACCTAAAATATATTGCTCGGATCTAAGAAAGCTAAGGCAGAAGAAGAAGAGAACTCGGTTTACAAACTGATACAAATTATGTCAAATAGCTTGGTTTATATAGGGAAAAATATGAGTAGAAAATGAGGCCGAGTCATGAGAAAATACCATATTCGAGTTTACTGGGCCTTATTACCAGGTAAAAGTCAGTTTAAAAATACACTGCCAAAAAATAAGCTCTACATCACATTAGCCAAGCCTGGCCTAGCCCGGGTCAGGCCGAGTCAGTCGGCCGATGTGCCCACGTTTGATGGCAAGCATTCTCTTCCTCCTCAGCACAAGAGAAAACATTGGGTGCCTAAAGGGTCCATCCTTTCTCTTGTGAATCCTATATTTAAATAGGATTACTCTATAGTTCCTCACAATGTGGGACTATTCAATAAGAGGGGTATTCTACACTCCTTTCAATATATTTACAATTCATTTTAAAATCAAATTTTCCAACAACTGCTGGTGTAGTTTTAGCTACCACAGTTTAGGTTTTTGAAGATGACGCAGTCTTATTGTTATTGAATTAATGCGTTGAAGTCTTTTTAGTGTTAATTTCAAGCGACATTGTCATAAAAGTCTTCTTGATAGAGGAAGAACTCTTTTCTTCTATGAGTTTAGCCAATGGAGTCGTTCTAACTACTTTAATATTCTTCTCCTTTGAAGGTATCTTTTCTTCCGATAGGGAAATATGAGATATTGTTGTCTCTAAGTCTGTGATTTCAGACCTATTTGAAGCACCCTCAGGCTTATCAGCGGTTAATAAACTAAGAATCGTAACACTTTCAGTGTTCTTTGAGTCATTTTGCATAACTTCTTTATTCTTAATCTTTAGTTCTGGCCTTCAATAACTTTCATTTCTATGCATTTACTTTCAGACCTTTTAAAAAGAAAACGATGAGGAATAGGAAAAGTTTTTTATGTGAGCTTCATGGTTTTTTCCATATTTGCAAGAATGGTGACATGAGTGTTTGGAAATTTCTATAAGAAAAAGAAGTAGGGAGAGATAACTGCTAATTTGTAAATGGAGATTAAAAGATTAATATTTTGTAAAAGGGGCAACGAGCTTTATTTTTCTTTCAACTTTACTTTTTTGCTTGCATACAAAAAACAAGAGAAAATATTCTTATGTATAGTGTAGTACATTCTCAAGACTTTTCTTCAGTCCTCTTGACAATTATATTTTCTAGAATTCTCCAAATTACATATTAGATAAGTCTAGATTTTTCTCTATGTTTAATTTAACATTTCCTTAAATACAAAGATTAAAGTTGTCAATATAATCAACATTCCTAAAAACTAAGTTTATTTCCAACATCCACCCATAAACTCGGTTTTGTAACTCCGAGAATGTCTCGCACTCTTTCAAAGTCATCATGCTTCAATGCCTTTGTGAAGATATATGCAATTTGGTCTTTTGAATTGATAAACTTTGCTTGTACCTCCGTTTTGCAATCTTTTCTCGAATAAAGTGGTAACATGTATCGATATGCGAATTTTGACTATGGAAGACATGACTTTTAGCGAGTGTTATAGCTGACTTGTTGTCCATAAATATTTCCGCTCCATTGTACTGTGACATATGCAACTCCTTTAATAAATCTCGAAGCCAAATTGCATGGCATACACAAGTTGAAGCAACAACATACTCAGCTTTACTAGTTGATAGTGTCACGATTGGTTGCTTTTATAAGCTCCAAGTGAATGTTGTATCTCCCATGAAGAAAACAAATCCAGTTGCACTTTTACGATCATTAATACTTCCACCCCAATCGTTATCAGTATAACTAATCAACATGAGATTATTAGAATGCGAATACGATAATCCAAAATTAGTTGTACCTTTAATACATCGAAGGATTCTTTTTGGTGTCTTCAAGTGCGATGTAGTAGGAGCTTCCATGTAGCGACTAATAAGACCCACTCCATAGAGTATATCCGGCCTTGTGCATGTTAAGTATCTCAAGCAATCAACCATGCTCTTAAATATGATAAGATCCACATTCTCTTCTTGCATATGTTTTGAGAGCTTTGTACCACATTCTACTGGAGTGTTTGTGGGTTTGCATCCATCCATATTGAATTTCTTCAATATTTTATTTGCATATTATTCTTGAGAAATAAATATATCATGTTCACTTTGAATCACTTGGATTCCAAGATAGTATGACATGAGTCTAATGTCCTCATCTCAAATTCTAAACTCATTTCATTCTTGAAATCATCAAAAGCTTTCGGATTGTTTCCAGTAATGATTTAATCATCCACATATAAACATATAATTAAAATATCTCCATTTTGATTTCTCTTTATGCAAACAACATGTTCACAGGGGCGTTACAAAATTATTTTCTAAAAAATACTTATCAATTCTTGAATTCCATGCTCTTGGGGCTTATTTTAAACTATAAAGCCGTTTTTTTCAATTTTAAAACTTTATCTTCATGTCTTTTAACTTTTTAACCTGGTGGTTGCTCCAGATAAACTTCCTCTTCTAATTTACCATTTAAAAAAGCAGTTTTCACATCCATTTGATGTATTTTCCATTTATTTTGAGCTGCTAAAAAATAATAATAATCTTGTAGTTTCTAAGCGGGCAACATGATTAAATAGTCCATCATAGTCTATACTTGCTCTTTCCTTGTATCATATAGCAACCAATCTTGCTTTTTATCTTTCAACTTCTCCATTAGCATTTTCTTCACTTTATATACTCATTTTGCACCAATAGCTTTGTGTCCTTTGGGTAAAGTGACCAACTCCTATGTATTGTTCTTTACGATTGCTATGACTTCTTCATCCATAGCTTCCGTCCATATTGTGTTATGTTTTGCTTCTTCAAAATCTATTGGTTCACAATTGGCAAAAACACAAAATAAGGTAGCATCATCGATAATTGAAGTTACCTCATATAATTCTTGCAAAGATCTCATGCATGGTGGTCTTTTATTTGAGCTTTCTTCAAACAGATATTCTTGATGGATAGTTGAAGGAGATGATGGCGTTGGACTAATGGGTTCTTCTTCCATATTATCTTTGCACTCCTTTTAATAAAGCGGAAGGAAACTATAATCATCTTCTTGTTTGTTCCAATTCCAAGCACTTTCTTCATCGAACTCCATATCTTGACTAACAATAACTTTTCATTAATAGGATTATGTAACTTACATACTTGGGTTCGTGAGTCATAGCCAATGAAAATGTATTTTTCATTTTTGTCATCTAATTTGGAGCATCTTTGATCTGGCACGTGGGCATATGCGATGCTTTCGAATACTTTCGAGTGAGATATACGTGGCTTTGTACCACTCCATGCTTCTTGGGGGTTTTGTTCCACACACTTCAAGTTGGAGTGCGATTTGATAAATACACCACACATTTGATGGCTTCAGCCCAAAACTCTTTTGGAACATTTTTGCTTTTTAATATGCTTCGTACCATGTTAAGAAGAGATCTTTTTTTTCTTTCCACAACTCCATTTTGTTGTGGAGTGTACAGGACTAGTAATAGACGATAAATTCCATTTTCTTCACAAATCTTCTTAAACTATTTTTATGCAACTTCTCCACCTCGGTCGGATCTCGTGGCTTTGATCCTATAACCGCTTTCAATTTCTACAAAGACCTTAAATTTCTTAAAAGCATCAAATACATCTGATTTTTTCGAGATAATGAACCCATGATTTTCTACTAAAATCATCAGTAAAAAGTGCAAAGCATTTACCTTTTCCAAGTGAGCATGGTTTTATAGGGCCACAAATATCCGTATGAATTGATTCTAATGGTTCTTTGGTTCTTGTAGTTGATTGTTTTGGAAAACATTTTCTTAGTTATTTTCCAAATAAGTATCCTTAACATAATCGGTTCTCATGATTTATTGATAGTTAACCGTTCACCATAATTTTGTTCTTTAATAAATTTAAGCCCCTAAAATTAAGGTGTCCAAACTTTAAATGCCAAAACCGTGATGAATCTTTATAACATGATTTTAGTCATTTAACAACATTATTTGAGATATTTAATGGAAACATTCTATTTTTGACATCTTCACTTTAGCAATTAAATTTCCTTTACCATCTCTCATTAAAAGACTTTTATTTTTTATGTGTATATCATTTTTTCTTCAAAAGTTGCCACAAACTTAATACATTTATTTTCATTTTAGGCATATAATAAACATTAGAAATAAAGTCTACTTTCCATTCAAATTAATTTATATATTTCATTTTCTTTTAACTGAAATTTTGGATTCATCTCCAAAATGAATGTTTCCACTTACCGATTCATCAAGCTTCGTAAACATGCTCTTCCTTCCGCACATATGATTGCTTGCCCCCGAGTCTTATTGTCGCTAATTTCATCTCCTTTATGCGCCAATAGTGGTGCGGAATTTCCTTCATCTTCTTTAGCATAATTTTTTCTCTCTTGAAATTTATAAAAAGTGAATCTACAATCGGAAGCAAAATGCCCAAATTTATTGCACTTATAACATTTTATTTGTGATTTATCATACCTTGGTTTTTCATTTTCCTTTATGTTTCCTCCTCTTCCTCGACCTTTTCGGGTGTATGTATTTTGCCTTTTCTCCTCTTTACTATAGCCATTTCTTTCATAAATTTGACCATGACCTCTTCTGCTTTGGCTTCGACTTCTTCCATTTTTAAATATATCATTTTTCAACAAGATGAGTTTTTTTGAAGAGCTTGCTCCAGTGGCTCTTCTTTAACTTTTTTCTTCAATTTTTCTTTATGGGCTTGAAGTGAACCCATGAGTTGATCAATAGTCATAGATCCTAGATCTTTATATTATTAAATTGCTACAACCATGTAATAAATTTTGAATCTAAAGATTGTACAATTTTCTCAATAACTCTAGAGTCTTCCATATTTTCTCCATATCTTTTCATTTGATTTACAATAGGTAAAACTCAAGAAAAATAATCATCATTTGATTATGATGATTTCATATGTAAAGATTCAAACTCACCTCATATAGTTTATAGTCTAATTTTCTTTGCTTTGTCAATTTCTTTGAACCGTTCTTCAAAATCTCCCATGCTTCCTTGCTAGTTTGAGCATTAGCTATCTTCTCGAACATAACATCATTCAAACCTTGATAAATGAGTGCAAGAGCCTTCCGATCATTCTTCTTCAAATTCTTCAAATTATCTCTTTCAATTAGGGATGAAGTGGAAATATTGATGGATCCTTCATACGCATTTTCTACGATATCCCATGCATCTTGCGATCCAAGCAGCGCCTTCATGCAAATGCTCCAATTTTTATAATTCTGCTTCTTTAATAAAGGAACTTGAAAAAAGAGTCGTTCCATTTGCCATCTTCCTTGATTAGCAACCAAGCTCTGATACTAATGTTGGGAAATTTCTATAAGAGGAAGAATAAGGGAGAAGTAACTGCTAATTTGCAAATGGAGATCGAGAGATGAATATTTTGTAAGGGGAAAAGCTTTATTTTTCTTTCAACTTTTATTTTTTTGCTTGCATACAAAAGATGTAAGACAACATTCTTATATATGGTGTAATACATTATCTAGACTTTTCTTCAGTCCTCTTGATAAATCTATTTTCGAGAATTCTCCAAATTACATATTAGATAAGTTTAGATTTTTCTCTATGCTTAATTTGACATTTCCATAAATATAAAAATTAAAATTGTGAACATAATCAATGTTTTCTAAAAAAACAAGTTTATTTCCAACAATGAGCTTATGTAGGTTGAGTTGAGATAACAAGATGAAACTTTTCTTTCTCTACTCCAAGAAGAAGGTGATTTTTAGATTATGATATTCTTCACCTCTTCCTTGATTTTGTTTGCTTCTTCGCTCAATGTGGTTGACTACTTGATTTTTTCTATGTAATAAACATGCAAAATATGGATAAATTGATTAAGCAATATTTACCTAAAGAAAATAATTTGCTATGAGAGTCTTATGCAGGTCATCATAATAATATAACCTTAGAATGCTACGAGAGTATACAATACAATACAATAAATTAAGGAATTTAAGGATAAACAAACCATGCAGCACTCCTCCATCATAAATTCAACATATGTTATGCACAATAAATTTACACCTTTCCCTGGAGATGATATAGCAGAAACAGTTCCTTGCTGCAGCAATGCTAGCACTGGCCACACTGATTCCTTTAGATTTGAAATTGCTAACTCAAAAAACCTTGCAAATTGGTCATGTTAGTCATCCTTTTAGCAATCCTTCAACGCACAACCCTTCCACCCCTTTACCGCCATGCATATCCACTCATGCCAAAATTTCCACTTCCTTATGTCCATCTTTTACCCCATCTTCTATCAGCAACACACCCCCTAACCCATACACTCATCTACCACCCCATATATTATATTGTATTGTGTTCTATAACTGACTCTATGTCTGGTTGTTTTCACCATCTACCATATTAACAAACAAAAACCATGTTCTACATCAGCGATTCAGAGTTTTATCATTTGAGAATAGATTATAAGTCATAGCCATTTTATTTGGTACTAGAGTATACTTTGTAATGTTTATTAATTATAATTGCTACTATTGTATATATGCTACAAAAAAGAAGAAAACTCCCAATGATATTTTTTATGACCAATGTTACAACAACAATGTATTAATTACAATTCTTAAACCTTAAAAAGAATTCAACGACGTCCCATACTACATTGATTATTTCATATGTTATAATCATATTTGTTATGGTACATATGCTTATTTTTTCTTTGAAGTATATAAAATTAGTTTATGTCATGGTTGAAGAAATACTATCAACCTAGAAAGAGCACAAGACGGTATCAGTTATAGCTAAGCAGAAATAGTAAATGAAATAAATAAAAATATGTACATTAAAGAACAATAGATACCTTTTAGAACCCATATATGTCAATCAAATTGTAAAAGTCACTTCAATCTAAAATCTCAGCATGTTAGTTAAAATTTGAGAAATGATGCAGTGAATAAGTTTGATGCACAAAGAATTTCAGAAGCTTCATTATCAAAACTGTTATTTGATTACAGTCTCAGATATGCCTTTATAATACAAGGCTATTTTGACAAAGTCATGTTGTACAACCATGCATATAATTGCTATTTACAATAATAACTTTGTAGCCCTTATACAAATACATCAGTGAGAATCATTTCGTTGCTGCCAATGCTTTATGTCTCCCCTTCACTTCGAGCTAGGGCTTTTCTCTCATCCCCAATTTTTTTTGCTGCTGCTACTCTTGATTTTAATTTATTTCAGTATTGACTATCAATACTTTGTTTCTCCCCTTTGCTTTGAGATAGGGTTTTTCTCTCATCTCCAATTTTGCTGCCGTTGCTTTTGATTTTCAATTCATCTCTTAATCGGCAAAAGTATTTGGTCGATAATGCTTTTGTAAGTATATCCGCCCTGTGGTAAGAAGTAGGTACATGATTTATGCTTAATTTTTCGTTATTTACTTGTCGCGAACAAAATATAAATCAAGCTCCATGTGCTTAGTTCGTGAGTGTAGGATTGGATTTGCTGATAACGATACTACACTAAGATTTCACACCAAATCACTGGCCTTTTATCAGTATTAATCCGAAGTTCTTTTAGTTCCAACCACATAATTTTTGATGTTGTACTAGCTAAACTGCAATATTCTAACTCGATGCTAGATCGAGATACTGTATGCTATTTTTTTGAGCACTAGGATACTGGATTTTCACCAAGATAAATACAGTATCCTGTTGTTGACCTTCGGTCATCAGGATCTAATGCCCAGTCGACATCAGAGAACCCAGTGATTGAAAGAATTTTCTTGATTTTAGCACCAAACCATGATTTAAAGCTCCATTTAAATATCTAAGTATTCTCTTTACTACTTTCCAATTTTCATCTAATGGTTGATACATGATCTGGCACACCATATTGACACTATATGCTAATTCTGGTCTTGTAATTGTTACATACTGTAATGCTCCAACAACACTTCTATATTCCCTTTCATTAATAATTATGTCACCTCTGTATTTTGATAAATGAAGACTACTTGTCATAGGTGTTGGTAGTGATTTTGCTTCATTCATGTCTTTATTAATGAGTAATTCCTTGATGTACTTTGTCTGACATAGATGCATTTCTGAATTTGAAACTTTATTGACCTCTATGCCAAGGAAGTAACTTAGTTGACCCAAATCTTTGACTGAGAACTGCTTATCTAGGAACTGAATAGCATGCTCTATTTCCTCCTTGCAATTTCCAGTGATTAGGAAATCATCAACATACACTAGTATATACTTTGTTGTGTTTTTGTTGAGCTTAGTGAAAAGTGAATTATCTGAACTTGTTGGATAGTATCCCAAATAGATGAGAGTAGCTTTTATCTTGTCAAACCAAACCCTTGGAGCTTGCTTAAAACCATAAATTACTTTATGAAGTTTGCACACCATTTTGCCTTTGTCTAGTTTTCTGAATCCAAGTGGTTGTCCCATATAAAATTCTTCCTGCACTTCACCATTTGAGAAAGCATTATTCACATTTAATTGTCTGATGTCCTATGCCTTGTGTAATACTACAGTCAATATTACTCTTATTGTTGTTGGTTTTACCACTTGTGAGAAAGTTTTATTGAAGTCAAAACCATACTGCTATGTACACCCTTTTGCAACTAGTCTTGCTTTATATTTTTGAGCTATGCCATCTGGATTCTTTTTTAACCTGTATGTCTACTTGCAGCCTATTGTGTTTTTATGTTTTGGTGCTGGAACAAGACTCCAAGTCTTGTTTCTTATCAATGAATTGTACTCTTCATTCATTGCTTGCTTCTATTTGCCATTCTTGATAGTTTGCTCATATGTGTCTGGCTATGTAATGACAGCACAAGTTGTATAGAGCTTTGGTTTGAATATGCCACTTTTAGATCTTGTTATCATATGTGCCCTCTATCTGGTTGTTCTTGTTGCATAGTAGTCTGTTCTGAACTTGATTGAGGTTCATAACCTTCACCACTGGATTGCTGATTATTTGTATTTATTGAAGATTGAGTGAGGTGTTGGAACTGCTCTGAGATGACTTAACCTGGTCTACTATTTGACACTGTGAGTTGAGCATCTAAATCATTCTGACCTCCCTTTATGTGTTCCCGACTTTCAGTGTTGTTGTATATTGGTATGGGTGGTATAAATATTGCTGGATTGTGCACCTTTAGTGTTGTCTTTACACTGCTACTTTTGAATGGAAATATGTTTTCATTAAATACCACATGTCTTGATACAAATAGTCTTCCATTGCTGTCAATACATTTATATCCTTTTTGATTCACTCCATATCCCTGAAAGGTACTTGGAGTGGATCTAAAATTCAGTTTATGAGAATTATATCGTCTCAAATGATGGAAACATAGACAACCAAAGGATCTTAGAATTTTGTAGTCTGGTTTTACATTTTATAACACTTCCATTGGAGTTTTTCCTTTTAAGATTTTTTTAGGTATCCGTTGATTAGATATACTGCTGTTGAGAAGGCATCTGGTCAAAACTTCAATGGAAGTGATGCTTGTGCAAGCAAGGTAAGACCAGCTTCTACTATGTGTCTATGCTTCCTCTTAGATAATCCATTTTTTTATGATGTATAGGGACAGGTCACTCTTTGAATTATTCCTTTCTGTTGAAGGAATGTCTTAAGTGCCTTAAATTCAATTCCCCCATCAGTTTGAATTGCTTTTATCTACTGATCTCTCTGCCTTTCAACCTGTCTTATAAAATGAATAACTGTATTACATGTATCAGCTTTGGATTTCAGAAAGAAAATCCATGTGTACTTGGAATAAGCATCTACAAAAGAGACATAGTAATTAAATCCGTATTCTGAATTAATGGGTGCAGGGCCCCACAGATCTATTGCAACGAGTTGCAATGGCTTTTTATATTCAGACTGTGATTGTGGAAAATCCAATTTATGGCTCTTTCCCGTTTGACAGCAAGTGCAAACATATAAGATAGGTATATCACTAATTCCAATTTTATTATCATTCAATAATTGTTTTACAACTTTTACACTTGGGTGGCCTAACTTAGAATGCCAAACATTGAAATCACTTTTACTACTTTCTACTGTATTTGATTAAGTTAGGTTGCACCAATTCCTTGAGTGATTGAGGTGATTGGCTTTTGACAAGTTGAACCTGTACATGCCCTTGTATGTTTCACCCTGCAGTAAAGTTTATTTAGTTTCAATATCCTTAACTAAACAATATCTTGAATAAAATTCAAAATATACATTATTATCATATGCAAACTGTGATACACTAATGAGATTTTTCTTATTTTTGTAATTTGTAGCAGATTATTTAGATGTAATACTTTCTGACTCATGATTTGGGCACAACCAGTGTGTGTGATGTTAATACTAGTGCCATTTCCCATAACAGATAGATTGATTACCTTTATATTCTTTGTTCCCAAGATTCAGATTTTGCAAGTTGTTGGTCACATGATGTGTTGCACCAGCATCTGGATACCAGCACTCATTCTGAATGTCCTAATGTGCTTCCTGATTCATGTTGTATGCTTGCCAAGTTTGCATTTGCACCATATCCTCTCTGAACATTTGTGTTCTGAGATGCATTGTAGTTTGAATCATATCTAAAGTAGCAATTGCTTGTAGTATGTCCCATTTTCTCACAGATTTGACACTTTGTTCTGTTATTACTGTTCCATCTTCCTCTGCCCCTACCTCTAACTGTTGGATTTCCTCTTTGATATGTCTGATTACCTTTATTGTTGTATTAGTGTTTGCTTTTATAGCTTGCTGCATAATCCACAGATATATCTTAATCCATAGGTTTCTTGAATTCTATTCTTCCTTCATGTGCACGAAGTATTGAATGTACATCCTCAATTGATGGTGTAATTCATTGTGATGAAATGACTGCTACAACGGCTTTATATTCTTCACTTAAACCACTCAAGATAATTAGTACTTGTTCAGATGCTGAGACTTTGTGTCCAGCTGCTTCTAGTAAATCACATGTTGTTTTAATTTTTGCAAGATATTCTCCCATAGGCTGATTTTCTTTTCTGATGCTATGTAGTTGTCTTTTGTGATGCATTACCTTGGCAGTTGATTGAGAATTGAAGATTCTTTCAACTGTTGACCAAATTCCATATGTTGTTTTGCTTCTAATAACTAAGGGCAATAGTTTAATACTTATTGATGATAGTAACCATGAACAAATAAACTGTCTTGTCTTTGATACTTTGTGAATTCTAAATTAGTAAAAGTCTTGTTCCCCATATTAGTGATAAATCTTGGTGGAATTGCATGAGTGCCAAGAATATAATCTTCGAGTCCATAGCCTCTGAAAGCTGTCTCAACTTGCACCTTCCAAAGAAGATAATTATCTTCTTCCAAGTGGGCTGCAATCAATTGACTCTAAGGACTAACAATGGTTTTGATGAGGCTCTCAGTGGTTGTTTGATCGAAGGGGGTTTCATATGTTGCAGAACTTTCTCCCATGATGATGCTTCAACAAATAAGTTGATTTTGAGACAAGAGAATGATACCGTGTAACACTATGGGTAAGGATGATTCAAGAACTAATCAGAAGTCTTCAAGAATCAGGTATGTGCAGCCACTAACCCAAATGATTGATCAGTGATGATGGGTTTTTTAGGCAAGGCACTTTCTTTGATGATTTGATGATTTTCTGGTAGTTTTCTTGAATTTGAATTTGATTTTATTTCTCTGAATGAGCTTGGTGCAGCCAATTTCTTGAAAAGGCTTTCAATGGTAGGGTACCTACTTTATTCAGAAAACACCTTCAAATTCTGGATCTCAAGTGTTGAAAGTTTCTCTGATGAGATCTTTGATTTCCTGAATTATCAAATGATGATAACTCCGATGATATTCAAGCAGAAAATATAATGTCGTTAGGCAATGGGAACCGCTCTATATCAAGTTAAAATTTGAGAAATGGTGTAGTGAATAAGTTCGATGCACAAAGAATTTTAGAAGATTTATTATCAAAAATGTTATTTGATTATAGTCTTGGATATGCCTTTATAATACAAGGCTATTTTGACAAATCATGTTGTACAGCTGTGCATAGAATTGCTATTTACAATAATAACCTTGTAACCCTTATACAAATACATTAGTGAACCATTTCGTTATTGCCAATGCTTTAGTTATATTATACGCAGTTCAGTTGTTCTTCTAGCTGTCTTCTAGGGATTCTTTCCAGTGTTCACTACAATATTCACATTTCCTAAAGAACGAGCAATGTTAAACAAAGAAAGAGCAGTAGACATAGTATAGATAAGTGCATAATTCTTAGCCATAACAAAGCAAATGATTTCTAAATAATAACTATGTGACTTATTTCAACATTACAGAAACTTGCTATAACACCATCAAAAAAGCAGTTATCAAACCTTAAATACACCATCATATTTTCTACCTTTGAAAGCACCAAAAACTAGTTTATGAGTTTTGATAAAAAAAGTTACAATGTGTTAAATCAAAATTTGGTTTAACAATAATTTTACAACATTCTTTTGCCGTAGTACATACTTAAATAATATAAACACTAAAGCGGCTCACTGACAGTAAAGTTGAATTTCAATTATAGGAAAATAGACACAAAAAACAAACTTAGAAAAAAATTTAGAACGAAGGAGAACAAGTTTGTTTTTTAGGCTGAAGGACAATGCTAGTTATAACTAGCATTTTGTATAGTGTAAAACTGAATACAATGCTAGATATAACTAGCATTTTGTATAGTGTAAAAGTTGAATATAATGCTACTTATAACTAGCATTTTTCCTTCAGCCTAAAAATGAAACTTGATGTCCTTCAGCCTAATTTTTTTTTCAAAGTTTGTCCTTTTCCCTAATTCCCTCTTTCAATTATTCATGCATAATTTTCAGAATTGATGTCATACACTATTGTCATCTTATTTTACTCACTTCTGACATCCTTTTGGCTGCATACAAATTGTCTTAGCTGTCTTTTGACTTTATACATGTAATACTATGATAGTAGATATCACTTCCCCCACTGGAAAATTAAAGACAATAAATCCAAGTATAGAATTGAAGCGTTTAAAAAAATGAAGACTGGACACTGGCTTTTCACAGAAAGACATCTTATGCTTTTTTGAAAGCAAAAATAAAACCAAAAATATAAACTAATCATAGTTTGCCAAAAACGAAGCAATTAAACTCATAGATAAACTATTAAAACAGTTAAAAAATGTAACATAAGTTGCTAGTTTGTCTGCTTAAAAATTAACCAATAAGTATTAGTTGAGTTGTCAAAAATAACTTAAAATAATTAAGAAATCCATAGATTTGATCATGCTCATATATAATCAACCTTAACTTTCTACACTTATATTCAAACACAGCTTTTTTCTATATATGTCATGCATCGGGCAATTGTTACTAAATTTATCAATAGATAAACTACCAATTTAGGTGCACCTGCATTTTATTAGTGCCAACTGATCGTGCAAACTGTAAATTAATCATTGGCTGTTGATGCCTAAAGTGACCCAATATCAAAATATGACATGTCATAGGATTAAATCTAGTGGGGATAGCAAAAAAGCATAAAAATATAGAGACACGAGATTTCATAGTGGTTCGGGAAATCTTTGACCTATGTTCACTTTATAGTTTTTATTGATTATGGATTTGATAGAGATTTAGAGTCACTAGTACAAGAGTTGACAGGTTCTTAAGCTTAGAACAAAACATCTACCTAGGTGACTATGATGAGGAAGAGATAGGAGATGAAAAAAAGCAGAGTCCAAGATCTGTTTTGGTTGTTATAGGGCTGATATTCATAGGGGAAACCGCTTTGTAGGTCTACAAGCTCGAGTTGTTCAAAATCCGAAGGCAAGCCCACAGCTAGAGAAGGGGACACGCTGGCCCAATTCCCAAGATGGACCTCTCGATACAGAGAAGATTCACTAGGTACCAAGAGGTTTGGTTGGGTGAATACCCAACCTTTTCCCTCTGTTAAGTCTTCCTATCTCTTGTCTTTTCCATAGAATTTGAGTCGTTCCAACAATTCTTTTATAACACTTGTTTTATTTTGCTTTCTTCGATTTCTTCTCATATATCCTTGGAATTCCTCGTCCTTTCTCTAAGAAAAGCACTTGACGATGGTTGCTTGAAGTAATATGTTGATCACAAGAGGATTGCAAGGCCCTAAGAGCTATTAAAAGCCCTCGGTACCTCTCGGTATCGAGAGGTCTCTATAACTTCAATAGACTTGTAATTTTGGAGTTTCTTCTTTTAGCCCTTCTAAGAGTGTTTCCATGTTCTTGAGTCATTTCATCTTCATCTAGACGTTTTAACTTCCGTTTAAAATCTGCTTGGTTAAAAACCCGGTTAACATTTGCTCTCTAGAGTATACTTCTGTTGTAAACAAAGTACGCTTTGGATCGAGGCAAGTTCCGACTCCCTATCTGGTGATTCCAATTGATCCTTCAGGTATTGCTTTGAAGCGTTGCTTCCATTCTCCTAACATCTCTTTAACTGCTTTACATAGTTAGAGTTCCATCCTTTGTGCTAATGACTGAATCTGCACTCCGGAGATCATTCCATGCCTTAGCTTGCCTTTTCTTATGTCGTGCTTTGTGATAATTTTCTTGCCAAAAATACCTTTTAATATCGAGAGAAAGCTCTTGGTACCGACTGCTTCAATCCTCCTAAAGCTTATATATAAGCTTTACACTAGAAATTTTTACCCTACTTTTTCACTTCTACCGTTTCTTCTTTGTGCCGAGTTCATCCTACCGAGGCCATCTTCACCGAGTCCTTTCAACATCCTATGACCTAATCTCTACCACCACCAATCCCCAACCATCGCGACCTTTAACACCACCATTGATCGCTTGAGTGCCGCTACTTTCCAGATCGCCACCACCGGTTCCTGAATCGTCGCTTTGTGTCAAGTCATGCCAAAAGCTTTCGGCAACGTATTCAAACTCGACTAAGGTTAACAATTTGGCGATTGGTTCTTTGCACGACGATGGGATGGTGGATGATGAAGTCGGTTGTTTTTGGAAGGAGATAGTTAACTAGGATTTTACTCGATCTAGGTGAGCTTGTGTTGTCCTAAGTTGTGCACAATCCATTTTGGAGATAAGTTCAGCTCTGCTTTTTCAACTGATTCCTACCAAGGTATGGCTATTCATGCTCTGTCGTTCGAATTCCAATAGGATGGTTCAATCCAAAAATGGTCTTATTGGGTGGTTCCATTGCCATACTCTTCTTATTGTTGCACTTTCAATGTTCTTACAAGGAAAAGCTTTCATGTCGCTTCGTACAATGGTTCCGTTATGTGGATTGACGTGTTTTCTAGCACAAGCGGGTTATCTACACATGTCCATTCATTGTGTACAAGACACAAGAACTCACAATGCATTGATTAACACTTTCACTTGCCCTGATCAACGATCAAAATTCGATTGGTCAACACACGTCGACATCCTTTGGATTTCGGCCGCTGGTCATATGGGTTCACTATTTAGCATAAAACATACCTGACCGTGTTGAACGCTAAGTTTTATTATTTAGAATGACTAGTGATGGCCGTGCTTCAAGTCCGGTGAGGGCACATATACTCCTCCTGAAGCCGGCTCTTCCACCGCTCAGGCTTCACTTTCTATTCCTATCAGGTCTGGACGTTCAATCTCGACCGAATTACAAGGCATAGTTTTCTTGTGGTTATTGGATAACTATGGAATGGCTTGCTTGATAGTTTCTTATGTTTAATAAAACTAAGGTCAAGTGGAGAATATCGAAGTGACAATGTTACACAATTCTCTTAACTTGAGAATATTTTTTAACTTCAATATGAACACTGCACTTTGATTACAGTTAAATCGTTGCATGACGTCCATCGAACAACTTTGCTGGTTCTAAGTTGAAGTATCGAAAGTGTAACACTAATCAATAGAGAATTTATCTTCTCAGTCATATGAGGTTAGTATCACGGTCAACTGTAATCAAATCAAAGTCAAAGTCTCTAGCCAGAGCAACTCAGTTAATAATAATAATTTTTATTATGAACAAGGTACTTTGTTTTTTGATTATACAAGTTGAATGTAGACGATATTGGAATTTTGACCGATACTAAATTCCATATGTGCTAGTGTGATATAGTTTTGACAAAGAGAATGGGTGTAAATAATTGCCACTGCCAGTGATCGCTTAAAATAATAAAATTGGATTTTACTAGAACTATGTAAGCGATAAATTCAGCCAAATTTCACACCACTAGCTAAAAGGTTGTGAGAACTTCAATATTCGAACTATTTTATATTAATCACTGACGAATTTACACCTAAGAGTTACACCACCGCAATGTTGAATACTCGTAATACCACCCAATTTAACTAAATTATAATTTTTGTAAATTAATTAAATTAATAATATTTGTGAATATTAATTATAAAATTTTATTTGATTTATTTGAATCGGTATTGAAAATTTTGCATATATAAAAGTTATATGCACACACATAGGGATGGCAATGGGGCAGGTCTAGGGTCTAAACCCGGTAAACCTACCTCTATTTTGACCCGCTATGACCCGCCCTATAGGGTCATCGAGGCGGGTATACCCATGACCCGCTCTTGGAAGCTCCAGGTCTAGGGTCGGGTTGGGGCTTGGATGACCCGCCCCAACCCGACCCACACTACTGATATATCATAAAATCACGTTACTACTATAATGATGATGTGGCTAATCCTTTTACACATAACTAGTTATATCATGGAATTATAATGTTCATTCAACAAGTTATGCGATTTTTATAATATTAAATTGTGCCACTAATATTACTAACATATGTGTACATTTTGAACTACTATTCTACACCTCATTTTTATTATTTTTCATTATTATTATAAACATATTGTAGTTTATATTCAATGTCATTTAATGATAATGTCTCTTACAAATATAATAAATAAATATATGCACATTAATACACAATTTTAAATGAATATATAAAGTCTCACCGGGTCTTGGGGCGGGGCAGGTCTGCCCTGACCCGAATGGGTTTCAGGTTCGGGGAAAAAATCTAGACCCGCACTGGGTCTACGGGGCAGGTCTGGGTTAGGGTTTGAAAAACCCGAGGCGGGTCTGGGGCATGAAAAACCCGCCCCAGCTCGCCCGATATACGATATCAACGTACATTTGAATTTGATTTAAATGTGAATGTACTGATATAGTTTGAAAGTGCAACTGGGCTCATTAGCCTAGTAATTATGGCCGACCAATTATGGAGATAGGAGAGTGGTGATATTTTAGATATTTGGATTTGAATTGGTGGATAAAGAAGGGGTAAAAAGATCAGATCTAGATCCCCTTTTTCCTCTCTCTTTCCCACCTTATTTAAACCAACTACCCCCTTTTAGTTTGAGTTTGCTTTTATAGACTCCTCATTCCCTTTAAGTCGCAAGCATCATAGGCTCCTCCTCTTCCTCCATCTTCAAAACAAAACACAAATTTAAATCAAATTAAATAAATATGCGTAGATCTCATCGATTACTAGCAATTTCTGGAAGATTTGGAATCAAATTCTAGGAGATCATAAGATTCAGCATTCAAGGTGTTACAACTAGGAAACAACTAAGGTAACGTTTATTTTATATCAATTTACATGCTTAATCATTATGTCATTGCTCTAGTATCAGTAAGATTTATATCATGAATTCTTATATGTATTTATTATCGATTTATATGTATTAATGAGATTGTTAAAAAAAATTATACATATGCTCATTCGCTTTAACCTTATTATAAAATAAAATAAAATTTCCGAATTTATAATTAATTTTAAAACCTTTTAACTTAAAATTTGAATTTTTAATACCAGTAAGTATATATGTATGTGTGTGTATGCACGCAAGCACACAAGCATCCACATGCACGCGCACCCACACATATACACACATATTGATATTAATAAATTTTAGATATGTGTCATTACGAATGTACATAAATAAATAAAAAATTTATGTATGTACTTATTTAATTTGAAATATGTTATTAATATTTATAATTTTATAGTGAATTAACTTAATAAGTAATTTCTTTGTTGAAAGCACAAAAAATGGCGGACGTTGATTCTATGGAATAACTTCACTCACTTTTTTGTCTCTCTGAAATGGATACTCCTCTCAATCAAATTCACATATTCGACCTTCAAAAGGAGTTTCCACCTATCAAATGGATAGTTCATTCGCACTTATCCATTGATGATCCTGTAGTATTCAATTTTGAAGGAAGTAAGAGTCGCTCTTATGCCGTTGTACGTTCCGAATCTAGCATTGAAAACGTCTTCAAGAATTGTTCTTTATTCACTGGAAGGGTTGCGAAGCCGTAAAAGAGTGATGGGGATGTTCATTCATCTTAAAAAAGGATGGAGAAAAAATTCTGTTATCGCTGAGGCGATTCGATGCATCTTACGAAGGAATGTAGAGATCCTATCAGGTGTTTTGAATGTGGTTTGCTTCCAGGCCCGGCCCTAGGGCAAGGCGAGCAAGACGGTCGCCTAGGGCAACGGATCCGACAGGGGCAACTAGTGGTGGTGGTGGTTGATTAGCATTTTATGAAGATAAAAATATTTTGTATAAAATTGTTGTTAATTGAGTGTGCGGTGGAGTGGTAATTGCATTGTTTGCTTAATGGGGCAACCCAGGTTCAATTCCTAGCAAAATGCAATTTATTTTGTTATATTACTTGAAATCTGGGCTAGGGCAACCAAATTACTTGGGACGGCCCTGTTTGCTTCCATAAGAGATCACAATGTAGACGGTTTGCCTTTTCAACCAATTCTTTTAGCAGGAAATCTAGTAAACTCTTTCCCTTAAATAAGTTGAATTATGATGCTTTTGAGAATTTCTATGTGAAAAACAATGATTCGAACCAAATGCCAGATTGTTTAGACAATTCTTTTTGGGCTGCTCTAAGTTTACTATAAGGATCAACTAAAATTTATGATATTGCAAGGTTACTTGTTGAAAACTTTGGAATTTATAAATGGGATATTAAGAAATACAATAATGAATTTTTAGTTAATTTTCCTTTAAAGAAAATACTTTCTGATGCTCTGGTTCTAAAATTTATATGCAAAGAAAATATAATCATTGGCATTCGAGAATTTAAAATTAAAGATGAAATGAAACAAAGTGTTTATGATAGAAAAGTGTGGATTAAACTAATTAGTTTGCATTGTTCATTTTTAAAGTTATCATTTTTAAGAAAATCTCTTAGTGGGATCGGTATAGTTTTAAGATTAGAAGACTTGAAATTGAAATTTGATTATTCATTCATTAATGTTGAAATTCTTACTATTAAGGATTATTCTATACCAAATTTGATTAATTCAAACATTAATGGTGTCTCTTGTGTAATAAATCTGGAATTAGCTAGGATGTATAATGATCTAGAAAATTTGAACAATCTCAATGACTGGTTCAATCGTTATGCTTTCCTAATGCAAATATTTTCCATTGATAAATCTTTTGTCTCTAGAATCTCTGATGAAGAAAGGATAATAGAACACAATAAAAATGATATTCACATTAGTGAGAACTGTTCTGGTTTAGAAATGAATAAGGCTGAGGGTATGGAATTTTTTTTTCCGATGTTAATAATGATTTTTATACTACTCTAGATCAGGGATATACTAATAAAGGATTACAAAAGGATGAACTGGTGGATGAATTGGTGGATGAGGAAGATTGTGATCTTGGTCATAGAATGGGCTTAACACTCTTTAACAAATTTAATATCTTATATTACTTGGTAGATAAGGATGAGAATATTAAGTTAATGAATATTAATGAAGACTGTATTAATGCTAAGGGAGTTAATAAAACCACTGTCAATAGCTTAGATAATGGAGTTAGGGTGATTGAAGATTCTGTCATGGTTAAGTATGTAGGCATAACTGATGGGAATAATGCAAAAATGCATCTATGTAAAATAAAACTGATTTATGACAGTGAAAGGTTCAGTGTATCTAGAAGTATAGGTGTAGATGTTGGTAAACTTAGTCATATAGTTGAGCCTGAATGTAAACTTGGATCTGAACTTAACATGAGTTAGAACAAGATGGTATCATGAATGAAATATTAGTATCTTCAACAGAAAGTGGATGTGCAGCTGAGCATGCTTCTGGAATTGGATGTGTAAATGAAAGTGTTCAAGTAATTGAATGGAAAGGTAACAAATCTGTTTGTGATCTTTATTCAATTGAAGGCTTATCAGTAGTAGATTAGGTAATATTATTCAAAGGCTATGAACATGTTCATATCATTGAACATGTGTATGATATGGTACATGCATTTGTGAAATTAATTGAACATGTACATGCCAATGTAGAATTATTTATTTATGTGAAATCTTTTGAAAGTGAACTCATCCCACATGAACTGTCTGAAAGGGAGCTTGAATTAGAGCATGTACATGAAACTGGGCATTTGAATGATGATCTTATAAAGGAGGCTGATGGTTGCTTAATCCTGAAAGTGGCATTATTACGGAATATATGCCTTGTAATGTGTCTGAAAGAGAAGTTGCTACTAATATTGATCTTCTGTCTGAAAGGATGTTTGAATTAGAGTATGTACTTCACTCTGGGAACGTGCACGATGGTTTTGTAAGTATGGTTGATGCTATTTCTTCTAGGGCAATCTATGAATACAATGGGGCAGTTAATACTTCTGGGAGTGCATCTGATCATAATGCGTTGACACCTGAAAAGCTTTCACATGGACATGCAAAAAATGAGTTTGCATCAGAAGATTTATTGAAAGGATCTGTTACTGTAATGGATTATAGTGAAGCTAACTCGGAATTAAGGAAAGTTTCTAAAACAAATCGGACTGAGTTGGAAATCAATGAGGAGGGGCTTGCAATTAGAGGGCCTGCAATTCAAAACAGTGGTTGCAAAATTTTGGAAGCTAAAGTATGTGTATGAGAAAATATCCAAGCATATGATATCATGAAAAATGAAGAAAGGAATGTGATATCCGAAAATGTTAAAATTACTGATGGTCAAAATGAAGAAGCTATTTTATCCACATCATCGAAGAGAGGTAGACGAAGGAAATCGACAGCGCCTTCTAGAGTTGTTAGGCATAGTGCGAGGGTTCGTGGCATGCATTCGTCGACTATAGGTGAGGTACCTGATTTGAGTGCCATAAACGGCACTATGAATTAAGGCTCAGGTATGACCTCTGGTTTAGGTAGTACTTACTTTACTTATGCTTCAGGTGGATTATGTACTAGAGAGCATTGCCAGTTAGCTGAAAATACTGCTTTTGAGTTCACTGATATTGAGTTAGATATAGATTATATTAGGAGTAGGGAACTAGAGAGGGTTAAATCATCAAGATTATCATGAGAATTATTAGTTGGAACATTAGGGTCTTAATGATTTAGATAAATGTGATGAAATTATAGCTTTTTTCAAGGATTATTTTATTGATATCGCCCTATTACAAGAAACGAAAATAGAATGTCCTGATCTTCGTTTTTACAAAAGATTAGGTGGTTATCATTTTCAACATTGGGCATGTTTACCTTCAATTGGCGCTTCTAGAGGTTTACTTATAGGATGGCATGAAAATTCTTTTAAACTTCTACAAACTATTACTAAACAACACTCTTTACATATATTCTCATTAACCTTAGTGTTAATTCTTTATTAAATATAACTAGCGTTTACAGTCCAAACACGAAAATTAGCCATCGAGTTCTATGGAGCGAATGTCAAGAATTTAGATCATTTGATCCAGGTCCTTGAATTATGGGAGGGGATTTCAGCGTTACAAGATTTTTAGGAGAACGATCACCCTGGAAAGGTGATTTTTCAGCTATGGAAGAATTTGATCAACTTATTATTTGTAGCAATTTGATAAAATTACCACTAACTAATAGAGAATTTATTTGGGCCAATACTAGGGAAATCCCTTCAATGGCCTTATTAGATAAGTTCTTCATTAGTGATGAAATCGAAGAAAAATTTCCGATTTGTAGAGTCATTGGGTTGCCTTGTGTATTCTAATCATTGCCCTATCATACTTACGTGCGATTATCATAGAATGGTTAATAAAACTTTTAAATTTAAAAATATGGCTATTAGAATTCACTCTAATTTAATTAATAATAAATGGATATCAATGAATTTTTATAACATAAGAAATACGAGAAACTTAGCAAAAAATTTTGTTGTAAAACTTAGATGTCTTAGGAATTTTCTTAAAAATTGGGGTAAGAACGTATTTGGAAATATTAAAATTAAAAAAGAAAATTTCTTAATGAAATGCTTAAAATTAATAAGATTGAAGTAACTTGACAACTTAATTTAGTAGAGCATAATGTACTTGCTAATTTAAAAGATGAACTTAATTCAATTTTAGAAAAAGAAAAGGTTATGTGGAAACAAAGGTCTAGAATTTAATGGACTAATGAAGGAGATAATAATACAATTTTTTTTTCAAAACATGGATAGCAGTAGAAAATGTAGTAATACAATAAATTCTATTTTGTGAGTAATGTTGAATTAGTTAATCAAAGGGATTAAAATAAGGCCTGTACTGATTACTACAGGGATATTTTTGGTAACCAAAACAAAAATAGAATAAATGTTGGATGGAATGAACAATATCCTATTGAGTTTAGAAATAATCTTAACGATATTAATAATCCTTTTTCGTAAGAGGAGATTTTGAAGGCTATTAACGATATGCCTAGTGATGAAGCTCCAGGACCCGATGGTTTTTCCATTTTATTTTACAAACAATTTTGGAATGTTTTAAATATGTTGACAAGAAAACTTGTAAACACCTCAAATTGAAGCTTAGGGTATGAGTGATTCTTTCGAAACCTCCTTTCAAAGGAGTGAAGGTAGACAATGCTTTTCTGGCTAATTAACTCGTCATTAGAACCTTTAGAATTGGTCGGATTGGAGCTCTATCGGAACCACCTTTCGACATAGAGAATGAGGCTAAAGTTGGCGACTTATAGATTTCTAGGTATAGCAAGGTCGAAAAAGTTTCAACTCTGTCGAAAGGAGTATCACTTTTTAACCTGTAGGATTTAACTAAGACTTTCGAGAAACAAGAAAACTAAAGGTTCTGACCCAGACGAAGGGGGACCTTACGATTAATTCAACTAGGGTGACATGTTTATGACAAAGAGGAAAATCAGAATCGCTAAGTAATCAAGATTATCACAATCTTCCTTTTATTGAACTCAGTTGTAAAAATTATCCAAATCTCCAATTTGATTTTAGAATTAGGGTTTGCAAGTATAGGAAAATGTAAGTAAGAAGTGAAAGCCAAAAAAATCCCCCAACAACTGACCCGTGGGGTTACCTTTCGACCACAAGTTTTTGACGCGGTCGAAAGGTCGACTTCTCTGCTTTCGTGAGTGTTCACTGAGTCCAACCTTTTGACCTGGTCGAAAGGGTTTCAGTCAATCTTCCGCTGCCGCTGGAGGCTGGGCTTCTCTCTCTTGCCTTGTTTCCTTTTGACTTCGTCGAAAGGTGTTGCTGGATAGCCTTCAACCTCGTCAAAATGTCTATTGATGTGCTTTTGACTTAAATGTTAATGTGCTGAATATGTTGACCTAGATGCTGGCCTTTGATACCATCGAAACATTCCTTCCTTTGGCTTCGAATGAGTCGAAACACTTAAAAGGCTTTGTTATAAATGGTCTTCTTCGAAAATTCCTGCCTTGACTACTTCAGAACCTTATGCTCTTTATGGTAATGGATGTATAATTCTTCCTTCATAGGTGACAGTGGCCCTAACCGTTTCAACAAGCTATATATGCTTTCGAAAGGGCTGATTTGGTTGAATACATCCCTGGCGGAGGTGAATGAAAGCGAAACCAAGTCATTCGAATGGTTTGGTGCAATGTGGAGAGTCTGCTACTTACTGCCTTCGAGAGGTGTATTTCAAATACTTTGGGAGCTATTAATACATTTGTTATCGCCTCTAAAAGGTAGCCTCCAACCTTGTCGAAAGCTCTTTGTTGACACTATCAAGAAGTCCTTCTGACCTTCTCGAAAGGCACTACTGACGCTTTTATCTCCTTATTGAAAGCTATGTTTAACTTGATCATCATGGTACTTTCTGATCTTTATCAATGATCTTGTGTCTTCTTTCATATCTTTTCTCTTGTGAATATTTAATGGATAACATTTAGTGCCCCTAGTATGAAAGAAGCTTTTGTTCTTTAGGATAAAAAACTCCAAGGAACTTCCATTTCTATTTCCTGCAAAATAGTTAATAACTTCCATTAGAATTGCAACCTTGTTATAAGACCTTAATGAGTAATCTTGAGCTTATGAAGTCAATGTTCAGGATGTTATTTGGTAATATTTTCGGATAAAATATTCTAAAATATACATGATTAAACTTCTTTTATTAAGAATGTGGAATAATATCACCTGGTTGCGGACATTGACTCAAATAAACGAACCTTTGGCAATATGAAGATCTTGAATTAAGCCTCCTTTAACCTGTAGGTATTAATTTCTTGCTTTCGGTGGCTTTATTTCATCCCTTTAAGATAACTTTATTTTCATCCTTATACCATTGGTTAGTAATTCTCATTTAGTGAAAAGGCTGTAAGTAGTTTTAGTACTGATGCCATTTGGCGATATGAAAATCTTCATTGAAACCAAATTTTACATTCAATGAAAAATTCACAAATCACCATAAAATTCGATAGTAGAATATAGAATTCTCAAAGTTAGGAGTCTACCAAGAGTCCCATAAGGAAATTAAAAATAGGAAATCTATAAATTACTATCAAATTATACGAGGCAGTTTAAGATCCATAAACTCTAGAGACTAACTAGAGATCATCCAAAATCCATTGAGGAAATCATGCATGCGAAATCCATAAATCATCATTGAAACCCACAAGGAAATTTTAGAACTCGCTAAACCAGAAATTCAATAAGTGTTCATCAATCAGGAATACGAAATTCACGAATTGTCATGAAAATGAATATAGAAACTCAGGATTCACAAAATCAGAGATCCAAAGATCAAATAAGGCAATCAGGAATGTGAAAATCATAAATCTTCATCAAAACCCGTAAGGAAGTGTAGGGTTTATCAAATCAGAAAACTGGTAAGGGACCATCAAAATTCTAACAAGGAAATGAGGAACACAAAATTCATGAATAATTATAAAAACTACCAAGGGAATTCAAAATTCATTATATCAGAAATCCAATAAGGGATCTTCACAGGTCCATTGGGGAAATTATGGATACGAAATTCACCAATCATTATAAAGATCCACAAGGAAATTAGGAATTCACTAAATAAGAAATCTCATAAAGGATTATCAAACACCCAATAAGGAAGTCAGAAATTCACAAATCATCATGAAAATCAGCAAGTAATTTCAGAATTGATTAAGTCGAAAGCTCAATAAAATATCATCAAAAATTCAAATAAGGAATGTGAAATTTATCAATAGCCATAAAAATCAGTAAGGAAGCTTAGATTTCCTTAAATCTGGAGATTGTTATAAAAAAGGAAACCCAAAAATCCAGGAATTCAAGAATGTAATTAAAAACATATCCATTCTAATTCAAAGTCAGAAAATTAATGGAAAATCCATAAATTATTATGTAAACTCAATAAAGGAGTTAAGGAATTAAGGACCCATAAAACAGACGGTCAATAGGAAATCACCACAAAAATCATATGGGGAATTGCAATATGTAAAATTCATAAACCATCATAAAAGTCAATGAGGAAATTGAGAATTCACGAAATAAGGAATTCAGTAAGAAATCACTATAGGAATTCACCAATGAAATTAAGAATATGAAATCAATAAATCATCTTTAAGGTCAATATAGGGGTTTACGATTGATAAAATTCAAAATGAAATCTTCATGAAAAGAAGCTAAAAGTTCACGAAATCAGGAAGTTAACCAAAATCTTGTCTGAAAGAACTGAGCCAGCCCGCAGCTGAAGAAATGGGTGGATTTCAATTTTTTTTCCATTTTGGATCTTTAATGGGCCTATGAAGTCTAAATATACTTAGAACTTTTCTAAGTTTCTTTTAAATAAAAGCAATATTTTATTTAATTTTATAAATAAAGTTTTATTTTAATTTAATGTGTATGTAAATTAGAGTGTATCAAATATACTCTTATGTACATAATTGTGTGTAACAGTAACTTATTAAATTTATTTAAAGAAGGAAACTATTCATTTCCTATCTTTTAAATTATTCAATTAATGATGAGGCATAAATTTATTTAGAGAAGGAAACCTTTTATTTTCTTCCCCTTAACTTATTCAATTAATGATGGGCATAAATTTTTATGGAGAGAGAAACCTTTCGTTTCTCTCTTTTTATTAAGTAGATTGATCACATGAATGTCATTAATTAGCAACATATGTATGTCATGAATATAAGTTTAAACAAATATGTTATAGTGTAAATTATGTAAGTCCAACATGATAGGTGTTATCAATTGATGACAAGTATAGAATATAGACAAAATTAAATGGATAATTAATCACATAAAGGAAAATGGGAAATAAATAAAGGGTAACAACGATGATTGAATCAATTTCCAATTTTGTAAATTTAATTAATGCATCATATAAATGACAAATTATAGGCATCATAATATAGGGATATAAACAGAAGAAAATAAATATATGTATATGTTATAGCCTCATTTAAATTGTTTCCCCCTTTTAGAAAGAAATCTAATCATACTTTGACAATATGAAATACATGTAATAAATTTTATATATGCAAACATATATATATATATATATATATATATAATTAATCCTGTGTATATAAGATTAAATCAAATCTTTCTAGTCGAAAAAATCAGAGATTTATAACAATCAAGTCAAAAGTAGGTTTATTGTCAAAACATTAATTGTGTGTATGTAATATTCAATAAAATATCTCTAATTAATACAAATTAGATACTATATTAATCAAACTAAAATTTAGATTTATTGCTAAAACATCTTCCTTTTTTTAAATTCCAAAGCAATATAAACACAAAATACGTACATGTAAACTTTCAAATCTAATATTATATTTTTTTATATGATTTGAAACATGAATCTTCAATAAAACGCTTTAATATTCATAAATTTTTTTAGTTTAATTTGTTAAAGTAAAATCCAATCAAAACAATATGAACATACAAAATTTTAGATCTAAAGGATTATACTTTGAATTGAATGTTTAAGATATAGATTTATAATTAAACATTGTATTCAAGCATATATAAAGTTTAATTCTAATTTAATAAAATAAGAACCCAATTGATAAATTGAACATACAAAATTTCTGATCTAAAAATTAGACTTTAAATTGAATGTTTACGACATAATTCCAAAACAAAACATTATATTTAAACATATACAAATAGTAGTTTTGATTTATTAAATAAAACACCAATTGAATCATCCAACAAACAATACAAGCTACACAAACAATTCTCAACTTAAATGAGGCAATGATATGTACATACAAATTATGATGATTAAATTTCTCCTTCAACAAACATTACATCAAATATCATTATCTATTAATGAAAAACATATCTTATTACCCAAAGCCTTGAAGCACATCTTGAAAATGGACTCCCCTTAGGATGTTGCTTAGAAGTCACACCTTGAATGATGATATCTCATCAGATCTTCAAAATTCCCATTCTATCCTTGCAAGAGATGGATGAACTACTTTTGTTTTATTTATTTTTATGTTTTCATATGGAGTTGAAATAATTTTGGAAATTTTATTGTTTTTGTTTTCTACCATGAAAAGTTAGAAGGAGAGAAAGAAAAAGAATGAATGAGAAAGAATGAATTGTACGTCCAGAATGAATTAGAGAATATGTTTTATTTGACAAAAGGAACCGTTCCCATTCTTTAATCAAAACTTCTCTAATTAATTCTCTTGATTAACTTTCTCTTTTCACTCCTATTTCTTTACAGGTATGGCTGAAAATTACATGCCATCAAATGACATAAGATTCCATAAATTAACGTATGTAATTATCATTTATTTAATTAAAATGATATCATATATCAATCACACAAATAAAACTTTTATAAATGCTTTCAAATAATTACAAATAACTCCCAAACATCAAATGAGATAAATAATAAATAATAATTCTCAAATACTAATTAATTTAATTAGTTTACAACTTTTTATAAATTAATTAAATTATGTGGTTTTTTAGAGAATTCATCATTACGGTTGTGTGACTCAAAGGTGTAAATTCGGTCAGCAATTAGTATTGAACAATTCAAATATTAACGTTCACACGTCACTTAACAGGTGGTGTAACATTTTGGCTGAATTCATCGCTTACACGTCTTTTGGTAAAATCCAATTTTACTTATTATAAGCGGTACCTAATAGTGACAATTATTTACAGTAATTCTCTTCGTCAAAATTATATCACTTTGGATTTATGGAATTTGGTAATGGTCAAAATTCAAATGTCATCCACTTTCAACTTTATAGTCCAATCACAAAGTCCTTAGTTCAATAATAACAATTATTATCAACCAAAATGCTCTGGTCAGAGACTTTGACTTTGAGTTGACCTGAGTTGACCATAATACTAACCCCATATAACTAAGGAGACAAATCCTCTCTTGAATAGTGCTTCACTTCCAATACTTCCACTCGACCCAACTATAGTCACTCGATGGAACGCCATGCCATGATTTGATTATAATCAAAGCGGAGCTTTCATATTGAAGATCCACAGTATTCTCAAGTCGAGAGAACTGTGTAAATTAGTCACATCGATATTTTCTATTTGACCTTAGTTATATTAACCAACAGAAAACTATCAAGTGAGTCGTTCCATAGTTATCTAATAACTATCAGTACGTAACCTCTAGATGCCCCCAGCAGTCATGAGTAATACATTTCCCAACATTTGGAGAGTGTTACGTACTCTACTCTCAACGGATACATCGATATCCAATCTCGATGCATCTTCACTAGGAACATTTAAAAATGGTATATTTGTTTCATTGTGATAAATTACTCACTGTTACAACACTTTGCAACTACAATCACAAAACATACCATTTATGGATTTTCTATTAAATATATCTTTAATTAAATTGATTAATTAATATAACTACATTATATCAAGTATATAATAGAAAGAAAACACCTTTATTTCGAACAAGATTGGTCAACGAGTTAGATATATGTAACAAATTACATAATTGCCCCTAGGGCATATCCTAAACTCTATCAATCTCCTAGTTGCACATGGGGTCAATTATGGAATCTTATTCCAACTTCGCCAATCAGTTTTGTTAAAACCAGTTAGGTCAGTCCCTTTGTGAACGGGTATTCTATTATGTTTTAATTATCTACTTTGTGAATCAACTCTCTCTGATGGTGATAAACTACTTTATCATATGGAACAATTCAAAGTAAGTCTCTCGACCTCTACTGAGCTCTAAGTTCTATTGCGAACCATATCATGACATTATTATCGTATAACAATGTTTTGAGATTCTCAACATTTGGAATCAACTCAGTTATAAATTTGTGCATTTATATTTTTGTATACATTATTTTTATTTCGTAAATATTCAAGACGATGTACTTAGCCTTTTCATTTGGAACATTTCTAACTTAAAGATTCTTAACTTAAATTTATTATTGACATATTATACTCACTATGACTTGTGAAGATTGAGTTCGAACACTCCTTTATAAGAAGTTTTTGTTTCTATAAACAATTCTCTAGTATTTTATAAATACACAAGAACACTTCAAACAACCATTTAGTGATATGAATTTGGATTTGATATTTGCTTCATGTATCAAATACATAAACAAATCATGATATCATAGACAACACAAAATGTATGATAATTTCTTTTGCCAATGCAAAGGAATCAATCTTAGATGTTCCATATTAAACATTTTAATAAGGTGTCCTTACATATCATTTGGGATTTTCTCGACATCTTTTATACTTACTATAAAAGATATCATTTATTAATCCAATGTTGAGTATTAAAACAACTAAGGCTGATTTTAACACAAGTACATCGTTAAAATCAACAATGTGTTGTTTACTTATAGTTTAGAAATATCAGTGTACCTTTTAATGTTCTTTCTTATGAACACACACTTCCTCCGCACTTTGATTGAAAATCAATCTATTTGATATTTCTATCAAAATACTCGTTCAATCTTGATGCTTATAAAATGATACTATCGTATCATTTCTTAGATCATATCCAAAGACTCACAAACTCACTATCGCTCCCACCGACTTCGAGACATTTTTGGTTAATATATGTAAACAACTAATTCTAAATCATTATTTATAATTTTCTGTTTCAATACAAATGTACCAAAACACAAGGACTTATCAAGCGATAATTTTGTGAGTAAATCCAAATTGACTTGAACATGTTGAATATCGAATCTATTACATTAATTTTAACAATTGAAATTTGCGATATTATTCTTATCAACATTACTCATTTAATTCCAACTGTAGTAATCTTACTCATAAAGACATAGTTGAGATCGATGGATCATATCCCTTCAGTTAGGACCACCAAAATCTATATTTTGATAGCCTACTTGGAATTCTTTCGGATTTGCGCATCATATCATATAGAGTCAACACTCTCAATGGTTTAATTAAACAATCTAGGATTATATATTTTCGACATCATTAAGAAACTCATAGTTTCTCTTCAATGTGCGAGAATACTTATTAGACATTTTAATGCTATGTGTTCGTTTAGTTTAGTTAATTTCATTTCATCTCATGTAATCAGTTCTATCCATAGATCGTATCCAATTCCATTTTACTACCAATAATTCCTCAAAGAAATTTCTTCACAATGAAGTTGGTATATCTTGAAATAACATTTGTTTCTCAATGCAATAGAATAGGTATTCATAAATGTTTTATGAGTTTCTTTATTTATAAAACTGATTTGGTTTTAGTTTACGAAAATTATGTTCGAAACATAAATATGTCATCCAATGACAGTCTTTTCAAAATCCTTTTGGGGAGATTCATACAAGATCCCTCATGAACAATTATTACGTGCAATCTTTCGACTTGCACATCCTTCCAATTCCTTAGCCTTGGATATGTTGGAGTTTCTTATAAACCCTTATCTTGTAAAATTTTATAAACTATTATTCAGATGAAATAATATTAACCTTGTGTACTACCCTTAAGTACATTACCTTATAGAAAGAAACTAACTCAACTCCACTCATAATTAATCATACATTGTCCAACAAAGTTCGATTATTCCATGTCGATGCATCATTATGTATCACATGGAGGAGTAATTTTGAGATTGAACCTTTATTCATTTTAGGTAAGTTCGAAACATTTTCCAATATACTCACTCATTCGATCAAATCAAATCATTTCTATCGCATGTTATTTTATTTACTTCTGTTTTATATTCTATAAGTTTACCATAAACATACTACATGTGTATCAAATACACATGTCCATTCCGATGATAACTTATCGATGAATATGACGAAGTACATGGAACCATTTTGGTATTTATGGAATTACGATTGCATACATCTATATGTATCAATCCGAAGAGTTCATCTACTCTTATGATACTCCCACTAGATGGGTGCATAGCCCTTTATTGTTTGAGATATAATTAACAAGTATCATATGATTCAAAATCATACAATAAAATTATTTTTCAAAACTGCGGCTTAGTCTATAATTCAAAAACAACTATAAATAATATTAGATACTTTTGTATTTTCTAATGCATCGTTTTTGTTATAAAAAAATTACCACATTATAGTTTTATTTCATAAATAATATTCATAATATTCATATTGAAATATAGCTATGTCTATTTTTTTCAGTCGATACCAAAAAATAATCATTATTTTATAAATAATGTATGGTAAGTTTTACGAAAACAATTTTCGTACTATGATGCAATTAATAAGTGCTATATGGCAGCTCCCACTATTTCCACCAGTACTATAACAACGTACTAAATTCGGAGGTCCATCATTCACTTAATATAATTTGTTCATTTCATACACCGCAACTATTTACAATGGAGAGTTCGTTGATCAAATATCTTGAGCTCAAAGAAATATATCTCATAGAAAACAATTTTCTATATGAAAATACGTTATGGAATAGAAATCATATTTATTATTCCAATATTAAGTATCAATTATTATTATAATTCTCGTTTTCAATGTTTCTCTATGAAGCATAAGTGACCATCCATTCTTTTCATCCCACTGTACCTTAAATTACATCTGTTCTTATACATTTGTTTTCCTTTCAAATGGTCAAGCTATTTTTAAGAAAACTATACTATAATATCATAATAAACCCTTTACAGATCGCATTCGATTATCCTTAACATTTAAGAACGTCAAATATGTTGCACTTTATGTAAATCGATCAAAATGAAATTTCAGCGATCGAGTTTTTATATCTATCTTGTAGTTTTGGTCTTATGTTACATTAACACAATATGATCCCTTTTGTAATCAATCAGATTGAATACTTGATCTCGCACTAAGGTTTATTTGGTTTTTCGGATGAACTAATTTCATCGAAATATTGTACATTACAAACTTTGACCATTCGCCATATAACATTTATATGCAATTGTATATGGATCAAATATCAATAGTATTGTATTGCTTCTAGAGTTTGAAACTCATAGAATGCAATACATGGTCCTGACCAAATAAATGCACAAGTGACCAAACCATGAATGGATTGAGTAGTTGTAAAATCAGGCACTTGCATTAGTGTTGAAACGTTAACATGCAATAGGAATTTAATAATGGGCATTATATTTCCATTTTTCAACTTTCAATTCAATTCAATTGTATATGTTAATTGATAAACATTTTATCAATCATATTAAATGCATAAATATATCATTATAGATAATTATAACATTATTTAGCATATGTTCTTACAATACTAGAAAGGTTAAATGTTACCATTTAATTTTCCTAATAAGGCACCCACTAGTCTTTTATGTTTCTCCAAACCCTAAAATGAAACATAGAAGTCTTTCGAATTCACTAGTGGGTGTTAGGACTCATCTGTCTTGATATTTTGATCTTGAGTTTCCTCAACAAATCATAGCCCCACAAACGATGGATAACTCCTTATCGGTTGTATCACATATAACTCCTAACCTATTTTTCCTTGTCCTAATCTCATTTCGACCTTGAGTTTGCTCAACAAATCAAAAGAGATTATTCACTCGTACCTACCATATCGTGATAGCCTAAGTATAGTATATGTACCTTGAGTTTGCTCAACAAATACATATAGTTATCTTACCTCATTTGTTCAATATATTAACAATACTACACATAACATCCCTAGCTTGAGTTTGCTCAACAACTAAGGAGTATGCAAGTAATTTATTAATATATATATGATAGAGGACAACATTATATTAAAGGTTCATAATCTTCAATATATTATATTGAGTGATATCAACTTATGGAATAATTTATTTCTTATGAAATACCCTCGTGATTCAAGTGTCAAACACATTAGAAATCATAGTATACGTATATTTACGTATGTATTTATTCCTTAAGTCTATTTGGGTTACTTTAATGTTCCACCTTTAGTTTATACACTCATATTATATAAGTTTGATTATATAACTTTTATATTTTAATTAACTTATACAATAATCTTATGAATAACATTTTATTAATTAAATCTTATTTAACTAATTTCAATTAATTAACTCTTTAATTAATTTTAAATTAGTATTCCAGTACAACTTTTATATTGGACATATCTATTATAACTTTTATAATGTATACTATAACCTTTATAATATAACACATATATCTTATATATGTGTAACAACCCACATATTTTATTTAAATATAGAATCGTTAATCGAATTAAAGTCCGAAAAACTACTTTTTGTAAACTGTCAAATTGGGACTCGAGACTACCTCCATTGAGTCCAAAATAGCATTTACAACTTTTTTAAGTACAAACATCGATATGTTTGGAGTGAGTAAAATTTTGATGATTTCATTTAGGGTTTTGGGTTTGGGTTTTAGCCCATTAACCCAACATATCAACCCAACTCCACTCCACTCCTCTTCACTACTTCATAATATTTCCTAACACTTAAGCTTTAGAAAAATGGGGGAAGAGAAAAAGAATTAGAATTCCTAAGCCCTAATCTTCTTTGCAAATACAAATTCTTGCTCCAAATTCAAAGAGAAGCTTTGGTAAGTATCTCCTTCTTCTTCTCCAACTCATTCTCTCCTTAATTTCAGAAATTTCCTAAACCTAACTTAGGAAATGTTCTTCTTTTGAGCTTAGATTCAAGCTTCTAGAGTTGAAGTTGAAGAGTAGTTGATCTTCCTTTGCTTTTAAGCTTCTCATTCATCGTTATTGGGTTTAAATGTGAGTTTTTGAACTCACATCTATTTCTATAGATATCGTTGTTGTTGGGTATGAATTCCTAACACTTATTTATGTTCATTTGCTTTCGATTTGGATCGAATTGGTGAATTGTTCAATTTTTGGTTTTTGGAATCAAATTTTTGTAAAAATCCAATCTTTGATGTTTGAACACGTTTGTGGAGCATTTCGGAGGGCCATACAAGGCTGGGTTGTCGTTTGGCGTAAATCCTCAATCGAAGTTGCTCGTTCATTCGCTTCCATCCGTGTTATCGGATTCGCCCCAAAGGAGGCTAGGATGAATATGCTCCTGAAGCAGGTTCAGTCGACTGAACCAGAAGGTTAGTCGACTGAACCAGAACATGAAAAATGCTTCGGAGCATGTTCAGTCGACTGAACCAGTGGGTCAGTCGACTGAACCAGACCTAGGAAATTGCCTGGGTTTGTATCAGTCGACTGACCATTTGGGTCAGTCGACTGACTCTCGGGATACAAAATATGTATCCCTGTGTCAGTCGACTGACTACCTATGTCAGTCGACTGACCTGATTGCCTCAGCGAAATTGATTATTTTGTTTTTGATTTCCTATTTCTATCGATTCGTGATCATCCGATTTGTTGTTATCATCGATTATCTATTCTGATGGCTTCTTTTTTGGGATTTTTGTGGTTATCCATTTTTGATGGATTCGGTATCGATTTCTCTGCATTTGATTCACGTCTTCGAATGTGAATTTTTGATGGTTGATTGTTTCTACAATCATTTCTGTGCTTTGTCACTTTAAAATACAAAGGTTTCTATACTAATAGTAAATATTCAAATTCTTTACAAAGATGATTTCAACTCTATTTTTAATACAAAGCTCGTTTATAAAACCGTTTTCTAATCTATTAGTATATACAAACCTTTACCTCATTCGTGAGAAAATCTAATTAAACGGCTTAGCAAAACAAGTGGTATGAAACGCTTGCGTTTACTTCATCGATTAATTTATGGACTTGTTCGATTGAAAATCTTGTGACAATTTTCGAGTGGAAATCTACAATTTGTTCGTAAATATTTAAGTTAAGCTAGTGGTTATAGGACATGAAGCTAAACTCTTATATTTACTGGCTTAGTGTAATTCACACTTTTTATTGATCGATGATGATCATTTTTTGATTTAGACTAGCGATGTGCGATGTCTATTTATTTGTGTGGGGACTACAATCCCCGTTTGTGGAACTTCGGTTCAATTTGGCGGGGTAGCGACCCGTGGTCTTCGGACCGTTTGTGGAGCTTCGGCTCAAAATTTATGGTTAGCGACCATTGAATAGCGTTCCATTTGTGATGCACGTGTTGGTGAGTTTTCATGCTCCCGTTTGTGATAGGCCTCCCCCTTTGTGATTTCTGGATTTCTTATTGATGACTTCTAGAATTTGTGTTTCACCAACTTTTGCGATTGGCGTTATTATGTTTGTCGATGTTTGTAGTTTGGTGAATAAAATAAAGAATATGATATTCTTTTTGGTGCTTTGAGATTTTTGAGATATTGTATGATTTTGTTGTTGTTTTAAATCATATTTGTTCTAGTATGACATTATTGTTATCATACAACCTTATTATATCTCTGCTTATATCTCATTCCTTTATCTGATATTTATAGCTAGACTGATCCGTTTATTATTTTCTTATTAAATAATACTCGGGTCAGACCGAGATGTTACAGGTTCTTCTGCTTGACTCCTTATCTGGGATCATCTTCTGACTTATTCCTAACTACATTACATTTGTAGTTTTTGTCGTTATACATTCGAGATATAGACTCCATGATGTATAATTATTCTTTTGTCTTGCACTTGTATCTATTCTTTTGTGATATTGTGGATCTTATTTGACCACTACTCTGATGTACACCTTTTGTGTTATATATTCATATCTGTTTCCGCCTTTGTGATATGAATGTCTGTGACTGATTTATGTTATGCTTATTTCTATATTTGTTTCCGAAGGCCTCATAGCCACTGTGTGGTAGCTTCGAGTTTGTATTTGATATGTCGGATTTCCTCTGGAAATGAAATGTAAGTTATATTATCTGACATATCGGTACTCGCACAAAGCAATTACACAGATGGTCGCTCCTCAATAGCCTTATTCTTTACGCTAGTCGACAGCATTACCCAGTAGTGTTCTTGGCTAGCGTGAGAATAGAGGTGGGGCATCACAACTTGGTATCAAAGCCAAACTTTAGAACAATGTAGAATAATCTAACAAGGATCATTGTCCTAAGTCTTTCTTAGGAATCGTGCCATAGGATTTAATTCGAGTCTTCGTACCGTTCTATCCTATTTCTTTTTATGATGCCTTGTGTGACGCCCCACCTCTATACCCACGCTAACCAAGAACACTACGGGGTAGTGCTGTCAATTAGCACGGAGAATAAGGCTGTGGAGGAGCGACCATCCATGTAACTTCTTTGTGCGAGCATCGATACGTCAGATAGAATAGAATGCATATCTTTTAAGGAGGAAATCCGACATACCGATACAAACACAAAGCTATCACACGGTGGCTATATATAATCTTCGGAAACAATCATAGAAGTATGCATAACATAAATCAGTCACAGACATCCATATCACAAAGGCGGAAGAAGATATGAAAAAATATATATCACATGAAAGTGTACATCAGAGTAGTGGTCGGAAAGATCCATGATAATACAAAAGAATAGCATCACGTGCTATACAAAAGAATAAGTACACAACATAGAGTCTATATCTCAAAGGTGTACATCCAAAAATTACAAATCTATGTAGTTAGCCAAAAGTCAGAAATATCCTGAAGAGAAGTCAAGCAGAAGCACCTGTAACATCTCGGTCTGACCCGAGTATTATTTATAAGAAAATAATAAACGGATCAGTCTAACTATAAATATCAGATGACATGGTATAAAGTAAATGGCATGACATGAACATGAAATAACTATTACGACATACTACTATAAGTATGTAAATGATAATCAACAAAAGATTAATCAATATCACAAGAATCTTTTCAAAGATAAGGTAGGGTATCATACCCTAAACTTGTATTCATAACAAGTCAATAACACATGAATTCACCAATGCACAAAAACTGATATCATATCAATGAAAATCATGGAAATTGGTGAAGCACAAAATTCCAGAAATCATCATCAGAAATCCAGAAAACACATAAAAAAAGGGGGGAGGCCTAACACATGAATGGGAGCATGAAGCTCACCTACGCGTAAACACATGACGAGAAGCTATCTCATGGAAGCTATCCATTTAATTTTCCGAACACATGAATGGCCCGAAGACCGTAGGGTGCTACCCTAGAAATGTGATGCCGAAACATCACATGATCGGGGTATAGTCTCCCACGTAGACAAAGAGACATCGCTCAATCGCTAGTCTAAATCACAAAAATGATCGTCATGATCATAAGGAAGTGTCAATCACACCAAGCTAGTAAATATATGAGTTTAGCTTCATGTCCCATAACCACTTGCTTAACTTAAATATTTACGAACAAGCTGTAAATCTTCACTAGGAAATTGTCACAAAAAGGGTT
Source organism: Allium fistulosum (assembly GCA_030737815.1). Classification (NCBI taxonomy): domain Eukaryota; kingdom Viridiplantae; phylum Streptophyta; class Magnoliopsida; order Asparagales; family Amaryllidaceae; genus Allium; species Allium fistulosum. The sequence continues at coordinate 386,447,793 of CM060905.1, read as the reverse complement.
CAATCGAACAAGTCCAAGAGCTAACCGACGAAGTGAACGCAAGCGTTTCATACCACCCGTTTCACTAAGCCGTTTAAGTCGATTTCTCATTCGAGTGAAGTAAAGGCTTATATATATTAGTAGATTGGAAATCGGTTTGAGAAAAACGAACTTTTGATATAAAAAAAAATAGTGTTGAAATCGATTTGATGAAAGAGTTTTGATATTTACTACTAGTATAGAAAACCTTTATATTTTGAAGTGACAAATCATAGAAGTGATTGTAGAAACAATCAATCATAAAAATTCACGTTCGAAGATGTGAGTAAAGTTCAAAGAAATCAATTCTCAAAACCATCAAAGTAAGAAGTTCGGTTAAATGGCTTTCGGATAAGATTGCCTACGCAGAGAGGACAAAATGAGGTCTAACGACCTAAGGGTGATAGGGTCGAGCGACCTAACGAGATACCATCCTGAAAGAGGAGCCATCAAACTCGATAATAATAGATAACAATAAGTCGGATCGACAAAAATCGATAAACCTCGGTAATTTGCTCAAAAATAGGCAAATTAGGCAAAATCAGCCATTCAGACGTCTAAATATCTATGACAGACGTCTGAATTTAATCTCAGACGTCTGAATTTTTATGACAGACGGCTCAGAGGTTAAAAATTGAAACAGAGAGTAGAAAACATTTTGAACTAAATTCAGACGTCTAAATATTTAGTGACAGACGTCTAAATTTTACCTCAGACGTCTGAATATTTATGACAGACGTCTAAATTTGGTGACAGACGTCTGAAATAAATTTCAGACGTCTGAATTTTCCTGCTAGGCAAAAATGAACAGCCTAGCTCTAAAATCGACGAATCCAAACCGAAATGCGATCGAACGAGCGACGAGTACTAAGGGTTTACGCCAATTGGCAACCCAGCCCTATAGGTACTTAGATGCAATCACCAAAAACATGTTCAAACATCCATAAAAGGATTTTCAAAGAATTGAACTCAAAACACTAAAAATTGGAATATTCACCAAATCAATCCAAACCAAGTGCAATTGCACAAGAATAAGTGTTAGGAATTCATACCTAACAATCGAAGATAAATATAGTTTAAGATGTGAGATAAAAATCTCACCTTTTCACAAAATCAATGAAGAAGGAGCTATAGAGCAATGGCAAGAACAATCTCTTCAATTCCAACCCAACAAGCTTGAAACTAAGCTTAAAAGAGAATCATTTTCAAAATTAGGTTTAGGAAATTTCTGAAATTGAATGGAGAAGGAGTTGGAGAAGATGAAGGGAAGGCTTACCAAAGCTTCTTCTTGAATTTGGAGGTAGGAGCTTGAATTTGCAATGGAACTAGGGCTTAGGAATTTCCATTTCCAATCTTTTCCCCCATTATTCTCTTGAGCTTAAGAGAGTTAGGAAATGAGGAATGAATGAAGAGAAGAGGAGAGGGGCTGGGTTGATATAACCAGAATTGGGCAAATGGGCTAAACCAAACACAAAGTCCAAAGTGAAAAAGTAGCGAAATTCGACTTACTCCAAACATATCAAAGATTATACTCAAAAAGATCGCAAACGGCATTTTGAACTCAATGGAAGTGGTCCCGAGTCCTAATTCGACTGTTTGCAAAAAGTAGCTTTTCGGACTAAAATTCGACTAACGATGAAATATTTAAATAAAATATTTAAATATAAAATCGACAAATATGCGGGTTGTTATACCTTGTTTTATCAATCAAGTTTGTTTGATATTCATTCTTAGATTAACCTTCTTTCCTCTTTTCTTTCTTTCTTAAAGAAGAGAAATGGTTAGACCTGGCCGTCCCAGTGCCGGTCAATCTAGTGCTACTCCCCAGGATGGAGTATTTATGTCTGCTCAGCAACTTCTAGATCTTGTGAGAAATGCACAAGCTGTCGGACCCGTTCCAGAGCCCACCCATCCTAAATCTGGGTTTGCACGCTTGTGCAGTGATTACACCAGTTTGGGTGGAAAGCCATTCAAAGGTTCCAAGAGCATTATAGAAGTCCGAACTTGGCTTCGAACATGCGACCGCATCTTTTCTCGCATGAATCTTAATGATCTTCATCGAGTCCAAGTTGCTTCTAGTATGCTCCAAGAAAGAGAATTAGACTGGTACGAACTTCTGATCTCCGAAATTATTGAAGTAGACCTTACTTGGGAGCAATTCCGGGAAAGGTTCGAGTTGAAATTCGTGCCGGAAGCTGAAAAGGTATCTTTAGCCCGACGCTTCATAGACCTTGTTCAAGGTGAATCTTCCGTGACCGACTACGTCACATCTTTTGAATCTCTCTCTAAATATGGGGTTGAATACATTAATACCCCATTGAAGAAAAATCAGAGATTTGTGTATGGCTTGAACAAGAGCCTCAAAAATCCATTACTTCTGAAATTAGAAGTTTCTTTTGACCAACTTGTTGATACTGCTCTTCGACTCGAAGAGGCTGATAAAGATAGTGATGCTGAGGTCAAACCAAACATCAACAAGAAGAGACCTTTTAAATTCAAGCCTAATCCCAACAAGAAGGGAAAGCAAACAACTTCGGTAGCAAATACTCCTAACTCTCGCCATGGAGAATGTTACAATTGTGGTTCTAAGGACCACTATGCAAACAAGTGCCCGAAGTCTATTTCTTGCCGCTATTGCAAGAGTTCGGGTCATACTATATCTTTGTGTCCCAAACTTCAAGGCAAGAAGGAGGGCAAGCTAAATGTTGTACAAGCCCCTGCTAACACTTCTCGTGGTCAAGGTATTTCTCATTCTATCCTTGATGGCATTATTATATTTTGTGACCTTCCTATTCAAGTTCCTTTTGATACGGGTGCATCTCACTCTTTTATATCAAAAGAACATGTTGATGCTTTGTCTTTGAATGTTATTGCCTTGTTGACTTCTTTAAGAATTGCGAATCCGGTCGGTGGATCTGCAACACTTAGTTTTCTTTGTAAAGATGTCAAAATTATTTTATGTGATTACTCTTTCCGTGCCGATTTGCATGTTATGCGTTATTTAGGTTTCGGAATGATTTTGGGGATGGATTGGCTTAACCGTTATGAAGCCCATATCCTATGTCCTGAGCGGACTATATATCTTCGACATCCTCAATCTGTTAAGCAGATTTCTCTTGTTCTGAAAGATTCAGATTCCAATTCGAAAACATCCTTGTATTCTCGAAATCCTCATGATGACGATAATGATGATGAGGAAGATGTCATTTCTCTCATTCACATTGTTCGTGAATTTCCCGACATATTCGAGCCCGTTCTAGGATTACCACCTAAGCAAGCAATTGAGTTCAGAATTAATCTAATCCTTGGGTCTCTACCTATTACTCGTCCTCCTTATCGTATGTCCAATAAAGAAAATGAGGAGATGCGCAAACAATTATCCGAATTGGAAACAAAGCAATTTATTCAATCTAGTTCCTCTCCATGGGGAGCTTCGGCTATTTTTGTGAAGAAATCTGATAGTACAATTAGGCTTTGCGTTGACTACCGCAAGCTTAACGATCTCACCATCAAGAATAAATATCCCTTGCCTCGGATTGATGATTTATTCGATCAGCTTAGTGGTGCTAAAGTATTTTCACAGTTAGACTTAGCAACCGGTTTCCATCAGCTCCGTATTGCAAAGGATAGCATTCTTTTGACATCATTCCGTACACGTTATGGATCTTATTAATGGCTTGTTATGCCATTTGGTTTAACGAATGCTCCAGCTTATTTCGTTGACCTTATGAATCGAGTTTTTAAAGACTTCCTCGATCGATTTGTTCTCATCTTTATAGATGATATTCTTATTTATTCTAAGATCGAAGAGGAGCATGAAAATCATCTTCGGATTGTGTTGGAAACTCTTAGGAGTAACCAATTGAAAGCAAAATTTTCCAAATGCCACTTTTGGCAATCTCGTGTGAAATTTTTAGGACATATCATTTCTGAATCCAGAATTTCTGTGGATCCTTCAAAGATTGAAGCAATTCAAAATTGGAAGAGACCGGAGAGTGTGACGGAAATTCGTAGCTTTCTCGGATTGGCGGGTTATTACCGTCGGTTCATAAAAGGCTTTTTTAAGATTTCCGTACCTCTTACTAATTTGATAAATAAGGGAGTTAAATACATTTGGTAAGACAAATGTGAAGCTTCATTTCAAAAATTAAAAGAACTCCTTTCCGATGCTCCTATTCTTGTGATTCCCGATGGGAACCAAGACTTTGTTGTTTATACCGATGCTAGTCGTGTTGGTTTGGGTGCCGTTCTCATGCAGCGGGAACGTGTTATCGCTTATGCTTCTAGGCAATTAAAGTCGGCCGAGACTAGATATGCCACTCATGATTTAGAGCTCGCGGCTATTGTATTCGCCCTTAGAATTGGCGCCATTATCTTTTGGGAGAGAAATTTGTTCTCTACACCGATCACAAATCTTTAATGTATTTATTTTCTCAAAAGGAACTTAATTTGCATCAACAACATTGGCTCGAGTTCCTTGCATCTTATGATCTTGATATTCTTTATACTTCGGAAAAGGAAATCATGTTGCCGATGCTCTTAGTCGTAAGCAACAAGCGGTTGTTTCCATGATGGTATCCGAATGGAATGATCTCGAGACTTTGTCCACTTGTGAGATTCGAGATCGTGAATCTGATTTATGTTCATCTCTTGTTTTATGTAGCCTTGAGGCTCATCCTTCTCTTTTAGACCGCATTCTTGAAGCTCAAAAGCATGATCCCGAATTGGTTCTTCTTTGCCAAAGTTGTAGGGATAAAATTGATATTGAAGGTTTGAAAGACTTTGATATTGATGTTCATGGCGGCATTCGAAAATTTGGTAGAATTATTGTGCCAAATATTTGTGATTTCGTAAAGACATTTTAGAAGATTCTCATCATTCTAAATTTACCATTCATCCCGGTAGTAGTAAAATGTACGCGGATATGAAGTGACTTTATTATTGGGATGGGATGAAATCTGATATTGCTAACTTTGTTAAGCGTTGCATGACGTGCCAACTCATAAAGGTCGAGCATCAAAGGCCCGGTGGGTTATTGCAACCTTTGGAAATTCCAATATGGAAGTGGGATCAAATTTCCATGGACTTTATTGACGGTCTTCCCCGTTCTCGTTCTGGCCATGCTAGCCTTTGGGTGATAGTAGATAGACTTACAAAATCCGCCCATTTTATTCCCGTTCGGTCCAATCGGACCGTACCTATTTTGGCTAAACTTTTTGTCAAGGAAATTGTTAAATTGCATGGAGTCCCTACTTCTATTGTTAGCGATCGTGATCTATTGTTTACTAGTGGATTTTGGAAAGGTCTTCAAAAAGCTTTGGGAACGAAGCTTAATTTTAGCACCGCTTATCATCCCCAATCCGATGGACAAATCGAGCGGGTGAATCGAACTATTGAAGATCTTCTTCGTGCCTGTGTTCTTGATTTTGGTGGAAGCTGGGAAGATCATATTTCTCTTGTTGAATTTTCCTATAATAATAGCTTCCAATCTAGTATTGGTATGGCACCTTTCGAGGCACTATACGGGAGGCCATGCTGATCTCCTTTGTGTTGGCTTGAAGCCGGTGAGAAGCTGGTTTTAGGTGAAGATTTTATTCGAGATGCCACAGAAAAGATCGACCTTATTCATCGTAGGATGAAAGAAGCACAAAGTAGACAAAAATCCTATGCCGACAATCAAAGAAGGAAATTAGAATTTTCTGTGGGAGATTTTGTGTTCATTCGTGTTTCACCTATGAAAAGTGTTGTGCTTTTCAGTCGATCGGGAAAATTACCACCGCGATATATTGGCCTATTCCCCATCACCGAACGCATTGGTTCCGTGGCTTATCGCCTTTTATTACCGGCTTAGTTCTCTGCTATTCATGACGTATTCCACGTCTCTCAATTATGGAAATGCCTTTGAGATTCCGATTCTATTCTTGAGCCCGGTGTTATTGAAGAAATTGAAGTTTCGCCTAATTTGACTTTTGAGCAACATCCTATTCATATCATTGCTTCGGAGGTTAAACGCCTTCGAAATAAAGATGTTCCTCCTGTAAAAGTTCAATGGTCCTCAAATCCTAAGGATTGCTCTTGGGAATCCAGAGAATTCATTGAGCGAACACATCTGGACTTGCTCTCTCGTGCTCCTTAAGGTGAACTTCTTATTTCAAATTTCTTCTTTTAGTATATACAAACCTTTACCTCATTCGTATGAGAAAATCTAATTAAACGGCTTAGCAAAACAAGTGGTATGAAACGCTTGCGTTTACTTCGTCGATTAATTTATGGACTTGTTCGATTGAAAATCTTGTGATAATTTTTGAGTGGAAATCTACAATTTGTTCGTAAATATTTAAGTTAAGCTAGTGGTTATAGGACATGAAGCTAAACTCTTATATTTACTGGCTTAGTGTAATTCACACTTTTTATTGATCGATGATGATCATTTTCTGATTTAGACTAGCGATGTGCGATGTCTATTTATTTGTGTGGGGACTACAATCCTCGTTTGTGGAACTTCGGTTCAATTTGGCGGGGTAGCGACCCGTGGTCTTCGGACCGTTTGTGGAGCTTCGGCTCAAAATTTATGGTTAGCGACCATGGAATAGCGTTCCGTTTGTGATGCACGTGTTGGTGAGTTTTCATGCTCCCGTTTGTGATAGGCCTCCCCCTTTGTGATTTCTGGATTTCTTATTGATGACTTCTAGAATTTGTGTTTCACCAACTTTTGCGATTGGCGTTAATATGTTTGTCGATGTTTGTAGTTTGGTGAATAAAATAAAGAATATGATATTCTTTTTGGTGCTTTGAGATTTTTGAGATATTGTATGATTTTGTTGTTGTTTTAAATCATATTTGTTCTAGTATGACATTATTGTTATCATACATTCTTATTATATCTCTGCTTATATCTCATTCCTTTATCTGATATTTATAGCTAGACTGATCCGTTTATTATTTTCTTATTAAATAATACTCGGGTCAGACCGAGATGTTACAGGTGCTTCTGCTTGACTCCTTATCTGGGATCATCTTCTGACTTATTCCTAACTACATTACATTTGTAGTTTTTGTCGTTATACATTAGAGATATAGACTCCATGATGTATAATTATTCTTTTGTCTTGCACTTGTATCTATTCTTTTGTGATATTGTGGATCTTATTTGTAACAACCCGAGTTTTTCTAACACGAAAAACCGGACCATTTGGGTAAAAAGAAGAGGTAGAAGAAGAAAATAGAAGAACAACATCAGAATCTAACCATCGCAGCGGAATAAAATATAATATATATCAACAGATCTTTACACAAATCAAAAACTATATCTGTTTATATAATACATCATCAGAATACATCATCAGAGTACATCAACATCCATAACATACAATTGAATACACAGCGGAAAAATAATAGCAAGTACGAGAGTACGTATCGTCATCCAGCTCGTCTCCTGAGCTCCACAGCATCATATCCTGAACCTGTTTATCTCGGTCTGACCCGAGCATCATATAAAACAATACCCGAGTCAGTCTGGAAAACCAGCGTGAGAAAATCACACTCAAATTGATTATTAAAGTTTCAAAAATCCTTTTGAAAATAAATGCATCTCGTATGACCACGCCACAAATAAACATGTCGGGTTTTTACCTTACGATAGCTAAAACACTTTATATCAAAATCCTCTGATATTATAATAGTGTCTACAGAAAGTAAAATATAATCTAGCTGAAATGCTTGCATCTCACATTTCAACAATAGTTGGGCATAATCAAAACCGTACAAGCACGTAGGAAGAATGGATTTCCAACGAATGACTAGGCACTGGGGTACCACCTGTCACAGTACGTGGCCTAGATCACAGTACCGAGGAGTACGCCCGCTCCCCTGCAACACAAGGCCGGAACCATCCCTTACTGGATGATCCCGAATAAAATCACCCCACGGTTGGGATCAGCAACCGCACCACTAAGCCGAAATAAAAAGGGACATCTAGACAGGGATGACCTTACCCTCCAGTGGGAGCTACCCACGAAGCCTTGCTGCATAACCCCTGATTTTCAGTCATTCCCGATTGATGAGGTTCGAGGCTAAACGATACCTTTTAGAGAACATATCCCTTAGAATGCCCATCGCCCACCTGACGATGTCACGAAAGCATTCGTCCATACAAGTCCGTCCCGGGTCCGAACGGAACCGAAGGCACTACTCCTACTACATCCATTTTGGAAATATCCTCAGGATTAGTAGCGACTAGCCCTTGCACTTCACTGCTCCATCTTCGACTCCGAAATCGTTACACGAAACGTACAAACCGGATCGAAGTGGTATTCGAGTCTCCAGACCTAGAATCCCGGTATACGGAAACTCGATCCCGGTCTCTTCGAAACGATCAGCGCATTTGGCCAATATTGATAGTCGGTTATTTAACTATCAATTAACATCCACAAACAACCATCACACAATAAATAATTTCCCACATTATTTATTTGCCCAAATATCTTCCCAAGATATATTTCCAAATTTTCAAAGCTCATTTGAAAACAATTTCAAAACAGTTTCCGCTTACGGAATACATTTCCAAATAATTATTTCCACTGGATCACCAAGTACAAAATACTTTTAATTTTAAATAATTTAAAAACACTTTATTATAAATATACTTTATAATATTGAAATTTAAAAACTACTTTAATACCTTAACAAAATATATACTTAAGGAATATTTAAAATGAAACCACTTTTCAAATATAAACTAAATTTCTCTTTTAAAACATAATACCAAATCACTTTTATATAATTACTACAATAATAGATTTTTGAAAATACTTACTTTGGAAATTAACCTTTAGAAATAATCAATTTCCTAAAACATGCATTTTTAAACAAATTAGAACTTTTAACTTATATTAAAATTGCTTTGAAAACGTACTTGGCTATCCAGAGAAATACGCTTCTCTTCACATCCTTTAAAAATAAATCAACATTTATTTTTAAACCAATTCATATCTTTTTATAAATTCCCACATTGAGTTTATATTTCGAATATACACTGATATTCCATTTCACTTTATAAACCCAGTTTATAAATTCCAAAATCTCATTTCTCTTTAAATTTCAAATCCCAAAGTATTTAAATCAAATTTATAATTGATTTTCCAATTTATTTTACTTTGAAATAAATTTCTTTACTTAATCCATTTATTTCCAAATTCATTAACTTCCAGATTTTATTTCTCATTATGATTTAAAATCTTTAAACCGAAACACAAGTTTCAGATTTCCCAAATTCCTTCTCTTTTTAATTACATTTAAACATTGAATTAAAATAAATTTTTATCAGTGATAAGAAATTAGTTTTGAAATTTTTTTACAAGAAGTCAAAAGTGTCATGGCTTCTACCTCTTCCGCCTTTTCTCCCCTTTCGGCTTTGGAAACCCCGCCCAGTCAAATCGCGCCGCTTCCTGCCCCTTTATCTGACTTCCCGCCGCTCGCGCTTCTGCCTCCTGCTCCTGACCCCCCTCCCCCTCCCCCTCCTATTCCTCCCTTACTCGTCTCCGTTGCAGTTCCCTCTCAAATCCATCCTTCCCCCGCATCTTATCCTTCGCCTTCTAAGCCAACCGCGCCCCCACCCTTGCCGCAGTGGTCATCTCTGTTCAAGGCGAAACCGAGGAACGCCGGTATCTTCAGGGCTTCTGAAGTCTCCCTCACCTTCTCTGGAAATACTCTCATTCCCCCTGTCGAAATTTTAAAAGCTGGAGACAAAGAATGGTGCAACTATCTGGTTGGATTTTTCCTTGACGAGCCGTTACCTTACTCCACAGTTATCTACCTGCTCAAGCGAACCTGGAGGCTAACTGGAACCATCAAGGTTAAAACTAATGGCTTCTTGTTCTTTTTTCTCCTTTCTAGCGAAGAAGATCGGAACAGAATCCTCGAAGCGGATCCGGTTATCTTAAGGAACAAGCTCTTCATCATTAAACCTTGGGATTCTGCTATAGGTAATAGTTGTAGTAGTATTAAAAAAGTTCCTGTTTGGATTAAAATGTTTGACATTCCTATGTATGCTTGGTCGCTGCTTGGTATAAGCTGGCTAGCATCGAGAGTAGGCAGATTTCTGTGTATGGACGAATCAACCGAAAAACTTGATAGGTTAGAATTTGCTAAATGCATGGTTGAAGTCTCCCCTAACCAAGACCTACCTGATGAGTTTCCTATTCAGATGGTTGATGGCTCAGTGCACTTTGTTCGAGTCAGTTATCTATGGAAACCACTGATCTGTTGTCGCTGCAAAGCGTTTGGCCATAATCAATCTAGTTGTCTTAAGCACAATAAGGATAAGGAGAACGATGCAGGAGGGGATGGTAAAATAACAGTTGAGAAAGTGATTGTTTCCAAGAAAAGTGTTGATAGTAAAGCTGAAAGTGGAAATGTAACTATGCCTATAAAAAGAAAGCAAAATGGAGTATGGATTAAAGTCAGGAAAAGAAATATGAGATCTAATACAACTAAAGCTAGGAATCAATTCTCCCCTGTTGAAAGTCAATGCAATAATTTAAATGGTGCTGGCAAAGTAAAATTATCTGATGAAGATGCAGCTTTGGGAGTAAATCTCTCGGAAGGAAAAAAGACCTTAGCAAGAGCGGAAAAAATACAAAGGCATGAACTGAATCTTACTTCTCCTGCTATTATTAGCAGTGAACTTGATCTAGATCGTAGTACTGACATGGAAGTGGTGCAAGAGAATAAGGAAGTTAACGAGTGTGTTGTGGTTGATGCTTCAGAATTAGATAAATCTGATAGAGAAACAAAGAATGAAAACATACAGAGCACCGTGAGTAATGTGATTGAATTAGTTGCTTTGACTCCTGAACGAAGTAAACCTCCTACTGTATGCTCTGAAACCAGAGAGGAGGGTGAAATAGACGAGGCTATCCTTCAGAGTACAGTCTATGGTGACACTCAAATCCAGGTTCATGCCCACCCCGTGCATATGTCTGCCCAATTTTTGCGTGCAGATCCTAACTCTTCGTCTCAGCTAGATGGTCCATGTGAAATTTCTCCTAGTTTTCTTTCCAGTGCCAAAAATGCCGCCCCAGGTCATAGTAAGACGAAAAATGCAGCCCCTTTTGTGCCTTTAAAGCTCTCCCATGCTACTAATAATGCAAAATCGTCCAAAACGCCAAAGAAAATTAATTCGAACTGTTATGATCATATCCTTCCGCCAGCGGCATATAGAGCGCCTCCTCCCCTTGTCGAGTCAAACGTCTCCACCTCGCCTATTGCTTCTCCTCAGACTACCACTGGGCCTATGACTAGACGCATGAAAGTGGGTTTCATGAACACGATGGTCCTCCCCACATAGCCAGCATCATGAGGTATGAAGCACGTACAGTGTTTGACAATTCGGTAGTAAGTGTGTTACTATTTGGACATTAGGACCTTCGGATATAGTGGTTGATCTGCTCTCTATTTTGGCCTTGGTATTCTCTGTTTCGTGATATATATTGGTCTACCAAGATTTAAAGTGTTATTGCATTGTCAAACTGCTTTGGGTTTTACAATGCATGCTGAGTCGTCGTGACTCGCTTTCTCTGTTTTTCTTTTTTCTGGAATTTTTCCAGGATTGATGTTGAGTGACAATCTGTCATTCACCTGTTCTGTATGCTTTTATTATTTTGTTATAATAAAATGGTCGGGGTCCATCCAACCCCGTCGGCTATGCCAAAAAATAAATTTTTATCCCTTTAAATAACATCACATAAGTCTTCTTTAAATTCAACATTTCTCTATTTATTCAAAATTCCTCTTTTCCATATTTAATTTATTCGAATTCACTAGAATTACTTAACTTAATTTTACTCTTTTATATTTTTCCAAAAATCCAATTCAATTGCTTTTGATAACTCATTATACTGGGAAATTCAATCCAACCAGATTATCCAATATAAATTATCACAGGATAACAACAATCATATCACAGAATATTTAAACAAAAATTAAATATTTTGAGGAATCCAGTTGGATCCCTCCAACCTGTTTCCCTGCATCCACAGACGTTAGCACAATACCAATTCCACTTCGAGGTGGAATATCGCGGTATATGGGTTTATAAAATATCATCCCCTATTATGCGGTGCATAGGGTCTCATCCGCTATATAAATGCGGGAATATCAACTCCAATATATACATATGCCAATATGTATATATTGCTATATACTACTATATATATATAGCACATCAATCAATGCAATCATCCAATCAATTATTTAAATTTAACCATTTAAATTTAAATTCAACTGAGTGAGATTAACTCACCTTTTGCCCCTTCTATTTTGCAATTCAACCCAAATCAATAGTCCTCTTCACGATGCCAGACCTTGAATACATATTATATGATTTCATTAATATTCAAACAATCTAGTATCGTCTTTAAATCAAATCAACTCATGATTTAATTTTTAAACTAATTTCCGAAAAGTACCCAAATTTACTAAATGAATAAATCATCATAATTCATCATTTTAAAATAAACTAGCCTTGTGAAAATATGTATGTATATTTATCCTATACCCTTCATTTTATACATTCTAGAACGTTTTAAAATCTTATCTTGAAATAAATTCTCTGTTATATTTTAAAAATGAAATTATATATCGAAACACACTTATTCCCCCTTTCTTCACCGTGTAAACATACACATGTATATATATACATTTTTAAACTGGAACATATCTACACTTGTTTCTATGTGTAATAAGATAAGTATATGTACCCTTTTTATATAGATATATTTACATATGTATATACATATTTTTGTAAATACCAGTAAACCCTTTTACTGTATAGACAAATTTTATTTTCTTTTCCAAAGCATTCTCAATCCCACTTAAACTCCCCGATAAATAAAGTCATACTCAAAATTGAAATTCGACTTAAGTAGACATTAAGTTAAAATGTTTTAAAACTTAAGTTACCTGAATGCGAACAGGAGACAAGTCGTCGAACTTCGGCTCGACTGCCCTGAATGAGAGAATTATCTTCGACGCGGCTATCGACATCACCGCTACTCCTCGCTCCTCTGAGGATGTAGCGAACCCAGCCTAGCTCTTGCTTCTTCCCTTGCCGCCAGACAACGTCAACGACCCATCAGAGTCCACTGCGACCTCAACTTCGCTTGTCTACAGTCTGAGCCTCCCTCGACTTCCCACTCGCGATCGAGAATCCCTTGCCATCAAGTCACGAACAACCTCACGAAGCCGTTCCCCCACGAGACCACCACTCGCGACCTTCGAGCTCGCCTGAGCTCCTCACGAAGCCAGATCCCCAGCCTCCTTGCTGTCGTACTGGTCGACCGAGCTCGCGAATTGATGCAATCGATAAACACGCGACCCTCAATCCTGCTCGACCCCTTGAATTCGTTCGAACGATTGAAGGATAAGGGTACGCGATTTCAATTTAAAGGAGGATGCGGCCATCTTTTCTTTTTCTTTTTTTAGTTTCCGAACGAAATTAAATTCGATTCGTTTGTACTGGAAGAATGGAAGGGAGGGGATGCGATTTGAGGAGGGAGAACAGATCTGATTTTTGATTTTCGATTGCCCCCTCTTTTTTTTTCTTTTCTGATTTCCTGGATTATGGATTCAAGAGGAAGATAGGTGATTTCATTTTTACCTTTACTGTGAAGTGTTCGGTTGAAAACAAAAAGGTGAGGACGCGTGTTCTACCAGTTGAACACGTGTTTAAATTAATATACGAATCCACATCTAATTACTTAGGCAAGAAGAGAACGTTGCCAGGAAGGACACATGCTCTGAATTTCTATACGTTTATATACCGTATGCTTACACAACAACTCCAAACGCTCCGAAATTTAAAATCCGATAATAATACAATATTACGGATCCAATGGAATTGGTTTCGCTGAATTCCGAGACTGTGCCTCGGACGGCTATTCTTAAATTCAATTTCAACGATATATTTTTAAAACTGAACAAAACTCTTTAAAATTCCATTTTAAAAGTTCTATCATCTTCAGTATTAACAATATAAATTTTTCTGAACCTTTGAACTATTTTTAACAGGCTTAAAATCAAGATTCAATATTTTACCTAATCCCGATAATTAAATTTAATAATTAATTATCCAAAGAAATACTGTATATTTGAAATTAGAGTTAAAATTTAACCTTCGGATATTTAAAATAAATTAAATATTCATATTTGAAATATACAAAAATTCCGGGTCGTCACATTCCTCCCCCCTTAAAAGAATTTCGTCCCCGAAATTACCAGTTAGGAAGAATGATTCAATCCCCGTTAACTATTTCCCAATCCAAATAGTTTTAACAACTTTCCATAACAATTCTTTTATTAATGATACACTAATCATCCTTTAACTTCCCAAACTTATTCATAAGTTCAACCCATACCGCCTACTTATCCATTCAAATTTTAAATTTGAATTCAATTTTTTTTTCACTTATTTGGATTTCATTCGCAATCCAAACCATCACTATGTTAATCCAATTTCATTAACTAATTTATTATCAAATTAGTTCCTCCGCTGGTTAAAATTAAATACTTTCTTTTTAATTCCTAATATCACTTCACTTAATTTTCTTAAGTTCAATTTATTTTATAATTCAAGTTTGGATTTATTTAAAAATTAAGATTGCTCATCTTAGTCGTTTCCATTTGATAATTACAATTTCAAATTATAACTCTTAATGGTTCAAAGTAATGAATTCCCATTTATGACTTACAATTTCATTTCTATTCATAAGTTTAACTTACTTGCTGAAGACCTGGGACTATTCATTTAAGTCCATTTTCATCTTTACAATCAAATCTCAAATTATTACACTTAAGAACTTAAGAATATGAATTTCTTTACACAATTATAAGCATTTTACATTACCTTTATATCCAATTCAATTCGACTTCAACTCATTTACATTTAACTCAATTCCAATTCTCAATTCTTATTTAACTTATCTTAAGTTAAATTCAAATATATTTTATTCACCTTCATATACTCGAATTAAATTTTAATTCTAGGATACAATTTTATACAAGTTTTACAATTCATTCACCTTCAAGTTCTCTAACTCTTTTATCTACCAACTTATATTACTCATTTAGTTAATTTCATCTCATAATTATAATCCCAGAGTTAAACTTTCATTCCCTTCTTATTTCAATCAACTTCATTCCATGCTTTATATTGTTGATTCATTTAAATTTTCCACATTTATATTTTAAATAGAATTCCCAGAATTCAATTGCCCGGTTTTATTTCAAAACCATTTTGAACCCAGAAATAACTCATACATATCTGGTATATCACCTCAAATCCCAATTTCCAAAACAATCTGCTTTTACCAAACAATTTTCCCTTTTAATTTCAAAACCAACCCAATTCACAATCATTTCCAATTTAAAACAGTTTGGTAGCAATTTCTCTTTGGAAACTCAAAAATAGACATCGATGATGCTGCAGTCATCACCGAAATTATTTTCCAGCGACCGAAAGAGAATTTAATGCTTTTATCACTTTAAAACTTTTCAAACATTTTTAAATCCCAAATCCCACCAGATTTCAATTCAATTTCAAAAATATTCATGAAATAATATCACCATTATTTCCCCAAAACCTTTAAACTATTTTTAAATCCAAAGGAATTTAAACCTTTCCCAAAACTTCAAATTCAAAATCCATTAAATTTTATATCCAAACATTACTCTGGAATTTTATCACATTTTATCTCAAGTTATAAGTCACATTTACAATTTACATTTACAAATTTCATTTGTTTATGAATTTATCTCATTTGATTATAAATCACATTCATAATTCACATTTGTATATAAAGTTTATCTCAATTTATAAATTTCATTTATAGTCTATATTTCAAATTCCATTTTGTTATATAAATTATTTCTCAACTTTGGTTATAATTCAATTACTTGTTCAATTTCTACACAATAGTGGTAATAATTTAATATTATCACTTCCTAACAACCAAGCAACCAAATACTATAATAATTTACAAAGTTATTCCTTTATATACAAAAATAATTTGGGCAAAATTATTTCATTCACCCTATTTAAAACCATACTGTGTCGAACTGTTCTATTCAAGTGTTTAGAAACCCCTTCGATACAGTTGTCCAGACTGTGCCGACGAAGGTTCATATGCCACTCAATAAACCAACCAACACAATATAAAACCATTTTATATTCACTAACAAATACGCGCTCATATCTATTAATACTCTCAAAATTCCCACCAGAGCCAAGGTTATCGCTAGCCTAAGCTCTGATACCACTGTAACAACCCGAGTTTTTCTAACACGAAAAACCGGACCATTTGGGTAAAAAGAAGAGGTAGAAGAAGAAAATAGAAGAACAGCATCAGAATCTAACCATCGCAGCGGAATAAAATATAATATATATCAACAGATCTTTACACAAATCAAAAACTATATCTGTTTATATAATACATCATCAGAATACATCATCAGAGTACATCAACATCCATAACATACAATTGAATACACAGCGGAAAAATAATAGCAAGTACGAGAGTACGTATCGTCATCCAGCTCGTCTCCTGAGCTCCACAGCATCATATCCTGAACCTGTTTATCTCGGTCTGACCCGAGCATCATATAAAACAATACCCGAGTCAGTCTGGAAAACCAGCGTGAGAAAATCACACTCAAATTGATTATTAAAGTTTCAAAAATCCTTTTGAAAATAAATGCATCTCGTAAGACCACGCCACAAATAAACATGTCGGGTTTTTACCTTACGATAGCTAAAACACTTTATATCAAAATCCTCTGATATTATAATAGTGTCTACAGAAAGTAAAATATAATCTAGCTGAAATGCTTGCATCTCACATTTCAACAATAGTTGGGCACAATCAAAACCGTACAAGCACGTAGGAAGAATGGATTTCCAACGAATGACTAGGCACTGGGATACCACCTGTCACAGTACGTGGCCTAGATCACAGTACCGAGGAGTACGCCCGCTCCCCTGCAACACAAGGCCGGAACCATCCCTTACTGGATGATCCCGAATAAAATCACCCCACGGTTGGGATCAGCAACCGCACCACTAAGCCGAAATAAAAAGGGACATCTAGACAGGGATGACCTTACCCTCCAGTGGGAGCTACCCACGAAGCCTTGCTGCATAACCCCTGATTTTCAGTCATTCCTGGTTGATGAGGTTCGAGGCTAAACGATACCTTTTAGAGAACATATCCCTTAGAATGCCCATCGCCCACCTGACGATGTCACGAAAGCATTCGTCCATACAAGTCCGTCCCGGGTCCGAACGGAACCGAAGGCACTACTCCTACTACATCCATTTTGGAAATATCCTCAGGATTAGTAGCGACTAGCCCTTGCACTTCACTGCTCCATCTTCGACTCCGAAATCGTTACACGAAACGTACAAACCGGATCGAAGTGGTATTCGAGTCTCCAGACCTAGAATCCCGGTATACGGAAACTCGATCCCGGTCTCTTCGAAACGATCAGCGCATTTGGCCAATATTGATAGTCGGTTATTTAACTATCAATTAACATCCACAAACAACCATCACACAATAAATAATTTCCCACATTATTTATTTGCCCAAATATCTTCCCAAGATATATTTCCAAATTTTCAAAGCTCATTTGAAAACAATTTCAAAACAGTTTCCGCTTACGGAATACATTTCCAAATAATTATTTCCACTGGATCACCAAGTACAAAATACTTTTAATTTTAAATAATTTAAAAACACTTTATTATAAATATACTTTATAATATTGAAATTTAAAAACTACTTTAATACCTTAACAAAATATATACTTAAGGAATATTTAAAATGAAACCACTTTTCAAATATAAACTAAATTTCTCTTTTAAAACATAATACCAAATCACTTTTATATAATTACTACAATAATAGATTTTTGAAAATACTTACTTTGGAAATTAACCTTTAGAAATAATCAATTTCCTAAAACATGCATTTTTAAACAAATTAGAACTTTTAACTTATATTAAAATTGCTTTGAAAACGTACTTGGCTATCCAGAGAAATACGCTTCTCTTCACATCCTTTAAAAATAAATCAACATTTATTTTTAAACCAATTCATATCTTTTTATAAATTCCCACATTGAGTTTATATTTCGAATATACACTGATATTCCATTTCACTTTATAAACCCAGTTTATAAATTCCAAAATCTCATTTCTCTTTAAATTTCAAATCCCAAAGTATTTAAATCAAATTTATAATTGATTTTCCAATTTATTTTACTTTGAAATAAATTTCTTTACTTAATCCATTTATTTCCAAATTCATTAACTTCCAGATTTTATTTCTCATTATGATTTAAAATCTTTAAACCGAAACACAAGTTTCAGATTTCCCAAATTCCTTCTCTTTTTAATTACATTTAAACATTGAATTAAAATAAATTTTTATCCCTTTAAATAACATCACATAAGTCTTCTTTAAATTCAACATTTCTCTATTTATTCAAAATTCCTCTTTTCCATATTTAATTTATTCGAATTCACTAGAATTACTTAACTTAATTTTACTCTTTTATATTTTTCCAAAAATCCAATTCAATTGCTTTTGATAACTCATTATACTGGGAAATTCAATCCAACCAGATTATCCAATATAAATTATCACAGGATAACAACAATCATATCACAAAATATTTAAACAAAAATTAAATATTTTGAGGAATCCAGTTGGATCCCTCCAACCTGTTTCCCTGCATCCACAGACGTTAGCACAATACCAATTCCACTTCGAGGTGGAATATCGCGGTATATGGGTTTATAAAATATCATCCGCTATTATGCGGCGCATAGGGTCTCATCCGCTATATAAATGCGGGAATATCAACTCCAATATATACATATGCCAATATGTATATATTGCTATATACTACTATATATATATAGCACATCAATCAATGCAATCATCCAATCAATTATTTAAATTTAACCATTTAAATTTAAATTCAACTGAGTGAGATTAACTCACCTTTTGCCCCTTCTATTTTGCAATTCAACCCAAATCAATAGTCCTCTTCACGATGCCAGACCTTGAATACATATTATATGATTTCATTAATATTCAAACAATCTAGTATCGTCTTTAAATCAAATCAACTCATGATTTAATTTTTAAACTAATTTCCGAAAAGTACCCAAATTTACTAAATGAATAAATCATCATAATTCATCATTTTAAAATAAACTAGCCTTGTGAAAATATGTATGTATATTTATCCTATACCCTTCATTTTATACATTCTAGAACGTTTTAAAATCTTATCTTGAAACAAATTCTCTGTTATATTTTAAAAATGAAATTATATATCGAAACACACTTATTCCCCCTTTCTTCACCGTGTAAACATACACATGTATATATATACATTTTTAAACTGGAACATATCTACACTTGTTTCTATGTGTAATAAGATAAGTATATGTACCCTTTTTATATAGATATACTTACATATGTATATACATATTTTTGTAAATACCAGTAAACCCTTTTACTGTATAGACAAATTTTATTTTCTTTTCCAAAGCATTCTCAATCCCACTTAAACTCCCCGATAAATAAAGTCATACTCAAAATTGAAATTCGACTTAAGTAGACATTAAGTTAAAATGTTTTAAAACTTAAGTTACCTGAATGCGAACAGGAGACAAGTTGTCGAACTTCGGCTCGACTGCCCTGAATGAGAGAATTATCTTCGACGCGGCTATCGACATCACCGCTACTCCTCGCTCCTCTGAGGATGTAGCGAACCAGCCTAGCTCTTGCTTCTTCCCTTGCCGCCAGACAACATCAACGACCCATCAGAGTCCACTGCGACCTCAACTTCGCTTGTCTACAGTCTGAGCCTCCCTCGACTTCCCACTCGCGATCGAGAATCCCTTGCCATCAAGTCACGAACAACCTCACGAAGCCGTTCCCCCACGAGACCACCACTCGCGACCTTCGAGCTCGCCTGAGCTCCTCACGAAGCCAGATCCCCAGCCTCCTTGCTGTCGTACTGGTCGACCGAGCTCGCGAATTGATGCAATCGATAAACACGCGACCCTCAATCCTGCTCGACCCCTTGAATTCATTCGAACGATTGAAGGATAAGGGTACGCGATTTCAATTTAAAGGAGGATGCGGCCATCTTTTCTTTTTCTTTTTTTAGTTTCCGAACGAAATTAAATTCGATTCGTTTGTACTGGAAGAATGGAAGGGAGGGGATGCGATTTGAGGAGGGAGAACAGAACTGATTTTTGATTTTCGATTGCCCCCTCTTTTTTTTTCTTTTTTGATTTCCTGGATTATGGATTCAAGAGGAAGATAGGTGATTTCATTTTTACCTTTACTGTGAAGTGTTCGGTTGAAAACAAAAAGGTGAGGACGCGTGTTCTACCAGTTGAACACGTGTTTAAATTAATATACGAATCCACATCTAATTACTTAGGCAAGAAGAGAACGTTGCCAGGAAGGACACATGCTCTGAATTTCTATACGTTTATATACCGTATGCTTACACAACAACTCCAAACGCTCTGAAATTTAAAATCCGATAATAATACAATATTACGGATCCAATGGAACTGGTTTCGCTGAATTCCGAGACTGTGCCTCGGACGGCTATTCTTAAATTCAATTTCAACGATATATTTTTAAAACTGAACAAAACTCTTTAAAATTCCATTTTAAAAGTTCTATCATCTTCAGTATTAACAATATAAATTTTTCTGAACCTTTGAACTATTTTTAACAGGCTTAAAATCAAGATTCAATATTTTACCCAATCCCGATAATTAAATTTAATAATTAATTATCCAAAGAAATACTGTATATTTGAAATTAGAGTTAAAATTTAACCTTCGGATATTTAAAATAAATTAAATATTCATATTTCAAATATACAAAAATTCCGGGTCGTCACATTATTTGACCACTACTCTGATGTACACCTTTTGTGTTATATATTCATATCTGTTTCCGCCTTTGTGATATGAATGTCTGTGACTGATTTATGTTATGCTTATTTCTATATTTGTTTCCGAAGGCCTCATAGCCACTGTGTGGTAGCTTCGAGTTTGTATTTGATATGTCAGATTTCCTCTGGAAATGAAATGTAAGTTATATTATCTGACATATCGGTACTCGCACAAAGCAATTACACAGATGGTCGCTCCTCAACAGCCTTATTCTTCGTGCTAGTCGACAGCATTACCTAGTAGTGTTCTTGGCTAGCGTGAGAATAGAGGTGGGGCGTCACAATATGCATATTTTTTATTTAATTAAATAAACTTTAATTAATTAAATAAATTAATTAAACTTTAATTAATTTATTTAATTAAACAATTTAAATTAAATTATACCAATTTAAAAAATTATCTTACATACATGCATACTTATGTTATCTTAACACTTTAAAATAACATAACATATATCAGCATATATAATACATGCATATAAGTATTAATTAATTAACTCATTGAATTAATTTATTTTATTAATCTTATTAATAAATTTTAAATTTTGAAATTAATATTTAAATAGTTTAAATTTTTTTGAATTTTTCATTACCTTTTCAAGCATTTTGAAATTTTATGTTATATTATAAGCTTTTTTAATAAACATGTTTTTATTTTAAATTTAACTTTTAAATTTAAAATCATGTCTTAATTTTCAAACCTATTTTGAAAATCAGCCCAAGGCCCAATTCAAATTGGGCTTTTTCTATTAGGGGTAACCTTTGGGTCATGTCACATTTTAGGCCAGGCAGGTAACCTGGTAGGACAGGGTACTTGATTACCTAATTCTAATCCTAGACATCACCTTTCTAGACACCATACTAAGTGCACAAGCTTAATTAGTTAGCCCTAACATTTAGATCGCATAGGCTATTGGGCTCTGATACCATTAAAGGAACTGGGCTAGCCCGTAGCCGAAGAAATGGGTGGATTTCAAATTTTTTTGCCATTTTGGACCTTTAATGGGCCTATGAAGTCTAAATATACTTATAACTTTTCTAAGTTTCTTTTAAATAAAATCAATATTTTATTTAATTTTATAAAAAAGTTTTACTTTAATTTAATGTGTATGTAAATTAGAGTATATCAAATATACTCTTATGTACATAATTGTGTGTAAAAATAACTTATTAAATTTATTTAGAGAAGGAAACTTTTCATTTTATATCTCTAAAATTATTCAATTAATGATGGGGCATAAATTTATTTAGAGAAGGAAACTTTTTATTTCCTTCTCCTTAACTTATTCAATTAATGATGGGCATAAATTTTAATGGAGAGAGAAACCTTTCATTTCTCTCTTTAATTAAGTTGACTGATCATATGAATGTCATTAATTAGCAACATATATATGTCATGAATATAAGTTTATACAAATATGTTATAGTGTAAATTTTGTAAGTGCAACATGATAGGCGTTATCAATTGATGGCAAGGTGTAGAATAAAAAAAAATTAAATGGATAGCTAATCACATAATGGAAAAATGGGAAATAAATAAAGGGTAACAACGATGATCGATTCAATTTCCCATTTTGTAAACTTAATTAATGCAGCATATAAATGACAAATTATAGGCATTATAATATAGGGATACAAATGGAAAAAATAAATATATGTATAAATTATTGCCTCATTTAAGTTGTTTCCTCCTTTTGGAAAGAAATCTAATCATACTTTGACAATATGAAATACATGTAATAAATTTTACATATGCAAACATATATATAAAATTAATCATGTGTATATAAGATTAAATCAAATCTTTCTACTTGCTAAAAATTAGAGATTTATAGCAATCAAGTCAAAAGTAGGTTTATTGTCAAAACATTAATTGTGTGGATGTAATATTCAATAAAATATCTTTAATTAATACAAATTAGAGACTACAGTAACCAAATTAAAATTTAGATTTATTGCCAAAACATCTTCCTTCTTTTTAATTTCCAAAACAATACAAACACAAAATACATACATCTAAACTTTCAAAACTAAAATTACATTTTGTTTTATATGATTTAAAACATGAATCTTCAATAAAACACTGTAATATTCATAAATTTTTTTAGCTTAATTTGTTAGAGTAAATTCCAATCAAAACAGTATGAACATACAAATTTTTAGATCTAAAGGATTATACTTTGAATTGAATGTTTACAATATAGATCTATAATAAAACATTATATTCAAGCATATATAAATTTTATTTCTAATTTAACAAAATAAGAACCCTATTGATAAATTGAACAAACAAAATTTCTGATCTAAAAATTAGACTTTAAATTGAATGTTTACAACATAGTTCCAAAACAAAACATTATATTTAAATATATACAAATATTAGTTCTGATTTATTAAATAAAACACTAATTGATTCATCAGACAAACAATACAAGCTACACAAACAATTCTCAACTTAAATGAGGCAATGATATGTACATACAAATTATGATGATTAAATTTCTCCTTCAGCAAACATTACATCAAATATCATTATCTATTAATGAAAAACATACCTTATTACCCAAAGCCTTGAAGCACATCTTGAAAATGGACTCCCCTTAGGATGTTGCCTAGAAGTCACACCTTAAATGATGATATCTCCTCAGATCTTCAAGATCCCCATCCTATCCTTGCAAGAGATGGATGACCCACTTTTGTTTTATTTATTTTTGGTGTTTTCATATGGAGTTGAAAGAATTTTGGAAAAAAAAATTCTGCCATGAAAAGTTAGGTAGAGAGAAATAGAAAAAATGAATGAGAAAGAATGAATTGTATGTTTAGAATGAATTGTACGTTCGGAATGAATTAGAGAATATGTTTTATTTGGAAGAAGGAAACCTTTTTCATTCTTTAATTAAAACTTCTCTGATTAATTCTCTTGATTAACTTTCTCTTTTCACTCCTATTTCTTTACAGGTATGGCTGAAAATTACATGCCATCAAATGACATAAGATTCCATAAATTAACACATGTAATTATCATTTATTTAATTACAATGATATCATATATCAATACATGAAAATACTTTTATAAATGCATTCAAATAATTACAAATAACTCCCAAACATCAAATGAGATAAATAATAATTAATAATTCTCAAATACTAATTAATTTAATTAGTTTACAACTTTTTATAAATTAATTAAATTATCTAGTTTTTCGGAGAATTCATCATTACGGTTGTGCGACTCAAAGGTGTAAATTTGGTCAGCGATTAATATTGAACAATTCAAATATTAATGTTCACACGTCACATAGCAGGTGGTGTGACATTTTGGCTGAATTCATCACTTACACGTCTTTTGGTAAAATCCAATTTTACTTATTATAAGCGGTACCTAATAGTGACAATTATTTACAGTAATTCTCTTCGTCAAAACTATATCACTTTGGATTTATGGAATTTGGTAATGGTTAAAATTCCAATGCCATCCACATTCAACTTTATAGTCCAAACACAAAGTACTTAGTTCAATAATAACAATTATTATTAACCAAAATGCTCTGGCCAGATACTTTGAGTTGACTTGAGTTGACCATGATACTAACCCCATATAACCGAGGAGACGAATTCTCTCTTGAATAGTGCTTCACTTCCAATACTTCCACTCTACCCAACTATAGTCACTTGATGGTATGCCATGCCATCTTTGACTATAATCAAAGTGGAGCTTTCATATTGAAGATCCACAATATTCTCAAGTCGAGAGAACTGTGTAAATCAGTCACATCGATATATTTTGTTTGACCTTAGCTATATTAACCAACATAAAACTATAAAGTGAGTCATTCTATAGCTATCCAATAACTATCAGTATGTAACCTCTAGGTGCCCCCAACAGTCATGAGTAATACACTGCCCAACATTTGGAGAGCGTTACGTACTCTAGTCTCAACGGATACATCGATATCTAGTCTCGATGCATCTTGACTCGGAACATTTAAAAATGGTATATTTGTTTCATTGTGATAAATTGCTCACGGTTACAACACTTTGTAACTACAATCACAAAACATACCATTTATGGATTTTCTCTGACATATACTTTTAATTAAATTGATTAATTAATATAACCACATTATATCGAGTTTATAATAGAAAGATAACACCTTTATTTCAAGCAAGATCGGTCAACGAGTTAGATATATGTAACAAATTGCACAATTCCCTTTAAGGCATACCCCTAACTCTATCATTGTCAGGATCCCATCTGACAAATAGATCATTTGAAATCCATTAAATATAAGTACAGAATCAGAGATCTGACCAGCAAAGGCAAACTTAGTAAGTTTAAGCAAAAAATTCCTAAACCTATAACTTAGTAGAATTACTTTGGAGCTGAGTTGTATCTGTTACGCCTTTCAACCATTCAGAATAGCAATTCCACTTATAATATCTAGACTCCTCTATCCTAAGGGTTCACCCTATTTCTGGTTATTCAAATATGGTTTACTCGATCTAACCTATGAGAGAAGTCACTTTTATCTTTGTAGTCACAATTTGTTATCAATTTCATTCTCTTAGATCTTTTGTAGATCTTTTATTTTCATCTTATGTTAAGGATTTCTTTATCCATTACCTTGCTTTATGTCTATTTTCTGAATGCAAGATTCATTATCCTTTGATGTGGAAATCATTTCTCAAGCATTGGATGTCCTAAGATTTGTTAGCCTAGATTTTGTCTCTTCTGGATATGATCTAGATTCTTTGTTTGTTCTAGATTATAGCATTGGACATCTTCGTCCTTTTGCCTTTGTCTGTTTCCCTCTCTCGGGTTTTATCTCTATTTTTTGTGGTGGATAGATTTCTTTCCTTAACCCTTTATTCTCTTGGGTTTTGACTTTTGTTTCGAGTCGTAGACATCTTTGTCTTTCTTCATTTGTCTTGTGCCTCTTCTGGCCTTCCCTTGGCTCTGAGGGATGTAGGTATGTTGAGTTGACCTTCCTCCAGAAGGCTGTTGATGGGTGCTTATCTTGACTCTCTTCTAATAGGTGATATGGACGTTAGGGATTTTTACCCTTCCTCCAGGAGGTGCTACGGATTGGACGTAGGCTTTTGTCCCTCCATCTTAGGAGGTGTTATGGATTGGGCATAGGCTTTTGTCCCTCCATCTTAGGCGGTGCTATGGATTGGCCATATGCTTTTGGTGGGTACAAGACCCCCCTCCTTTTAGGAGGTGCTATGGATTGGTCATAGGCTAAAACTTTTGTATGGAAATCATTTTTGACCAATTAATATATTTATGAACATTCTTTTGAATACCAAATGATTCTTGTAAATGAGCCCCTCTAATATATCGAGAGGAGGGGATATTTTTTCCAAAAAGAGAGTTTGATCATAAAAGTATCTTTTTACATTGCTGCCCTTGGTAAAGGTCTTTAAACCATTCTCATTGTAGAGATATAGATCTCAAATAGGAGACTGTGAGGTCATGATTCATGAACCAATAGTCTTTTAGTCGAGAATAAAATTCTCTAATCTGAGTTTTGTTGATGATCTTTTGATAGCTCTAAAAATTTTCTCCGAAAAAGTAATATAGACTTTCTCCTTGCCAATTGTCTTTTAGAAAACTTTGAAACTTTAAAATTGTTTAGTTGAAAGTGTTCGACATGTATTTACCAATACTGAATAGTATTCTTTTAAAGACCATGCAAGTTTGTCTTTCTAAATAAACAAATACTTAATGTCCCTTGCTCATAGGGTAGTTTGAGAAAATCTTTTCTAATCTTTAAAAATTAACTTTCCTAAAAATGTATTTGAGAAAATTCTTTCCAAATGGTAGAGTAACAGAGTCAATGTGTACCACATATACAGTAGTGCTTCTTCAGCTCTTGCTTAGCAAAAGAAATGTTTTGCCGTGAATCCGAAAAGCCATGATTCATGGTCTAAGGACATGCCTTTTCCAGAATCCCTTCTTTTGGGAACGTTTTAGATATTTTCCCTCTTGATCATACAATTGAAATTTGACTATTATCTTAGGCTTCGTAGAAGTAGTTCTTTACAGAACATTGATTCACACTTTGAGAAGGGGATGAATCATCTCACTCGCAGAATTTGAGTTGTCTCTCTTAAGCAGGAAGAGGTTTGTTGTACCTTCATAGCATGTTGAGTGCCATGGACTGGTTTTGTTTTTACATGTATAAACACTTGAATTTTGTATCAATATATGACTAATTCAAAGTAAATCGAATTTAAAAAGATATAAGCAGGGAAATTTATAATAGGCTGGGGCTGCCGAGTTTCATAGCCTGATCAAAGTTTAAAGATGAAGATGTGAGAGAGATTCCTTATCAGGGCTTTAAATGATTGAATTGCTTCCTTCAAGGCGGAGGATCTTCTAATCCACTTTGGAAAATTCTTTTAAGAATCCAGACTTGATTTGGTTCTGAACAATTTTTGCCAAAGCACTGCAATTGTCAGTTTTATGTCCATTCACTTTATGATAAGAACAATAATTGCTTCCCTTTCTGGGATCTGCTGGAGTCCTTGTCTTATACGAAATGGAAAAATTCTAATCATCTTTTATCATTTCAAAGATATAGGAACGAGGCTTACTCAATTCCATTGGTTTGTACTTAAGTGCTGCTGTCTAACTGTCTTTTTTGTTTTTCATCCACCTAGGCTTTTTGCTAGAATGTTTGAAGACTTTTCTTTCTTTTGTTCTTGCTAAGATTTTTCATGGCATGATGCATTTTGTCCATTCAAATAAACTTTTCAGCTTGGAGATTGAGATGTTATAGATCCTTTTATCCATTAATGCAAAGGTCCTTCCAGAAAGGGGTTTATTCAACCAATCCAGACCGAACCACCATAAGCTTCTGTCTATCGCTTATACATTCTGTTCTTAATGCCACTGTATTAAACCTTCTTATGTACTCGTCAAGTGGCTCTTCTGGTCCTTGTTTGATAGTAGCTAGCAAGCTAAAAATCCCTAGTTGAATCTTTGAATGCATGAAATTGGGTTATAAATTCATTGGAGAATTGTTCCCAGGAATGGATGGTTCCTTTTTTGTAATGTCTAAACCATTTGGCAGTTGTTCCTTGAAAAGTAATCAGGAAGAGTTTGCAGCGAACTGCCTCTAGAGTATTATATAAGTTCATCTAGTTTTCAAAAACCATAAGATAATCATCTGTATCAGTAGTCCCGTCATACTTTAGTGAAGGAATTTGGATGTGAGGAGGGAGACTAGCTGCCATTATTTCTTCTGAGAAGGGAGTCTTTTGCAGGGTAAAATATTTCTCTAATTCAAGGAGTGCATCTTTTGCTGTATCCTTTGTGATTTGGTTGAGAATGTTGTTGAAGTGACTTTCATTGTCTTCCAAGGCTAGACTATTTGATTGTTCAAGGAAATTTTCTGCTTTATTTTCTTGGCTTAGTTTCTCATCTTTCGCCCCATTTGAAGATTGCACCTCATTTTCTCCTTCCACGGTCTTCAATGATGCTTGAGAAAGAGCCATTTCAAGAAGTCTGTGCATAGCCA
The DNA here is from genome assembly GCA_030737815.1 of Allium fistulosum. NCBI lineage: Eukaryota > Viridiplantae > Streptophyta > Magnoliopsida > Asparagales > Amaryllidaceae > Allium > Allium fistulosum. The sequence goes on along the minus strand of CM060905.1, from coordinate 386,419,201 downwards.
TCATTTATTGTTGTCAATTCTAGATTGTAACTACATTGTTTTCCATTCTTATTAAAGTTGACGGCTGTCCAATTTCCATATTCCCTAAGTTGAAATTCGAGGCTACATTGTTTTCCAAAGTTGACTGTGGCATTGCCTCTTCATTCGAGACACAAATATTGTTCTCTACTTCGTCCATCTTCTTCTCTTAGATGAAATACTCTTTGTGGTTAATCTGTAATGAAATTGGTTAAGGAATGGAGGTTCAAGCCATCCTTCTAGCGCCAAAAATGTTGACAAGAAAACTTGTCAACACCTCTAATTAAAGCTTAGGGTATGAGTGAAGCTTTCGAAACCTCCTTTCGAAGGAGTGAAGGTAGATATTGCTTTTCTGGCTGATTAACTCGTCTTTAGAACCTTTAGAATTGGTCGGATTGGAGCTCTGTCGGAGCCATTTTCAACACAGAGAATGTGGCTAAAGCTGGAAACTTTTATATTTCTGGGTATAGTAGGGTTGGAAAGATTTCGGATCTGTCGAAAGGAGTATCACTTGCTAACTTGTAGTATTTAATTAAGGCCTTCGGGAAATAAGAAAACTAAAGATTTCGACCTAGAGAAAGGGGGACCTTACGATTAATTGAACTGCAGGGTGACATGTTTATGACAAAAGGAAAATCAGAATTGCTAAGTAGTCAAGATTATCCCAATCTTCCTTTTATTGAACTCAGTTGTAAAAATTATCCAAATCCCTAATTTGATTTCATAATTAGGGTTTGCAAGCTTAGGAAAATACAAGTAAGAAGTGAAAGCCAAAAAATGCCCAAACAACTGACCCCTGGGGTCATATTTATAAGTGCGGGTTAGGACCTTTTGACCCTAAGTTTTCGACGCGGTCGAAAGTTCAACTTCTCTGCTTTCGTTAGTGTCCACTGAGTCCTACCTTTCGACCTAGTCAAAAGGGTTTCAGTCAATCTTCCGCTGCCGCTGGAGGCTGGGCTTCTCTCTCTTGCTATGTTTCCTTTCGACTTCGTCGAAAGGTGTTTGTGGATAGCCTTTGACCTCCTCGAAAGGTCTATTGATGTGCTTTTGACATGAATGTTGATGTGCCAAATAATTTGACCTGGATGTTGGCCTTTGACACTGTCGAAACATGCCTTCTTTTGGCTTCAAATGAGTCGAAACACTTAAAAGGCTTTGTTATAAATGGTCTTCTTCGAAAGTTCCTGCCCTAGCTACTTCGGAACCTTATGCTCTTTATGGTAATGGATGTATAGTTCTTCCTTCATAGGTGAGAGTGGCCCTAACCGTTTCGACAGCCTGTATATGCTTTTGAAAGGGCTGATTTGGTTGAATACATCCCTGATGGAGGTGAATGAAGGTGAAAACAAAATGTTTCGAATGGTTTGGCGCAAAATGTGGAGAGTCTGCTACCCAATGTCTTCGAGAGGAGTCTTTCAAATACTTTAGGAGCTGTTAATACATTTGTCATTGCCTGTGAAAGGTATCCTCCAACCTTGTCGAAAGCTCTCTGTTAACACTGTCGAGACGTCCTTCTGACCTTCTCGGAAGGCACTGCTGGCGCTTTCATCTCCTTGTTGAAAGCTATGTTTAACTTGATTATCTTGGTGCTTTCTGATATTTATCAATGCTCCCATGCCTTCTTTCATATCTTTTTTCTTATGAATATTTTATGGATAACAAATATGATTTAATTAATCTGTTTAATGAATTTTATAATTGTTAACTATAATTAGGAAGATTTAATTTTGCAAACATCATTCTATTATATTAAAAAATCGGTGCTAATAAGTTGAAATTTTTTAGATCAATTTCATTAATTAATTGTTCAGTTGAAATAATTTCAAAAGTTTTAGCGAATAGGCTTAATATAACAATGAGTGATTTAATCGACTTTTCACAAACCGCTTTCATTAAGGGTAGAATCGTTATGGATGGTTGTGACGCCCCACCTATATACTCACGCTAGCCAAGGACACTACTGGGTAATGCTGTTAGTCCATGAGATGATGGTTTTGATGACAATAACCTTAGAATAAGATTATAAAATATAAATTCTAACATTATAGTTTAGATATATATGTATATGCAGGATTTAACCATGCAGGTACAAAGAATGAAGACTGTACAGTATAGAGATTCAAGATATCAAGATTGAAGACTCATGAGTATCAAGATTATCAAGAGTTCAAGATTTCAAGATAAGTATTTAGTCTAGAATTTTGTTAAAACTTCACAATAGCACTGAAATCTTCACTCCATTTTTCTTTTGGGATGGAACCCATTTCTACCTTTTTAGTGGCTTACAAACCCACGACAAGTAGCTTACAAACCTACGACAAGTGGCTTACAAACCCACGACAAGTAGCTCACAAATCTACGACAAGTGGCTTACAAACCCACGAACATCCTAGTTTTGTACAAGTTCTCGAGTCCTGACATGATGAGATACTCTGCAGGAAGAAGCTTGCAAAACTACTTCAAAATGGTTTTTTCAAAACAACTTCGGAATGATTTTCAAAATGTTTTAGCCTTAAAAATTATCTTTTCAAATGATTTTTCAAAAAGATGTTTTAGCCTAAAATATTCTTGTTTTTAAACTTTGTCTGTTTTAAACTATCTTTTAATATAATATATTTATACTTAGATTTAAATATAAAATTATAGTAAAATTATATATATAGTGTTCTCTATATTTATCTATATATCTTATCTATAGTCAAGTATATTTATAAAGTTTAAAATAGTTTTAATATAAGATAAAGGTTATTTTCAAAGAAAATCAAACTATCAAAAATTGCTTTGGGATGTCGACATGCCTATGTTGACCATGTCGACATGGTGACAGTTGAGTTCAAAATTAAATTTCAAAAGAAGTGTCTATTCGTCATAACCTTTCACGAATGGACATGACTGTTGTTCTTCTATAAATAGGGGTTAGTTTCAACGAATTTTTAATCAGTTTTTATGGTTTTTCATTTCTCTTCTTCTTCCACATTTTCTTAATCAAAATCCTACCATTACTTTGCCGAAATCAACATTGAATCTAACTAGATTATCTTTGGTTTGATTCTCTATCACTATCTCAACAAGATCTAAGTGCTATTCAGAGTTATAGGCTTCTTTGTAATCTATCTAGTGAGAAAAGGTGTGATTGTAGCCTTGGAAATCAATCAAGCGAGAAAAAGTGTGATTGTAGCCTTGGAAATCAATTGGGTGAACTTGTTGCCCCGAAAATCAAGTATCTCTACCCAGAGGATTGTGATTCTAGAGGGTGTACCTCGTTGCCTTGAAACCGAGGGTTGTAATTGTTGAATTGCTTTTGAAAGGAAATCCGTACTTAGTTGTGCGGGACTGGATGTAGGGTAACCCCGAACCGGTATAAAATCTGGTGTGTTCTTTCCTTTACTACATTTACTTTATTTCTACATCTGTGATTATATCTGTGTCTGAATATTGCATACATTTGTGTACAAATCAACAATAACTCAAAAAGATTTAGTAATTTCTTAAAAACACTATTCACCCCCCTCTAGTGTTTATTCTAGCCTTAAGATCCGTAATCTGCATTCCTCACATTTGGTATCAGAGCAAGGTTTTCAAAAGTTTCATAATCTGATTTTTGAATAAGTTTTTTTTAAATGGCTTTGTTTAAGAAATATGTTAATGCATGTTTAGAAATATTCAGATCATCATTGTCTCTTGAGTCTGCATATAATCAGTATTCAAATACAAGTTGTCTAAAAAGATTATTTGATGTACAAGAATCATGTTTTATGGGAGTTGAGGAATCAATCCAGAACAAACAAACTGTGGAGATCAAAAAGGACAAATGGATACTCGATAGTGGATGTTCTAGACACATGACTGGGAATCCAGATATGCTGAATGATATAATATACAAAGATGGAGGACTGGTTAACTTTGGAGACAATTCAAAAGGTTATGTGATCAGCATCGACAAAGTCGGTAACTCTGAAACTCCTATTATTACTAATGTTTTGCTTGTTAAAAATCTGAAACACAATCTGCTAAGTATAAGTCAACTATGCGATAAAGGATATAAAATTAAATTTGAAAACCGTAAGTGTCACATTGAAGACAATAATTCAACCATAATATTTGAGGGAATTAGGAAAAAGAATATTTATATTCTTAGTATGAAAATTTCAAATGATAACTTGTGTCTTTTGGTAAATGCAAGTGACCCTTGGATTTGGCATAAGAGATTTGGGCATTTGAATTTTAAACTCTTATCTAGACTGTCAAAACATGATCTAGTAAGAGGTCTCCCTAAAATGAATTTTAAAGTAGATAGTATATGTGATGCGTGTCAACTAGGAAAACTTAGAAAAAGTTCTTTTAAAATAAAAGATTTGATTTCAACTTCAAAACTTCTTGAATTACTTCATCTTGATTTATTTGGTCCATCTCAAATTTAGTCATTAAATCACAGTAAATATGTTTTTGTAATTGTAGATGATTATTCTATATTTACATGGACATATTTTTGAAACATAAAAGTGATACTTTTGAATGTTTTAAGAATTTTTCAAAAAGGGTTCAAAATCAATTTTCTTAAAAAATTAGAACCATTCATAGTGATCACGGTGGTGAATTTGAAAATGAAAAGTTTGAAGAATTCTGCAATAAAAAGGGAATAATTCACAATTTTTCATTTCCAAGAACTCCATAACAAAACGGAGTAGTAGAACGTAAAAATAGGACGATTCAAGAGTGTGCGAGAACTATGCTTTCTGATAGTAGTTTACCAAAGTATTTTTGGGCAGAAGCAGTTGCTACCACCTGTTATATTTTAAATAGAATTTTAATTAGACCTTTAACTGATAAGACATCTTATGAACTTATTTTCTTAAAGAAACCTAAGGTATCTTATTTTAGAATTTTTGGAAGTAAATGTTTTATTTTAAATACAAAAGATAACTTAGATAAATTTGATCCTAAATCCGACAAAGGTATCTTTATCGGATACTCTAATAGAAGTAAAGCATACAGAGTATTTAATCTAAGAACTAATACCATCGAAGAAACAATGCATGTTTCATTTGATGAAAATTTAAAATTTTTTGAAGAAATAAATGATGAAGAGGATTTAATCATTCAAAACCAAGAGTCAACTGAAACTAATAATGAATTAAATCATCCTAATAAAAGGATTAAACTTTTAAAAGATCACCCTATTGAAAATATACTTTGAGATATGCAATCTGTTGTTAAAACTAGAAACCAACTAAGTCAAATGAGTAATGTAGCTTTTATATCAACTATTGAACCCAAAAATCCAAAAGAAGCATCATCTGATGATTCATGGATTTTGGCTATGCAAGAAGAATTAAATCAATTCACTAGAAATGATGTTTGGGAACTTGTTCCTAGACCTGAAAATAAAACAATAATTGGAACTAAATGGGTTTATAAAAATAAAATAAATGAACAAGGAGAGGTTGTTAGAAATAAAGCTCGGTTAGTCGCTCAAGGTTATTGTCAAGAAGAAGGAATAGATTTTGATGAAACCTTTGCCCCCGTAGCAAGAATAGAAGCTATTAGGATTCTACTTGCTTTCGCAAATCATTTAATTTCAAATTATTTCAAATGGATGTTAAAAGTGCATTTTAAATGGTTTTGTAAAAGAAGAAGTATTTGTTAAACAACCACCACTTTTTGAAAATGATAAATTTCCAAATCATGTTTACAAACTTAAGAAAGCTCTATATGGTCTAAAGCAAGCTCCTAGAGCCTGGTATGATAGACTAAGATCTTACTTGTTACAATCAAATTTTGAAATAGGTAAAGTAGATAATACTCTTTTTATTAAAAGAAATAAAAATGATATTCAACTAGTACAAGTCTACGTAGATGATATCATTTTTGGATCAACTAATTTTGAAATGAATAAAGAATTTTCTGAAATAATGACAAAAGAATTTGAGATGAGTCATATGGGTGAATTAAACTTCTTTTTAGGATTACAAATAAAACAATTAGATAATGGTATCTTTATTAGTCAAGAAAAATATGCTAAAGAACTAGTTAGTAAATTTGGTTTGACTACTGCGAGTGGAAAACCCACTCCCATGGCAACCAATGAGTACCTTAGTAAAGAAGATCTCTCGAAAGATGTAGATCAAAAATTATATAGAGGAATGATTAGATCACTACTCTATATCACTGCGAGTAGACCTGATATCATGCATAATGTTTGTCTCTGTGCAAGGTATCATTCCCAACCTAAAGAAACTCACTTAAAAGCTGTAAAACGTATTATAAGATATGTTAAACACACCTTTGATTATGGCTTATTTTATCCTAAAAATGATTCGTTTGATTTAATATCTTACTGTGATGCTGATTATGCTGGTTGTAAATCAGACCGAAAAAGTACAAGTGGAACTTGTCACTTTTTAGGGCATTCTCTGATTTCCTGGTTTAGTAAAAAGCAAAACACAGTTTCTCTATCAACAACTGAAGCAGAGTATATTTCTGCTGCTTTGGCTTGTTCTCAAGTAATATATATGCAACAAACTTTAAAAGATTTTGGTTTAAATATCTCAAAATCACCAATTTATTGTGATAATACTAGTGCAATAAATTTATCTAAAAATACTACTCAACATGCTCGAACTAAACATATTAATATCAGACACCATTTTCTCAAAGATAATATAAGTAGAGAAGTAATTACTCTTGACTATATCAATTCTGAAAATCAAATTGCTGATATCTTAACAAAACCCTTAAATGAATCTACATTTACTAAATTAAGAAGAGAATTAGGTATTTGTTCATTAACTGAAATATAAAATATAAATAACTAAGTATAATTAAAAATTAATTCAAAATAAATTAAATAGGCAAAAATTCAATAACCATGTCGACATCCCCCTAGACCCATGTCGACATATAACGTTTTTAATTTTTAAATATTTTTTCCCACCAAAATTCAAATAAGTGGTTATAAATTTCTCCTATTTTGAAATTTTCTTCATTCTCTCTGTTCTCTTTCTGTTCTTTCTTCTGAGATCAGTTTATCAATGGCTCCTCTTCCAAATCAAACTTAAAATCAACTTTTTTGTTCCCTTCGCCTACTTATGGTCCGTGTCAACAATCAACGCTCGCTCGTGTAACGAAAATAGAGGATTCTCTGAAAGATACCCTTCAGTTAATGATAGAAATCCAAGTGATGCAACTTCGAATGGCCAAAGACCAAGAGAGGCAAGGCAAAATCCTTAGGAATTTGCAAAAATTTCTTATGGATAATCAAGCTAACCCAATCATGATTGACGACGACTCTTCAGGAGATCATGATCAAGAGGTAAGTGAAGAAGAACCAATGGAAGACGAGATTGCGGAAGACAACGACAAAGTCGTTTGCGTTGGCGAAGTGTGCTTTGACAAAGATGGAAATCTTGTCGAACAACGTGGAAATTTTTGTTTTCACTATCCAAATTGTTCAGTTCATAGATCTCCTATGTTCAAAGACACACATTAGTTTCTTCTCTTTCTTTTCTATTTGTTGTTTGTTTTTCGATCTTTACGAAAATGTAAATATAAACAAATATATAAGTAATAAATAATGTGTGTTCTTATATATATTCTATTAAAAGTATTATTATATAGATTCTTAGTTAGGAGAGTTTGTAATTTAGGACTAAGTTTTAGGTTTACAAGTAAGTATTGATGATAACACTATCATCATATAGGATATTAGACTAAGAGTTATATAGTTTGGAGTTAGTTTGTTTTTGTTGATGACAAAGGGGGAGAAATATAAAATAGGGTAGTTAGGCATAGATTAAGGGGGAGTTATTAGATTTAGGTGGAGTCAATAGGATAGAATTAATATTTTATAAACAAAGGTTGTCACCATCAAAAAGGGGGAGATTGTTAGTCCATGAGATGATGGTTTTGATGACAACAACCTTAGAATAAGATTATAAAATATAAATTCTAACATTATAGTTTAGATATATATGTATATGCAGGATTTAACCATGCAGGTACAAAGAATGAAGACTGTATAGTATAGAGACACAAGATATCAAGATTGAAGACTCATGAGTATAAAGATTATCAAGAGTTCAAGATTTCAAGATAAGTATTGAGTCTAGAATTTTGTTAAAACTTCACAATAGCACTGAAATCTTCACTCCATTTTTCTTTTGGGATGGAACCCATTTCTACCTTTTTAGTGGCTTACAAACCCACGACAAGTAGCTCACAAACCTACGACAAGTGGCTTACAAACCCACGAACATCCTAGTTTTGTACAAGTTCTCGAGTCCTGACATGATGAGATACTCTGCAGGAAGAAGCTTGCAAAACTACTTCAAAATGGTTTTTTCAAAACAACTTCGGAATGATTTTCAAAATGTTTTAGCCTTAAAAATTATCTTTTCAAATGATTTTTCAAAAAGATGTATTAGCCTTAAATATTCTTGTTTTTAAACTTCATCTGTTTTATACTATCTTTTAATATAATATATTTATACTTAGATTTAAATATAAAATTATAGTAAAATTATATATATAGTGTTTTCTATATTTATCTATATATCTTATCTATAGTCAAGTATATTTATAAAGTTTAAAATAGTTTTAATATAAGATAAAGGTTATTTTCAAAGAAAATCAAACTATCAAAAATTGCTTTGGGATGTCGACATGCCTATGTTGACCATGTCGACATGGTGACAGTTGAGTTCAAAATTTAAATTTCAAAAGAAGTGTCTATTCATCATAACCTTTCACGAATGGACATGACTGTTGTTCTTCTATAAATAGGGGTTAGTTTCAACAAATTGTTAATCAGTTTTTATGGTTTTTCATTTCTCTTCTTCTTCCACATTTTCTTAATCAAAATCCTATCATTACTCTGCCGAAATCAACATTGAATCTAACTAGATTATCTCTGGTTTGGTTCTCTATCACTATTTCAACAAGATCTAAGTGCTATTCAGAGTTATAGGCTTCTTTGTAATCTATCTAGCAAGAAAAGGTGTGATTGTAGCCTTGGAAATCAATTGGGTGAACTTGTTGCCCTGGAAATCAAGTATCTCTACCCAGTGGATTGTGATTCTGGAGGGTGTACCTCGTAGCCTTGAAACCGAGGGTTGTAATTGTTGAATTGATTTTGAAAGGAAATCCGTACTTAGTTGTGCGGGACTGGATGTAGGGTAACCCCAAACCAATATAAAATCCGGTGTGTTCTTTCCTTTACTGCATTTACTTTATTTCTGCATCTGTGATTATATCTGTGTCTGAATATTGCATACTTTTGTGTACAAATCAACAATAACTCCAAAAGATTTAGTAATTTCTTAAAAACACTATTCACCCCCCTTTAGTGTTTAATCTAGCCTTAAGATCCGTAATCTGCATTCCTAACAAATGCTGTCGACTAGCACGAAGAATAAGGTTGTTGAGGAGCGACCATCTATGTAATTGCTTTGTGCGAGTACCGATATGCCAGATAATATAACTTACATTTCATCTCAAGAGGAAATCCGACATATCAAATACAAACTCAAAGCTACCACACAGTGGCTATGAGGCCTTCAGAAACAAATATAGAAATAAACATAACACAAATCAGTCACAGACATTCATATCACAAAGGCGGAATCAGATATGAATATAGGCCATAAAAGTGTACATCAGAATAGTGGTCATATAATATCCACAATATCACAAAAGAATAGTTACAAGAGCTAGACAAAAGAATAAGTATACATCATGGAGTCTATGTCTCAAATGTATAACAACAAAAACTACCAATCTAATGTAGTTAGACAAAAGTCAGAAGATGATCCTAGATAAGGAGTCAAGCAGAAGCACCTGTAACATCTCGGTCTGACCCGAGTATTATTTAATAAGAAAATAATAAACGGATCAGTCTAGCTATAATTATCATTAAAGAAATGAGATATAAGCAGAGATATAATAATAACGTATGATAACAATAATGTCATACCAGGACAAATATGATTTAAACAACAACAAAATCATACAATATCTCAAGAATCTCAAAGCACCAAAAAGAATATCATATTCTTTATTTTATTCACCAAACTACAAATATTGACAAACATATTAATGCCAATCACAAAAGTTGGTGAAACACAAATTCTAGAAATCATCAATTAGAAATCCAGAAATCACAAAGGGGAGGCCTATCACAAACGGGAGCATGAAAACTCACCAAAACGTGTATCACAAACGGAACGCTATTCCATAGTAACCATAAATTTTGAGCCGAAGCTCCACAAACGGCACGAAGACCACAGGTCGCTACCCTGCCAAATTGAACCGAAGTTCCACAAACGGGGTTTTTAGTCCCCACACAAACAAATAGACATCGCACATCGCTAGTCTAAATCACAAAATGATCATCATTGATCAATAAAAAGTGTGAATTACACTAAGCCAGTAAATATAAGAGTTTAGCTTCACGTCCCATAACGACTAGCTTAACTTAAATACTTACGAACAAATTGTAGATTTCCACTCGAAAATTGTAACAGGATTTTCAATCGAACAAGTCCATAAATTAACCGACGGAGTAAACGCAAGCATTTCATACCACTTGTTTTGCTAAGCCATTTAATTAGATTTTCTCATACGAATGAGGTAAAGGTTTGTATATACTAATAGATTAGAAAACGGTTTTAAAAGAGAGCTTTATATTTAACATAGTGTTGAAATCGTTTTGATGAAAGAGTTTGAGTATTTACTACTAGTATAGAAACCTTTGTATTTAGAAGTGACAAATCACAAAAATGATTCTAGAAACAATCAATCACCAAAGATTCACATTCGAAGTCGTGAATCAAAACCATAGAAATCAATATCAAATCCATCAAATGGATATTCCCAAAAATCCAAAGAAAGAAGTCATCAAAGTCGATAATAAGTGATGAAAACTATCCGGATCAACAACAATCGATTAAAAATATGAAATCCACACAAAACAGCCTAAATAGGCAAAAATGAGGGTTTCCAGACGTTTGGTTTGGAATCCAGACGTCTGGATTTGTTTTCTGGAAATAGTTCAGAAAACCACTCAGACGTTTGGTTTTACAAATCCAGACGTCTGAACCATGACCAGACGTCTAGTTTTGAATCCAAATGTCTGGATTATTCTCTGGAAATAATCCAGAGAACCCCCAGACGTCTGAAACTTCAAGTCAGACGTCTGAGACCCATCCAGACGTCTGATCTTGAATTTAAGACGTTTGGAATTAGTCTCTGGCATTTTTTTATAATCTGCGTGCATACATTTTGCTCTCCAGGTCCAAACCAGACGTCTGGACTTGGTCACCAGACGTTTGGTCACCTGGTCTGGGCAACAATTTGCCTAGGCCAAAGTGGCCAAAACGTATCAGAAGCGATCGGACGAGCAACGACGACTAAGGATTTACGCCAAGCGACAACCCGACCTTATAGGCTCTTCGATACACCTCAAACATCAATGTCCAAACAACATTTTCGTAAAATTGGACCAAAACACCAAAATTTGGAAAGTTCACCAAATCAATTCAAGTCAAAAGCAAATGAATATGCACAAGTGTTAGGAATTCATACCTAACAACAAAGATAGCTATAGACGTAGATGTGAGTTAAAGAACTCACTTTTAAACCCAAAAATGATGAAGGAGAAGCTTGAAAGCAAAGGAAGATCAAATACTCTACCACTTCAACTCTAGAAGCTCCAATCTAAGTCTAGAAGCAATAATTTCCCAAATTAGGTTATAGGAAATTTCTGAAATTGGAGAGAGATTGAGATGGAGAAGAAGAAGGAGATGCTTACCTTAGCTTCTCTTTGAATTTGGAGCAAGAATTTGTATTTGCAAAGAAGATTAGGGCTAGGAATTCTAATTCATTTTCTCTTCCCCCATTTTTCTAAAGTTTGAGTGTTAGGAAATATTATGAAGGAGTGAAGAGGAGTGGAGTGGAGTTGGGTTGATATGTTGGGTTAATGGGCTGAAACCCAAACCCAAAGCCCTAAACGAAAACATCAAAAGTTTACTCAACTCCAAACATATCGATGTTGATACTCAAAAAAGTTGTAAACACCATTTTGGACTCAATGGAGGTGGTCTCGAGTCCCCATTCGACTGTTTACAATAAGTAGCTTCTCGGACTTTAATCCAATTAACGATTCTATATTTAAATAAAATATTTAAAAATTCAATCGTAAAATATGCGGGTTGTTATAGACTCCCCTCCTTAAAGAAATTGCGTCCTCGCAATAATTAAGAGGAAGAAATAAAAAGTAAGAACCATAAAAGCATATCAACACAAAAAGAAGAAATTTTGAAATGAGAAGTTCACCTTTAAAGAGCGCGAGAGAGTAAGTCCGGATGTGTTCGCTCGATGAATTCTCTGGACTCCCAAGAGCAATCCTTAAGATTTGAGGACCATTGAACTTTCACAAGAGGAACATCTTTATTTCGAAGGCGTTTAACCTACGAAGCAATGATACGAATAGAATCGGAATCTCGAAGGCAGTTCCGTAATTGAGAGACGTGGAATACGTCTTGAATAGCAGAAAATTGAGCCGGTAACAAAAGGCGATAAGCCACGGAACCAATGCGTTCGGTGATGGGAAATGGGCTAATATATCGCAGTGCTAATTTTCTCGATCGACTGAAACGCACAACACCTTTCATAGGTGAAACACGAATGAACACAAAATCTCCCACAGAAAATTCTAATTTCCTTCTTCGGTTATCGGCATAGGATTTTTGTCTACTTTGTGCTTCTTTCATTCTATGATGAATAAGGTCGATCTAATCTGTGGCATCCCGAATAAAATCTGGACCTAAAACCAGCTTCTCACCGGCTTCATGCCAACACGAAGGAAATCGGCATGGCCTTCCGTATAGTGCCTCGAAAGGTGCCATACCAATACTAGATTGGAAGCTATTATTATAGGAAAACTCAACAAGAGAAATATGATCTTCCCAACTTCCACCAAAATCAAGAACATAAGCACGAAGAAGATCTTCTAGAGTTTGATTCACACGCTCGGTTTGTCCATCGGACTGAGGATGATAAGCGGTGCTAAAATTAAGCTTTGTTCCCAAAGCTTTTTGAAGACCTTTCCAAAATCCACTAGTAAACAATGGATCACGATCGCTAACAATAGAAGTAGGAACTCCATTCAATTTAAGAATTTCCTGGACAAAAAGTTTAGCCAAAATAGGTACGGTCCGATTGGACCGAACGGGAATAAAATGGGTGGATTTTGTAAGTCTATCTACTATCACCCATAGGCTATCGTGGCCCAAATGAGAACGAGGAAGACCGTCAATAAAATCCATGGAAATTTGATCCCACTTCCATATTGGAATTTCCAAAGGTTGCAATAACCCACCGGGCCTTTGATGCTCGGCCTTTACGAGTTGGCAAGTCATGCAACGCTTAATAAAGTTAGCAATATCAGATTTCATTCCGTCCTAATAATAAAGTCGCTTCATATCCGCGTACATTTTACTACTACCGGGATGAATGGAAAATTTAAAGCGATGCGAATCTTCTAATATATCTTTACAAAGATCAATAATATTTGGCATAATAAGTCTACCAAATTTTCGAATACCGCCTCGAGCATCAATACTAAAGTTTTTCAAAACTTCAATATCAATTTTATCCCTACAACTTTGGCCAAGAAGAACCAATTTGGGATCATGCTTTTGAGCGTCAAGAATGCGGTCTAAAAGAGAAGGATGAGCCTCAAGGCTACACAAAACAAGAGATGAACATGAATTGGATTCACGATCTCGAATCTCACAAGAGAATAAAGTCTCGAGATCATTCCATTCAGATATTATCATGGAAACAACCGCTTGTTGCTTCCGACTAAGGGCATCGGCAATAAGATTTCCCTTTCTGGGAGTATAGAGAATATCAAGATCATAAGATGCAAGGAACTTGAGCCAACGTTGTTGATGCAAATTAAGTTCCTTTTGACAAAAATAAATACTTCAAAGATTTATGATCGGTGTAGAGAACAAATTTCTCTCCCAAAAGATAATGATGCCAAATTCTAAGGGCGAATACAATAGCTGCGAGATCTAAATCATAAGTGGCATATCTAGTCTCGGCAGGCTTTAGTTGCCTAGAAGCATAAGCGATAACACGTTCCCTTTGCATGAGAACGACACCCAAACCAACACGACTAGCATCGGTATAAATGATAAAATCTTGGTTCCCATCGGGAATCACAAGAATAGGAGCATCAGAAAGGAGTTCTTTTAATTTTTGAAATGAAGCTTCACATTTGTCTGACCAAATGTATTTGACTCCCTTCTTTGTCAAACTAGTGAGAGGTACGGAAATCTTAGAAAAGTCTTTTATGAACCGACGGTAATAACCCGCCAATCAAAGGAAGCTACGAATTTTCGTCACACTCTCTGGTCTCTTCCAATTTTGAATCGCTTCAATCTTTGAAGGATCCACAGAAATTCCGGATTCAGAAATAATATGCCCCAAATATTTCACACGAGATTGACAAAAGTGGCATTTAGAAAATTTTGCTTTCAATTGGTTGCTCCTAAGAGTTTCCAACAAAATCCGAAGATGATTTTCATGCTCTTCCTCGGTTTTAGAATAAATAAGAATATCATCGATAAAGATGAGAACAAATCGATCGAGGAAGTCTTTGAAAACTCGATTCATAAGATCAACGAAATAAGCCGAAGCATTCGTCAAACCAAATGGCATAACAAGCCATTCATAAGATCCATAATGTGTACGGAATGATGTCAAAGGAATGCTATCCTTTGCAATACGGAGCTGATGGAAACCGGTTGCTAAGTCTAACTGTGAAAATACTTTAGCACCACTAAGCTGATCGAATAAATCATCAATCCGAGGCAAGGGATATTTATTCTTGATGGTGAGATCGTTAAGCTTGCGGTAGTCAATGCAAAGCCTAAGTGTACTATTAGATTTCTTCACAAAAATAGCCGAAGCTCCCCATGGAGAGGAACTAGATTGAATAAATTGCTTTGCTTCCAATTCGGATAATTGTTTGCGCATCTCCTCATTTTCTTTATTGGACATACGATAAGGAGGACGAGTAATAGGTAGAGACCCAAGGATTAGATTAATTCTGAACTCAATTGCTTGCTTAGGTGGTAATCCTAGAACGGGCTCGAATATGTCGGGAAATTCACGAACAAAGTGAATGAGAGAAATGCCATCTTCCTCATCATCATTATCGTCATCATGAGGATTTCGAGAATACAAGGATGTTTTCGAATTGGAATCTGAATCTTTCAAAACAAGAGAAATCTGCTTAACAGATTGAGGATGTCGAAGATATATAGTCCGCTCAGGACATAGGATATGGGCTTCATAACGGTTAAGCCAATCCATCCCCAAAATCATTCCGAAACCTAAATAACGCATAACATGCAAATCGGCATGGAAAGAGTAATCACATAAAATAATTTCGACATCTTTACAAAGAAAACTAAGTGTTGCGGATCCACCGACCGGATTCGCAATTCTTAAAGAAGTCATCAAGGCAATAACATTCAAAGACAAAGCATCAACAAGTTCTTTTGATATAAAAGAGTGAGATGCACCCGTATCAAAAAGAACTTGAATAGGAAGGTCACGAAATATAATAATGCCATCAAGGATAGAATGAGAAATACCTTGACCACGAGAAGTGTTAGCAGGGACTTGTACAACATTTAGCTTGCCCTCCTTCTTGCCTTGAAGTTTGGGACACAAAGATATAGTATGACCCGGACTCTTGCAATAGCGGCAAGAAAGTGACTTCGGGCACTTGTTTGCATAGTGGTCCTTAGAACCACAATTGTAACATTCTCCACGAAGAGAGTTAGGAGTATTTGCTATCGGTGTTGCTTGCTTTCCCTTCTTGTTGGGATTAGGCTTGAATTTAAAAGGTCTCTTCTTGTTGATGTTTGGTTTGACCTCAACATCACTATCTTTATCAGCCTCTTCGAGTCGAAGAGCAATATCAACAAGTTGATCAAAAGAAACTTCTAATTTAAGAAGTAATGGCTTTTTGAGGCTCTTGTTCAAGCCATACACAAATCTCTGATTTTTATTCAATGGGGGTATTAATGTATTCAACCCCATATTTAGAGAGAGATTCAAAAGATGCAACGTAGTCGGTCACGGAAGATTCACCTTGAACAAGGTCGATAAAGCGCCGAGCTAAAGTTACTTTTTCAGCCTCCGGCACAAATTTCAATTCGAATATTTCCCGGAATTTCTCCCAAGTAAGATCCGCTTTGCTAATTTCAGAGATCGAAAGCTCGTACCAGTCTAATGCTCTTTCTTGGAGCATGCTAGAAGCCACTTGGACTCGATGGAGACCAATAAGATTCATGCGAGAAAAGATGCGGTCGCATGTTCGAAGCCAAGCCTGGACTTCTATAACGCTCTCGGAACCTTTGAATGGCTTTCTACCCAAACTGGTGTAATCACTACAAAAGCGTGCAAACCCAGATGTAGGATGGGTGGGCTTTGGAATAGATCCGGCAGCTTGAGCATTTCATACTAGATCTAGAAGTTGCTGAGCAGACATAAATACTCCATCCTGAGGAGTAGCACTAGATTGACCGGCGCTGGGACGGCATGGTCTAACCATTTCTCTTCTTTTAAGAAAGAAAGAAAAGAGAAAAAGGTTAATCTCAGAATGAATATCAAACAAACTTGATTGATAAAACAAGGCATCATAAAAAGAAATAGGATAGAATGGTACGAAGACTCGAATTAAATCCTATGGCACGATTCCTAAGAAAGACTTAGGGCAATGATCCTTGCTAGATTATTCTATATTGTTCCGAAGTTTGGGTCCGATACCAAGCTGTGACGCCCCACCTCTATACTCACGCTAGCCAAGGACACTACTGGGTAATGCTGTCGACTAGCACGAAGAATAAGGCTGTTGAGGAGCGACCATTTGTGTAATTGCTTTGTGCGAGTACCGATATGCCAGATAATATAACTTACATTTCATCTCAAGAGGAAATCCGACATATCAAATACAAACTCAAAGCTACCACATAGTGGCTATGAGGCCTTCGGAAACAAATATAGAAATAAACATAACACAAATCAGTCATAGACATTCATATCACAAAGGCGGAATCAGATAAGAATATAGGCCATAAAAGTGTACATCAGAATAGTGGTCATATAAGATCCACAATATCACAAAAGAATAGTTACAAGAGCTAGACAAAAGAATAAGTATACATCATGGAGTCTATGTCTCAAATGTATAACAACAAAAACTACCAATCTAATGTAGTTAGACAAAAGTCAGAAGATGATCCTAGATAAGGAGTCAAGCAGAAGCACCTGTAACATCTCGGTCTGACCCGAGTATTATTTAATAAGAAAATAATAAACGGATCAGTCTAACTATAATTATCATTAAAGAAATGAGATATAAGCAGAGATATAATAAGAACGTATGATAACAATAACGTTATACCGGGACAAATATGATTTAAACAACAACAAAATCATACAATATCTCAAGAATCTCAAAGCACCAAAAAGAATATCATATTCTTTATTTTATTCACCAAACTACAAATATTGACAAACATATTAATGCCAATCGCAAAAGTTTGTGAAACACAAATTCTAGAAATCATCAATTAGAAATCCAGAAATCACAAAGGGGGAGGCCTATCACAAACGGGAGCATGAAAACTCACTAACACATGCATCACAAACGGAATGCTGTTCGATGGTTGCTAACCATAAATTTTGAGCCGAAGCTCCACAAACGGTCAGAAGACCATGGGTCGCTACCCCGCCAAATTGAACCGAAGTTCCACAAACGGGGTTTTTAGTCCCCACACAAACAAATAGACATTGCACATCGCTAGTCTAAATCACAAAATGATCATCATTGATCAATAAAAAGTGTGAATTACACTAAGACAGTAAATGTAAGAGTTTAGCTTCATGTCCCATAATCACTAGCTTAACTTAAATATTTACGAACAAATTGTAGATTTCCACTCGAAAATTGTCATAGGATTTTCAATCGAACAAGTCCATAAATTAACCGAAGGAGTAAACGCAAGCGTTTCATACCACTTGTTTTGCTAAGCCGTTTAATTAGATTTTATCATACGAATGAGGTAAAGGTTTGTATATACTAATAGATTAGAAAACGGTTTTAAAAAGAGCTTTATATTTAAAATAGTGTTGAAATCGTTTTGATGAAAGAGTTTGAGTATTTACTACTAGTATAGAAACCTTTGTATTTAGAAGTGACAAATCACAAAAATGATTGTAGAAACAATCAATCACCAAAGATTCACATTCGAAGTCGTGAATCAAAACCATAGAAATCAATATCAAATCCATCAAATGGATATTCCCAAAAATCCAAAGAAAGAAGTCATCAAAGTCGATAATAAGTGATGACAACTATCCGGATCAACAACAATCGATTAAAAATAGGGAATCCACACAAAACAGCCTAAATAGGCAAAAATGAGGGTTTCCAGACGTCTGGTTTGGAATCCAGACGTCTGGATTTGTTTTCTGGAAATAGTTCAGAAAACCACTCAGACATCTGGTTTTACAAATCCAGACGTCTGAACCATGACCAGACGTCTGGTTTTGAATCCAGACGTCTGGATTTATTCTCTGGAAATAATCCAGAGAACCCCTAGACATCTGAAACTTCAAGTCAGATGTCTGAGACCCATACGGACGTCTGATCTTGAATTTCAGACGTCTAGAATTAGTCTCTGGCATTTTTTTATAATCTGCGTGCTACATTTTGCTCTCCAGGTCCAAACCAGACGTCTGGACTTGGTCACCAGACGTCTGGTCACCTGGTCTAGGCAACAATTTGCCTAGGCCAAAGTGGCCAAAACGTATCCGAAGCGATCGGACGAGCAACGGCGACTAAGGATTTACGCCAAGCGACAACCCGGCCTTATAGGCTCTTCGATACACCCCAAACATCAATGTCCAAACATCATTTTCGTAAAATTGGACCAAAACACCAAAATTTGGAAAGTTCACCAAATCAATTCAAATCAAAAGCAAATGAATATGCACAAGTGTTAAGAATTCATACCTAACAACAAAGATAGCTATAGACGTAGATGTGAGTTAAAGAACTCACTTTTAAACCCAAAAATGATGAAGGAGAAGCTTGAAAGCAAAGGAAGATCAATTACTCTGCCACTTCAACTCCAGAAGCTCTAATCTAAGTCTAGAAGCAATAATTTCCCAAATTAGGTTATAGGAAATCTCTGAAATTGGAGAGAGATTGAGATGGAGAAGAAGAAGGAGATGCTTACCTTAGCTTCTCTTTGTATTTGGAGCAAGAATTTGTATTTGCAAAGAAGATTAGGGCTAGGAATTCTAATTCTTTTTCTCTTCCCCCATTTTTCTAAAGCTTGAGTGTTAGGAAATATTATGAAGGAGTGAAGAGGAGTGGAGTGGAGTTGGGTTGATATGTTGGGTTAATGGGCTAAAACCCAAACCCAAAGCCCTAAATGAAAACATCAAAATTTTACTCAACTCCAAACATATCGATGTTTATACTCAAAAAAGTTGTAAACGCCATTTTGGACTCAATAGAGGTGGTCTCGAGTCCCCATTCGACTGTTTACAAAAAGTAGCTTCTCTGACTTTAATCCGATTAACGATTCTATATTTAAATAAAATATTTAAATATTCAATCGTAAAATATGCGGGTTGTTACAATGGTGTTGCAGTTGTTCAAGAGTTCATTAATCAAAGTTGTAAGAATAACATAATATGTGCGCTTTTAAAACTCGATTTTGTTAAAGCTTTTGATTCGGTTGATTGGGATTTCCTAAAAGATATGTTAATGGCTAGAGGTCTTAGTCGTAGATGGATAGGTTAGATTATGATATACCAACTTAACTTAAACAAGATGACTGGCTGATTATAATAGATAAGATTAAGACTAGAATTTCCAAATGGAATTGTAGGTTTTTATCGAGGGCGGTAGATTAGTTCTTATCAATTCAGTTTTATCTGCATTTTCGATTAATTGGGTGTCTATGCATCTATTTCCAGATTGGATGATAGATAAACTTTATAAAATAAGAAGGGATGTTTTTATGAAGTGGTGATAATCCAAACAGTAGTCTCAAATATTTAGTTAACTGGTACAACGTATGTAAATCGAAAGAGGGAGGGAGGACTAGGTGTTATTAATTTACATAACAAGAATATGTCTTTAGTAGGGAAGTGGTTGTGGAAATTTAAGGATATAAATGATAATTCTATCTGGAAAGAAATTGTTTCTAAACGTTATTATAATGGTAGATATAATTTATATCAAATTACACCTAATGATAATAATAACTTGTGTGATAACCCAGATTTTTTGGGATATATGTTAATTGGTAATTAATAGGATTAAATTTATTAAAATACTAATTTGTAAATTGAACAAATAAATTCCGATAAATATCTGGATATATATACATAGAGTTATTTATTAATACAGGTTTATGTTATTTCTTAAAAATTTACATTAATTAATAAAAGAGAATGTATAAATATAAAAGATAAATACAAAAATAGAATATAAATAAATATAAATACATGCATAAGAACATTTGTAAGCTTGGTATACATAAATTTAACATTTGTATCTTGAATTAACATGCAAATTAACATGTGGCAAATTTGTTTCCTCTTTAAAATTTAAATAAAATAAACATCTTAATGAAGAATAGTTTCCAGTTCAAACTTCTATTCTCAAATTCTTTCATTCTCCAACTTAACTAAATCTGGAAAGAAAATTAAAATAACAACAACTTCAAACTTCTTCAAGCTCCTTTCCAATCTGAGCTTAAGCAAGTTAAGGTCAAGTGAATTCAGATTTCAACTCAAACATAGTAGATTAAAATCAACCTTTAGCTTCAGAATCAAGATTCCATGAATGAACAGTGTTCTCTGTTCTTCTATAATTGGTGAGTAAACAATTTTATTTAAAAGTTTTGAATCTGTTTAAAAATAGATGCATGCAGTAATTACTTAAAGTAAAATATGAGAAGTGCTTGCATGATTGCTTAAACAGGAATGCATATATATATATATATGTATGTATATATATATATATATGTATGTATGTCGATGTTTGCGTGCATGTCTGGGACGATATGTTTGTTTTGTTCATAGTTCTCAGGTCCTAAAAGAAAAAAATCAACTGCTCTTCCCTTGATCTGTTATAGGTTATGATGTATAAACAATAAATGTTAGAAATGACAAGATATTTGATCTAAACATATTTCCAGTTAATAATCTGATGTAGTTTTTAACAAAAAGAGAGAATTACAGTAGAATTTAAACTATATCAAAAATTCGACTTCAACAATTTATTATTTCATGTATATAAGTTGATATATCTTCGAAAATTAGGATTTTTAAGAATGGAATCAAGATTTTTAGATGTGCAATTAGGGAGAAATCAAGAGTTGAACGTGATTTGGGTTATTGTCAATTTCTAATGGTCGGCGAGGTTAGGGGTCTCGAGGTCGTGGCTGCAGCTAGCCTGGGAATAGGCGATGTCGGCAAAAATGGTCAGAGGATTCAATGTTCATCGTGGTGGCGCGACGAGATGATTGTAGGGTTTTAAACCCTGTTGGGTTCGTCATTGATTTCGAATCGATTACTCTGGCATGGGTGCATTGGGCTTGATTGCAGGAGGGGGATTTGGTGCGTGGGCCTATGGCGAAAGGATGGTCGGAGTGTGTCGATGTTTCTGGAAGCCGGAGATGGTGGCACGGGCAAGTTTTAGGGTGATGGTTCGTTCCAAGTTTGGTTGTTGAGCTCAATTTCGATTTCGAGCCTGATTCTCAGTTTGGGTGGTCGGGTTCGGTAGGGTTGGTCGATGATGACTCGTCGATGGTGGTTTGGATGGTCAGTGCTCCGGCGATTAGTCGTGCACGTGCACGTGGTGTCTCTGGTATCAGTAGTTTTAGGCTTTGAGTAGATGGGGTTTTTCTCGGGTTGAAGCTCGGGGAAAGGAAGGGTTGGCTCGGAGTTTGATTCGAGTATACGTGAGTGATTACCTTTAACAAGTTTTTTTTTAAATTTAAACAAAGCTAAAAAAGAGGGGATGAAAGACTCAGGTTTTGGTTCTGGTAAATACTGGGTTGACTCGGGTAAAGATAAATATGTTATCAAGTGTTTAAAGTTAACCTAATTAAGTTTTTAATAATTCACTTAATCATTCTTTTAAATAAAAGTGTTTATTTAAATGGTTGATTATTTAAGTTGTATAATTTATTTTAACTTAGAAAGTAAATTCATAAAGTTTACTAAATTAATAATGTAATTAAATTAAGAAGATTAAAGGTGTTTAATCATTAATTAAACTCAAGGGTTGAAGTTAAATTAGAAGTAAATGATAAATTATTTTCCAAAGTTATTAAATAAGATTTAATGGTTAATTAAGAAAATTAATTAAGATAATGGTTAACCTTTTTATTAATAAAGGTCTTGAGTAATTAATATTACTTAATTAATTAATACGTAATTTAAGATCAATTATTGATTTATTAATCAATAATTAAAGATTAATTAATTTAGGTAATAACAAATGGTTTATAATTAATTAATTCTAATTAAGCTGGGATATGTAATTGATTGTAATTAGGTAATAAATTAATCTTGCTTAGGGATAATGAATTGAATTGTGTTTAATGATTGGATTAATATCTAGTCTGGAAATTTGTGATGTTCCATGATATGGTGTGGATGAACTATGGTAATGTAGGTTATCTATCTGAGATGAATTGTTGTATGATATCCTGAATATAAATTGTATTGTTTAAACTTAAACAACTGGGATTAAGGATGACAATGAATTGAAGAGACCGGGGTCGGGTATTAGTAAATACCCGAAAACCACTTCGATTAGTAATCTAAATTCTTTATAATTTGGATATGTAGAATTTAACAGGCTGGAAAGGAATGAATTTAGTAACATGATCATTTAAAACTGAGTAACATTTCTTAGATATTATCTGATAAAATGTGATTGACTTTTAATAAGATAGGAACTCGTAGGAAGGTACGAGTTACCCCGAAATTTCAAGTAAGATCTATAGCTTTGTAATTCAAATATCATGGGTTTACTCATGCTGGTTTTTAGCCTGACCCGGGTGTTACTTTGATGTAATGCTCGGGTCAGACCGAGTATTACAGATTTTCAGGTTAGAACGTTTTGGAGCTCAGGAGGCGAGCTGGATGGCATGAACGTATGGAGTTTACCGCTGTGTATTTGAGTTTGATTTGATTGTAGTTTGGGAAAAGTAAATTGTAACTGCCCTGTTTATGTATGAATGATTGTACTCTGATGTTTTGTTGTAAAATTAACATATATAGCTTTCTATGTATAAATGCTATTAGCTGATATCATATTTGATCCGCTGCGAATGTGAGATGCTGTATTTGTTTTATGTTCTTCTTCTACCTCTTTCTTCTTTACTCTAACAATCTGGAATTTCCGGCGTTCGATTCTCGGCACTTCTACAGTGAACGTATTAGTGTCGAATTTTCGGGGTTGAAAATTTTGGGTCGTTACATTTGTTATCAGAGCAGAAGGTTAAGCGAGAACCTTGACTCTGGTGGGTTTACTTATTATGGATAGGGTCAGTAATACCCTAGAATGAGTTGAGTGTAATATATATATATGAGAGCGTACTTGTTATTTTCTTATATAAAGATTTTGAAAATGGTTTTAAAAATGAAATGATTTTAATATAAGCTTATATTTTGGTATATAAAGCAATAGTTTTTCTAATTATTATATATATTAAGGAATTGGTTGATGGTTATTGGAATTAAATATAATAATAAGAATTGGGTGGTAATTTACATAACCAAATAGAATTTGAATAATATTTTTAAATGTAGGAATTTTATTTTAAAACAAGAGTTGTTTTAAAAGTTTAAAAGAAACGTGTTTTGAACTGAAAACCAAAGGTGGTTTAAAAATATGTCTTGGGGTGCAAAAGAAATAAATATGTATACATGAGTGGATGTACATAATATGGAAGATGATTTGAAATAAACTCTGAAGTGTTGAGTTTTGATTCTACCTGGAGTGTGATTTAAAACCCAAAGAGAAATAAGTCTTTGAACGTATAAGTGAGAAGGGATATTGATAAGAAGTTTAAAATTTGAAATGGAGAATTCAAATTTAGTAAGATTGACTGGATTAAATGAATTGAATTTAACTTAGGGGAAGTTAAATAAGTTTAGAACAAACTACCTGAATTGGGAATTATGTGTGATCTCAAACGGATTTGAGATCTGGAAAGGGGTAATGGATGATATTGATTGGTGTTTGGATAATTTGGATGTTTATTTACCTTGGCTTATCCTGATATCATCCTAATGTTATTAATAATCTATGGAACTGTGAATTAGATTGTTTAAATGAATTAAGAAGTAGATTGAGATAATATATATTCCATTACTGGAATTTAATGGAATTTAACTTTAATTTAAATTTTTTTATTGGTTTTGATTATTAGAGATAAAAGATTAACTTATGAAAATGAAATTGATATTGAAATTTTAAAAGAAATGAGAAATGATTTTTTTTGAAAAATGAAGGATGAAATAAAATGGGAGTTGGATATTTC
The DNA here is from genome assembly GCA_030737815.1 of Allium fistulosum. NCBI lineage: Eukaryota > Viridiplantae > Streptophyta > Magnoliopsida > Asparagales > Amaryllidaceae > Allium > Allium fistulosum. Next base: position 386,394,524 of record CM060905.1, on the reverse strand, counting down.
TATGATTAGAACTCATTTTATAGAAAAGTAATATGGTTAATAACTTTATAAAAGAGTAAACAAATTTGAATATTTGATTTGGAATAAACAAAGTTATATATCTTTGTTATATATGATAAACTCCCCTTGTTGAATCTATAGCCAGAAGAAAAAAGGGTTTTTGAAAGTATTTGAAGTATAAAAAGGAAATTTATACAAGTATGAAGTGATCCAAAGATTTTGCAAGGTTATATATGTATATATATATAAAGGATCTTATGAGAATGATTTTGGAGAAAAGGTTTTTGGGAACCTATAGATGTTGAAAGGCTTTTGCTTTTTGGGTAAAATCAATTTTGGAAATTTGGAAAGCCAAGTTTGGAACTATCGATTTTGGGATATCGATTTTGTGTAAAGGAAATTTATATGTAAATCATAAAGAGTATGATTTGAAAGATACTATATGTGTATAGTATAAAATGTTTTGAGATTGGCTCTGGGGAAAAAGGCGCTCCCATGAGATGAACTTCTTAGGAGTTCCATGGGGTGGTACTGCCTTGAGCCCTAAGGGGGGTTCTAAAGTTGATCCTATAAGGAAGTCCGGACAAACGGAAGTTCCTGAGGATTATGTGGGTAGCGAAAGTCGAGGGCGCTAATGCCTACATAGGCATTTGGGTTATGCTGTGACGACAGTGTAACTTGATGTCACTGCGATCTACTGTGGACCATAGCGAAAATCGTGTGGAGGTGAGTGTCAACGGTCTACCTTTGATTTTGCCGTGATGGCAACGTAACATCGGTAGACTGCGATCTATGGTAGGAGTGGAGAAGTTTCATTTGGCAGCGAAATTTGAGGGCGCTGATGCCTATAGTTACATGTATTTTTGTCGTGATGGCAACGTAAACCCGGGTGTAGCTGCGATCTGTGGCAGGTTCCATGGTGTAATCGAGGGGCGCGGAGTGCCTACAGTTATCTATGGATTTTGCCGGGATGGCAACGTAACCATCGGGTTAACTGCGACCATGGAGGGGGTGATGATTTCCAGAGCATTCTCACCAAAGATGTTTTCTCTATTTTCAAAAGTGTTTTCTATATTTTCGAAAAAATATTTTTCCTAAGTATTTTCACGGGGTGTTGAAAACGGGTTTACCAAGTACTTATAGATTTTCAGTCCTACGTCTGATCAACGTTTGACCGAATTTCTATGAGAACGAGGATGGACTTGTGAAGACATCGAGTAATAAAAGTATTTTTATAAAAACTATTCCTAATAACATTATATATATTTTAAAGTGTATTAAAAATGATCAATGAGTGATTTATCTGATTTTAAGTATTGAATAAATTTTGGCTTCGTTCCTTTTCCAAGACGAAAAGATTCAAAGGGGGAAGGAATGTGATAACCCAGATTTTTGGGACATCTGTTAATTGGTAATTAATAGGATTAAATTTATTGAAATACTAATTTGTAAATTGAACAAATAAATTCTGATAAATATCTGGATATATATACATAGAGTTATTTATTAATATAGGTTTATGTTATTTCTTTAAAATTTACATTAATTAATAAAAGGGAATGTATAAATATAAAAGATAAAAACAAAAACAAAAATAGAATATAAATAAATATAAATACATGCATAAGAACATTTGTAAGCTTGGTATACATAAATTTAACATTTGTATCTTGAATTAACATGCAAATTAACATGTGGCAAATTTGTTTCCTCTTTAAAATTTAAATAAAATAAACATCTTAATGAAGAATGGTTTCCAGTTCAAACTTCTATTCTCAAATTCTTTTATTCTCCAACTAAACTGAACCTGGAAAGAAAATTAAAATAACAACAACTTCAAACTTCTTCAACCTCCTTTCCAATCTGAGCTTAAGCAAGTTAAGGTCAAGTGAATTCAGATTTCAACTCAAAGATAGTAGATTCAAATCAACCTTTAGCTTCAGAATCAAGATTCCAGGAATGAACTGTGTTCTCTGTTCTTCTATAATTGGTGAGTAAACAATTTTATTTAAAAGTTTTGAATCTGTTTAAAAATAGATGCATGTAGTAATTACTTAAAGTAAAATATGAGAAGTGCTTGCATGATTGTTTAAACATGAATGCATATATATATATATGTATGTATATATATATGTATGTATGTCGATGTTTGCGTGCATGTCTGGGACGATATGTTTGTTCTGTTCATAGTTCTCAGGTCCTAAAAGAAAAAAATCAACTGCTCTTCCCTTGATCTGTTTTAGGTTATGATGTATAAACAATAAATGTTAGAAATGACAAGATATTTGATCTAAAAATATTTCCAGTTAAGAATCTGATGTAGTTTTTAACAAAAAGAGAGAATTATAGTAGAATTTAAGCTATATCAAAAATTCGACTTCAACCATTTATTGTTTCATGTATATAAGTTGATTTATCTTTGAAAATTAGGATTTTTAAGAATGGAATCAAGATTTTTAGATGTGTAATTAGGGAGAAATCAAGAGTTGAACGTGATTTGGGTTATTGTCAATTTCTGATGGTCGGCGAGGTTAGGGGTCTCGAGGTCGTGGCTGCAGCTAGCCTGGGAATAGGCGATGTCGGCAAAAATGGTCGGAGGATTCGATGTTCATCGTGGTGGCGCGGCGAGATGATTGTAGGGTTTTAAGCCCTGTTGGGTTCGTCATTGATTTCGAATCGATTACTCTAGAATGGGTGCATCGGGCTTGATCGCAGGAGGGGGATTTGGTGCGTGGGCCTATGGCGAAGGGATATTCGGAGTGTCGATGTTTTTGGAAGCCGGAGATGATGGCATGGGGAAGTTTTGGGGTGATGGTTCGTTCCAAGTTTGGTTGTTGAGCTCGATTTCGATTTCGAGCCTGATTCTCAGTTTGGGTGGTCGGGATCGGTAGGGTTGGTCGATGATGACTCGTCGATGGTGGTTTGGATGGTCAGTGCTCCGGCGATCAGTCGTGCACGTGCACGTGGTGTCTCTGGTATCAGTAGTTTTAGGTTTTGAGTAGATGGGGTTTTTCTCGGGTTGAAGCTCGAGGAAAGGAAGGGTTGGCTCGGAGTTTGATTCGAGTATACGTGAGTGATTACCTTTACCAAGTTTTTTTTTAAATTTAGACAAAGCTAAAAAAAGAGGGGATGGAAGACTCGGGTTTTGGTTCGGGTAAATACTGGGTTGACTCGGGTAAAGATAAATATGTTATCAAGTGTTTAAAGTTAACCCAATTAAGTTTTTAATAATTCACTTAATCATTCTTTTCAATAAAAGTGTTTATTTAAATGGTTGATTAATTAAGTTGTATAATTTATTTTAACTTAGTAAGTAAATTCATAAAGTTTACTAAATTAATAATGTAATTAAATTAAGAAGATTAAAGGTGTTTAATCATTAATTAAACTCAAGGGTTGAAGTTAAGTTATAAGTAAATGATAAATTATTTTCCAAAGTTATTAAATAAGATTTAAAGGTTAATTAAGAAAATTAATTAAGATAACGGTTAACCTTTTTATTAATAAAGGTCTTGAGTAATTAATATTAATTAATTAATAAGTAATTTAAGATCAATTATTGATTTATTAATTAATAATTAAATGTTAATTAATTTAGGTAATAACAAATGGTTTGTAATTAATTAATTCTAATTAAGCTGGGATATGTAATTGATTGTAATTAGGTAATAAATTAATCTTGCTTAGGGATAATGAATTGAATTGTATTTAATGATTGGATTAATATCTAGTCTGGAAATTTGCGATGTTCCATGATATGGTGTGGATGAACTGTGGTAATGTAGGTTATCTATCTGAGATGAATTGTTGTATGATATCCTGAATATAAATTGTATTGTTTAAACTTAAACAACTGGGATTAAGGATGACATTGAATTGAAGAGACCGGGGTCGGGTATCAGTAAATACCCGAAAACTACTTCGATTACTAATCTAAATTCTTTATAATTTGGATATGTAGAATTTAACAGGCTGGAATGGAATGAATTTAGTAACATGATCATTTAAAACTGAGTAACGTTTCTTAGATATTATCTGATAAAATGTGATTGACTTTTAATAAGATAAGAACTCGTAGGAAGGTATGAGTTACCCCAAAATTTCAAGTAAGATCTATAGCTTAGTAATTCAAATATCATGGGTTTACTCACGCTGGTTTCCAGCTTGACACGGGTGTTACTTTGATGTAATGCTCAGGTCAGACCGAGTATTACATATTTTCAGGTTAGAACGTTCTGGAGCTTAGGAGGCGAGCTAGATGGCATGAACGTATGGAGTTTACCGCTGTGTGTTTGATTTGATTGTAGTTTGGGACAAGTAAGCTGTAACTGTCCTTTTTATGTATGAATGATTGTACTCTGATGTTTTGTTGTAAAATTAACAAATATTGCTTTCTATGTATAAATGCTATTATTTGATATTATATTTGATCCGCTGCGAATGTGAGATGCTGTGTTTGTTTTCTGTTCTTCTTCTACCTCTTCTTCTTTACTCTAACAATCTGGAATTTCCGGCGTTCGATTCTCGGCACTTCTACAGTGAACGTATTAGTGTCGAATTTTCGGGGTCGAAAATTTCGGGTCGTTACATTTGGTATCATAGCAGAAGGTTAAGCGAGAACCTTAGCTCTGGTGGGTTTACTCATTAAGGATAGGGTCAGTAGTTCCCTAGAATGAGTTGAGTGTAATATATATATGAGAGCATACTTGTTATTTTCTTATATAAAGATTTTGAAAACGGTTCTAAAAATGAAATGATTTTTATATAAGCTTATATTTTGGTATATAAAGCAATAGTTTTTCTAATTATTATATATATTAAGGAATTGGTTGATGGTTATTGGAATTAAATATAATAACAAGAATTGGGTGGTAATTTATATAACCAAATAGAACTTGAATAATATTTTTAAATGTAGGAATTTTATTTTAAAACAAGAGTTGTTTTAAAAGTTTAAAAGAAACATGTTTTGAACTGAAAACCAAAGGTGGTTTAAAAATATGTCTTGGGGTGCAAAAAAACTAAATATGTATACATGAGTGGATGTACATAATATGGAAGATGATTTGAAATAAACTCTGAAGTGTTGAGTTTTGATTCTACCTGGAGTGTGATTTAAAACCCAAAGAGAAATAAGTCTTTGAACGTATAAGTGAGAAGGGATATTGATAAGAAGTTTAAAATTTGAAATGGAGAATTCAAATTTAGTAAGATTGACTGGATTAAATGAATTGAATTTAACTTAGGGGAAGTTAAATAAGTTTAGAACAAACAACCTGAATTGGGAATTATGTGTGATCTCAAACGGATTTGAGATCTGGAAAGGGGTAATGGATGATATTGATTGGTGTTTGGATAATTTGGATGTTTATTTACCTTGGCTTATCCTGATATCATCCTAATGTTATTAATAATCTATGGAACTGTGAATTAGATTGTTTAAATGAATTAAGAAGTAGATTGAGATAATATATATTCCATTACTGGAATTTAATGGAATTTAACTTTAATTTAATTTTTTTTATTGGTTTTGATTATTAGAGATAAATGATTAACTTATGAAAATGAAATTGATATTGAAATTTTAAAAGAAATGAGAAATGATTTTTTTTGAAAAATGAAGGATGAAATAAAATGGGAGTTGGATATTTCTATGATTAGAACTCATTTTATAGAAAAGTAATATGGTTAATAACTTTATAAAAGAGTAAACAAATTTGAATATTTGATTTGGAATAAACAAAGTTATATATCTTTGTTATATATGATAAACTCCCCTTGTTGAATCTATAGCCAGAAGAAAAAAGGGTTTTTGAAAGTATTTGAAGTATAAAAAGTAAATTTATACAAGTATGAAGTGATCCAAAGATTTTGCAAGGTTATATATGTATATATATAAAGGATCTTATGAGAATGATTTTGGAGAAAAGGTTTTTGGGAACCTATAGATCTTGAAAGGCTTTTGATTTTTGGGTAAAATCAATTTTGGAAATTTGGAAAGCCAAGTTTGGAACTATCGATTTTGGGATATCGATTTTATGTAAAGGAGATTTATATGTAAATCATAAAGAGTATGATTTGGAAGATACTATATGTGTATAGTATAAAATGTTTTGAGATTGGCTTTGGAAAAAGGCACTCCCATGAGATGAACTTCTTAGAAGTTCCACGGGGTGGTACTGCCTTGAGCCCTAAGGGGGGTTCTAATGTTGATCCTGTGAGGAAGTCCGGACAAACTGAAGTTCCTGAGGATTATGTCGGTAGCGAAAGTCGAGGGCGCTGATGCCTACAGAGGCATTTGGGTTATGCTGTGACGATAGTGTAACTCGATGTCACTGCAATCTACTGTGGACCATAGCAAAAATCGTGTGGAGGTGAGTGTCAACGGTTTACGTTTGATTTTGCATTGATGGCAACGTAACATCGGTAGACTGCGATCTATGGTAGGAGTGGAGAAGTTACATTTGGCAACGAAATTCGAGGGAGCTGATGCCTACAGTTACATGGATTTATTTCGTGATGGCAATGTAAACCCGGGTGTAGCTGCGATCTGTGGCAGTTTCCATGGTGTAATCGAGGGGCGCGGAGTGCCTACAGTTATCTATGGATTTTGCCGGGATGGCAACGTAACCATCGAGTTAACTGCGACCATGGAGGGGGTGATGATTTCCAGAGCATTCTCACCAAAGATGTTTTCTCTATTTTCAAAAGTGTTTTCTATATTTTCGAAAAAATATTTTTCCTAAGTATTTTCACGGGGTGTTGAAAACGGGTTTACCAAGTACTTATAGATTTTCAGTCCTACGTCTGATCAACGTATGACCCAATTTCTGTGAGAACGAGGATGGACTTGTGAAGACATCGAGTTATAAAAGTATTTTTATAAAAACTATTCCTAGTAACATTATATAGATTTTAAAGTGTTTTAAAAATGATCAAAGAGTGATTTATCGGACTTTAAGTATTGAATAAATTTTGGCTTCGTTCCTTTTCGAGGACGAAAAAATTCAAAGGAGGGAGGAATGTGATAACCCAGATTTTTGGGACATCTGTTAATTGGTAATTAATAGGATTAAATTTATTAGAATACTAATTTGTAAATTGAACAAATAAATTCTGATAAATATCTGGATATAAATTCTGAGAGTTATTTATTAATATAGGTTTATGTTATTTCTTTAAAATTTACATTAATTAATAAAAGAGAATTTATAAATATAAAAGATAAAAACAAAAACAAAAATAGAATATAAATAAATATAAATACATGCATAATAACATTTGTAAGCTTGGTATACATAAATTTAACATTTGTATCTTGAATTAACATGCAAATTAACATGTGGCAAATTTGTTTCCTCTTTAAAATTTAAATAAAATAAACATCTTAATGAAGAATGGTTTCCAGTTCAAACTTCTATTCTCAAATTCTTTCATTCTCCAACTAAACTGAACCTGGAAAGAAAATTAAAATAACAACAACTTCAAACTTCTTCAAGCTCCTTTCAAATCTGAGCTTAAGCAAGTTAAGGTCAAGTGAATTCAGATTTCAACTCAAACATAGTAGATTCAAATCAACCTTTAGCTTCAGAATCAAGATTCCAGGAATGAACTGTGTTCTCTGTTCTTCTATAATTGGTGAGTAAACAATATTATTTAAAAGTTTTGAATCTGTTTAAAAATAGATGCATGCAGTAATTACTTAAAGTAAAATATGACAAGTGCTTGCATGATTGTTTAAACAGGAATGCATATATATATATATATATATATATATATATATATATATATCTGTGTACGTATATATATATATGTATGTATGTATGTATGTATGTGGATGTTTGTGTGCATGTCTAGAACGATATGTTTGTTATGTTCATAGTTCTCAGGTCCTAAAAGAAAAAAATCAACTGCTCTTCCCTTGATCTGTTATAGGTTATGATGTATAAACAATAAATGTTAGAAATGACAAGATATTTGATCTAAAAATATTTCCAGTTAAGAATCTGATGTAGTTTTTAACAAAAAGAGAGAATCACAGTAGAATTTAAACTATATCAAAAATTCGACTTCAACAATTTATTGTTTCATGTATATAAGTTGATTTATCTTCAAAAATTAGTATTTTTAAGAATGTTATCAAGATTTTTAGATGTGTAATTAGGGAGAAATCAAGAGTTGAATGTGATTTGGGTTATTGTCAATTTCTGATGGTCGGCGAGGTTAGGGGTCTCGAGGTCATGGCTGCAGCTAGCCTGGGAATAGGCGATGTCGGCCAAAATGGTCGGAGGATTCAATGTTCATCGTGGGGGCGCGGTGAGATGATTGTAGGGTTTTAAGCCCTGTTGGGTTCGTCATTGATTTCGAATCGATTACTCTGGCATGGGTGCATCGGGCTTGATCGCAGGAGGGGGATTTGGTGTGTGGGCCTATGGCGAAGGGATGGTCGGAGTGTCGATGTTTCTGGAAGCTGGAGATGGTGGCACGGGGAAGTTTTGGGGTGATGGTTTGTTCCAAGTTTGGTTGTTGAGCTCGATTTCTATTTCGAGCCTGATTCTCAGTTTGGGTGGTCGAAATCGGTTGGGTTGGTCGATGATGACTTGTCGATGGTGGTTTGGATGGTCAGTGCTCTGGCGATCAGTCGTGCACGTGCACGTGGTGTCTCTGGTATCAGTAGTTTTAGTCTTTGAGTAGATGGGGTTTTTCTCGGGTTGAAGCTCGGGGAAAGGAAGGGTTGGCTCGGAGTTTGATTCGAGTATACGTGAGTGATTACCTTTAACAAGTTTTTTTAAAAATAATTTAAACAAAGCTAAAAAAAGTGGGGATGGAAGACTCGGGTTTTGGTTCGGGTAAATACTGGGTTGACTCGGGTAAAGATAAATATGTTATCAAGTGTTTAAAGTTAACCCAATTAAGTTTTTAATAATTCACTTAATCATTCTTTTAAATAAAAGTGTTTATTTAAATGGTTGATTAATTAAGTTGTATAATTTATTTTAACTTAGTAAGTAAATTCATAAAGTTTACTAAATTAATAATGTAGTTAAATTAAGAAGATTAAAGGTGTTTAATCATTAATTAAACTCAAGGGTTGAAGTTAAGTTATAAGTAAATGATAAATTATTTTCCAAAGTTAGTAAATAAGATTTAAAGGTTAATTAAGAAAATTAATTAAGATAATGGTTAACCTTTTTATTAAGAAAGGTCTCGAGTAATTAATATTAATTAATTAATTAATAAGTAATTTAAGATCAATTATTGATTTATTAATTAATAATTAAAGGTTTATTAATTTAGGTAATAACAAATGGTTTGTAATTAATTAATTCTAATTAAGCTGGGATATGTAATTGATTGTAATTAGGTAATAAATTAATCTTGCTTAGGGATAATGAATTGAATTGTATTTAATGATTGGATTAATATCTAGTCTGGAAATTTGTGATGTTCCATGATATGGTGTGGATGAACTGTGGTAATGTAGGTTATCTATGTGAGATGAATTGTTGTATGATATCCTGAATATAAATTGTATTGTTTAAACTTAAACAACTGGGATTAAGGATGACATTGAATTGAAGAGACCGGGGTCGGGTATCAGTAAATACCCGAAAACCACTTCGATTAGTAATCTAAATTCTTTATAATTTGGATATGTAGAATTTAACAGGCTGGAATGGAATGAATTTAGTAACATGATAATTTAAAACTGAGTAACATTTCTTAGATATTATCTGATTAAATGTGATTGACTTTTAATAAGATAAGAACTCGTAGGAAGGTACGAGTTACCCTAAAATTTCAAGTAAGATCTATAGCTTAGTAATTCAAATATCATGGGTTTACTCACGCTGGTTTCCAGCCTGACCCGGGTGTTATTTTGATGTAATGCTCGGGTCAGACCGAGTATTACAGATTTTCAGGTTAGAACGTTCTGGAGCTCAGGTGGCGAGCTGGATGGCATGAACGTATGGAGTTTGCCGCTGTGTATTTGAGTTTGATTTGATTATAGTTTGGGACAAGTAAATTGTAACTGTCCTGTTTATGTATGAATGATTGTACTCTGATGTTTTGTTGTAAAATTAACAGATATAGCTTTCTATGTATAAATGCTATTATTTGATATTATATTTGATCCGCTGCGAATGTGAGATGCTGTGTTTGTTTTATGTTCTTCTTCTACCTCTTTCTTCTTTACTCTAACAATCTGGAATTTCCGACGTTCGATTCTCGGCACTTCTACAGTGAACGTATTAGTGTCGAATTTTCGGGGTCGAAAATTTTCGGTCGTTACAACTTGTCTAATTTTTGAAAATCAATTTTAAAATATCATGATATTTTTAAACTTGTCATTAAAACTTTTGTACATTCTGGAAATAATACAATCTTCTGGCATGATCGCCGGATATCTGCCATTCCACTTAGGGTTGAATTTAAAGAACTTTTTTAAATTTGTAACTTTAAAAATGCTTTAATTAAAGATGTTTTTTCACCGGATAATGATCCTCCGTGGAACTTTAGTTTTAATAAAATCTTAGAAGGTACAGCTCTTAGATAATAAGCTTTATAATGTGCAAGATTGAATTTACATAATATTGATAATGAAAATGATATTATTGATTGCGATTGGGATAAAAGCAAGAAATTTACTTCTAACTCATTATGTAAATTTCTAAATTATTCAGGCATTACTAATAACACTTTTAAACTTATTTGGAAAGCAAATGCACTAGCAAAAGCAAAGATACATATGCGGTTGATCATTCATAGGAAGCTAAATACCATTGACTTTTAAAAAGAAAGAATTTGCTAATTGATAATAAGTGTACATTTTGTAACTTGTATTTAGAAAATATTAATCTTATATATTAAAAATGTAAGGATACTTATTAGATTCTTAATAATACTCTTAAAAATTTTAACTTTAATTTTACAACTAAGGTAACTGATTGTGATTTTTACTAGAATAATTTAAGATTTAAGGTTAGTAGTGAATATAGATTTTTACTAGACACTTTATTTACTATAATTTGTTGGTTTATTTGGTTTGAAAGAAATAAGAGATTATTTAATAATAATAGTCATATTTATAAATTGGTAATGACAACCACTCTATTTTGTTTTAATTTGATCTCAAATTCAAAATATAAATTGGCAAAAAATAATCATTTTAAGAATATCTTAATAAGGTTAGAAAAAGCATTGATTTATTTAAACAAAAAATAAATATTTTTAACAATAATAAATTTTGCATTAGCATTTATTTGAATTCAAATGATGATTTTAAGGATTATTCTAATTTACTTTTGATCACAATAACATAATGTTAGTATTATTTTATGTTTTTATTTTAAAATATATAAGTATAAAAATTCATATTTTATACATATATGTATGCCCTTTTGATTTCATGATCAATGTCTCATTACATAGAAGAAAATTCAGATTTCGCTTAATGAGAATATCTTTTTTATTAGTCTTGCATGTATTATATTTCGTTGCTGCTATATTGTATAAGCTCTAGTTTTATTACTTTTAGTCTAATTAATGCATATATATGTATATAAATTTTATTTATATACATCTATATGTATTATTCTTACATTTTTGTATAGTTTTCTCTATAGGTATAGGTTTAAGCTTAAGATGTTGCAGGATTGCTATTTATAGGATTGCGGGTTCGCTGTTCATAGGGTTGCAGGGTTGCTGTTTGCAGGATTGTTGTTAGGAGAGATTTTATATGTTGGATCTGGATCGTCTGCGCTAGTTGTGAGGAGTTCATTCACTAACGGAGATGCTTGTTGATCTCATTTGTGCATTTGGATGCACCATGCTTTATATTGGGTACTTCTAACACTTCACTATCGGGCGGTAGCTATGCCGGAGTTCGATACTGAAGCATAATGGTTAGTGGCATTGCCGGAGCTCATTCCAGAAGTTACCTTGAGTAGTTGATTTATTGTCTTAGACTTTTTCGTTTTATATGTTATGAATTAATGTTCATACATATATTTTATTTTGTACATATATAATACTAGATTATTTAAATATATAAGTATTTTAAATTTATGTAATTAAAATATATTTACATATTTTCGAATTTAAAAAAAATTGTATATGTTTATATAAATATGATTCTGTAACTTGTAAATTCAAAATTTGAATTTGAATATTAAACGATATTTAAATCTAGATCTAATTTTAATTTTTGAATTTTAAAAGATTAAATTATTGAAATTTAAATTGTTTATATTCAAATATATAAATATTTATTTTGCATTTGAATATGCGTGTGTGTATAGTTACTTTCATAGTTTTAATTCCACACACACACATATATATTATTATGTTTTAATATATATTAATATCATATAATAATTGATAGCAAATATATATATATATGAAGGGGCTAGTATGTTCATTGCAGTGTAAATCCCAGCACTTGGATAGAAGCACATTAAACCATGCACATTTTATATGTTGCACGTGCATGTTCACATACATGTATTTTTGATACACATGTACATATTATATATCAATAATACAATCAAATAAAATCCTTTTATTAATTAAATTAAATATTGATTTTATTTAAAATTTAGTTTAGACTAGATCCAAATTAATTTAGACTACATAGGATTGATAAGATCCAAAATGGATTTTTTTTAAATTCACTCATTTAACCCGCTACTTGTTGGCCCAGGTCCAATAATTTTAATATTATAAATTTCTTATGATTGCAGCACATTTTAATTTCTATCACACAACATAGTATTTAAGGTTTTTCTATTTCATGTACTTTAAATTAATTAATTAATTAATTCTATCACAATATACAGAGTATATTATGGAAATCAAACACTTTTATTATGAACAAGAATAGTTATCGAGCTAGATATATGTAACAAATTACATAATTTCCTCTAGAGCATACTCTTACCCTATCATGAAAGCTAATGGGTATATGAAGTATAAAGTTCTATTGAGTCTATGATGCAGAAGTTCTATTGAAGTTATAAATTTATCCACGTGTCAATGTTCCATTGGGTAGCTTACGCTAATTATTAAAAACGAGAAGAGTTATAACGATATAGGAGACCATCTCAAAAATGCCATATGTCACATCCCTGATGTGCCACAACATCATCTTGCCAAGAAATCATGGTTTTTCAAAAGACATAATAAGCCAAGTGTCAAACATCCAAGGATTTAATTTTATTATCAGTAGGCATGTACCCTACATAAGATAGAGTTCTTTTCTAAATCTCCTTCTTCTTGAATCGCATTTGTAATTCAATAAATTTGTAAAAGGTTGATTCGGAATTTAGTGTTCGATTAGGTCGAAATCAAAACATTGAACAATAATCACGGCCCAACGAACATAGTATTTGCATGGTAATTCCTTTGGATATATTTGTCACTTAGCTTCTACTTTAACTCCTGAAAGTTCAACTGAATTTCTGGCTTACCAAAAGTGATGTACTCAGCCTTTATATTTGAATATGTTGCAACTTCTTGCATGGAACAATTCCAACTTGTAGAGCCTCCATTGATGGTGAACACGAACCTTTAAGTTTGGTTTAGTATTATCGATGTCGCTTTGACATTTGAGTCCATATACCCCTTCTTATGAATTTATTGTTTATATATGGAAACATTTCTCCATTATTTTATAAATACCTGAGAATACCCTTAACTTTGTTTCTAGTGATCTTTGAATAGATTTGGCTAAAATCTACTTACCATAATGAGTGCATGATAAACATAAGTTCTAGTACAAAACATAGTGTATATGTTGGATCTTATTGCCAATGCATAAAAAACACTTCTTACACACTCTCTTATCATTTATAGATTGGATTTCTTTCTTGAAAGGGAAATTTCATGTCATATAGTAATATTTCTTTACATAGAATTTCCCATCTTAAATATTTTGGTATCGACTATACGCACTTTAACAATCTTATCATCCCCATTGATTTATCGTATAGATCTTTATATCGAACACACACACATATGCATACATACATATAATATATATCGTCTAAACCATTATTGATGAACTAATATTCAATCATGCAATATACAAACAACCTTTTCTAAATCATTATTTAGAAAGGTCATCTTGATATACATATGCCATGCCTTATAGTCATAGTATGCGGCAATTTGCAAGTATAACCTTAAAGGACTTAATCTTAAAGATCAAGGAAAAAGTTTTGTCACATTCAATACTTTGAATTGACCAATTTTTTCCACAAATGTTCTTTACAAGTTGTTTGCAACCAAATTGGCTACAAACACCTAAGAACAGATTTAAGTAGTGAAATAAATGAAGAAATTAAATGAAAACAGAGGATGATCACAAAATATCAAGAAAAACATAGCAGAAAGCAAAAACAATAAGGTTTATAATGGTTCAGTGTTGATTGCCTACGTCCACTTTGAATATTCTCTTTATTTCTTCTAAATTCATTTGATTATAATTACAAACAGCAAGAGATCAGAAAGGAATTAAGGAAGTTAGTTACAACAATGGTGGAGTTTAACTAACAGCGTAAGAGTCCCCAGAATAGCCCCTTATGCCTGTACTTATAGAAGAAGGCGACCCCCAATCTGGCTAGAACTTCGGCAACAGGACCTCCTTGACCATATGGGCTCACCATAGGAGGGGCTAGGCCCAACTCTCGATGGATAGGGATCGGTACCGATCCCTTCATGTATTGAGTTTGGGCTAACAATCCCTATGGTAACTCCCATATGTCTAACATGATGGTGCTTCAAATATCAAGATGTTTAGATGTGTGGAGCTCCTGTTTTTCTTCAATCCTTGGCTGAGCTTCATGATAGTTTGAGGAATGTCGATCCTTCTCATTTTCTAGGATAGGCCGAACCATCCCTTGCGTACTAAGCCGGATCCCTCGTTTGTTGCCCTCAATGCCGACCCATATCTCACGAGCCACATTATGCCGACCCATCTTCTCACAAGCAACACTATGTCGATTCCTTCTTACATTGAATGCAATGCTGATCCATCTTGGAGTGTTACTCCGAACCTTATGGTACTAGAGGTATGTGTATCGACCCCTTCATATATAGAATTCCATGCCGATCCTTATAGCTTTATAACTCAAACCGACCCCTCAATCACTATGAGAAAAAACGAATAAGACGATAGATATGCTCCGTTGTCTGAATGAATACCTATCTATCGTCTATTTCGATGTTGTCTCATTACGTATCAGACCACAGATATGAATCATCGTTTGATATGCACTAACACATCAAAAGAAAAAAAACCATATGTTGTTTGACGTTATAGTATCATTTCTAAAAATTTCTATTAGACAACATATAAATATTGACTGATATGCATATCGATTACACTTATGTATATTTGCAAAATGAAATAAGAATCACAATTTTATTTAGACAAATATTTTATTTCAAATCATATTCAAATACAATACAACTTTCACTATACTTACATTTTCAAATACAATACAACTTTCACTGTCTCTCATCTATACAACTTTTCTCTACACTCTCATATATAACATTTTTTTACTAGCACTCACTTACACTCACTCGAGTTTATTTTTGATATTGATCTTCATTTGCTTGCTCCAACTTGTGTCCAGTCATCTCTTATACCTGTCAAATAAACAAGCAGTAAAATGGAAATGGAAACAAACCTAAATTGCAAAAATTAAATTAAATTTGAATACTAATATTGCCTCAGTTTATGGGTTTGTTTTCTCTTCATGTTTTAGACATGGCCGGACAAATATATATGTGCACGGACAACTTATGATATGCATATCACAAGGCCGGACATTAATTAAATCTCATGGACTATTGCAAAGGTCAAGCCCGAAGGCTCAACATAGTACAAATGTGCGCAAGGTCAAGCCCAAGCCTCATCGGGCTCAACTCAGGTGCACAAGGAAATGCAACTCAAACCAGAAAATCAAACCATAAATATACAAACCAGAAAATCAAATTAGAAAATCAAACTCAGATGCACACTCAGGTATATACAATGTCACAACAACAGTTCTACTAATGAACACATGAACAATTCAAAAGCAGCTCAAGATAATTCAAAATATGGTACAAGTATGTATATATAATAGTATGTACAAGTATGTACCGAGGACTTAAAAGTGTAGAAGTGCAGTTCAAAAAGCCATGTATAAGTGAAAAACAAGTACACTGCATATTTCATTTCAGTTCAAAACAGATTGCCAAACCATGGAGCATCAAAAGTATATGTGAGCAACACACATATACACATATGCACATGTACAAAATACAAAAGATGCTAATATTTCACACATATATACATACATATGTATGTGTGTATATACATGGAAGTAACAAGTAAGAAGACTGCATATAGCAGTAACAAGCACACTCATGTACCAAAATAAAAATGGTTCAGAAAAACAAGTTCAACTAGGCAAGAATTCAAGATAGTGCACATAAACAAGCTCATACAAAACAACAAGTGCCAAGGCACATTAAATGGTTCAGAAAAAACAAGTTCAACTCAAAATGGTTTAGAAAATCAAAATGGTTCAGAAAATGCACATTCAGGTGCCAGTGCACATAGGAGCAACTCACTCAGGTGTCAGCACACTCAAGGATGTATACATGTATATATGTATACATAACTTCAATAATGGAATATACATATATAATATAAATACACATACATATGGATGTAAACATTTATATGTACAAGGCAAGGATGTGTGTGTGTGTGTGTGCAAAACAAAACAAGGCAATGCAATCAGTTCAAGTGCAAGAAGCAATCCAACTTGGAGTTCAAGAAGCAATCAGTTTAAGCATTTTCAAAACACATATATAAACTAGTTTAAGCGATCAATTTAGCAATCATAAACCACATGTACCAATTTAAGCATATTCAAAACATTATAAGCATGTATATACAAGTATGAACATACAAGTGTATACAAGTTGATACGAGTATATACAAACAACTCACAAACCAGTTCATATATATAAGTATATACAAGTATATATATACAAGTGTACACAAGTCTAAACAGTTCATATACACAAACTAGTTAATATATACAAGCGTACACAAGTCAAAACATTCTAAGCATGTACATACAAGTATGAACTTACAAGTATATATACAAGTGCACACACATATAAACTGCAACATGATTTATCCAAATAGAACAAATGCATACATATATACATACATATGTATGTATGTATATACATGGAAGTTCTATGTGATGAATTGATATAGTGAAATGCATGAAATCTCAAAACAATTTAAGCATAGTGCACATGTATATACATACATATAGAACCATAAGCACATATTCACACAACCAAGCATGGTGCAAACATATATGTTTATACATGTATACATAACTAGCAACAAGCAAGAAGACACTTCAAGCATCAACTAGTTCAATAACAACTAGCACTAATGCAACAGGTTAGCATCAACTAGTTCAACAGTGATGATTTGATACAATAAGTGCAAATTCCTTTTCAATCAGAAATTTGCAAGCCTCAAGGGACAAGCAAACCAAATAGAAAGCTTTAGAAGACAAGTAATATAAATATATACACATATGCATATACATGTATATATGTACAGAAATGTACCTTTGAAGATGCACACATGAAGCATGTATAATGGTACATACATGACATGATGTAGATAAATAAGCAGTTACAAATTAGCATCAAAAGGAAGAAATCACCAAAATCAAGCAAGGCATCAAAAGGAAGAAATCAATTCATGCTATATCAAAAGGAAGAAATCACCAAAATCAGGCAAGGCATCAAAAGGAAAAGCAAGTCAAGGCATCAAAAGGAAGAAATCAATTCATGCTATATCAAACACCAGTTACAAATTAGCATAAGCAAGAATCATCAACCAAGATCAAGCAACAAGGTGCAAGCTCCACAAAGTCATAAAGTAAATTGCAAGCAGAACCAGGTGCAAGCTCAAGCAAACATCATGATGTAGATAAATAGGCAACATATACATGTGCAAACATCATGATGGATACGTAAATAGGCAACATATACATATGCAGATGCAGTAATCAAGAGCAAGGGCCCAAAAAGAAAATGCACACAGAACAGGTTCATGAACACAAGAATTCCAGCAAAGAAATCGGGAATTTTGAAATTGAAATCATAGGAAATAAATTAAAAAATGAATCTGTTCAAAATTGAAAATCGAAAAATCGAAAAAATCAAGGCCAAAGTCAGTAAAATCAATGTCCAAATTATATTCGAAATAGATTCAGGAATTTCAAAATGAAAATATAGGGATTCAAACCTTATAAGTCAACCCATATCATCATCGACAAATTTAATCTAGTTCAAGCATAAAATTGAAAAGGGAAAAATTGCTAAACATACCAAATCGATAGCAATCAACTGGACAAAGAAAGCAACCACGCAGCAATCACGGCTAATCGAAGTGTGCGAGCATCAGAGAAGAAGGATTAACATTCCCACTTCAAATTCCATGTGGCGGTTTCTGATCTAGAAACCCTATATCACAACGAAGAGGGAACGTGACCATCAATTTATTAAGAGTGAGAGAAGAAGGAAGAGGGAACATGGCCGATTTTGTTCTGCCGATTTGGTTTTGAGAGTGAGATTAAAGGGTTTTGCTAATTTAGTTTTGAGAGGGAGAGAAGAGGGAATGCAAAATATTGAGAGGGAAATAATATAAGGAACGCGGCCACCAAAATATCAAAGGGAAAAGCCACCAAAATATTTAAAGGTAAAATATAGAGCAAAAGTTTTTTTGATAACTTCAATCAGATAACAAATATATTAGAGGGAAAATATGCAGCCACCAAAATATTTTGAGGGAAAATATAGAGCCAAAACTAAATTTTTTGATAACTTCAATCAAACAATAGATAAGATGTTGTCTGAATGACAAGCACGAACATTGAGATTTTAGGAGCTATTCAAACAATAGAGTATTTTTTCCATATGTTTTGTGAAACAGTGGAAAATGTTAGGACAACAGCAAATAAACCTTATGTTGTGTGATCACCACTGTCTAATTCACTTTTTGACATAGTGTATATTTCCATTCAAGCTAACTATCCTACCAAGTAATCATGCCGACCCCCTAACTCCTCAAATGTATACCGATCCCTCGAATTACCACCAAGGCCGAACCCCTATCATCTTACTCTGCAATACCGATCCCTTTACTATCTCATCCAACTGATCAATGACCATGCCGACCCCTTTTCCATCCAAACTAATCTCTATAGTTTCGACATCCTATAGTCATGGCTTCATGGTCACTCTTCTCATCAACAGTCGAATTTGTCTTCCGTGATGAGCCCAATATAGCCGAGCCAGGGTACCGGGTAACACTTGCCCCCCAAAAGCACATCTTGTGAATAACATTACATGCATTAAATTGAAAAAAGTCTGAGTTGCCGAAAAGAAATCCACCTAACCCTCCTTGGCTGACTTCTATTCCTTTTTCGACCTTCAACGATACAAAACTGACGTCATATTCCGTTAGCGTATACAAATACAATCATGCAGGGTCTATAGGTTTTCTTCCATTTGTCTCATTCTAGAACTTGGCTGTTTCAAGCTTGACCACAGTTTCAGTTGATTTCAAAAAGTTGAATTCTCGAATCGTTCTCGAGCACATTCACATGCACGTTCCTGTAGTTGGCCCCCGGGCATGTTCGAGCATTCGTGGGTCGTTGCCAAGTTTCATAACATTGTGTATGCTCGTTTTTGCAATCGAACCTTCATGATAATGATTGTCTTACATATTTTAGTCTCTGTCATTTCTTTCCTTCCATTTTTTTTCTTTCTCTCCCTCTCTCTCTTTTTGTGTAGAGGGATTGACATCTGACATGTCGACCCCTTGCTAGATAGGCGCTAATAGGGTTCGGCAAATCCCAATGTCGATCCCCATTCGCTTTAGACTTGGTCAACCCATAGTAACCGGTTCCACTTTCCTTCATATGCGCACGTATATAATCATGTCTCTCTCACCTCCTTCCCTTCACTTCTCTACTTCACAACTTTTACCTAATCTTTTTTAAATGCCCTTCGCATACTTTTCTTTCTTCCTCCCCACCGAACCCATACCATCATAAAATCCCCCTTCACAAGCATGATTCCTTCAACTATAAGCCAGAAACCCAACATGAACTCAATCCATCCCTTCATAGCTGTGCCTCCTCGATTACTGATTCCTAAGCCCTGACACTCGATTAGATACGAACCCTTCTTTTATTTGTGATAACGACTTGTGAGTTTCAGGCTTTAGTGGGTTTGAGTGTTTGTTAGGCCATGGTAGGTTGATAGATGGGTTCAGATGTAAAGAAGAGGAGGCAAAGGAGATGGAAGTGGAAAAGGAGATTGGAAAGGAAGGATCCGTTGAGTCGGAGAGGTTTCGGTGTGGATTGAGTAAAAAGGGGTCTGGTGTTGATGTTGTCGAGTTGTAAAGCAGGGATTGGTAATAAAGTGCATTAATAAAGGTTCGGTCATGATCGGCGATGGGTCAAAAGGAGAAGTTAGTTAAGGGATCAGTGTAAGGCAATTTGATGATGTTGGTAGGATGTTAGTATGGATGAGGGATCGGTAGGGCATATTTGAAGGAAGGGATTGGTATGCTATGGAGTGTAGGAAATGGCTTTATGAGGGGTCGGTAGGAGTTAGTTGTCTAAGGGATCGGTGTTAGGTGTCTCAACGTAGGGATGGTATAGGGATTGAAGGAGATGGATCGGTACAGGGAGCTAAGGGATCAGTTTGGACAATTAATGTTAACTCAACTTTAATCATCTAAACACTGAACTGCGCACTGCCTTGCCCGAATATGAAATGACTTGAACTGTTATACTTAAGCCTAAATAAACATATCTCATGACTCCTTAACATGGATTAAATGAAAAAATGGCTACAAAACTTGGATAATAAAATAACTTCATAGCTTAATTTGCCAATAACCAATCCTAAAGCTCTCATTTCCGATCGACTTTCTTGTTGACTGAGATGGTCAGTGATGACGGTCTCTCTGGATGTAACACCAAGTCTTGTCATTTCATTCTAGCATTTATGATTCCAAACCATTTATACTTATTTCACACTACATTGCATTGCACTATAGTTCACACACGACATGAGGGGAACGAGTTATTATTTCTAATGTTGATTATCTACTGAGTATAGCTGACATAGATCTCAACTTACACAACGTGCTCCGTCAAAATGTCTTTCATGTCCGCCGCAAGACACATTAGTTCTGAGGCAAAGTTAAGCTCCGCTACCATATCTGATAAACCATTTCCGAGTCACCATACAGAACAAGTAGAAGCGTCTGACCTGTAACTAAATCTCTTTTCCGATATTCCAGTCCTTCCTACAAATTTATCAGTCCAAATCTCGATGTCGTAGAGGGTGCTGTCATTCTAAATAAACCTATTGACTCACAAGCGTCTAGAATCGGCAAAGCCACTCTTCGTCAATTGTGTTCCATTCATAGAATTCCGTTTGTAGACGTTTTAGTTCTATCGAGGTAAGACAGACCTCACTTGGCCCCAGCTGGATATACCGCATGCAACAAGTTTATGTGCTAGGCTGGATATGTGCCACCTTTCAACTCCTTCATTCAAGAATTGCTGAGGTACCCGGGGATCACTCCTACCCAGTTGCACCCTAATAGTTACGCCTTCATTCATCTTTATAAACATTCTGTTCCGTCCGCCGATTCCTGAAGACATCAAATACATCTACAATTTCAAAAAACAGATATGGAGCCCTTTATATATCTTTCTTGAACCCTCGTCCAAATGCCAAGTCTTAACAGGTGCATGGAACAAGCTCACTCTATTTAAGAATGAGTGGTTTTATATACGGTGTCCTCCCGGTTTCCCAAGGAGATGGTTGGAAGGACGTAAGTGTTACTCCTATCTTCGTCTTTAGTTCGATAATTAACGTCGCAACTTCTTCTTTAAACATATTAATATCTCCAATTCTTTTAGGTGTTCACCCTCGACCTGAAGGCGTCGAGTATACTAGGGCCGTTGCTACCATTCGTGCTACTCCCGTTGAGGATCGGGACATCAAACTTCTTATCACTGATGAGCTGCTTTCATTGTTTGGGCTGTTGGAAGACGGCTAAAAAATTGGACTTCCCAAGAGTAAAGCAGTCCAAAAAATTATTGTCAAAGGGTAGAAACAATTGACCCCGTGGTGCCCCCTGCTGAAGGAACCCGAGAAGACATCGAAGAGGGAGAGATAAATGAATCTCAAGATGTTGGGCCAAGAAACGAAAATGCAGGCCCTAGAAAAGCGCCTGTAGTCGAAGCACCATAGACCAGCTAAATGCAAACTCCCCCAAAGAGGAGAAAAAGGTTGGTGTACAAGCTGCGAAAGAGTACGGTTGGGGCAAATCCAAAATTCATCATAACCCCGCTTGAAAAGGAGTCGTCTTCCCAACAAATAGAAAGCTTGTTGAAGGGACTCTTCGACATTCCAATTCCTGATGATATACTAAATTATGACTTCCCTAACATCAATGTAAAAGGGCTCAATTCTCTCACCAGAAGCGATGAAGGCATGCAACCCTCTAATAGAGGGGAGGAAACTCCACTGAGTAAAGCCAATGTTACCGGTCCGTCGGGGGGAAACACTAGGACACACAAAAACACTTGCATTCCACCAAACACTTGTTATTAATTCTTCATGCTATAACTTTTACTATGATCCTATTTGGTTCTTTACAGGTGCAATTTCACATTCCCATGCTTTCGACCATCTTCGGGGTTCTTCTACTTATTATAGCTTGAGCCAAGACTCTGAATCCGGAAGACGCAGAGATAGAGATGATGGGCGAGTCAAAGACTATTAACTCGAGAGTCTTCTTCTTCATCCAGATGGAAGTCTCAACCATGCGCTCCCCACCATGATGATCAATCAAACCTTCCCGCTCATAGCAAAGATAAGTCCTCGCACCGGGGTTCCCATGCTGCTGCACTTCACGATCAACATTCCGAGTCATCAACTTCAAGGCAATCATGTGAGCTCCGTTCCGGCAAGCACCAACTTGTTACTTCTGATCCGCTTTCACCGGCTCCTGCTCATGATCCTGCTATAGCAGAAAAATTAGCTAAACTCAAAGCTACTTTCCTAAAAATCTGCTTTGATGGACTTAAGTTCCTTCCTTCTGTACACATCATCCCTGGAAGTGCCAAAGAGAGCTCATTAGCATGCATGATACGTCTAACATGAATCATTTATTCACTTGGCCAAAAAATCTCCAAAGTCTTCATCAAGCGCCAGCATGAAATTGACCACCTCAAGTTGGAGGCTATTCACAACAAAGTCATCATCAAGCATTAGCATGCTGAGCTGCTTGAATATAAAAACCAACTTGCCGCAATAGAGAAGAATGCGAAAGAAACAGCAAAGGTGGTAAGTCGTTTGGAGATTTCGCATAAAAAGGAACTGGATGCAGCGCTTCATAGCAGTGGTACTCTGGCCTTAGAAAAGGACTCCTTACAAAAGGAGGAGGTCTTAGCTCGCTATGTTGAAGAGCTTAAATAATTATTATACAAAGAGAGGGAGGAAAAGATCGAGGCGCAAGAAGAATCGCAGAGATACTGCGAGGAGATCGTTGAGGCAAGAAACTTAAGGATGAAGCTTGACGAACAATTTGCCCAGATCGAAGCCTTAAAAGAAGTAGCCCACGAAGAGGGAAGAAAATAAGTGATCAAAAAAGCTAACTCCCGGTAGAAGCTGCCACCGAGTCTGGTAGAGATGAGATCAAGAACTTGTTAGATTCGCTCATCGTCGAATATAACGCAAAAGTTCTTCTTTACTGTGACTTGACCTATCTAGGCGAAGGCTATCTTAAATCGCTCGCCAAAGCCTGGGAGCTTATCACCAAAATCAAGAAGGAAGAACTAGGAGTGGTAGAGCTTAATGAAGAGGCACTCGTGCAGGAGGTGCTTTGAGGAAATGAGCCGTCTGATCTGGCTACCGCGAAACTTCAATTCTCTAAGGCTCCCGCATCGATTAAAGAATGAAAGGACACCGTTGGGTCCTTTGGAACCAATCTCAAGGGTCCTTCTCCTATCCAAATGGTCAGAACATCATCATCTCAAATCATGGAGTAACATATCAGCTATGATCCGGACAGACCCGGCCTTGGTTCATAGATGTTATCTCCCATCCTCGAGGGGAGCACTTCAATGACCATCGAGAGTCAACCGGATGCTGGTATCATACTGAACTTCTTCGAATTCAAAAGATTGTTGTTTTTGGTGCATAATGGTCATTGAATAATGCTCATGCTTTAACTAACTTTTACAGGTCATCCCGGTCCAAAGCAGACTCCTAGGAGCGATGTCACGGAGCAATAAGAGAAAACGACCGAAGCTCTGGCTGCTTTAGATATTTCGGGGCCTAATGCTCAGGTCATAGGTGCACTAGATGAGGATAATCCTGAGAACCCATCCCTTGTTAAAGAGTTAGATGATGTAGTGATCATGGGGTATGCCTCGGCCCATTTGGTGAAGTAGTCAACCGCAACAATCGCGTACTTCGTGCCACCTTTGGAGACTGGTAAAAAGCCGATGATGTCGATACCCCACATAGCGAATGGCCATGGACTGACCATTTGTGTGATCTCCGTTGGCGGGGCTCTTAGTACTTTCGCATATATCTGGCATTTGTTGCATCGTCTCACATAATCAGCATCATCCTGGTTCGCAGCTGGCCAGTAGTATCCATAACAGAGTATCTTTTTTGCTAAAGTTTGCTCCCCGATGTGATCGCCACATTCCCCCTCATGGACTTATTTCAAGACACGCTCTATCTCTTCATGAGCGATACACGAGAGTAAGGGAATGGAAAACCCCTTTCTATACATAGTTCCTTCCTGCATAATATATTATGAAACTTTGCGAAGGACTTGTCGCTTTTCGTTTCTCTTCTCAGATAAGATTCCATGCAACATGTACTCTTTGGATGGTGTTATCCATGATTCCCTTTTGGGCCCCGCTTCCAGTACTTGATCAACTTCCATCATATTTATGCTGGGGTATGCAGTGTCTCGACTGGAACCAAGCCCATATGTTGTGCATTACCAATACTCGCGAGCTTTGCCAATGAATCGGCTTTTCCATTCTGCTCACGCGGGATATGCGAAATGTCGTAGTATTCGATATCCTCCAACAGCTCCTGAACTCGGGTAAGATACAGGACAAGCCTGATAATCTCCTCTTACCTGATACAGCACTAGTTGTGAGTCGCAAAAGATTTCAAGAGACTTTACCCCGAGCACCCTAGCGAGTTTTAGCCCAGCGTTCAATGCTTCATATTAGGCTTTGTTAGTTATAGCAGGAAAATCAAACTTCACGGTGTAGAAAATTGACCGATTCTCAGAGGTTACAAGAATAATCCCAACTCCGGAACAATGATCATTAGATGCTCCATCGGTGTACATCTTTCATCGTACGGTAGTGATTTCTCCATTCTCTGGGGGCTTGTCCTGTACGGCAAACTCTGCTATGAAGTCTGCCAATGCTTGTCCCTGGATAGTTCTTCACAGAAGATATGTAATGTTGAACTGGCTGAGCTCGATGTTCCATTTAAGCAACCTTCCAAATGTCTGAGGTCATTGTAGGACCTGTCGTAATGTCTAGTCGGTATAGATGTTGATTGGATGGGCCTGGAAATATGGGTGAAGTTTGCGTGATGCAATTACCAAGCAGTACGCCGATTTTTCTATCTTTGGGTTGTTTCCTTCTGCACTGCACCCGTTAATCGTTTACTGACGCAATACACTTGTCACTGAATCTGGTTCTCCTCGCAAATCAAGGCGGAACTTATGGCATGTGATGATATGGCCAAGTAAATATACAACTCCTCATGATCTACCGGCTTTGACAAGATAGGGGGTCTCTCCAAATGATCCACCAAAGCTCGGAATGTGCCTTCACAATCTTGCGTCCACTTGAAATTCCTCTTTCCTTTCCTTATTAGGTCAAAAAAGGAATGCATTTATCAGTTGCTCTAGAGATGAATCGACTCAGAGCAGCAACCTTCCCGTTCAAACTCTACACTTGTCTAATGGTTCTAGGTGCTTGTATATCCCAAATGGCTTGAATCTTCTTTGGATTAACTTCAATTACTCGGTCATTGACTATAAAACCCAGGAACTTCCCTGACGCAACACCGAATGAGCACTTTAGAGGGTTGATTTTCATGTTATAGAATCGAAGGATATCGAACATCTCCGCTAAGTCTCAAATGTGGTCGTTTGATCGTCATGACTTCACGAGCATATCATCCACATGGACTTCCATCATCCTCCCAAACCGATCCTTAAACATTCGTTTAACCAGACGTTGATACGTTTCTCCTGCGTTCTTTAATCCAAATGGCATCACTAGATAACAATATAACCCAACATCCATCATAAAACTAGTATGTTCCTGGTCTGGGCATGCATCAGAATTTGATTATACCCCGCGTAGGCATCCATAAATGATAACAATTCGTGCCCTACAGTTGATTCAACTAGCTGATCAATTCAAGGAAGGGGAAAACTATCTTTAGGGCACGCCTTGTTCAAGTATGAATAGTCAATGCACGTTCTCCACTTCCCATTTTCCTTCTTCACTAGCACGGGATTATATATCCATTCAAGATATAGGGCATCGCGAATAAACCCATTGACTTTAAGTTTATTCACCTCCTCTTTAAGAGCCACGGTCCTCTCCGGATCCATGCCCCGTCTTCCCTGTTTCACCGGTACATACTTCGGGTCAATGTTCAATGCATGGCTCGTAATGGAAGGCAAGATCCCACACATGTCAGATTGAGTAAAGCGAATACATCCAGGAATTCAGTAAGTTCTCTCATCATCGAAGGGCTTAGTTGCAATCCAACCTTCAACATCCGCGATGGATCGTCGTGGCTGACTGTTATATCAATCGTCAGCTCAGTCGGCGCTGCCTTAGTCTCCTCGGGTTCCTCCTCATCATCCCTCAGATCAACATCCCTATAGAACCGACTATGGTGCCCAAGCCAAGGCTTAGGTACCATTTGTCAGTCTTTAGTAACTTGGATGCAGACAGACTTGTCCACACCCTTTCCCTTCTCTTTTCGTTGAGCCTCTATCAACTCAGCTACATAATAGGCACGTCCAGTCGCCTGATCACCATGCACAATGCCTACTCCATTATCAGTCGAAAATTTCAACATCATATACCATGGGGCCAAAACTACCCGAAATTCAGCCAGGGTCGAATGGCCCAGGAAAACCATTGTACGTTGAATCAACATCCAAAACAATGGGCGGTAGGATCTGCACCCTCCTACGTTCACCTTCTCCCAACTCAACTGGAAAATCGACAAAACCTACAGCCTCAGTAGCCACACCGTTGAAACCGTGTATACGAGCTTTAAATGGTTTCAAATCCTTAGCCTTCATTCTCATTTGGTTATACGCCTTCTTAAAGATAATGTTCACAGAACTTTCACAATCGATCAGAATTCTTCTCATCAAAGCAGGGCATCATGGCTGAGATAACCATCGGATCAATAGTAGGGGCCTCAACCCTATTGGCATCCCTACTCCTGAATACTATATCATCAGTCATCGTACGCTGTTGCTTGGCCGGAGTTCCATTCTCCGTAATCAAACAACATTCAAAATCCACATGTCTCATCGAACTAGCATAGTGCTCCATTTCCTGCCAACTCCTATCTGCATGATGTAGTCAATCAACTATTGTGTTTATTACCAACCTTCCACCGTCCCATGCAGGCTCCTTAGCTCTACATGGAGCCTGCCCTCGATTGGGGTCAGACGTCTCCTGTCCGCCGTCCTGTGGATTTTTCACAAACAGCTGCAACTTTTTCTTCCAAATCAATTTCTCAATGGCATCCTGAAGATGCCAACACTCGTTCGTATTATGCCCATAACATTCATGAAACTAGTAATACTTTCCGGTTTGCTTTTGCATTTCTATCGACTCTTTCGGACGCAGCTTCTTATATTGAAAAGTATTACAGGTGGACAAGTAAATGTTCTCCAGGGATGCATTCATAGGTGTGTAGCTGTCATACATAGGAAACCTGTGCTTTGGCCTATCGGTCTCCCTCTTTCGGTCTCAATTCCCTTCACCACTTCTTTTCTGCTGATTCGGCTTGTTTTGAATATTGACCCACACCTTCCCAGAACTCTCATCAGACTACTTTATCGTGATGTTGCTTTGCACTGCTTCCCATGGGCCTTGCAACATTTCTCTTTCTAGACAACATGGCTTCCTCCTTTCTCCTAAACTAGGCCACCTTTGAATAGAAACGTTCCAGCATGGAAGGCCGTTCCAGCTAACCAATCATCGAGTTCAGATTCCGGGTTGACCCCTCTCGTCATAGCCATGAGTGTTGCATGGTCATTTGGGTTACTGACTTCAATGCTCGCAACATGAAATCTCTGCAAATAGACCTTCAATGATTCCCTCGGAGCCTAGATTACACTTGATAATGGCATCACATATTTAGGGCGAGTAGAGTGGATCCAGAACTATTCCACAAACCTTGTTGCCAGTCCATCAAATCTTGAGATTGATCGCGGGGGTAATCTTGTGAACCATATCATGGCGATCCCAAAGAGAGTTATAGGGAAGAATCTACATTTGGTGGCATCATTCGCTCTTGCCGAGTCCATCAACCATTCATACCTCATGATGTGCTGCATGGGGTCGGTTTTCCCCTCATAGGCAGGCATCTTAGGCATGTTAAACCTTCTAGGATACTGTGCATGTAAAACATTGTCGGTAAATGGGGTGTGGCTCCTAGAGACTACCTAATCATCATTCGTTAAGCTTTGGTTCTCCCTACCAGCTGTCTGAACATTGCTGATAAGTCTGGTGTCTGGATAGGTGGTGCTAAGTGGTGGTCATGCTCCACCTCACATGAATGTTTCGGTCAGTGTCTACGGGCCATTTCATGCCTCCTTAGCCTATCATCCTCTTGATGTTCATTCTGAGCATTCATCTTATTGTCATTCCAGAGAGGTAGTTGGTCAGCATCCAAACGTACTCTGGCATCTAAGTTCTCGGATCCAACACGAGCATGATTCCCCAATTGCACTTGAGGAGCAGTCACTCAGGCTGGGGGATCGGTACCGATCTCTAGGGAGGGATCGACACCGTCCCGTCTTGGCAGACCATGTTGGTCTACCAAGCGTTACTCCGATGTCCCCATTCGTGTCGCTTCAATTCTGTGGCGCCTTCGCCTGTTATGTTCGTCTGATGAAGTTGAACTATCTAATGCCGAGTAAGAAGCAAGATCCATACTAGCGCTTTGGCATTGCTATTGAGCAATCTGGTTCATTAAGTTAGAATTAATCTGGATTTGCTCGTTTAGCTGCCTACGACTCTCCATCAGCTCTCTCATCAAGTCATTGAAATCAGCTCTTGTTATGGAATGAGTGGGGTTCTGGGCTGCAGCAGGCTCCACATTCACTTAAGCAAGCTGGTTTCTTGGAGCCCCTTGTTAGACACGAGCAGTTTCATTGGCACCAACATTCTAGGAAGTAGATTCGGTGCGCTTCACCATTTTGGATTTCTTTCCTTAGATCTTGGTAAATCTGAATAGTATCTACAAGCTTCTGAAGATGAATCTGAATCTCCTTCGAGGGATTTCCTCAATCCAGTAGCAACAAAGGTGATCCTAACAGGCTGAGAATCAAGGTTCTCAATGAAAGCACCAAAATGTTTGCAACCAAATTAGCTACAAACACCCAAGAACACATTTAAGTAGTAAAATAAATGAAGAAATTAAATAAAAATAGAGGAAGATCACAAAATATCAAGAAAAACACAGTAGAAAGAAAAAACAACAAGATTTATAGTGGTTCGGCGCTAATTGCCTATGTCCACTTTGAATATTCTATTTATTGCTTCTCTATTCACTTGATTACAATTACAAATAGCAAGAAACAACAACAGATTAAAAAGGAATGGAGGAAGTTGGTTACAATAATGGTGGAGTTTAACTAATAGCGTAAGAGTCCCCAGAATTGCCTCGTATGACTGTACTTATAGATGAAGGTGACCCCTAATCTAAATGGAACTTCGACAACAGGACCTCCTTGACCATATGGGCCCACCATAGGAGAAGCTGGGTCCAACTCTCAATGGATAAGGATCGATACTGATCCCTCCATGTACTGAGTTTGGGCCAGCGATCCCTATGGTAACCCCCATATGCTTTAACATGATGGTGCTTTAAATATCAAGATGTTTGGATGTGTGGAACTCCTACTTTTCTTCAATCTTTGGTTCAGCTTCATGATAGTTTGAGGAATGTTGATCCGTCTCATTGTTCTAGGATAGGCTAAACCATCCCTTGCGTACTAAGCTGGACCCCCCGTTTGTTGCCCTCAATGCCGATCCATATCTCACGAGCCACATTATGCCGACCCATCTTCTTACAAGCAACACTATGACGATCCCTTCTTACATTGAACGTAATGTTGATCCATCTTGGAGTGTTACAGCAAACCCTATTGTACTAGAGGTGTGTGTACTGACCTCTTCATATATAGTATTCCATGCCGGTCCCTATAGCTTTATAACTCGTACCGACCTCTCTATATTTCCATTCAAGCTAACTATCCTGCCAAGCAATCATGCCGACCCCCTAACTCCTCAAATGTATACTGATCCCTCGAATTACCACCAAGGCCAAACCATTTCATCTTACTCTGCAATACCGATCCCTTTACTATCTCATCCAAGCTGACCAATGACCATGCCGACCCCTTTTCCGTCCAAACTAATCTCCATAATTTTGTCATACTGCGTTGTCTGTCTATTAACCCTGTTCAGCATGGGCTTCATATAACTATCTGGACTCAATATTGAGTCCTGTAGTCATGGCTTCATGGTCACTCTTCTCATCAACTGTCGAATCTGCCTTCCGTGATGAGCCCAATATAGCCGGGCCAGGGTACTGGGTAACACAAGTCTATAATTTTACATCTTCTTTAATATTCTAAATAAATATTTACGTACGGTTAACTTGGACTTTATAACACCAAGCCTTAAGGTAGAGTCCTTACTCTCCATGGTTCGATTGTAATCAAGGAGATTATCATCACAAATAATGAAATTATCATTCATGTTATCAATGATATATATCTCTATTAATTAAAATATCATCACATATGCATTCCTCAAATTACTTTCCTAAAGCTTTTGATTCTATTAGAATTTTCTATTATAACATTTAAAAGTTAGGTAATTTAATGACAAGTGGATTACATGGGTCAATTTATTTTTAAGAAGAGGCATCTACTCTATTTTGGTTAATGAGGTTGAGGTAATAAAATTCGGTTTAAGATAGGGAATCTTCAAGGCAATCCCCCTCTCACCTCTTCTCCTCAACTTAGTTCAAATATTTTTAGCAAAATTATAAAACCACTATTGATAATAACATTCTATTAAGACTAGGTAGCGACATCTCTTCTAGCGTCATATCCATCCTTCAATATGTTGGTGACACTCTTCTTTTTTGCTCCAATCTTCCCCACAAAATCTCTTTATTTAAATTTAGGATTTTTTTGGGTCTAAAATTAACCTTTTCCAAAAGGTATACCTTACGACTAAATAGTAATGGAGAATTTGAAAATAATATTGCTAACACTTTAACTTGTAAAACCAAGCAGTTCCTCATTAACTATTTAGGTATTTTACCTAAATAATCCAAATTAATGCATGGAGATTAGTACAGTGTTATCAATAAATTAGACCAAAGGCTAGCACATTGAAAAATTAATTGTCTTTTGATAGTGGGAATGACCATTTCAATTAACTTGTTTTATCATTCATTTTAATATATCAGCTTTCATGTTACAAATTTCCTTATAGGGTTTTGGAAATAATGGGTAGGATTAAATGGTATACTCTATGGATGGAGGTAGCAATTGCTCTAATTTAATTTTTCTCATTGAATGGAATCGGATTTGTAGATCCAAACCATAGGCTTGGTATTGTTGGTCTAATATACTTAAACATTGCTATTTTATGTAGGTTATGAAAATTTCTGAATGATGGAAAAGCTAACAAAAGATATCATTTCCAATTTATATATAGTGGTTCTCATAATATTCATAGCTTATAGATTAATTGGTTATGTTTATTTTACAATGAAGTTGTTAAATTTTCTAAGATTTTAGTCATGTGTTAAATAAATTTTTACATTCCAAATAAGTTTTCCTTTTGGCACGACACTTAGCTCCCACCCATTGATCTTGAAACAATTCTAATCCTTAACAACATTTTGAATAACAAATATGACTATATTAAAGATCGTTATAAAACCGATGACATCTTTATGTGGAACCTTAAATAAACAATTATTTCCAAAAATGACCAAATACCCTAGAACATTGATTTGGTAGAACTTAGGATCCTGAGCGTGATCCTATAATTGGTCTCTGGGAGGTAAGAACTCTATTCATAAAATAAACTAAGTTCTTACACTAATGTAGATCACAAATCACATAAAGATATACTAGAAAGAAATAAGTTGTAACGACCCAGAATTTTATTGCTTTAATTTCTAAATATTTAATTTATTTTAATTATTCAATTAAGGGTTTCAATACTTAAATAACCCTCTTTTAATTAATAACTAATGATAGAATATTCATTTTAGAATTTTGTTTACATAGATAAGTTGTTAGATGTAAAACTGAAAACGTGACCGAAAACTGTTTTTTTGGATTTTCAGCTTTTTTATGGAACGACAAGTTATAGAAAATTGTTATACCTTAACATATACTATAAAACAACATTTAAATGTTTAGGGAAAACCTTTTATTTTGAAATGTAAAGATAAATAAATAAAATGATAATAACAAGAATTAATAAATATATTTAAATTTAAATATGAATTGATGATTTGAAATTTAAAGATTCCTTAAAAATTGACAAAAGTACATGGACCATTCAAAAATCCATCATATTTTAAGATGGCTAGTACTTTGGTGGCTTGAGAAAAGATGGGAGAGTTGAAAAAATGTAGTAAGGGTATTTGGATCTTTAGCCTTGTTTACCTTTATTTTATACTTCATCTTATATATGCACTTCCCATTTTATATTTCATTTTCATCTTCCTATTTCTTAACTTTGTTTTTCACATTTTTTACCTTTATTAGTTTGTGAAAAAGATTCTCTTTTTAGTTTAAAATTTGAAATTAAGTTATGTGGTTTGTGTTGAGGTTGATTTCTAGGAAAAAGATTGAATTTTACATTTTCAATTATCTAGGAAGGTGAGAATACTAAACTCTTGTTAAATAGTTTTGGAAATAATAAATGTTGTGAAACCTGTAATCTTTATCAAATATCTTATGTAATGAAAGTTGTGTAAATTATTAGTACCTTTGTTTTGATTTTGAGATGATACTCATGTTTTATGTAATTGATTTAAATCTTATTATGTTGATTTTTGATTTGAAAAAGAGTGTATGCTTGCTGTACTGAAAAAATGCACGTAGACATGATCACAAGCACTTGACATTTGCAATTTCTTCTTCTCCTGCTCTCTGTCTAAAGAAATAAACACACCCGTCTCATATTCCAAAATCATTATCTTTAAAACCATAGGGAATTAGCCACCATCTGCAAAATTGTTTGCTATAGTCTCTAGTTTTTTTAAAAATAGTCGTGTGTCCGTTCATTGAGTAAGGTGTGAAAAATTGGTTAATAACAGTAAATAGTCATATGATGGCAGTTTTTCGATGAGCATAAAAGGTGAACGGAGGATACAGTTGGGTTTGTATCATCGAAAAATGATCTTTAGTGATAGTCACTTGATTTTAAGGGGTGGGGTTTTGTCGTGGTGGAGAAATGATATTTTTCGATCAACTCAAATTTTCTGACGACAGGACTGTTGAGGCGTGAAGTGGAGGTGACAAGAAGCAAGGTTGGGGGATGGCGGAGCAGTGGGCCGTGGTCGTTGGAGGAACAATGGACTGTGGTGGCTGATCGATCTTTTGTTCGGGTTTAAGGCCATGTTTTGTTCGGGTTCGGCAATTGGGTTCGTAAAGGTTATTGAGAACATCGAGAAGAGTGTGACTTCGGCTAGAGGTGTTGGGTCGAAGGCAGAGCTCCTAGTGGTAGTGGCGGCATTTGTTAGTGGCTGGAGGTGGAGTAGTTGATCGTAACGTACTCGAGTTGATTTCATGTACGTGTTTCAAAATAGGGATAGGAGATGACCGAAAACTGCTTTGGGTGGCCGAAGTAGGGGTCGACGGTGCTGATGCATCATCCATGAGAAGAGAAATTTGTTGGTGGTGTTGGTTCGTTGACATAGTGGTGGATTCGGTGTGCATATGCATGACATGCATGTGCAAGATGGGTTACATGAATTGAATTGAAGAATTTGGGAGGAGTTGATTTGGGGGAGATGTTGTAAATGCTGGTAGGGTAGGACTATTGGTTTGGGCAATGTTTGCTTGGTTGAGAAAATATGATTTATTTGTTTAAGTTTATAATCTAACTATGTTAATCTTTAAAATGCTATATCTCACCCGTTTTAAATCTGTTTGACCTATGGATTTTTGCGTTAGACTTATATTGATGAGTACACTGTTTTAATGAAGTTCAAATTTATGATAAAATAATAATGGTTGAAATTAATTACGTTATTATAAATAATAACGTGGTTAATTATACTTCATCGGTGATATCTATTTGGCCAAATAAAACACTGTTCTGTTAAATTAAACTAAATAAATTATTTTGGACATCTATTTAGTAGAAATAAACACCATTCTATAACTAAAATAAATAGGTTATTGATGATATCTATTTAGCGGAATAAATTCCTATACTACTATTATATTAAATTGGACATTTGTTCAAACGCCAGTTAATTAATATGTGGATTAGTTGATATTGGATAAGTGATGGATTAGCTAGTGATTGTAAATTATGGATTTGATTACATATATGTTTCCAATTTAAATACTAGTGTTCACTTGGAAAGTTAAATTTAAGTAAATGGCAGTTAATTCAAGTACAATGGATTTAAATAACTTTCATCAATAACAATTTGAGATTAAATGTTTACATAATTATATATGATTTAAAATATAAAGAAAATGACGTGTAAGGTAATTAATTTTTTATTTAATGATATTTCAAGACATTTAAAGATATTGTAGTATAGTATTAATGTTGTTTAAAGATATTTAATTATTTTTATAATATTGTTTAAAGTTAATTAATTAATTTAATAATAATGGTTAAGTTAATTAATCATTTTAATAATAGTGTTTAAAGTTAATTAATTACTTATGATGTCCAAAGTTAATTATTTATTTATTAAAGATGTTTTAAAGTTAATTAATTATTTACTAATGATGTTTTAAATTTAATTACTTTACTTATGATGTTTTAAAGTCAAATAATTATTTATTTAGGAGGTTTAAAGGTAATTAACTAATTAAATAAAGGTGTTCATAAAAATATATTATTTATAAAAGATGATGATTTTTGAATGAAGAATTTAAATAAAGGGTTTGGAAAAGAAGTTTGGTTTGTAAAACTTTGATTTTAAATGAATAATATTTGAAGATTTTGTAAACTACAGACTTGGCACTAAACTTTGAGTTAGGGAAACTTCT
Source organism: Allium fistulosum (assembly GCA_030737815.1). Lineage (NCBI taxonomy): Eukaryota > Viridiplantae > Streptophyta > Magnoliopsida > Asparagales > Amaryllidaceae > Allium > Allium fistulosum. Next base: position 386,358,811 of record CM060905.1, on the reverse strand, counting down.
ACCTATAATGAAAGGTAAAAATGATGTTGAGTCAAGGTTTGAGATGTAATAATACCTCAACTTGAAAGACTTCATTATTATCCAAAGGATAATCTAAGTTTGAAATCGTAGATTGTGTTCGATGTATAAAATATCATTTTCGTATACGAATTGGATCATTTATGAAAATCAAGTTTATGGAATTGACAAATGTCCTTATTAATTATGGTGGTATGGAAACATTTTTCCATACTTAACATAGAAGGATAAGTGGTGGGTTTTTAGTAAACAATGTTTTAAATGGCATTTGTCTTGACCTATTTAATAGGATTTTGGAAAAACAGGAAACCTTTCTTAATGTCTTGTGAATATACTTTTACCAATGAGATAAGTATATGAATATTATTCAAAGTATTGAAAGGAGTATAATGGGTTTTTGATATATCTTTTGTAAAGGTATTTTAAATCAAATAATTAAAAAGATATTTAATTAATAAAATATCGATTAATAGAGTCCTAGTGGATCCCATATGGAATTAAATCTATGATTGATTGTTTGTTTATTTGATAATTATCTTCAATGAAGCTACACTATACGTATAAATCTCAATTTGTTCTCCTAAACAAATGATAAGAAAATCCATTTGCTTAAACAGTTAGGAAGTGATCTTCGCTCTTATGGATTATCTAACTATTTCCAAAAGAACCGGAGTTGAGTTTACAAGAACTATTGATTTGGTTTTTAAGTGACCGGTAAGTGAGGGAGTGTACTTATATGAGATGACCCAAAACCACTCCAAAAACAATATGCACATTATACTCTTTGGAAGAAGTTCGAGATAATGGAATCAAAGACAGAGTTCTTTGAAGTGCAAGGCTACTTACTACTAATCCTGAGGGTGATTCCAAAATGAATGTAGTGGAAGTAGTTCCTTTGGTTTGTTCATATCCTAAACAACTTATATGGATGAATGCTAGCATTGCATTATTGCCTGAAGGGCAGTGTTAACATTCCAAGTGAAAAATGCCAAGAGGAAAACGAAAAAGCATAACCTCACTAGCCTCACAACCTAGTAATGGCTAAAACAAGGGATGCTCGTTGTTATCCCGCCTTTTGGCAAGGACGAGATACTAGGGACTTAACTGGAAGCCAAGGACAGTCCGTCCCGAAGATCGGTTATACGTAGGCTCGCTATGGATATCGATGAATTTTGTCCGATTCCGGATCAGGCTACAACTAATATGACATGACAAGTGAAGCTATAAAAACCAACGTTCCAAATTTCAAGTCAATCCGAGTTCGTATGCTCAAAATATGATCAATGCAAGTCAAGAGGACACAATATTCGCATCCATCAGAACGCGTCATTTCGTATCCATCAGCTGAAGGGCCTTGTTCGAATCCATCAAACATCTGTAGTTCGTATCCATCAGGTACCCTTGGTTCATATCCATTAAGTAGTCATTACTTCGTATCCTTCGTGAAACCACTGTTCGTATCCATCGAGCCAAGCAAAGTCGCCATCTGTTCGTATCCATCACCTCACCATCTGTTCGTATCCATCACATCTTCATCTGTTCGCATCCATCACATCTTCATTTGTTCGTATCCATCAAGTTGGAGCAACTTCGATCGATATGAACAAGACCACACAATCGATGCGAACAGAGCCACGGTGCTCGATACGAACTAAGTCAATTCCATCGATACGAACAGAGCCATAGTGCTCGATACGAACTAAGTCAATTCCATCGATACGAACTGAAGTGCATCTATCGATACGAACTGAGCTGCAACTATCGATACGAACAAGGCAGCTTCCATCAATACGAACAAGGCAACGGTCTTCGATACGAACAAGGCGAGAATCTTGGAAATACTTGGTCGATTCGGCATGAAATGTGGATCGATCCTGGAAACTAATGCCACGCCAACATTCAGACACGTGCCTGGATCGATACGAATTCGTCGATACGAAGTGCATCAATTCAAACTGAACAACCTACCAAAGAGTCTAATTCGTATCGATCATAACTCGCAATCCACAAGTCCAAATTCTATAAAATTTTCATAGGAGCTTGCGTACAACTCAAAGAACATCCATACCAAATTTTGACTCGATTGGACCAAATCTTGATCGATACAAAATTCATTTGTATCGATCACGGATCAAGTCGGAACCACGTGGGGTCGATCGTGTAGCCCTGCCTACGTGCCAAAAGAAGTCTCCCGATATCTGAGCGAGATATTTGCATCCTACACCTATAAATAGCACCCTAGAGCTTGCAGAAAAGGGATCTTTATGGCTCTCTGACATCCAGATTCTGCCAAAAACACTTTTGCGCTACAAGGCTGCTGTTGTACTCGAATTTCATCACTGTAATTTGCGGTAATTCGCTATAATCCGCTGTAATCAGTTATAATCATCGAGAAAACATCAATAAAATCATAAATTTCACAGTGGACGTAGGCAATTAGCCGAATCACTCTAAATTTCTGTGTTTTTGCGTTCTGTCTTATTTGTTTTTGAAGTGTTTGTTAGATAATCCTCTTTTTCCATTTAATTTCTTCATTTTTATCTCTTCAAATCCTTCCGAAGATTGTTGTGCCCAATTTTGGTACAAACACTTTGGTGCTTTCATTGAGAAAAAACCCTGTTTTTTACTTCTGCACATTGGATCTACTACCGATACCAGATTGCAAACATCCATGGAGAAGATCCAGATCTCAATTTCAGAAGTTCTTCCATCCTATTTAGATTTGCTACAAGTCTAGGAGAGAGCTTCATCATCCACCATGGTTAACACAAGGACCACTTCCACAACTGCAGATGCTGAAGGACGAGAGAGACAGAACCCCATGCAGCTGCCTCCAACTGAACAGAATGCTACCGGACCATCAGATCCGCGAGGACCTATCACCAAAGAAGAATTTCAGATGTTGATGCAAGAATTGACTCAGAGCCATCAGCAGCTCACTCAACAACTCCGTGCTAATGTGGAATTAACTAATCAACTGAACCATCAGCGACGAAGGAGATCGAGGAGGGATCAAGCTTCCTATTCTTCCACCGAGAGTTCCGCTTCTTCTGACTATCATCACAGGTCTACACGCCCAAGGCTAGAAGGAAGTTACACACAGGCCACTGGGCATCAACACACCCTAAATGTTAGGCAACTGAGAGTTGGCCCATCAACCAACCATCAAACTGGACCCTCCTCCTGAGGAGGCACTACCCCACATCATGTTACTGATAACCGTACCACAATAGCCACTGATTTAGATGCTAAGATCCGAAATTGGACAGATCCGAACCATCACCAGCGTGAATACCACCCTGAACCTTACGTCCCCGAGGACATAGAGCCAAGGAGGCGAGACACGGACCGTCGACAGAGACCGGCCCCTCCTTGCATTGTGGAACCCGACCACACCTTGGCCCAGCCTGCTCAAAATGCCCAGATGCCTAATCTGTCTGCAATGATCCGTCAAATGATCTGTGAAAGTCAAGGGCTTAGCAATGACGACTGGGGAATATCCCAGAGTCATACTCCTTTTACTGATGAGATACTTTATGCTGAACCACCTCGGCAATTCAGGATGCCGACTTTACCCATTTATGAAGGGAACTCTGACCCTAATCAGCATATTCTGAAGTATGAATGGTTGATGAATGCTGCACGAGCTGATGATGCAGTCAAATGCCAAAGCTTCTAGATTTCACTGAGGGGCATAGCGACTATGTGGTTTACCCGACTGCCACCTCGATCTATCTCATGCTTTGATCAGTTGGCAACAAAATTTATTGAGCAATTTCGTATGCATGTCGCCAGACCGAAGGATGTTAATACTTTATCTAGTGTCACTCAAGCTCCTGGGGAGACACTCAGGAGTTATTTAGAGAAATTTCATGCTGCATGTGCTGAGATCAGCAACCCAAATTATAACTCTATTCTTATGGCACTGACTAAAGGGATTGAGCCCGATTCTGATTTCGATAACTGGTTGGCCGGAAAACCCTCCACATCATTGGACCATTTCTATTCCAAAGCAGCCCAATTCTTGAGAAGGGAGGATGCGAAATAGTCTAGGAAGAAGGATGATGTGGGGCCTAGTGTGGAGGGAGTTCAGAGTAATATTGCTGTTAAACAATCCAGGGAGAGTTCCGGAAAAGTGCAATTGAATATTCAAAATAAACAAGATCAACAAAAAGGCAGTGGTAACCAAAATAGAAAACAGGATCAGGACCTTGGTCCACGGCGTAGAGCTCCGATGTTTGATAATTATACTCCTCTGAATACGTCGTTGGAGAACGTATATCTACAAACCTACAATACTATTCAGTACAAGAAGCCTGCTCCAAAATAGTCATCGGAGAAGCAAATTCAGACGGGAAAATTTTGTAGGTTCCACGAAAGCTACGGTCATAACACTAATGAATGCCATCACTTGCAAGATCTCATCAAAAACTTGATAAGAGAAAGGAAGTTATAATAATTTGTTCGGGCGCCGCAGTCTGGAGGTGCGGGCCCATCGAATCAAAATCATGTGCCGAATCCAGCTAGAGAGGAGGAACCCGCTCGTACTGGCGGGAGGTTGGTGATAAACACTTTTTGTGGTGGTCCTCATCCAGCAGACCGAAGCTGGAAGGAAATGGAGTCGTATGCCAGCTCTATCAGGCATGCGGACTTTGAATGTTGTAGTAATTCTGAAGACGGGGCTCCGGCCAAACAGCAAAGAACGATGGAAAATGACATCGTATTTCGAGGTCGGGATGCCGACAGGGTCGTAGCCCCCACTATTGATCCGCTAGTCATATCAGCTCAAGTAGGTCCTGCTTGGATGAAGAGGATCTTGGTAGACAGCGGAAGCTCTGTGAATATTCTGTTTAAACGAGCTTACGACCAGATGAGAATGGAGACTAAAGACTTGAAGCCATGTCAGTCTCGCATTCACGGTTTCAACGGGAGTCCAACTATACCCACTGGAGCGGTGGAATTGCCAGTGGAATTGGGAATTGGTGAGCGCCGGAGAGTCCGGATACTACAGTTTGTTGTTTTGGATATAAACTCCCTATATAATGCTTCCTTGGGACGACCAGCCCTAGCTGAATTCAGGGCTTCCATCGCCCCATGGTGTTTGACTTTGAAGTTCCCCACCGACAGTGGTGTCGGAGTTGTTCAGGGGGATCAGGCCGCAGGGCGAGCCTGTTACGTTGCTGAGCTACGCGAGGCACAGTGGAAGGAAAAATGAAAGGGTGTAGAGGAATCTCTCTACGTCCGCTTTACGGATAATTGATAATTAGCGCCTGGGCCCGGGTCCGGGCACCCCAACCAATTCCAAAGAGATCTTGACCCGAGAGATACCAAAAGTGAAGATGAAAGTAAAGACAGTCAAGCTTCTCCGGCCGAACTGACGATCGATGTTCCAATCGACAGTAATGATGACTCGAAGATGATAAAGATTGGATCTCAGCTAAGCCAACAAACGCAAGAGGAATTGGTTGAATTTCTCCGGGTGAACCTTGATGTGTTTGCCTGGACGCACTCTGACATGTGTGGGATCTCGCCGGACATCGTGAGCCACACGCTGAATATTGACCCGCGGTACGTCCCGGTCAAGGAAAAAAGGCGTGGTATGGATCCAGAGAGATCTGCCGATCTTAAAGAAGAGGTAGATAAGCTTAAGACGAATGGATTCATTTGAGATGCATTATACCCGGAATGGGTATCCAATCCTGTACTTGTTCGGAAGCCAAATGGGAAATGGAGAACGTGTGTTAACTACTCAGACTTGAATAAAGCTTGCCCCAAAGATAGTTTTCCACTCCCACGAATTGATCAACTTGTAGATTCAACGGCTGGACACGAACTTTTATCCTTCATGGATGCATACTCTGGCTATAATCAAATACTCATGCACTTGCCCGACCAGGAACATACCAGCTCGTAACCAATATGGGACTTTATTGCTATAAAGTTATGCCTTTTGGACTCAAGAATGCTGGGGCAACTTATCAATGGTTAGTTAATCAAATGTTTGCAGACCAGATCGGAAAGACCATGGAGGTATATGTTGACGACATGCTAGTCAAGTCACGGTTTTCTACTAATCACATCAGGGACCTGGAGTCAATGTTTAATATCCTCTGAGAATACAGAATGAATCTCAACCCATTGAAATGTCGCTTTGGGGTAGCATCCGGAAAATTCCTCGGGTTTATTGTCAACGCTCGAGGAATCGAAGCCAATCCCGAAAAGATCTGGGCGATCAGAAATCTTGAAACTCCAAAAACTATAAAGCAAGTCCAGAGTCTCAACGGGAAAATAGCAGCACTGAGCAGGTTCATTTCAAAGTCCACTGACAAATGCATTCCCTTCTTCGATCTGATTCGAAAAGGAAAACGAAACTTTGAATGGACTACGGAATGTGAGGGCGCATTCCGAGCACTAATTCAACGTCTCTCCACACCGCCAATTCTGTTAAAACCTATCAATCACGAGAAATTGTATGTTTACTTGGCGGTATCAGAAAACGCAATCAGTGTTGCTCTAGTTCGGGAGGAAGACCGAATACAAAAGCCAGTCTACTACATAAGCAATCGGCTAACCGGAGCTGAGAGAAATTATCCGAAGCTAGAAAAATTGGCTTATTGTCTTGTTATTGCCTCGAGGAAGCTCCATCCATACTTCCAGGCTCACGCAATCACCGTTTATACCGACCAACCATTACGATAGGTCCTTACGCATCCTGAGACGTCTGGCAGGTTACTCAAATGGAATATCGAGCTAAGTCAGTTTGATCTTACTTACACTCCAAGGCGAGCCATTCAAGGACAAGTCCTAGCAGATTTCATTGCTGAATTTACCATCCCTGAGGACTTGGCCGAAACCAGTGAATCTCCCAAGTATATATGGAAGCTGCATACAGACGGTGCATCAAATGACCGTTGCTTAGGTGTCGGGGTTGTTCTTGAAACTCCTGAAGGTAGATCCATATGTTACGCTCTAAAGTTTAACTTCCATGCGACTAATAATGAAGCTGAATATGAGGCCCTATTGGCTGGATTGAAACTTGCCAGAGATTTAAGAATTATTGCGGTGGAAATTTACTGTGATTCGCAATTGATCGTGTGTCAAGTTCGAGGGGAATATCAAGCCAGAGATCGAAGATTGGCCGCATACCTCGCTCGGGTTCAAGAGACATTTAATCAGTTTGACTATTATGCTATCTATTACGTACCGCGAGAACACAACCAGAAAGCTGATTCGTTGGCAAAGTTAGCCAGTATAGGTGAAGCGCAGAAAATGGGACTTGTTCCCGTAGAGGTATTATCTTCCCCAAGCATTGATCAGATGGAAACCGATTGGGTATTTGATGTCGTTTCCGAAAGGGAGTCGTGGATGACTCCATTCAGAAATTATCTCAAACACGGAATCCTGCCAGAGCGTAGGAGTGAAAAGAGACAAATTCTTCGAAAAGCTTCTCGGTTCACAATCCAAAACGGAGTTATGTATAAAAGAGGATACTCTGTTCCTTTACTCCGGTGTATCGCTCACGATGAAATCAAACGAGTATTACAAGACGTGCACGAAGGGGAATGTGGCGATCACACCGGGGGGCAAGCACTCGCTAAAAAAGTACTTTGGTATGGATACTATTGGCCGACTATAAACCATGATGCAGCGGATTATGCCAAGAAATGTGATAAATGTCAAAAGCATGCTCGGATTCCTAGAGCCCCGCCTATGGAGATAACTCAAATGGTCATCCCGTTGCCGTTTGCAGTATGGGGAATTGATATTATTGGCTCTTTACCTCTAGCCAAAGGTGGTGCAAAGTACGCCATCATAACAGTTGATTACTTTACCAAGTGGGCAGAAGTTGAACCCCTTGCTACAATCACAACGAAGAAGGTAATCAACTTTGTAGTGCGCAACATCATCTGCCGATTTGGTGTCCCACGTACTATCATCACTGACAACGGGACCCAATTCGATAGTGCCGAATTTAAAGATTTCTATCAACGATTCCACATTCAGAAGAAATTTTCCGCAGTCGCACACCCTCAAGCGAATGGACAGGTTGAAGCTGTTAATAAAGTTATAAAATCCATTCTGAAGAAACGACTGGAAAATGCCGGGGGCAAATGGGTCGATGAACTTCCTATGGCCTTATGGGCCTACCGAACAACCCACAAGTCTGCAACTAGTCACACTCCATTCTCTCTCTCTTATGGTTTAGAAGTTGTTATTCCAGTCGAATTAGAAGTACCTTCTCATCGTGTGACATATACGATCCGAAGTCAAATGCTATATTACTTGCCGAATCTCTCGATTTATTGGATGAGAAGCGTGAAGAGGCTGATTTAAGGGCAGCCGCATATCGGAGTCGAGTCGTCCGATTATACAATGCCAATGTCCGACTCCGAACCTTTGAACTTGGTGATCTCGTACTCAAAAGAATTTATCCGGTCCCTTCGCATATGAAGCCAACTTGGGAAGGACCATATGTTATTGAACGAAAGCTGGGAGATGGCACATTCAAATTATCGACCGTTGACGGTCTCACTCTTCCGAGAGCCTGGAACAGCGAGAGTCTTCGTCACTACTACACATAACAGGCTCTGTTTATTTATTCAATTTACTTTATATTTGCCACTTGTTTTTGCATTTCGAAATTAGAATTTGTAATAAGGCAACTGACTTTGCCATATTTTCTTATTTCAGCAATAAAGTGCAATCTCTTCGAGCCAGAGCTGTGATTTACTTGAAATACTTCATATGACCATCACTATGCACGGAGAGCTAAGTTCCATCATTACGGTGGAATTTATTCAAATAGGGAGTGACTGTGATACGACCAATAACTCGCTAAGTGAAACCCGAGCTCGAGGACAAGCCATAACACCAAAGTCAAAAAAGGATCGATACACGACAATCCTTCACCTAACTCCAGATTCCCAGAGTGCGAACTGGAGTATAAACTTTCAAATATGGTTTTGAAGAGGGTGGATTTGTCCACCTAACGACTTCGCCCGTATTCGAATTAAGTTTGAGGAGGATGGACCTGTCCATCTAACGACCTCGCTTGTTAACTCAGGGTGGATGTGATCCGACCATCCACCATCCTGATATACCTTTCGTTCCCAGAGTGCGAGCGAAACTTAAAAACATATAACATATGTGACTGACCGTCTGTTTACCAACTCCGGATTCCCATAATACGACTCGGAGTATAAACATCAACTAACTCTATGTTCCCAGAGTGCGAACTGGAGTATAAAACGTCACCTAACTTCGGATTCCGAGAGTGTGAACCGAAGTATAGACATCGAAACGATCTGGATTCCCAGAGTGCGAATCGGAAAGTGAACGTCAACCAACTCCAAGTCCCCAGAACGTAGACTGGATTATAAAATGTTAATCGACTCTAAGTCCCCGGAGCGCGGACCGGAGTATAAATTCGAGTCGGGTGTGATTGAACGCCCACGAATTTATTTAAGACCCAAAGTGCGGACGAAATGATAAGTGCCAGGCGAATGCGGCTGATCGCCCGTGAAAATAAATTAAGTCCCCGGAGCGTGGATACAATCATCGATAAACAGTGGGTGTGATTCAACCACTCAAAATCCCCTTGTTTCAGCATCAAACCAACGATGCTAAGCATGCTGCATTGAAAGCGAAATACGACCGCTAGCCGATCTTTAAACTTCATTCCTGAAACTGGGGGCAGAACTTAAGTGTAAATTGCTAACTGAAGTAGTGCAATATTGGAGCTCAACTTAATGTCCAGTCGTGACTTGTGGCCGTTATTGTAGGACTTGACGAATGAACTCAAACGAGGGTCAAGCGTTGAAACTTCACAAGTGTACCGAACAAGGAATTCGAATGCTGGAACACTTAAGCAAATAAACACACATCGAGTTCAAAGCAAAATAAAGTTTCATTTCAGCTATCCGCGAAAAGAGATTATGTACAAGTTGGTCCCAAAACAATTCCTACTAGCGAGGGCTGAACCCGCCTCTATACACGGCCTACTAAAGAAAAAAACAAAGATAAATTCCTATCTATCTACCAAAACTAAATCGAAGGAGCACATCTACTCTTTTTCTTTTTCGGCTTCCTTTTCATTGTTGACCCACTAGAGCTGCCACTTATCTTTCTTTTTGAGCTTTTCCCTTTCGGCGGCTGATCTCTAGGAGGGGGCATGATTTCAACCTCCTCATCCGATCTCAAGTGCACGGGAATGTTTCCTGAAGGTGAAGTCGGAGGAACTGGATCGACTATAGGAGGCGGGACAGGCACACTAGTATCGATAACTGTACCGCCAGGCGATATCATCCTTAATGGAGCTGGACCAAGTGCTGCGATCCCACCTCCAAAACTACCACCATGAGCCGCTGCCTCCATTTTGGCCAATATTTCTTCTTCACGAATTGCTTGGGCCTCGATAGGAGCATTAGCAGTTGGCATTGAAGAGCTGGTAGTGGGTACACTTCTACCCATAACAAATGGTAGGTCTGCAAAAGGATCGATGTGATGACCGAGGAGTTCCTCCATCATCTGCTCATCGAAAATAAGCATGCACTCCTGCATTCCGTCAGTCGGTACCGTGGCCGTTGTGGTGGTTGCTTCAGTTACTATGGCCTCCTACATCCGATGTGATTCTTGAGTGGTAGGAGGCATGACCGGTGCAGCATCAATCACTGGACACAAAACAAAAGAAGAACTGTTAGTATTTAATTCAGATGATGACTCTGACTTCAGATAAGCATATAGAATGTTCAGAATACTTTCCTCAATTTGGCTTGTGGACAGCTGAACAGCCTCAGAAACTTGTTCTCTGGCCGAAGATAGTTGCAGCTAATCCGGATTATAGGCAGGAATGGGCTGGGGATCAACCTTATGTGCAGATTCAGGTTGGGTTGGCGTAGGAACTTCAGCGCTCACCTCGTGATGCTCAACACCTGAACCTTCTCCGACCTCTAAGTGTTGGGTGCCGAGCCTTTCTTTTTCATGCAGAATCATCGACTCGTGGAGAATCTTTCTTTCATCCTCATTGAGCATGCGATTCTCAAGCTCAAACTCGTCGATTGACTCACCCAGATGCACCGCCTTCTCCTCCTCAACTAATCGGCCCCAAGCATTATATAAGTGGGTCGGATAGTTGTCGAGTTAGGCTAGATTTCTGTGCCTCAAAACATTGGCGTTATAAAAAATGAGGAGATCTTCAATATCAGCTTCTAGCCTTGACTCAGCCATTTGAACTTTCTCCTCGACCTCAGTCCACTCAGACCTTAGCCATGGCCGCATCCCATTCACCCCGAAGCATAACAGCCTGTTCACACTCTTCTTGGGCCGCTCTATTTGCATCATCTTTTTCTTTGATGATTTCAGAGAATTTTGCTTTAAGCTCAGCAAGTTCTTTCAGAGCAGCGTCCCACTCAGTGGTGACAGTGGTGTTGCAATGGCCCATCTGCTCCACCAAAGCATAGTGTGTCTGCATCATCTTCTCCATGGCCGAATTCGCCTCATCGGCCTATTTGGTGGCCTCTATCTCTGATTTTCGAGAGGACTCGGATTCATCAGTAAGCACTTGGATGATGCGGTCCTTCTGGGCGAGGTCAGATTCTAACTATTCGATTAGTTTAGCCTGCTCGAAGGCCACCTTCGACGCTTTTTCTGCAGCCTTCGCCTACTCTTTATATTGGGAATAAATGTCATGAATGTAATCATGCATTGTGTTCTCCGCCTCCGATGGAATTCTCTTTAAATGAGGAGGAAAAACGTAGCCACCGAAGCATATATTTGGGAACTCTTTCCTCAACTGAGCGATTTTAATGGCCCCTTCCCCAGTGGGCTCAGTGATAGCCTGCTCAACGATGACGGGAGGCTCAACCTCAGTTCTATGGGGTTGCAACTCAGGCCTAGAAGCATGTGAGGATGGTTTATGACGAGGAGGCTCTACTGGTTGTCTCCCTTGACCCGAAGGCTGTGTAGGGAGTCTAGGAGGAGGAGAGCGGGATCGGGATTGATGTCTGTACTCCCTATCCCTGTCTCTCTCTTGACGTTCCTGGTTAGAGTACCCACGATCGCGGTCTCTATCTTCTTCCCTCCTACGTCACTCATAATACGAAGAAGATCGACGAGTTGAACGAACACTTCCTAACATCGACCCTCGTCCGGACATTGTACCTGTAAAAAGAAAAAGAAGCAGGCTAAGTGATTTCTTGAGTTGAACAACTTCTGATTGGAAATCGTGTAGTGCCATGAAGTGTGTATGTATGTGCAACCCCCCGACCAACCGGAAATGTCGACCACACTCATAGGAAGCGACTCGCTAAGGTCAAGAGCACTATCAAGCTCCTCCAACCCGGTGTCATGTTGGAGTGACACGTAATCCAGAATTGGGATATCGGCGAGCCCTTCGAAAGGACTCTATGTGGGCAAGGAAGGAGCCTCCGAGATTCTAATGCCGGGAACCGGCAAGGAAACCACAACTGATTTCCACCTCGAAGACTTAGGACGTTTATAAGCAGCGGCCTTGCCTTTTCTTCTTCCTTCTTTCGCTTGAAATTTGGCCGAAGGCCCAGCCACAAGTTCGTCATCCGTGGGTGTTCTTTCTTCGTTGACCCCTTCGGTTATTACAACACCGGGAGTTTTGAGTTTCAATCGCTTCTTCGGGGCCGCCCTCATTGTCCCTTCAAGCCTTATGCTTTGATTCCGCTCAATCAGTCTGACGATTCTCAAGTTTCTGTTGGTTAGAACTGAATCGATGTCCCTCATTTCACTTGGAATTTCTTGAAGGACCCTTACTATTTCTCTGAAGTACCCGCCTTCGGGTCGTGAAATTGCGGTTGTAAAGAAAAGAAGATATTAGTTTTACATCAACTACTGTTATCTTGATAACTCTTGGAAAAAACGGCAACACTTATGTCAGACTAGCCATCGGCTAGCAAATCTTGGGGGGCATCGGATGTAGAACCATTCTGTTTTGAAGTAACTCAGCCTTATCCAAGACCCGGTTACTACTTGGCAATTCTGGACCGCCTCCAGGAATGTAAAAGATGGACTATCTCCCCTACTCTTGAAGTTAAAAAGGTACCTGATTTCTGTTGGAGCCGGTGGCCGAAAGAGATGCTCCATGAATACGATGAATAAACTGTTCAACAGAGCATATCCATTGGGATGTAGTTGTGATGGGGCAATTCCAAGGAAAGACAACACTTCCCTAATGTATTGATTGAAAGGAGGAAGTATTCCTGCTGCGCACGCATGGCGATTGAAGGCAGTAAACCCCTCTGGGGGAGCGTGCGGTCTATCATTTGGTCCCGGTAATAGAACATCATCCAATGATAAACCATGCCTTAGACATATAAGTCCCAACATATCTTCTGAGACGTTGGACGGTACCGAATCTTGCGGGTTTGCAATGAAAGTTGCTCCTGGAAGCTCATCCGGAGCTGGGTCTATAACTTCGGCCGCGATGGCCGGAATCTCTAGGACGAAAGGAGATGAAACCTGAAGCTCTTGCTGTTGTGTACTTGTGAATTCCATAGCTAATCAACTTATTAGAAACCATCATTAGACAATAAAAATCCAAGTGTTCCCTGGTGTGAAGTGCGCGAATGTGTTGTGCAGTGCAGTGCTACAAATTACTTGGCAAATTCTACAGAGTTAAAGAAAACATATGCAAATAACGAGACTTCAAAATTCAATCGGAGTGACCGTCATCACTGACCGTCACGTACGCGCATCCAGACTTTGGTGGTCGATCCAAGTCAAAGTTCGTTAAGATTTTGTTAAGTTACCGTTCCATCGACGAGCTTTGAAAGGCAGTTAAATATGCAGTGAAATGGCTAAGTCCAATTATGCAAGGCGGAAGCTCGTCGGAGTCAAGTGTTTAAGTATGCAAATGTCTACTAGTTCATATCCATCAACTTTCAACTTAAATCGTCTTGCCAAAGCCTACGTTCGTATCGGTCCAGAGTAGTGGATTTCGTATCGATCCAGGAGCCTTCATTCGAATCGATCTAGGAGCCTTCATAAGAATCAATCCCGAAGCCCACGTTCGAGTCGATCTCAAAGCCTTGGTTCGCATCGATCCCGAAGCCTTGGCTTTGTATTGATCACCTCAGGCCGCTCCACTTCGTAGCAGTCGAAGGCAACCGACTTCGTATCGATCCTTCATGGATCGATACGATTCCCCCTTTCCTCACAGATCGATATGAGAATTTCTTCCTCGTATCGCTCCATGTTTCTTCTTCCCTAAACAGCCTGAACGCCATTGCTACTCCATTGACCACGCCTTAACCAAACTTCGGCAATTGTATTATCAAAATTGGCCATGAATATGAGGGGAGTGGCATAAGAATTCGAGTCTCATTATTTGGAGTTGTTCCTAATTGATTAATTACCTAAATTGAAGTAAAGATTTGAGGGATTAAGGAATTGTTTAGGATTGAACGAAGGCAGTTTATTTTTTTCAGTTTTCCGATCGATGCGAAGAACAAAGGAAAATAATGCAAGTGAAAAAAATTTCTAAGTACGAAACGGTGTTTATATGGACCCAAGGAAAAGAGAGAGTCGATTCGCCTTCCAGTCATTACGACCGGTTCCAACCAGTTTCTCCCCGGATCGATACGAATTAGCCATTTCGTATCCATAGACTCGAGCATTATCGGTACGAAAATTACAACGAAGATTTTTCTGAGTCACCGGATTCCATCGATACTAAACATCTGTTAGTATCCATTATACCCATCTCCATCTAAAGGCACATCGATACGAACTGTATTGTTCGTATCCATCAACATACAACCCATAAAGGCTCGTATCCATCGATACGAATGGTACCCAGAGGACCAGCTACTCTGTTCGCATCCCTCATAAGACCATCGATGTAAAAAATTTATTCTGTATCCATCAATGCGAATTACATCGATACGAAAACCATCTTTTGACCTTTTACATCGGTCCCGAAGAGGATCGATGCGAAGAGACATTCCAAAACAACCATCAAGTGTTATTACAACTCGAATTTCACATCAGTTCAGGAGAGGAATGATATGGAATTCGATACGAAAGAACTGACAATGACTCGTTAACGTGCAACATTAACGAGAGTCGGGTTAACATATATCCATGTATGTCGGACTAATTTCAATTTTCAAAATTCACAGGTCGAATTCCCACCTATGAGCAATTACAACAAAACAAATAATCGCCATCATACAGCAGTCAGTTACAACAGCACACAGTACAACAGTGGGCAGTCTACAATTCATAATTTATGTCTCTATGGATCAATCAAAGATTACAACTTCCAATGCAAAGACGACAACTGTTTAACAAGTTAGATGGAACTATTCAGAGTGAAGATTGTGGCTTTTCAAAGCACGTCGTGTTCTCACAAGGCATACTTTGGGGGGCAAATGTTATCTTGCCTTTTGGCAAGGCCGAGATACCAGGGACTTAATTGGAAGCCAAGGACAGTCCGTCCCGAAGATCTGTTATACGTAGGCTTGTTATGGATATCGATGAATTTTGTCTGATTCAGGATCAGGCTACAACTAATATGACATGACAAGTGAAGTTATAAAAACCAACGTTCCAAATTTCAAGTCAATCCGGGTTCGTATGCTCAAAATATGATCAATGCAAGTCAAGAGGACACGATATTCGCATCCATCAGAACGTGTCATTTCGTATCCATCAGCTGAAGGGCCTTATTCGAATCCATCAAACATCTGTAGTTCGTATCCATCAAGTACCCTTGGTTCGTATCCATCAAGTAGTCATTACTTCGTATCCTTCGTGAAACCACTGTTCGTATCCATCGAGCCAAGCAAAGTCGCCATCTGTAAGTATCCATCACCTCACCATCTGTTCGTATCCATCACCATACCATCTGTTCGTATCCATCACATCTTCATCTGTTCGCATCCATGTCATCTTCATTTGTTCGTATCCATCAAGTTGGAGAAACTTCGATCGATACGAACAAGACCACACAATCGATGCGAACAGAGCCATAGTGCTCGATACGAACTAAGTCAATTCCATCGATACGAACAAAGCCACAATCCTCGATACGAACTAAGTCAATTCCATCAATACGAACTGAAGTGCATCCATCGATACGAACTGAGCTACATCTATCGATATGAACAAGGCAGCGTCCATCAATACGAACAAGGCAACGGTCTTCGATACGAACAAGGCGACAATCTTGGAAATACTTGGTCGATTCAGCACGAAAAGTGGACGTAGGCAATACGCCGAACCACTCTATAATTCGCTGTAATCCGCTATAATCAGTTGTAATCATCGAGAAAACATTAATAAAATCATCAATTTCACAGTGGATGTAGGCAATACGCCGAACCACTCTAAAATTCTGTGTTTCTGCATTCTGTCTTATTTGTTTTTGAAGTGTTTGTTAGATAATCCTCTTTTTCCACATTTTTATCTCTTCAAACCCTTCTGAAGAGTGTTTTACCCAATTTTGGTACAAACACTTGTAAAGCTATATGGGGAGTTACCATTAGGAGCATCATTCCTCGATCTAGATTCGATTTTATGAATTTTGGTGTGCGCACAGGGCGACTTGGGACAATTTTTGCCGCCTCGGTGCCTAAGGGGTGATGTAATATGATATTTCATGTTAAAGGGGAAGCCGATTCTCTCTTGGAGGGGTCCATGTTTTGCCCTAGGGTACATTTTATCTAGAGGTGTACTATACGAAAGGTAGTCCCTTGTCATCGTTGGAAATCCATTCTCCACTACGTGCCTTGCGGTTTTAGTTGTAAAACTAGTACTTTTGAATGTAATTATGGGTAACCATTCTAGATATTTTGTATATTTATTTTCAACCCATAGACATTATTATAATATCACTAGATTTCTTATAAAAGGATTTGATTATCATAAGGTTAAACCCGTTCGTGTTTATATGCGTCGTGGTCTTACGGGATACCTTTATTTCTGAATAGTTTTTATAACATTAACCAATCTAAATGATTTGTGTTTTCTCGGTGTTATCCGGCCTTTTGACCATGCTATATTCAGGCTGACTGAATAAGTTAGACCCTACGATAAACAAGGACATCATTTCAAATGGGTGATAATAGAGTCCGGTGATCAAGCACAGATGACAATATAAAGTTTTATCAGACGAATCAAAGAGATAGACTCTATAGAACATTCTAAGTACAGAATAGAGCTTCCTCTAGGCAGGGATTAGATCAGATCACTATGGCTATGAACAACTTGGATCATTAGTTTAATTCAACGGGAATAGATCGATATCTCTTAAAACCTAAAATCAATTATGAAAACAAATTTGAAAACACGAAGCTAACATAGAGGGTAACCCAACCGACTAATCGCAGCTCGCCACATAGGTAGGAGGACTAATCGGCCCTGATTGCTCAGCATAGGGAACTGGGCCTTGAAATTTTTTGAGCGACCTCTTCTACATCTGGAGATTCTATGTGCAAAATTTTAGGAAGATATTAGGTCATCTACCCCTATAAATACAGATTTCATAGTTCATTTGAGGGATCTTTATGTTGCTATTTTCTTTGTACTCCATTGTAATTGCGGATTCCGATTTGATCCCTCTTGTACTCAGAAGTTCAAGTCGTTAATAAAGTAATTTCATCAATGTGGACGTAGGCATTCAATGCCAAACAACTATAAATTTGTTTATTGTGGTTTTTACTTATTATCTGCCTGTTTCCTCTGTTTTAATTTTGATTTATTTATTTATTCCTCTACTTAATTTATTAGGTGTTTATGCCAAATTTTGATGCAAACATTTTGGTGCTTTAACTGAAAGTGAATTCTCAGCCTGATTGGATCTCATCGCCTACTGGTGGATTTCCATATCCACAAGATAGATCCAAATTTCTATCGACAAGTTTCTGTTTCTACTTAGATTTGAAGAAGATCTAGAAGGAAGCTATTAGCCAGCCAGAGAATAGTATACTACTTATCATGCTGTTGAAGGCAATGACGATGCTAGCGTTCAATAAGAGTATCAAAATGTACAATCAGCTACTGTTGATGCCTAGAATCTAGCTGAATATATCACTAGAGCCGATTTTCAAGTCTTACCGAAGGAACTGATGGATAGCCGTCAACAGCTCAATCAACAAATCCAGGCTAACATTAACCTAACGAACAAATTGAAAGACCAGCATGGAAAGACTAGGAGGGATCTTACTCCATATTCAGGGTCAAAAATTTCCTCCTCATCTAAAGATTATCACCAAACCAGACGCCGTAAAATGGATCCATATGCATCTGGAACATCAGGACGAGGTCAGGTGATCAGCCAAGCCTCATTAGTGCCGAACCCCCCCAAGGGGATCGATAATGAACCCCTTATCAAGGGGGGATCAGTTAGTAAGTGGTGGTGATTACTTTGGAGGTGCCATGATCAATCAAAGTGCCGAGCTCAGGCAAACGTGGTTGAATAGCAGCTAAGAGATGATGATAGAACTGCTACCCAGGAAATGGATCAAGAGCAAGAGGAGACAAGGCAATGTGCTAATGCTCAGATGCATGGATCGAATCATTCATGTGAGGTGGAGCATGACTACTACATAGCTTCAACTTTTCGAACATTGGACTTAACAGCTATGGTGTGGAAGCTAGTAAAAGAAAGTCAAGGCTTGACCAATAATGATTAGGGACTCTTCAAAAGTCACACTCCCTTCATTGAAAACATTCTACATGTAGAATACCTGTGGAGATTCCATATGCCTACGATGTATGCCTATGTAGGAAAACTAACCCTAGGCAGCATCTCCTAAGTATGAATGGCACATTGACTCCATCCGAACCACCGATGCAGTTAAGTGCACGTGTTTCCCCATTTTTCTAGAAGATGTTGCAACTATGTGGTTCACTAAGCTGCCACCAAGATCAATCTCTTCATTTAATGTGTTAGCAAAGAAGTTCCTGGAGTAGTTTCGCATGCACACAACGCGCCCCAAGGATGTATTGTCACTCTCCAGCTTGGTTCACGCACTGAGGGATTCACTGAAAGATTTTCTAGAAAGATTTAATACAACTGTTACAGAAGTTAGTAATCCGAATGATGATGCAATACTCATGGCACTGACTAGGGGAGTCGACTCTGATTCCAAGTTTGGCGAATTGATAGTAGGAATGCCTCATTCTACATTGGACCATTTCTTTGCAATGGCGGCTCAGTTTCTAAGGAAGGAGAGGACAAAGCGAACTAGGAAGAGAGATGTTGCAGGCCCAAATGCCAAGGGAGTATAGAATAATGTAGTAGTAAAGCAGTCCGATGATAGTTTCAGAAAAGTTCAGATCAATGGTCGGAACAAATTAATGAGTAGAAGAAAGGCAGTGATAGAAGCGACTGAAGATGGGATTTCGGAAGAGGGAAGCTGAGGATCCCATCATTCAATACATACATGCCATTGAATACATCGCTAGAGAATGTTTATCTATGACCTGTAACACTATGCAATATAAGAAACCACATTCGAAGGAGCCAACGGAGAAGCAGATACAGTTCGAAAAGTAGTGTAGATTTCGTGAGAGTTATGGACATACCATGGATGAGTGTCGCCACCTCTGTGATGTTATTGAGAAGCTAATTCAAGAAAGAAAGTTGTAGTAGTTTGTTAAAGCCCCGCAGGATGGCGGGCATGGGACATCCGACCCCAATCTTGGATAAACTCCGCCTAGTGCTGAGGAACCTCGACGGATGGTAGGGAGATTAGTTATTAATACCATTTTTGAAGGATCACATCCAGCCCATAAAACCTGGAATGAGATGGAGCGTTACGTGAACACTATTAGGCATGTTGATGTTGAATGTTGCTTAAACACAAAGGATGGTGCTCCAGCAAAGCAGCAGCGAACTATGATAGGTGATATCGTATTTCAAAGTAGAGATGCAAACAAAGTGGAGGCCCCTATGATTGACCCGATGATGATCTTGGCCATGATTGGCCCCGCCTTCATGATAAATATTCTGATTGATTATGGAAGTTCTATGAATATCATTTTCAAGAAGGCATATGACCAGAGGTTACTGGAAGCCAAAGATCTAAAATCATGAAAAGCTTGTATTCATAGCTTTGGCGGTATTGCAACAGAAGTGGTAGGCTATTTCAAGCTACTAGTGGAGTTAGGAGATGGAAGCCGAAGGAGAGTGCGGGTGCTGCCATTTGTTATGATGGATGTGAACTCTTCATACAATGCTTTTCTAGGCCGATCAGCCCTTGCTAAATTTAGGACAGCTATTTCCCCTTGGTGCTTAACAATAAAATTTCCCTTAGAGAATGGCATAGGAATTAGTCATGGAGATCAGCCGACTGAACGTGCCTGTTATGTGGCTGAGTAGAGAGACGCTTAATGAAGGGAGAAAGGAAAGGATGCAGAGAAGACTTTCTGTATCAAAACCAATGAAGCTTAGCAATCAGCGTCCGAGCCTTGGCTCGGGCATCACAGTCGATTCTATAAAGGTATAGATCCGAGAGATAAAGAAGAGGGGCCCATAGAAACCAAGGTTGCACTTGTTGAGCTGACGATTGACATCATGGTCAGCCACGCTGACTCATCACGGGTCCTGAAGATCGGATCACAGCTCAGTGCAACGATGATAAAGGAATTAGTTGGCTTTCTTCGAGCGATATTGATGTGTTCACATAGATTCACTCTGACATGTATGAGATTTTGCCAACTATCGCAAAGCCATGCATTGAATATCGACCCGAGGCATGTCCTATTGAAACAAAAGCAATGTAGCATTGATCTAAAGAGATCTGCTGTGCTTAAAGAGGAGTTGGATAAACTCAAGAACAATGGGTTTATCCACAACGCCCTCTACTCGAAATGGGTGTCTAATCTAGTTCTCATGAGTAAAGCTAATAGAAAGTGGCCAACAAGTGTCGATTACTCGGACTTGAACAAGGCATGCACGAAAGATAGCTTTCCACTCCCGAGGATCGACCAACTGGTAGACTCAACCACTAAACATTAACTGCTCTCATTTATGGATGCATACTCCAAATACAATCAGATTTCGGTGCACGTCCCAGATCAGGAACACATCATCTTCATTTTTGATCTAGGACAAAAGAATGCTGGAGTAACTTACCCAAGACTGGTCAATTGGATGTTCAAAGACATGATCGAGCGATTAATGGAAGTATATGTGGATGATACCCTCATGAAGTTACGACGATCAAGCGACCACATCGATGAATTGAAGAAAATGTTTAGTGTTCTCCGGAAATATGGAATGAAAGTTAATCCCTTGAAATGCTCTTTTGGCGTTCCGTTAGGAAAATTATTGGGTTTTATCATCAACTCTCATGGAATTGTAGCTAATCCTGAGAAGATTCAAGAAATAAGAAATATCTAGGTGCCAAAGACAATCAAGCAAGTGCAAAGTCTAAATGGGAAGGTCACCGCCTTGAGCCGATTCATCTCCAGACCAACCGACAAATGCATTCCCTTCTTTGACTTAATGAGAAGAGGGAAGAGAAACTTTAAATAAACGCAGAATTGTGTTGATGCATTTCAAGCTCTGGTACATCACTTAGAGAGTCCTCCTATCTTGTCCAAGCCACTAGACTATGAAGACTTGTATATTTATTTGGCAGTGTCGATACATGCCATAAGTGTCGTGCTACTGCGAGAAGAGAACCGGATCCAAAGGCCAATATATTATGTTAGCAAGGGATTGACCAGAGCTTAAAGGAACTATTCAAAACTAGAGAAGCTCGCGTATTTCCTGTTGATTATGTCAAGATAGCTTCGCCCTTACTTCCAGGCTCATCCCATCAATGTCTTTATTGACCAACCGTTACGACAGGTCCTATAGCAACCTAAGACGTTTGTAAGGTTACTTAAATGGAATATCGGATTAAGCCAGTTCGATATCACATATTTCCCTCAAAGAGTAGTCTAGGGACAAGCACTAGTGGACTTCATAGCCGAATTCACCACACAAGATGAATCTCCGAAGAGTATTGAAGAACCTAGCATCTAATGAAAGATGTACATGGATGGAGCATCCAATTATTGATGTTCTGGCATCGGAGTCATATTAGTAACTCCTGAGGGACGCTTGTTCTGCAACGCCCTAAAACCTAACTTCCCTACAACGAATAACAAAGTTAAATATGAAGCTTTGATAGTTGGGCTTAAACTATCTAAAAGCTAGGGGTAGAAGCTTTGCAAATTTTCTGTGATTCCCAGCTAGTAGTGTATCAAGTCAGGGGATACTATAAGACCAAAGGAGAGCAACTTGCTCCTTATCGCAACTGGGTCCTAGAGTTGCTAAGAGATTTTGAACATTACACCATTACACACATCCCTAGAGAACAGAACGAAAAAGCCGACTCGCTAGCCAAGTTGGCCAGTTCGAGTATGCACAACAAATAGGCTTGGTTCCAATTGAAGTACTCAATGCTCCAAGCATTGACCAGATGGAGATTGATTGTGTCTTAGAAATGGAGCCCGTGAAGGAGTCATGGATGACCCCGATTAATGACTATTTGCAAAAGGGGATCCTTCCTGAATGGAAGAGTGAAAAACGACAAATCCTTCGTAAAGCATCATGATACATCCTCCAAGAAGGAGTCATGTACAGGAAGGGTTTGTTTGTCCCCCTGCTTTGGTGTATCACCAACGATGAAATCAAACGAGTATTAAAAGAAGTCCATGAAGGAGAATGTGGCAATCACACCAGGGGCAAACCCTGGCAAAGAAGATACTCCGCTACGGTTATTTTTGGCTAACTAACAGTCGAGACACAGCTGATTATGCTAGATGATGTGATAAGTGCTAGATGTTTGCAAAAATTCCGAAAGTCCCGTCGACGAAAATCACTCATATGGTCAGTCCATGGCCATTTGCTGCTTAGGGTATTGACATAATCGGCTCCTTGCCGATTTCCAAAGGTAGTGCGAAGTACGCCATCATGGCGGTTGATTACTTCACTAAATGGGCTGAAGCCAAACCTTTGGCCACGATCACTATGAACAAATTAATGAATTTTGTTATTTGAAACATCATCTATCGTTTTGGCCTTCCCTGAACAATCATAACTAACAACGGAACCCTACTCGATAGTACTGAACTCAAAAACTTCTATCGTCGACATCATATGGAGAGAAGATTTGCGGTAGTTGCTTACCCTTAACCTAATGGATAGGTGCAAGCTATCAACAAAATCATAAAGTCCATTCTAAAAAGGTGTTTGAAAAAAGCTAGAGGCAAGTGGGTTGATGAATGCCTATTAGCATTATGGGCATACAGGACTACCCTTAAGTCCGTGACTAACTATACTCCATTCACCCTTGCTTACAGCTCAGAAGCCATGATTCTTCTAAAACTTGAAGTCCCTTCTCATAGAGTGACTTATTATGACTTTGGAACTAACACAAATCTCCTTTTGGAATCTTTGGATATGGTCAACAAGAAGCATGAAGAAGCAAATTTGAGGGCAATTGCACACCGACAATGAGTTGCTTGATACTATAGTGTTAAAGTCCAAATAAAGACCTTTGAAATTGGTGCTTGTCCTGAAATGGATCTTTCCTAGCCCCACAAACATGGGTCCAAAATGGGAAGGACCATATATCATCAATCAGAAGCTTAAGCTAGCAACTATCGATGGCATCACACTTCCTAGAGCATGGTATAGCAAGCACTTACGATGCTATTTCACTTAATGTTGTTTCATTCGGTTATATTTTAGTTAGAATTTGCTTTTGTAGTTGAAATCAAAGCCATGTAATAAGACAGATTATGTCGCTTCATTTTCAGTTTGCAATAAAATCTTAAGTTCCTTCCATATCTGTGAATTGTTTATGCATAATATAATGGTTGTGGTATACCACCGACTTACATCTATATATGCAAAACGTGAATCAACATGTACCCAAAGATTGGTGCCAACCAAGTACTCGGGTCCATACTTAAACAAAATAAACGTAACTCGACCGTTCATCCATTAACTCTTGCTTGTGATTTGACTGGTTTAGTATAAAGTAGAGAATGGGTGTGACTCGACCACCCGTTAACTAAATCCATCTCCTAAATCGATGGGATGAGTATAAAGTAAATGTGGTCATGATACGGCCGACTACTCTTCGACTTTGCCCCGGACTCGGGGGAAAGCGAATTAATCAAAGGAATGTGATTCGATCGTTTCCTAGAATAGTATCAGTCCTTAAAGTGTGGGCTACATTATTAACATCAAACAGGTGTGATTGACGGCCCATCGAATAACTCTGGTCCTCAGAGTGTGGATAAGAGTATAAGCAAAACAAATGAGTGTGATTCAACCATTCATTCCCCAACTCTAGCCTTAACCCGATAGGAGGAGTATAAACTCATCATGGATGGGACCTGATCGTCCACGAACTAACTCCGTCAATCCAATGTTGGAAGCAGGATTATAGTCACTTAATCACTGAATGCGACAGTGTAACACTATAGCTCACATCTAGTGTTTGATAAGACTTAAGGCCGCAATAGAAAGGAGGCCTTTAGATGGATTTGTCAAATCAACGCTTGAAGCAACGGGTGATTGAAAGATATTGTAACTTGAGCATCAAGCGATGAATTACAAGTACATTGAATAGGAAATGTAATAGCCCGAACACTTAGACAAATTACAAACAAAAAATGAACAGAGACAAAAATATTTATATACTGAAACTTGAAAACTAAGTACAAGTTTATTTCAGAAAAAAAACCAAAAGTGAAGGCTATACCCGCACAATTTCGGCCAACAATAAGAAACTAGCTACCTAGCTACATATTACCTATGCTGGTTCGATGGTTATCTCTCTTCTATTTTGGCTTCTTCGAGGTGGATTCTCTGGAGCTACCACCTCATCTTCTCCTTTTCGCCCTTTTTTCGCTCCTGTTACGCTTAGGAGAGATGCTTTCAGAAATCAAGGCTGTCTCATTTTGGGATACAAAAGGATCGACCTCCTTAGGATGGGCCGCATAACAGTATAACTTGAAGTGGAGTAATACCCACTTTGGCATTTTCCTTCTTGGCTTGCAACTATAGCTCCTCCTTTTCGATGCGCTCTTTCATGCTAAGTTTATCTGTGTGTTCGGAGGCATAGGTCACTATGATTTCCTCTGCTACATTCTTGCCCTACTGGTCATCGGTTTTTCCTCATGTAAAGCTTCTATGATTTCAACATCTAAGCCTAGAGTTTCAGCAGGTTGATCGGTAGGAGGCATTGTATAGTGACGATCGTAGTAGGCCCTACAGCCTGCGGTTATCCCATGGAAACATCATTGTTAGGAGCATGGATAGATGCAGATGATCTTCAATTTCATAAAGACCAATGGGTAATACCATGATATCGGACGTGAGATGTAAACCTTCTCGAATGTTGGAGAAATAAGAGATATATCTTCATCTGATTGGCCTTCAGTCATAGTTGGAGTGCTGCCTTCCAAAATCGGGACAGCCCAAAAAAATTGTCAATCTATGGATGATCTGGATCATGCGCATCATTCTCAAGGGCGTGAGAAACTAGAGCACTAGCTGCTTGAGTAGTAGAAGGTCTTAGGAGCAAGATCCCAAGGCTTCACCCCCATCTTTCCTATTTTCGGTGATCGCTGGATCGTTGAGTAAACTGAGCCGACAGCCTTGAGCTCATCGAGCTCTTCATCGTGCAAAATTTCATGTGGGAGCTGCTCTTCATCCACTTTGGCACCACCGATGGACTTCTTTTTCAAATCTACAATATGGTCCCAGGCTTCGACGAGCGATTCGAGGTACATCTCTCCAAGAAAGCGGAGGTTGGGATTTATCAGGACGCATGCATTGTAATATACGAACAAGGGATCAAACTCGTCCTTTATCTTTGTCCGGCCTGCCTCCCTAGCCTCTTCCTTAAGGGCCTTTATCTACATAAGTTAATTGTCAGCCTCTATTTTATCTTCGCGGGCCTCGACATTCTCCTCGCAGTATCGTTGAGACTTCAGTTGAGCCTCAAGATTTTCCCGCTTTTCCTTCTCGAGCTCTTCCTCAAGTTGCTTAATACGAAGGGCTATAGCATCATTGTCCTTTTTCTGCACCTCATTCTCCTTTTGTAAAACATCTTTTTCGAGGTCTAAAGTACCATTGTGATGAACAACAATGTCCAATTCAGCTTGGTGCACTTTCATTAAGCGCTCAACAGCTTCAAAAGATTGGCTGGCTTTTTTCTCAGCATCAGTCAGCTTCGTACCCAACTACTTTACCTCCTCTTCCAAGCACTTAATAATGTCTTTATCATGGATTGCCTTAAGAGTTTAGCGATCAATTTTGTGTTTCCTTTCCATCGACACCTCAAAGATTCTCTCGGCCACATGAAGAGTTGTACTGTGCTGGACATAGACATCATTAACATAGGAGAGCAGTGAGTCCTTAGCCTCAAGAGGAACTGAATGCTAAGTGGGTATAAATTTGAACTCATCAAAGCACAACTTAGAAAATGTGGCTTTGAGCTTAGCCATCTTCTCAATAGTAAAGACATCAAGAGTAGTCGGGGCTGAGAGGATCTGTCTGTCGTGCCTACGGGATGAAGTGTTAGGACCTACTGCACCAGATTGGTGGTTCGAAGATCGACGGGCACTGGAAGAACCTGAATGTTGCTTGGACGTAGTGGCCAAAATGGGAGCATGAGGTAGCATCTTGCTACTACTATATACAGGTGGCATTAACCGACACCCTTGTCATGAGAAGACTGAGATTTTAATTTATGCATGGACGACGAGTCCTTATATTGGTGGCTTCGGTGTTGGTCCCCTCTTCCTTCATACGCTTCTCTGTCTCGAATGGGGTCCAGACCTTGACTAGGCCCTAAATAAGATGGCTGAGTGTATGTTGATCTCTTTACGCGATCATAATTATGGGGGCATCCCATCGAGCCTGGAAACAAAATGAAAGAGTATAAGAATCATTGGAGTTAAAGTTTGTAACACCCCATATTTTTGATAACATTATTTAGGATATTTAATTAGTTAAATAAAATAAAATGTTGATTAGGGAATTGAGATTTAATTTTATTTAGGTGTAGTCATGCCATTTAACTAAGATAATTAAAAGGAGGTTTAAAATGAAATATAGGAGGGGTAAAATAGAAAAGAGGCCATTCCTATATCTATTCCCTTAGGTCATGTATCTCTACACGTTAATTTTCATTTCTCAAAAATTTTAAAACATAAGGCTGGCTACCATTGTAACGCCCCACCTCTATGCTCATAATAACAAAGAGTATTAAAAGAAATACTGTCTATTATTACGAAGAATAAGGCTGGATAGGAGCGACCATCCGTAATTGGCCTTACACTAATATTGGTTATCTCGACAGGAGTGGTATATACTTTTTATTTTTCATCTATTATTTATTTACTCCCATCGACACTCCCAATACCAGTATAAAACGAACTACGATGGTTCCTAATAGTTTAGGACATTAGATATAACAATAACACAGATAATATAAATGCGGAACACAGATAAAAACAAAAGTCTCATATATATATAACTGATGTCAGTTAATACATAGTTGACACTATACAGATGATACAACTACAACTGTCGACTCTAGAAGTTATATATACAAGTACATTATCGACTAATATACATGAATATATATCATTCTATACAATGACAAAATGACTCTGACAACTTCAGAAGATGTGAAAAGTCTTCAATCCCGAACAGCAACTCAAAGAAGAAAATCTACAACCTGAAATAACTCGGGTCTGACCCGAGTATTACATTCAAAAGAAAATAATATCCAGGTCAGTCTAATTCAAACCAGTTTATTAGAGCATATAGGCAGAATACTTTAAATAGATGATAGTCACAATAATTCCCGTCTATCCGATTCTTTAAACACAGAAACCGAATAACGGTCAATATAACACTTAACAGTGTTTAACAAAAATCAGCAGATTTAAATCATCAACATAGATAAGTAAACAATTTATCAAATCGACTAAATCAATTTAAAGTCATTGAAATTGTCACTTTAAAACCATCAAAACTCGATTGGCTGCCGTACACGCACGCGTGTACGGCCTCGCCAATACGGCATAAAAGATCAATGCATCAAAAGCAAAAGAAAAATCAATTCAAAATTAGCACCGAGTGGCTGCAGTTCACGTATGCGTGCACTGCCTTGCCACTACCGTACGTCGAACTCGGTGTGGCTGCAGTACACGCCAACGTGCACTGCCTCGCCAACTCGAGTACACAAAGTCAAATCAAAATCAGATTCAACACAATTGAAGATGGGCTCAACCGAAATTCAAGGTATCACTGCACAATAAAATTGTGCATGTACATAGTGAAGTCAAAGAAGTGCAAAATGAAACAGCAATTTGAAAAATGCACAAAAACTCAAGTTC
Source organism: Allium fistulosum (assembly GCA_030737815.1). Classification (NCBI taxonomy): domain Eukaryota; kingdom Viridiplantae; phylum Streptophyta; class Magnoliopsida; order Asparagales; family Amaryllidaceae; genus Allium; species Allium fistulosum. Next base: position 386,330,401 of record CM060905.1, on the reverse strand, counting down.
AGTTCAACATGCACAAGTACTACAATGAAATGGCAACACAGTATCATGCACACATATGAAGTGATTCAAGTCCAAATGAACCAGCAATAAATAATACACTCAGCTGGACAGTACAAGGCAAAGACTCAGCAATGCTCACAAACAAGTACAAGGTACAATAAAACAGAAGCATGGCAGATCATAGTATACACTCGAGAAGTCAAACAACTATAATACAACAATACTAAGGTGAAGCCATCCTTTCTTAGTTTTACTTTACTTTATTCAATTATACAGGTGCAAGATAAGAATTATGTATAAGTTAGGAAATATTGTTCAACTTATGCGTGCAGGTGACATACTTCTACTTATAAAGTTAGTTATAGTAAAGATATAAAGTGGTATCAATTTTTGACTACCAAGTTGAAGGTCAAGTAACAGGGTTTAGTAATAACAACACACAGGTAAAACTTATGTCTATAACAAAACCATGCTACTGAAATTTCCAGATTTTCGAACTTCCAAAAACTCAACATCAAATGAAATATGAACTACACAAAATTCAAAGCGAAATGAATACAATGGTAGTTCAAATGTAAAGGTGGATATGTCAACATATATGGGACAGTAAGTTGACTTAACAGCATCAATTATCTCACTACAATAGAATGAAACTGAAAGCCAAACTATTAACAAGAATGCAAAGGTCAAGTCGGTGACTCAATGCAACTACAGCAAGGAAAATGCATGTACAAGTACAAACTGGATAGTGTACCAAGGATAAGGCAATGGAGCAATAATTAAAACAATGAACCAGCCTGCAAGATGAACCAACAAAGGCCAAAGCTCATGGCAACCACATATAAATGCACAAGTAATTCACATGGATAAACACCCTTGACTAAAGGGTAAATAAAGCTCCAAGTGAAACACAATAAAACCCAATTGTTAAACAAGTTTAAAACAATGGGACAGTAAAGATATAAATGCAGCAGTAACACTGTAATGCAACTGGCAACGATGAAATGCAACTGGCAACGATGAAATGCAACTGGCAACTATGAAATGCAACTGGCAACTATGAAATGCAACTGGCAACTAAGAAATGCAACTGGCAACTATGAAATGCAACTGGCAACTATGAAATGCAAAATGGAGGCAATGCTATCAAGTGTTAAAGCACTGTATAATGCATCAGAGTCTACCACACCTATGTACAGATGGTATAGAACAACATGAATACAACTCACACAAGCAATGCATTAGTGGTTCAAGGAATCAGACCAAGTGGATGCAGACTACACAAGCTACAGATATCACAATGGATGCAGTATCAAACCAGTACAAGATAGCAAATACTGCAAAAGATAACACTGCACAAATGAACCATCAGGCAAGTTACAGGAATCATCAAGTCAACCCAAAAAATTATATACGAATATATACGCATATGGAAAAAGGTCAGAGAAAAATCGCAACATCCATACAATATCGAACGGCAAAGCAAAAGTGTTGAAAATGTCAGACGAAATCATACGAACGAGAAAACAGGGATCAAACCCATATAAAATCAACCCAAGAAAAATTATCATCGGCTAACTCAAAACTCAAAATCACGAAATCATATAATACAGAAACCATTCGAAGTTGAATTAGATGTGAGCCTATACTCACCTTAGTCGAAGTGAAGAACACGAATCCAGACCTAAAACAAAGACGAGCCTGATCGAATGGAATCAACCGAGCACTCTACTCGAAGGCGGTCGATCGACAAGCAAAAGGGACGAGAATCATCTTCTCGATCGAACAACAATGATGGTGCCTTTCAATCTTACGAACCCTAATTTGAGGAATGAGGACGAACGAACGACGCCACCATTTCTTTATTTCGTTCGTTTCTTTAGGGTTGGTTTTGAACGAAGAAAAAAAATGAATTAATTGATCCAAGAGGACGGGTTTTCTAGTGTAGAGAAAAGGGGATGGCAAACGATAATTATCACGGCCCAAATTAAAACAAAGGAATTTTGGCCAAAAATTTTATTTATAAAGCCCACAAAATTCTTTAACGAATTTCTAAAGAATTTCATCCTGATAAAAATTCTTAACAGCAATTAACTAGTAAGATCAATCATTTAATGACGATTATAATTTGAAGCTAAATCTCGGATTGTTACAAACTCCCCTCCTTATAAAAATTGCGTCCCCGCAATTTTCATACTTAAAGTTGTCTATAGCAATAATTCTTCTAACATAACAGGTTAAGCTAGAAAATAAGGTCACGAACACAATCACCACAGAAATCGTTTAATTTTTGATAAAAGAAATTCACAAGTTTTCAACAAAATCTAACTATCAGTAGATAATCAGAAAACAACAAAGCTGAATAAATGCAAACATCAACAATATTCAATTACCAATAAATAATTAGAATACAGAAATCATGAAACAGCAATATCTAATTATCACAAACGGTAATCAAATTTCAAATCAATAAATATTCGATTATTAAAAACGATAATCAAATTTCAAATCAACAAATATTCGATTATCAAAACGGTAATCAAATTTCTCAAATTCAACAAATATTCGATTATCACAAGCGATAATCAAATTTCTCAAATCAACAAATATTCGATTATCAAAAACGATAATCAAATTTCTCAAATTCAACAAATATTCGATTATCACAAGCGATAATCAAAATTTTCAAATCAACAAATATTCGATTATCAAAAACGATAATCAAATTTCAAATTCAACAAATATTTGATTATCTCAAGCGATAATCAAATTCAAATCAGCCGATATTTAATTATTTCAAGCGATAATTAAATCTCAAAGCAACAAATATTTAATTATCTAAAGCGATAATTAAATCTTAAATCGACAAATATTTAATTATCAAAAGCGATAATTAAATCTAAAATCAACAATTATTTAATTATCAAAGACGATAATTAAATCTCAAATCAACAAATATTTAATTATCAAACAGCGATAATTAGAAACAACAAATATCCGATTATCAAAAACGATAATCAGAACTCATATCAACAAATATCCAATTATCACAAGCGATAATTAGAAACAACAAATATCCGATTATCAAAAACGATAATCAGAACTCATATCAACAAATATCCAATTATCACAAGCGATAATTAGAAACAACAAATATCCGATTATCAAAAACGATAATCAGAACTCATATCAACAAATATCCAATTACCTGCAGATAATTGGAAACAACAAATATCTAGAAATCAATTAAGAAGACTAGAAAACCAACATAAAAGCTTGGATCGATCCCATCAGATGGCGAGTTTTTAATTCGCCGCACGTGCATCAACAAATGGCCGAAGCCTACCAAGTACTCAACATAATTTTTGGCGCCCAACAAATGACCCGAAGGTCTAGTACTGGTATTGACCCGAAGGTCCAACAAATGACCCGAAGGTCCTCATAGTGGCTCGAAAGCACACGAAAGCATCAAAATATTTCAATTAACGAGTCCGGAATTAACCGAAATAGCAAACACACATGTCCCATACCACGTGTTTTACTAAATCGTTTGATTCTCTTCATCGTTTCCTTGAAAGTGTGAAATCATCTAAATCATCAAAACAACAGATATTCAATTAACGAGTCCGGAATTAACCGAAATAGTAAAAGTGTGGTTCCATACTCCGCACTTTTGCTAAATCGTTTAAATCACTTCATCGTTTCCTTGAAAGTGCAAAATTGTGTATTTTGTAAAAATATACTTTACATTCTCAAACGGACAAGTCCGGAATTAAGCGAATCAGTAAAAGAAAGGGGTCATAGTCCTCAATTTTGCTGAAACGTTTAAATCGCTTCCTCATTCTTTTGAAAGCGTAAACTATTAAATTTCTGAAAACAATTGTTATTTATTTTGTAAAAATAACAATTCACCTTCTCAACTGGACAAGTCCGGAGTTAAGCGAAACAGTAAAAGAAAGGGGTCATAATCCTCAATTTTGCTGAATCGTTTAAGTCGCTTTCTCATCCTTTTGAAAACGCAAACCGTTAAAAATTTATAAAACAATTTTCATTTTTAAACGAGTTTCCAATCACGTGATTAAAGCAGCAATATTAGTAACAATTTCGATAAGGAAATTGTACTTCTCAAAATACCGTAAAAACGGTCACAAATCAGTATTGCGGAATAACCGCTTGAAAATCCACTTTTAAAATTTGACGGTTACTGAAGCCAAAGCGACAGTAATTTTAAAACGTCAAAATCACATCAAAACAATTTACATCTAAATGTAATATCAGAGAATTTTCATTCATCAAAATGCCACAAAACACCGTACTTCAAAATATAGCATTGGTGTAAAATTCCGTTGTAAAAACAACGGCAACAAAATACGTTTCATAACCAAGCATCGGTTCAACGTAAAATAAATGCAATAACGTGCAATTTAAATTTTTGCACGTACTACAAAATGGACAAAGAATCATTCAATTGTATCTTCAATGAAGATAATTCAAAACAGCAAAAATCTAATCACTAGATGATTAGTACAAAAGAAAGCCAGCGGAAATTTCAACAAAAATCACATATATGCAATTTCTTCGAATCCTCAATTCGGATTCGAAGTTCTCAAAGAAATAAAATAATTACAGCTATGTAAACAACAAATGAAATTCATATCGATTTCGTATTTTGATTTTTAAATCAAAAAGATTATCAGTTGTACTCAGCGAAGACGGTTTCACTGTTTCCGCTGCGCACTCTGATAAATAGAACACAAATCAATCATATCATTAGAACACAATTTCACTATTATTTTTAAATAAGGATATTTAAAAATTTCATCCAAATTTCAAAACTTTAGTTTTGACTCAAAGTACAAATAAAACATCGACCAATAGTTGTAACATATGTTCCATCCAAGTTATGTTTTATATTATGTCCATAAACCCCAAGCTTTGATACCAACTGTAACGCCCCACCTCTATGCTCATAATAACAAAGAGTATTAAAAGAAATACTGTCTATTATTACGAAGAATAAGGCTGGATAGGAGCGACCATCCGTAATTGGCCTTACACTAATATTGGTTATCTCGACAGGAGTGGTATATACTTTTTATTTTTCATCTATTATTTATTTACTCCCATCGACACTCCCAATACCAGTATAAAACGAACTACGATGGTTCCTAATAGTTTAGGACATTAGATATAACAATAACACAGATAATATAAATGCGGAACACAGATAAAAACAAAAGTCTCATATATATATAACTGATGTCAGTTAATACATAGTTGACACTATACAGATGATACAACTACAACTGTCGACTCTAGAAGTTATATATACAAGTACATTATCGACTAATATACATGAATATATATCATTCTATACAATGACAAAATGACTCTGACAACTTCAGAAGATGTGAAAAGTCTTCAATCCCGAACAGCAACTCAAAGAAGAAAATCTACAACCTGAAATAACTCGGGTCTGACCCGAGTATTACATTCAAAAGAAAATAATACCCAGGTCAGTCTAATTCAAACCAGTTTATTAGAGCATATAGGCAGAATACTTTAAATAGATGATAGTCACAATAATTCCCGTCTATCCGATTCTTTAAACACAGAAACCGGATAACGGTCAATATAACACTTAACAGTGTTTAACAAAAATCAGCAGATTTAAATCATCAACATAGATAAGTAAACAATTTATCAAATCGACTAAATCAATTTAAAGTCATTGAAATTGTCACTTTAAAACCATCAAAACTCGATTGGCTGCCGTACACGCACGCGTGTACGGCCTCGCCAATACGGCATAAAAGATCAATGCATCAAAAGCAAAAGAAAAATCAATTCAAAATTAGCACCGAGTGGCTGCAGTTCACGTATGCGTGCACTGCCTTGCCACTACCGTACGTCGAACTCGGTGTGGCTGCAGTACACGCCAACGTGCACTGCCTCGCCAACTCGAGTACACAAAGTCAAATCAAAATCAGATTCAACACAATTGAAGATGGGCTCAACCGAAATTCAAGGTATCACTGCACAATAAAATTGTGCATGTACATAGTGAAGTCAAAGAAGTGCAAAATGAAACAGCAATTTGAAAAATGCACAAAAACTCAAGTTCAGTTCAACATGCACAAGTACTACAATGAAATGGCAACACAGTATCATGCACACATATGAAGTGATTCAAGTCCAAATGAACCAGCAATAAATAATACACTCAGCTGGACAGTACAAGGCAAAGACTCAGCAATGCTCACAAACAAGTACAAGGTACAATAAAACAGAAGCATGGCAGATCATAGTATACACTCGAGAAGTCAAACAACTATAATACAACAATACTAAGGTGAAGCCATCCTTTCTTAGTTTTACTTTACTTTATTCAATTATACAGGTGCAAGATAAGAATTATGTATAAGTTAGGAAATATTGTTCAACTTATGCGTGCAGGTGACATACTTCTACTTATAAAGTTAGTTATAGTAAAGATATAAAGTGATATCAATTTTTGACTACCAAGTTGAAGGTCAAGTAACAGGGTTTAGTAATAACAACACACAGGTAAAACTTATGTCTATAACAAAACCATGCTACTGAAATTTCCAGATTTTCGAACTTCCAAAAACTCAACATCAAATGAAATATGAACTACACAAAATTCAAAGCGAAATGAATACAATGGTAGTTCAAATGTAAAGGTGGATATGTCAACATATATGGGACAGTAAGTTGACTTAACAGCATCAATTATCTCACTACAATAGAATGAAACTGAAAGCCAAACTATTAACAAGAATGCAAAGGTCAAGTCGGTGACTCAATGCAACTACAGCAAGGAAAATGCATGTACAAGTACAAACTGGACAGTGTACCAAGGATAAGGCAATGGAGCAATAATTAAAACAATGAACCAGCCTGCAAGATGAACCAACAAAGGCCAAAGCTCATGGCAACCACATATAAATGCACAAGTAATTCACATGGATAAACACCCTTGACTAAAGGGTAAATAAAGCTCCAAGTGAAACACAATAAAACCCAATTGTTAAACAAGTTTAAAACAATGGGACAGTAAAGATATAAATGCAGCAGTAACACTGTAATGCAACTGGCAACGATGAAATGCAACTGGCAACGATGAAATGCAACTGGCAACTATGAAATGCAACTGGCAACTATGAAATGCAACTGGCAACTAAGAAATGCAACTGGCAACTATGAAATGCAACTGGCAACTATGAAATGCAAAATGGAGGCAATGCTATCAAGTGTTAAAGCACTGTATAATGCATCAGAGTCTACCACACCTATGTACAGATGGTATAGAACAACATGAATACAACTCACACAAGCAATGCATTAGTGGTTCAAGGAATCAGACCAAGTGGATGCAGACTACACAAGCTACAGATATCACAATGGATGCAGTATCAAACCAGTACAAGATAGCAAATACTGCAAAAGATAACACTGCACAAATGAACCATCAGGCAAGTTACAGGAATCATCAAGTCAACCCAAAAAATTATATACGAATATATACGCATATGGAAAAAGGTCAGAGAAAAATCGCAACATCCATACAATATCGAACGGCAAAGCAAAAGTGTTGAAAATGTCAGACGAAATCATACGAACGAGAAAACAGGGATCAAACCCATATAAAATCAACCCAAGAAAAATTATCATCGGCTAACTCAAAACTCAAAATCACGAAATCATATAATACAGAAACCATTCGAAGTTGAATTAGATGTGAGCCTATACTCACCTTAGTCGAAGTGAAGAACACGAATCCAGACCTAAAACAAAGACGAGCCTGATCGAATGGAATCAACCGAGCACTCTACTCGAAGGCGGTCGATCGACAAGCAAAAGGGACGAGAATCATCTTCTCGATCGAACAACAATGATGGTGCCTTTCAATCTTACGAACCCTAATTTGAGGAATGAGGACGAACGAACGACGCCGCCATTTCTTTATTTCGTTCGTTTCTTTAGGGTTGGTTTTGAACGAAGAAAAAAAATGAATTAATTGATCCAAGAGGACGGGTTTTCTAGTGTAGAGAAAAGGGGATGGCAAACGATAATTATCACGGCCCAAATTAAAACAAAGGAATTTTGGCCAAAAATTTTATTTATAAAGCCCACAAAATTCTTTAACGAATTTCTAAAGAATTTCATCCTGATAAAAATTCTTAACAGCAATTAACTAGTAAGATCAATCATTTAATGACGATTATAATTTGAAGCTAAATCTCGGATTGTTACAACCATTAACAAGGAAAATGGGATGAAGATTAAGAATAACTAAAGGAAAAGCTAATTTAAATCAAATCATTTAAATGCCAAGCTCCTTAATCTCTAAATCTAAGGTGAATAATGTTTACATCTCAAATCTTTTATGGTTTCGATTTTAAGATGAATTCCGAATTATTTTGCATTGATTTGCCATATTTTTGAATGATGAAATGATTATATATACTTGTTGATGATTTATGGTTGTTCATATAGATTTTGTGACATGTTTTAAGATTAAAAACCTATAAAATGACATCCAAATGCCTTGTGAATTTTTATGTTAACCAAAAATATTATTTTGGAGGTGGGTTTCAATTTTCAGATTTTTCTAAATTTTTATGGAATTTATATGAATTTTCTAATGAAGAAAATATTATTTTGGATTATAAATTACTTACGGTTATATAATAAAAGGTTTGGGTCTGAAATTTTTATATGTTGGAAAACATATTTAGAGAGATTTTCTGGAATTTTTCTAGATTTTTCCTAAGTGTTTTAATGGTTATATAAAATTATTTATGGTATGGGACTTAAATGTTTTATATAATTAAAGAAAGAGAAGGGGCTTTTTGCAAATAAATAAATTTGTTAAATCTGGAAAGTCGGCAGCACTTATGAAAAGAGAAACTTACAACCAATCAGATTTAGACAAACAAGGCAGGTTATGTACGAAGTTAAAAAGTACAAATAAACATGTTTTCACTATTTCGATGCTTTCGGCACTAGGTTCCACCTTTCTCCCTTCACCTCCGACACAATCAAAACCAATGCACATGGTATTTAGGAACTGGTACGTAGTGAATTGGACATAGATGGAAGGTATAGGGTCGAAACCAGGGGTCCGAAGGGGTTGAGGCTTTACTTTGGTTTTAAAGGAAAATGTGCCTGCTCACTTTCGACAAAGATGTTTTCGACTTAGTTAGCTTTTGACTAGGTTAAATGGTTTAAAAGGAAATGGTTTTGATTGGGTTGCGCCTTTGTTTTTAAATGATTGCTTTCAACAGAGTCGAAACCTTTAGCTGCCGCTTTCTTCCTTTCGATCCAGATGGTTTCGAAGGGGTTATTTTGTGTTCTAAAATTTGGCCACCTCTCCAGTGCTTTCAAAGGAATGGTTTCGACACCATCACTTTTTTTACTTAGGAAAGGGTTTTGAAAAGAATCCTTTCGATTTTATTGAGTGTTATCCCGCCTTTTGGCAAGACCATGATACTAAGAACTTGACTAGAAACTAATGACAATTCGTCTTGGAGATCGGTTATACGCAGGCTCGCTATGGATATCGACGAATTTTGTTCGAGTCTGGATCGAGCTAAAATTAATATGACACGACAAGCGAGGCTATAAGAGCTAACGTTCCAAATTTCAAGTCAATCCGAGTTAATATGCTCAAGTTATGATCGATGCAAGATCGGATGAAGAACAGCCTCGAGTTCGAATCCATCGACTGGCCACTGTTCGACTCGATCTCGTTCGAATCCATCGACTAGCCTCTGTAAGACTCGATCTCATTCGAATCCATTAGGAAGCCTCTGTTCGACTCGATCGAGTTCGTATCCATCATTAGAACCCACTTCGTATCGATCAGCTTCGCATCCATCACCGAGCCTCTGTTCGAATCCATCAGTGGATCACTGTTCACATCCATCAGGAAAGCCCAGCTACTTCGTATCCATCGCGGAGTCCCTGTTCGTATCGATCATATAATGGTTATTCGTATCGATCGTCAAGCCACACCAATTTTGTCGATACGAACAGAACGTGACTATCGATACGAACTGAGAAGTCTTCATCGATGCGAACTGTGCATCTTTTATCGATACGAACAAGGCAGCACCATCGATACGAATGAGGCGAAGTTCGTCAACTCACAGTCATGCGCAGCTATCGATTCGAACAAGACCGAGTCGATGTGATCGAGTCGAACCAAACAGCCTACCGAAATCCTCCGTTTCGTATCGATCGTATCTCACGATCCACAAGTCCAAATGCTACCAAATTTTCACAGGAGCATACGCACGTGCTAAAGAATGTCCACGCCAAATTTCAACTCCATTGGATGAAATCTTGATCGATACGAAATCCGTTCGTATCGATCACGGATCGGGCCGAAACTTCACGGGCTTGGTCGCGCGGGCCTACTCACGTGCCAGAAGGAGTCTCCCGAGATCTGAGCGAAATATCACCCTCCTACACCTATAAATAGAGCCCCAGGACATATAGAAAAGGGGATCTTCTTCTTCTTTGAATTCACCAACGCCCAGACCTTGTCGGATCCAGTTCTAAACTCCTTTGCTGCTGCCAATAACGAATTTCACTGCTGTAAATCATTATTATCTGCTGTAATTCGCTGAAATCAATTGTAATCATCAAAGAAACATCAATAAAGCAATCAACTTCATAGTGGACGTAGGCAATACGCCGAACCACTCTAAATTCTTGTGTTTCTGTGCATTCTTATTACTTTCATTATCTGCTTTTGGAGTTTTAGTTATATAATCCTCTTTTTCCATTTAATTTCTTCATTTTATCTCTTCTGAAGAGTGTTGTGCCCAATTTTGGTACAAACATTGAGTTTCTGATCCTTTTGCTCTACTTGAAGGAATAATGCAAATGGTTTCGACCGAAACAATTTTCAAAGGTTTCGAAGGGTAATTTTTGAATGGTTTCGAAAGGTTTCCACATGTTTTAAATTGAACCCAAAGGCCTTCGAAAGGTTTAGCATTTTAATGCTTTTGAAAAGATTTTAATGAATGGTTTCGAAAGGGGTGGTTCCCCAGGGGTTTGAAAGGGTTGAAAGGAAAGGTTTTCCTTATGTTTCGAAAGGCAATATTTATAGGTTTTAAAGAAGGATGTCTAATGTTTTAGAGCTTACGAAGAAAAGGCTTTTAATGGTTTCGAAAGGGATACTTTCAATGGTTTCGAAAGGGTTACTTTCAATCGTTTCAAATAGGTTACTTTTAATGGTTTCAAAAGGGTTACCTTTAAGGATTTCGAAGGGGTTGTTTAAAGGTTTTAAACAAAGGTTTCGAATGTATTAACTAGACAGTATAGCCTATGTGTTTTCAAGTTAAAAAGGACTTTGACTTGTTTTAAAAGGATAGTTAATCCTTATTAAATTCCATCAACATTATTTTAAGTAAAGTATATATATCATGGCAAAATAGCTTAGAGTAAAGCTAAAGATATATTTTCCTTGTATACGTATGATTTAAAGGATCAAATTATTTTGAAAATGTTTTTCAAGGAAAATTTAAAGGGTAGTTAACCCTATGAGAATGACTCAGATTAGAAGATCGGATAGGACTTGTGTAGGGTAGTGCCCTATGTTATTAGCCCCTAGCTAATTTAATCTAGAATTATAGTGTGTAGGGCCTAGTCACAGGTAAGACTAAAATGCTGGTTACACACAAAACAGAATATTTATGTACAGAGGTAGGTTATTGGTAAGCCACAAAACCACTAGGATTAGTTGATCCTTGGAGAAGTAAGTTAGGGACAGACCATCCAAAAGTTTTGTCTAATAGTTGTTTAGACCATTTGATATTTATCTGGTAGGCTCGAGTCCACCAAATGGGCAGTTAGCTCTGTTTTTGGATAGTTAGTCTAGATTGCGGACAGATAGTCCAGTTTGAGGGCAGTTAGCCCAGATTTCAGACAGATAGTCCATTTATTACCTATTTATAGCATAATGGACCTTGCTTTGTTTTGGTGGAATAGTGTGACCGTGGCAATGGATGAGGAGACTATGACCAGGGATGATTTCAAGAGGAGGTTCCAGGAGAGGTTCATGTTTGTTATGGCATAGTCAGCTCTGATCAGAAAGTTTGTTGTGTTAGAGCAGGGAGAGATGTCCAATTTGGAGTATGCCAGAAGGTTCAAGGAGTTGGCCAAATGTGGGTATGCCTCAGTAGATACAGTGATGAAGAGGAATGAGAAGTTTATCTGGAGGTTGAAGCCTGAGATTGCCAGGGCTACATTGCCTCATATTAGGGATCCTTCTGATGTTGTTATAGAGATGGCTTTAAGGCATGAGGAGATTCTTGATTCTCTAGAGAAGAGCAAGGCTAAGGAGGTCTAGGGTTGGCAGAGTCAGAGGAGGAAGTTCTTTCCCAAGAAAGGTGCTAAGAAGGGTGGAGCACCTAAGAAAGGGAAGTCTGAGATTGTTTGCTTCAAGTGCGACAATAAGGTGCACTATGCTAATGAGTGCCATGCTGGAAAGGCAAAGGATATGGCTAGGAGGAAGAATTTAAGATGCTTCAACTACGACTAGATAGGCCACTATAAGAACCAGTGCAAGGAGCCAGCTAAGGATGGAAAGTGTATGGTGTATGCATCGAAGCTTGCCACTTCGAAGCCATCAACTCAAAAGAAGGGAAAGGCAGTTTTGGGAGGTACACTTTAGATTCATGGTATGTTTGTTAGCGTTCTATTTGATACTGGTGCATCGCATTCTTTTAAATCTAGATGTTTGATAGATAAGCTTAACTTAGAACCCACATGTTTAGTTACTTCCTTACAGGTTGCAAATCCAATAGGTGGGTATGCAACTCTCGGGTTGAGATGTGACCAGTTAGAGTTTGACATGTTAGGTCATACCTTTGTTTGCAGTTTGCATGTGTTTGATTTTTTGGGGTTTGGGATTATTCTTGGGATGGATTGGTTAAGTGAGTATGGTGCTATGATATTTTGCCAAGATAGGAAAATATCTCTTAGGCACCCTGATTGTAACAGCAGGAGAATTTATACCATAGAACGTTCCAACGGTAAGGTGTATGCTTTATTTGGTGTTATGGGATCAGATGATGAGTTGAGTCAAGTTTTCATGGTTAGAGAATTCACAGATGTTTTTGAGCCTATAGTAGTAATGCCACCGAAACGAGCCATTGAGTTTCAGATATATTTGGTTCTGGGAGCAGAACTAGTGAGTAGCCCGCCAAGAAGGGTGACCCCCACAGAGATGAGGGAGTTGAAGGTGCGGTTAGTGGATTTAGAAGGCAAGAGTTTTTTAGGCCGAGTAGTTCACCTTGGGGTGTAGCGGCAGTGTTTGCTAAGAAGCTGGACGGATAGTTAAGGCTATGTATCAATTATCATAAGTTGAATGAGAGGACGATAAAGAATCGATATCCGTTGCCCAGAATTGACGATTTGTTCGACCAGTTGTGTGGAGCCAAGGTATTTTCTCATTTTGATTTGGCAACAGGTTTCCATCAGTTCAGGGTAGCAGAGGATAGTATACCTTTAACGGCATTTAGGACTAGATATGGGTCGTACAAATGGTTGGTTATGCCATTCAGACTGACTAATGCACCAGCTTTCTTTGTGGATTTGATGAATCGGGTTTTTCGAGAGCACTTGGAAAGATTCGTATTGTTTTTCATAGATGATATCTTGATATACTCTAAGGATGAGAGAGAGCATGAAGTTATCTTAGAGTGGTGCTTGAGATGTTGAGGCAGCATCAGCTGAAGGCGAAGTTTTCAAAGTGTCACTTCTGGAAGAAGGAAGTGAAGTTTCTGGGTCATGTAGTCTCAGAGAGAGGGTTGTCAGTGGATCCGATTAAGATTGAAGCAGTGAATAGTTGGAAGAGACCCGAGACAGTGATAGAGATAAAGAGTTTCCTTGGGTTGGCTAGTTATTATCAGAGGTTTATTAAGGATTTCTCGCGGATAGCAGCACCGATGACCAAGCTAACGAGAAAGAACATGAATTTTATATGGAACGATAAGTGTGATGAAGCATTCCAGAGTTTGAAACACTTATTGACCCATGCACCTGTGTTGGTTGTTCCAGAAGGGAATCAAGATTTTGTGGTTTATACTGATGCGTGTGGAACAGGTTTAGAAGCTATGCTGATGCAGAGAGGTAAAGTGGTTACCTATGCTTCTAGACAGCTTAGACCGCATGAGGTCAGATATCCAATGCATGATTTGGAATTAGCTGTAATGATTTTTGCATTGAAGGTGTGGAGACATTACCTTTTAGGAGAAAGATTTGAGTTATATACTTATCATAAGTCGCCGAATTATTTGTTCTCACATAAGGAGTTGAACATGAGGCAGTAGAGATGGTTAGAGTTTATAGCTACTTATGATTTGGGATTAAATACACACCGGGGAAAGGCAACAAGGTTGCAAATGCACTTAGCAGGAAAATCAGAATGCAGTGTTAGCGATGATTATTGAGTGGAAAGATTTGGAAGCATAGGTAGATTGCAGAGTGCAGTGGAGATATGAGGCTGGGTCTAGTGGAGATTCTATTGTATTATCTTGTTTGAAATTTGACCAGTGATGATCGAAAGAATTGCTTCTAAACAGATGGAGGATCCAGTATTAGCATAACGGATCAGGAAGCTTAGAGATGGAACCGAGAGTGATGACATGAAGGACTTTAGTCTTGACCAGAAAGGGTGGTTGAGAAAGAAAGGAAAATTATGTGCTCCGAGTGTAGGAAACACAAGGAAAGAAGTTTTGGAGGAATGCCATCGTTCGAAGTTCTCTATTCATCCAGGAGGATAAGATGTATCAGGATATGAAGAGGATTTTCTTCTAGGAAGGCATGAAGCGGGATACTGGCTTATGTGTAAAGCAGTTCTTGAATCGCCAGCAGGCAAGGGCCGAACAACGGAAGCCAAGAGGGTTGCTTCAGCCATTAGATATTCCAGTATGGAAGTGGGATTCTATTTCTATGGACTTTATTGACGGGTTACTAAGGTCGAACAGAGGAAATGAACATATATTGGTCATAATGGATAGATTGACCAAGAGTGCCCATTTCAATCCAGTAAAGTCAACTAGGACGACACCTGTTTTAGCGAAGTTGTTCATGAAGAATGTCTGCACGGAATTCCTAGTAGTATAGTAAGTGTTTGTACCAAAATTGGGCACAACACTCTTCAGAAGTTTTTGAAGAGATAAAATGAAGAAATTAAATGGAAAAAGAGGATTATCTAACAAAAACTCCAAAAAACTAATAATGAAAGTAATAAGAACGCACAGAAACACAAGAATTTAGAGTGGTTCGGCGTGTTGCCTACGTCCACTATGAAGTTGATTGCTTTATAGATGTTTCTTTGATGATTACAAGTGAATTCAGCGGGTTACAGCAGATAATTATGATTTACAGCAGTGAAATTCGTTAGTAGCAGCAGCAATGGAGTTTAGAACTGGATCCGACAGAGTCTGTGCATTGGAGAATTCAAAGAAGGAGAAGATCCCTTTTCTGTATGCCCTGGGGCTCTATTTATAGGTGTAGGAAGTTGATATTTCGCTCAGATCTCGGGAGGCCCCTTCTGGCACGTGACTAGGCCCGCGCGCCCAAGCCCGCGAAGTTTCGGCCTGATCCGTGATCGATACGAACGGATTTTGTATCGATCAAGATTGTGTCCGATGGAGTCAAAATTTGGCGTGGACATTCTTCAGCATGCACGTAAGCTCCTGTGAAAATTTCATAGCATTTGGACTTGTAGATTAGGAGATATGATCGATACGAAATGGTGCATTTTGGCTGGCTGTTTCGTTCGTATCGATCATTTCGACTCGATGGTTTCGAATCGATGGCGGCATGTGTTGGCAGGTTGACGTGGCGCGCGTCCTTCGCATCGATCTGTAGCATACCCAGTTTGAATCGGTGAAGACAGTCTAGTTCGAATCGATGGACGTTGGCTTGTTTGCATCGATGAGGGTTGCATAGTTCGTATCGATGAAAGCGCCCTGGTTCATATCGACTGTTGTGCTTTTCTTCGCATCGATTGGAGGCGTGCATTTCGTATCGATTGGTGATCGATCGATACGAAGAGAGCCTTTAAGACTAAGCGATGCGAAACATATGAAAGTGTTTGTTGCCGATGGATATGAAGTAGGCACTGGACGATCGAGTCGAACTGTTGCTTCCTGATGGATGCGGATCGATACGAAGTGGTCATTGGCTGATTGAGTCGAACAGAGCTTGTCGATGGATGCGAAGTCGACCGAGTCGAGCTATGGCTTCCTGATGGATGCTGATCGATACGAAGTAGTCATCGACCAATCGAGTCGAACGGAGCTTTCCTAGATGGATTCGAACTCGATCGATTCGAACATCGGCCACCTGATGGATTCGAACCCGAGACTATTTCTTGTCCAATCTTGCATCGATCATAACTTGAGCATATGAACTCGGATTGACTTGAAATTTGGAATGTTGACTTTTATGGCTTCCCTCGTCATGTCTTGTCGATTGTAGCTCGATCTGGACTCGGACAAAATTCGTCGATATCCATAGTGAACCTGTGTATAACCGATCTTCAAGACGAACAGTCATTGGTTTCTAGTCAAGTTCTTGGTGTCACGGCCTTGCCAAAAGGCGGGATAACAGTAACTGATAGAGATTCCTTATTCACTAGCAAGTTTTGGAAGAGTTTGTAGGAAATTTTGGGAACCAAGCTCATGAGTACCGCTTACCATCCGCAGACAGATGGGCAAATGGAAAGAGTTAACAAAAACTTGGAGGATTTGTTAAGAGCTTGTGTTCTAGATTTCGGGGGATCATGGGAAGACCATCAACATCTACTCGAGTATTCATATAACAATAGTTATCAGACTAGTATTGGGATGGCACCATTTGAAGCTTTGTATGGAAGGCTATGCAAATCTCCCGTTTGTTGGTTGGAGACCGGGGATAGGTCGGTTCTTTGTCTAGATATGGTTAGAGAAGCTGCAGAAAAGGTTGAGGTCATTCGAGCTAGAATAAAGGAGGCTCAATCTTGGTAGAAAAGTTATGCAGATAAGAGACGAAAAGATATAGAGTTATCAGTTGGAGATCCGGTTTTCGTCACGGTGCCACCGATAAAGGGTGTGATCAGATTTGGGAGATCAAGAAAGTTGGCATCGAGATTCGTTGGACCTTTTCGTATTGTAGAGAGGATCGGGAAACTCGCATATAGAGTTGAGTTACCGAGCATTTTGGCAAGTATCTATGATGTTTCCCATGTTTCTCATCTCATAAAGTGCATTAGAGACCCGGAGACTATTATTGCACCGACTGTGCTAGATGATTTAGTGGTAGAATCGGATTTGACTATAGTGAGAAAGCTAGTTCGCATTGTTGCGAGAGATGAGAAGAGGCTTAGAACTAAGACGGTCAGATTAGTCAAAGTCCAGTGGAGGGATGATGACAGGGAATGTACTTGGGAGGTTGAGAGCAAGGTTGGAGATACTTATCCTAACTTGTTTGAATGTATGTTTTACCTTCTTGTTTGATTTATTGTGTGCCTTATCGTAATTTCGAGGACGAAATTCTTTAAGGAGGGGAGTCTGTAACACCCTAGATTTTTGGTAACTTTATTTATGATATTTAATTAGTTAAATTAAATAAAATAATGTGTTGATTAGGGGATTGAGATTTGATTTAATTAAGGTGTATTCGTGCCATTTAACTAAGAGAATTAAAAGAATGTTTAAAATGAAATATAGGAGGGGTAAAATAGGAAAGAGGCCATTCCTATATCTATTCCATTCGGTCGTGTATCTCTACACATTCATTTTCATTTCTCAAAAATTTTAAAACACAAGGTCGGCCACCATTAACAAGGAAAAAGGGAAGAAGATTAAGAAAAGTTAAAAGAAAAGCTAATTCAAATCAAATCCATTTAAATCTCAAGCTCCTTAATCTCTAAAGCTAAGATGAATAATGTTTACATCACAAATCTTTTATGGTTCAAGTTTTAAGATGAATTCCGAATTATTTTTCATTGATTTGCCATGTTTTTGAATGATGGAATGATTATATCTACTTGTTGATGATTTATGGTTGTTCATATAGATTTTATGACATGTTTTAAGATGAAAACCTTATAAAATAACATCTGAATGCCTTGAGAATTTTTATATAGACAAAAAATATTATTTTATAGGTGGGTTTCAATTTTTAGATTTTTCGGAATTTTTGTGGAATTTATTTGAATTTTCTAGTGAAGAATATGTTATTTTGGATTATAAATTATTATGGTAAATAATAAAAGGTTTGGGTCTGAAATTTTTATATATTGAAAACATATTAAAATTTATTTTCTGGAATTTCTCTATATTTTTCCTAAGTTTTTTAATGGTTATATAAAATTATTTAAAGTATGGGACTTAAATGTTTTATATAATTAAAGAAGGAGAAGGGGCTTTTTGCAAATAAATAAGTTTGTTAAATCTGGATAGTCGGCAGCACTTTTGAAAAGAGAAACTTGCAACCAATCAGATTTAGACAAACAAGGCAGGTTAGGTACAAAGTTAAAAAGTACAAATAAACATGTTTTTCACTGTTTCGATGCTTTTGGCACCAGGTTCCACCTTTCTACCTTCGCCTCCGACACAATCGAAACCAATGCACATGGTATCAAGCAACTGGTATGTAGTGAATTGGATATAAGCGAAAGGTATAGAGTCAAAACCAAGGGTTGAGGCTTTACTTTGGTTTTAAAGGGAAATGTGCCTGCTTGCTTTCGACTAAGATGCCTTCGACTTAGTTAGCTTTTGACTAGGTCAAATGGTTTAAAAGGAAATGGTTTCGATTGGTTTGCGCCTTTATTTTTAAATGATTGCTTTCGACTGAGTCAAAACTGTTAGCTGCCGCTTTCTTCCTTTCGATCCAGATGGTTTTGAAAGGGTTTTTTTTCAAAATTAGGCCACCTCTCTAGTGCTTTCGAAGGGATGGTTTCAACACCATCACTTCTTTACTTAGGAAAGGGTTTCGAAAAGAATGCTTTCGACTTTATCAAGTTTCCAATCCTTTTGCTCTACTTGAAGGCATAATCCAAATGGTTTCGACCAAAAAGGTTTAGAAGGGTAAATTTTTGAATGGTTTCGAAAGATTTCCACATGTTTTTAATAGAACCCGAAGGCTTTCGAAAGGTTTAGTATTTTAATGCTTTCGAAAGGGTTTAATGAATGGTTTCGAAAGGGGTGGTTCCCTAGGGTTTCGAAAGGGTTGAAAGGAAAGGTTTTTCCCTATGTTTTGAAAGGCAATATTTATAGGTTTTAAAGAAGGATTTCTAATGTTTTAGAGCTTACGAAGAGAAGGCTTTTAATGGTTTCTAAAGGCTTACTTTCAATGGTTTCGAAATGGTTTCTTCTAGTGGTTTCAAAAGGGTTACCATTAAGGGTTTCAAAGGGGTTGTTTAAAGGTTTTAAACAAAGGTTTCGAATGTATTAACTAGGTAGTATAGCCTATGCGTTTTCAAGTTAAAAAGGACTTTGACTTGTTTTAAAAGGATATCTAATCCTTATTCGACCGCCACGCTTCCGCATGGTCTTATCTGTTAGCCCTTTTTGTTGTAGTCTTTTTGTCGCTACTCTGTTATGTATATTGTTTTGACTCATGTGTATATTGTGCTCATCGTACCACTTACGATGTATTATTTGTATTGTATTGGGATGTATCAGTATATATGTATATATATCTGTTTGATGTTCTGTGATGTGTTATGCATTTGAGTTGTTGTGTTTTTTTTGATAGATCCTATAACCACATGTAGTTTTGTATTAAGCATTTATTGGATATGTTGATCCACTTGAATTAGAAAAAAAAATATAAAGCACTATTCGACGTATTCAATAGATATTTAAGACAAGACTATAGATGGTCGCTCCTAACAAGCCATATTCTCCGCATTAGCAGATAGTATTACCCAGTAGTACTCTTTGTTAATGTGGGTCTCGGGGTGGGGAATCACAGCTTAAATGGTTTACTAACCGCTAGTAAATTTCATACTCAAAGCAGTAAAAAGTTTACTAGCGGTTAGTAAACCGTTTAGTG
This sequence comes from Allium fistulosum, assembly GCA_030737815.1. Classification (NCBI taxonomy): domain Eukaryota; kingdom Viridiplantae; phylum Streptophyta; class Magnoliopsida; order Asparagales; family Amaryllidaceae; genus Allium; species Allium fistulosum. Next base: position 386,310,313 of record CM060905.1, on the reverse strand, counting down.
TTAACTTGTGATCATCAACATTTTTTTGAGTAAAGTGTATATATCATGGCAAAATAGCTTAGAGGAAAGCCGAAGATATATTTTCCTAATATATGTATGATTTAAAGGATCAAATCATTTTGAAAAGGTTTTTCAAGGAAAATTTAAAGGGTATTTAACCCTATGAGAACGACTCAGATTAGAAGACCAGATAGGACTAGTATAGGGTCGCGCCCTATGCTCATTAGTTATTAGCCCCTAGCTAATTTAGTCCAGAATTCCAGTGTGTAGGGCTTAGTCACAGGTAAGACTAAAATGCTGGTTACATACAAAACAGAATATTTATGTACAAAGGTAGGTTATTGGTAAGCCACAAAACCATTAGGATCAGTTGACCCTTGGAGAAGTAGGTTAGGGACAGACCATCCAGAAGTTTTGTCTAACAGTTGTTTAGACCATTTGATATTTATCTAGTAAGAGTCAGCCAAATGGGCAGTTAGCCTAGTTTTTGGACAATTAGTCCAGATTTCGGACAGTTAGTCCAGTTTGAGGGCAATCATCCCAAATTTCGGATAGATAGTCCATTTTTTTACATGTTTATAGCATAACAGATCTTGCTATTATTTTATTATTATAGTCAGTTTGCTTAACCAGTTTGGTTGCAGTAAAGGAATTGCAAGATATATGTTTCGAAAAGGATATTAGTGAGAGGAAACCCGTTTCGCTAAGCGGCGTGGTATCACTCAATATCAGTAAACCGAGATGTAACAGAAATATTCACATAGGCTTTATGTCCGACTCGAAGTTTTTATTTCCCTTTAAACTCTCGGGGTGCTCAAAATTGATTTGAGTAGGCCGAGGCTGAGGTTTTCAGGTTTTCGTCGTCTGGCAAATAAAGCTTCCAGAGACGAGCAGATGGTTGATGGATAGCTAATTAGGAGTTCTGATTATTTTGTTTATTTCCGCTGTGTATTAAGTCAGATATGACTATATTGCTTTGATCAACCAAGGGGGCATCGTCTATGTCGCTCTTGGCATATTGTTGTAAATTATATTTGATCAATGCATGCAAAATGTTTTAGGAATTTTTGTAACTTGGATGTGAATATTGTTTTGGAAATGTAATCAGCGAAATGTTGCTTTTTGAAATCTATTATTTTGTTCATCTTCAAGTGCTTTTGTTATTATGGATACCATTAACATTACCATATTTTTTCACCAGAAGTTAATACTATAGATGACTGCATCATCTATAGCGCTTAGCTTTTGGCCTCTTGATACAGGATGTTATAAAGGTGGATAAGTGTCATGCGGTGTAGTGCATGTGACGTGAGTGTCCTAGTGTCCCCCCAATGGACCAATTGCTGGAGCTTTGCTTGCTGGAGTAATCTCTCCTACATCATAAAGGGGAATGTTAGTGCCAAATCAAATAGGAGATTCAGACCCCCCGAGGCCTAAGTTGGAAAAATCATAATTTTCGATATCATCCAGGAGGGGGATGTTAGACAGCCCTTCAAATAGATTTTCTGGAGCCAAAGAGTTGAACTTATGTGTATAAGAGGTTGATTTGGGTTTCTTGGAGATTTGTTCTCTGCGAAGCTTATAAACGAGCCTTTTTCCTTTTCTTTTTTATGAGGCAGGGAGTTGTGGGCCTTGGGAGGATCCAACAGTAGGCTCATGACTTAGGCTCAAAGTGTCACATCCAGGCTCATTAGCATCGCCCCTCACCTCACTTCCTCGTGATATCCTAAGCCCATCAACCGGGGGAACGATAGGGTCAGCTTCATCACCCCATTGCCCAACGGCACCTCTTGTCTCTACAACTTGCTCCTCAGTGTTTCCAGGCAGTCCCATGTTGCGACCTTCTTCTAGTAAGCCGAAGAAAAAAGGCGCTCATCAGTGAGAAGAGACCGATGTCTCTATCTACACTGGTATGTTTTTGAGCACCGAAACCGCCTTCGAGTAAATGTCGTCGGTAGGATGTGGATGGCTACGTGCAATGTTCAGTTAAAGGCTACTTAATTCAGGATATGACTTGATAAAAAGACATAAGGTTAAGTCTAATGCGAGACTTACATCCTTTCGACCACCGTCCTATAAAACCGGGTGGCAGCGCACATAGAACCATTCATTCTTAAAATCGCTTAGTTTGTTCCAAGCACCGGTTACGACCTGGCAGTTTGTAACTGACTCAAGAAAATTGTACAAGAGGCTACCTCTTCGTCGTTTAAGGTTGTAAATGAATCTGAAATCTTCCAAAGTCTGCTCACGATATAAGAACTCGAGGAATATCATGTATATGCAATGCAGAAATGCATAGCTATTCAGATGCAGCTGAGCCGACGCCAATCTAAAATAATGCAACATTTTACATATGAATGGATTGAAGGGTGGAATGCAACCAGCCCTACACCTGAACTTGTTGCATACAATATACCTTTTTCAAGGCAAGTGAGCCCTATCGTTATGGGACGGGACTCGCATATCCTCGTATGGAATCCCTTATTTAATGCACAGCCTGCGGGGAGAGGCCTTATTAAAATTTGAAGTTATTGAATCCTCCGAATCATTCAATAATATGGCATCTTCTAAAGTGTTGTGAGCTAGCTCGATGAATTTCAGGCACTTGATGTGAACTTTCGGCTGTTCAGATTGCTGACCTGGAGAGTTTCAAGCAGATATCGTAGCTGAGCTTGATTCGGCATTGGGATTGTCGTGTAAATAAGTTTTCTCGGTGCTCATAGCAGCTAAACGCTCCAAGTGTCTGGAACCCATATCTAACAAACTCAGCAGATAATATGAGAATAAACCTGTTCCCCCCATGCTAAGTGTAAACTAGTGCAGTGTGGTGCAGCGTTGTGCAGTGCTGTGATAAACAACTCAGAATTAAAATGGCAGTCATGAAGAGACTCTGGGATTTAGCCAGAGTGACCGTCATCGCTGACCATCCCAACTGGCTTTCATGTCGATCGGTTGTGGATTTTATCTAATCTCTAGGATCAGTCATTGACATATTGGAGTCTAAAATCTACATCCAATTTCATTCGAGACTATATGTTATTCTTATTCAAGTTTAAGTTTCAATGATCAAGTCATATGTGTTTAAATCATTTAAGTTCGAATCCAAAAGGTCCAAACATTTAAGTTCGAAGTCATGCCTCTAAGTCATGGTCGAGCTCAAGGAAAATGCTTATGTTTGTTGATTAATTGAGTTCAAGTAAACAAATTTAATGGGATAAAAATAAATAAGTTCTCATAAGGCAAGGGATCATGACCAATCCTATCCCTAGGCAATGTGGCCTTGTCCAAATTCAAGCCCTGATAGCTCATAACTGATCCCTCTAACTAATCACCTTACACCCATCCCTATACCACAACTGATTGCTCCATAATTAAATCCAAAGCATAATCAATCCCTTCAATTCATATCCATCCATATTACTGATCACATATAATTGTCGATCCCTCCTTATCACCTTATCACTTCTTCACATCACCTTTTCCAAGTTATATGAAAATCTGATCCATCCATCACCGATCGCTTCACTCCACCATTCCATTTCGTCTTCTCCGCTACACAATCGATCCTGCCACAATTTAACCCATCTGAACTCAAACCACCAATCATACATTACCACCGAACCCTAACCCTATAACCACCAACGTGGTTAACCCCATCGACTCATCATGATTGAAGTTCGTGTGTTATAGACTTATACCTACCTGTATGTGTAAAATTAGATTCAAATGGAAAATTGAAAGTCCAATTGGCTTATGTAGAGAAAAAGCGATTTAGGTATGGGTTGAATTTCAAAATTGGATCGATGGAACGAATGGGAGATGGGTTTGGCGTGATGGCGAAAGCTTCTGGCAAGACAGGGGATGGGTTTGCCTTGGGGATTGAATGGATCGATGGAAGAGCGGATAAGAGTATTGAAATGAAAGGCTTTTAGTGGCGGCTGTTAAAGAAGGAGAGGGATTGGGTTGGTTGAGCGAATAAAGTGAGATATAAAAAACACAAGCTAAGTATTTAGCTTATATATGGTATTGACACGCTCCTCTTGAGCTCAAAAAATGGACTAAGTCAATGTAGGGGATCGAGTAAGATCCCTTACCTAGGGGATCAAAACCGATCTCTTCCCAATGTTAAAAGAAGAGGAAGAGAAAATAGAAAATTACAATACACTTGTACTTCAACCACATGATATCGGTAATGACCCATGTGCATGCATGCACATGTACAAACTTTCAATTTCTTAAATCGACGGAGATTAAATTATTATCTAGATTTGGCAGAAAGGAAGTCGCTATGGATAACCAAAGCCTTCCAACTTAATCAACAAGCTCAATGGAACCGAGTATAGACCAGGACTGGGGATTACACTCTGAATTAATATTGATGAATATCGAACAAGTGCTATGATGAATGGAGAGAGATACGACTCTTCGGCAAGATAATTCAATGGAAGGATAATGATTGTTCAAAAAACTGAATGGAATTCCTCTCAACGACTCTAACTTTCTTCGATTCAAAGTACGTAATTTTTGAAATAAGACATACTTTGGAGGGCAAGTGTTATTCAGCCTTTTGATCCGGCATTATCAAGGCCGACTAGACAAGTTAGACTCGATGATAGACAAGGAAAGCAGTTCAGAGGGATGATAATGGAGTCTGAAGATTAAGCACAGACTATAATATAGAGTACCGATCAAACGAAGCCAAGAGATAGACTCTACAAAACATTCTAAGTATGGAATAGTGCTTCCTCTAGGTAGGGGATCAGATCGGATCACTATGGCTACGAACAACTTGGATTAGTAGTTCAATTCAGTGGGAATCAATCCATATCTCTTAAAAGCTAAAAGCAACTATGCAAACAACTTTGGAAACATGAAGCTAGCATAGAGGGGGACCCACCTAACCGATCGTAGCTCGTCATATGGCCAGGTAGGTTGATCGGCTTGATCGCTCAGCATGCGGAATTGAGCGTTGAAATTTTTTTAGTGACCTCATCTGCATTTGGAGATTCCATCGATAAAATTTCAGGAAGATATCCGATCATCTACCCCTATAAATACAGGCTTCATTGTTCATTTGAGGGATCTTTACGTTGTATTTTCTTTCTATGCCACTGTAATTACAGATTCTAATCCGGTCCCTCTTGTACTCAGAAATTCAAGTCATTAATAAAGCAATTTCATCAAAGTGTATATAGGCATTCAACGCAGAACCACTATAAATCTTTTTGTTTAATATTTTTTACTTGTTTATGCTTGTTTCCTCTGTTTTAATTTTGATTTCTTCATTTATTCCTCTAACTCTATTGGGTGGTTGGGCAAACTTTTGGTGCAAACACTTATGCTGGATTACTAGACTGATTGGGACGTTATTTTCTTATAATGCTCGGGTCAGCCCGAGCATATTTCCAGATTTAGTGATGGATGTTTGGAGCTTTAGGAGACGAGATGGATGCTTCCAAGACGTATTCCCATATTTCTTTTATTTTCGCTGTACTTTCTTATTTTTATTTATCAACAATTGTAAGAACAAGTTGTTATAACTATCTAGGCTGATGATAGGTTTGTTTGCTCTTATTATAGTATGTATATTAAAGTTCTGTTCACTTTGTAAAGATCCATTGTATATTATATATTACTCGTCAGGATGTTAGATTTTGTTCTGCCTTTTCTTTTCTTTCACCCCAACAATCTTCCTTTCCGGCACTTGGATGTTCGACATGTGAGTATCGTGGATGTATTAGTGCCGACTTCTGAGGGTCGAAAAGGCAGGTTGTTATAGTTGGTATCATAGTTGAAGGTTAAGCGAGAACCTTGGTTTGATAGGGTAAACTCATTAGAGATAGGGTTAGTAACAGCCTAGAATGAGTTTAAGCTTATGTATGTATGTATGTGTGTATACATACACACACATACATACATATGAGAGCATATTTGTTAGTGCTATAAAATGTTTTATATTGTTTTGATTGTTCAGTTGAGTGGTTTATTGATGCAGGCCAAGCTATAATTTTCCAAGGCTTAAGTCGTGACCGACTTAACAGAGTTGAAATACTAAGTCATGACCGACTTAACGAGCTAGTAACTCGGGACCGACCTAACGAAGTGGACCGACCTAACGAAGTTTTTAAGTCGCCCCAACGACTTAATGAAGACCTGCAAATTAACAAGCTAAAGCCTACCAAGTTATGCAACGATCATGTCGTCCCATCTGGTAAAGAGTTAGGTCGTACACGACCTAACGGGTCCTTCAAGTCACACCAACGACCTAGTGAAAATTCACGACTTAACGGAATTGAAGACATAAGTCGTCCACGACTTAACTCGAGCGGGTTACGACCTAAAGCTAAAGGAGGAGCAGCACAAGTTGAAACTGCGCGAGTCTTAAGTCAGCTACGACTTAAGGGAGGTGCTTTAGGTCGTCTATGACCTAACAAGTAAGATGACGTGTGGAGCTGTGGATCTTTTCTGCCGACTTAATCCCTGCCGTTGATTTCTTAGACCGTTCACTGCTACTGTTTTGAGTCGCATGTATTGGTTCAGTCGTAGGCGGAGCTGTTGATAAGTCGTTACCGACTTATACTAAGTCGTAGGTCGCATCTTTTAAGTCGTAAGTCGTTGTGTTATACATGTATGTTGAGTCGCATTTGTTTCTAAGTCGTCTATTTGTAGAACGTGTTTCTTACTTAAGTCGTAAGTCGGAGGGTGTCTTAAGTCGAAGCCGACTTATGTGTTGTAATTTTTGTTTTTTCATGCGTTGTAATTTCTATAAATAGGCCGGTTGTGCCATTTGTAACAGTTTAGTTGATTTGAAATAAAACTCTTGTTTGTTAGCTTTGTGCTTCCGCCAAATTGGTAGTCGAGTGTAATCTCCTATCTCCTCTTTCGGTTAATCGAGTGCGCTCGATTCAACGACTGCAGAAGCCGATTCACGGAATCTAGTGCGCTAGATCAACGTGTGAAGAATCGCAGATCTTTGAACCCGGTATCGTGCGCGATCAACGAGTTCGGGATAGCTAGAATTCGGTATCTTCGGATCAACGAATTTGGGAATTTTAGTATCTTCTAATCCATCGATTACTACATTCATCGACCTACATTGTTTTGATTAATCCGCTGCGTCAGTTTTGGTATCAGAGCTTGTTTAGCCAATCATAGCTAAATCGAGTCTTGGAGCCAATCATCTTGAAGAAGTTTGAATCGAAGTGAAGATTTGAGGTTATTAATCACGGCTGAGAGCAAGAAGGGAAGTTGTTCGACTTTGTATTGAAGTTTGAAGGACAGATCTATCTTGTTTGGGAGTTTGGTTGTTCATCGTGTTCATCACAATTTGCAACACGTGTGAAGATTTCGATCCATTTCATTTTGGATCAAAGTTCGAAAGGTGTTTGAATTTTAAAGTATTGAAGTGTTTGAGAAATTTTGAATCATGCCACCAAGGAGAGCTAATCGTCACCAAAACATAGAAGCTTTATATCGAAGAGAAGAAGCTGATGAGATGGAGCAAAGAATCAATGAAAACTTTAGTGAAAAGCTTGACGAAGGAATTGGACGATTAGAGAAGATGATGTTAGAGATGAATCAAAATCGGAGAAGGGTTTCACCTGAATCTAATCATGGGGGAAGTAGAGTCTCGCCACATTCCAATCAAGACAGAAGTGTTGACGATGATCAAAGGCGTGGGAGGAACGTGAATGATCATGAACGGAGGAATGTAGATAGAAGGGATGATGGTGGAAGACGTGATGGTAGTAGAGATGTGGGTGGACGAGATAGACAACGATATACATCTGATTTTGAAGAGGAGTATGATGGTGGTAGTGTTCGAGGACAAGGACGAGGACAAGGAAGAAATCACTCTGAGTATGATCACAAGTGGGAGTCGGGGATGAAGACTGAAATTCCTGAATTCAAAGGTGGTATGCAAGCGGAAGAGTTTTTAGATTGGGTGGCTAATGTTGAAGAGATTTTTGACTTCAAAGAAGTTCCAGAACAGCGTAGAGTGAAGTTGGTTGCTACGAGGTTGAGGGGTAGAGCTTTGGCATGGTGGAAGCAAACCAAACTTACACGTGAACGGATGGGAAAGTCAAAAGTTGAATCTTGGGAGAAGATGAAGAAATTGATGAAAGCAACGTTCTTACCTTACAATTATCAATCTTTGATGTATCAACGTTTGCAGAATTTGAGGCAGGGCATAAAGAATGTTAATGATTACGCGGATGAGTTTTATCAGCTTATTGCAAGGAATGATATTATGGAAACGGAAGAGTAGCTGACATCTAGATTCATTGGGGGGTTGCGAATGCAGATTCAGGATATGGTTAATATGTTTGATCCCAGATCTGTAGCGGAAGCACATCAGAAAGCGTTGGCTTGGGAGAAACAGGGACGACGAGGAGGTGGTGTGTTTACAAATTCCAATAATCAAGTGAAGGGTGTTAGTGGAAGTTCTCATGTTTCAAAAGTTGTTGCAAAACTAGTTGCGAATGAGGTTGGGAAGGTGAAAGTCAATAATGGTTTCAAGTGTTATAATTGCCAAGAAATGGGCCACAAAAGTAGCGAATGTCCAAAGCCGAAGAAGAGAGCTATGATAGCGGAGGTTGAGGATGAGGATGAAGAAGCTGAATGTTCCAATTCACCACTTGATGAGGAGGAAGAAGAAGTGTCGGGAGACGAAGGTTATAATCTAATGATGAAGAGGTCCTGTTTAACACCAAAGTAAGAGGAGGATTGTAGTTGGTTAAGGAGCAATATTTTTCAGTCAACATGTACCATTCTGGGGAAGGTTTGCAAATTTGTTATTGATGTTGGAAGCTGTGATAATATAATTTCTTCAGAAGCTGTGAGGAAGTTGGCGTTGAAGACTGAGAAACATCCGAAACCATACAAGCTAGCTTGGTTGAGGAAAGGCGGGGAGGTGAAGGTTGGACAAAGGGCGTGTGTGAAGTTTTCAATTGGAAAGAAATACAAGGATGAAATCTGGTGCGATGTGGTAGATATGGATGTCTGTCATTTGTTGCTAGGGAGACCGTGGCAGTATGATAGGGCGGTGCAACATGATGGGCGTACCAACAGTTACAGTTTCATGTTTGAAGGCACAAAGATTACTCTAGTTCCAAAGAAGCGACAACAGGAGGAAAACAATTTGGAGGAGATTGAAGAGCTTAAAACTTTGTTATCTTTGAAGGAGTTTGTGAAGGAAGTAGAGGAGGAGCCTGATGTGTTTTTGTTGATTGGGTGAGAGAGCAGTGAAGAGGTTGAGATTCCGGAAGAAGCAAAGGCAGTTTTGAAAGAATTTGACGATGTATTTCCAGAGGAGTTACCAACGGAGTTGCCACCATTGAGGGATATACAACATCAGATAGATCTTGTTCCAGGTGCTGTGTTGCCACACAGACCACATTATCGAATGAGTCCAAAAGAACATGAAGAATTGAGGAGGCAAGTGGAAGAATTGCTTGAACAGGGGCGTGTGCAGGAGAGTTTAAGTCCTTGTGCTGTACCAGCTTTATTGGTACCCAAAAAGGATGGAACGTGGAGGATGTGCACAGATAGTAGAGCATTGAATAAGATCACAGTCAGATACAGATTTCCAATGCCAAGGCTTGATGATCTATTGGATCAAATCAGTGGGTCTGTAATCTTTTCTAAGATTGACTTGAAGAGCGGTTATCATCAGATTCGCATTAGACCAGGGGATGAATGGAAGACAACATTCAAGACGAGGGAAGGATTGTATGAATGGTTGGTAATGCCGTTTGGTCTATCGAATGCACCAAGTACATTCATGAGGGTGATGAACCAAATTTTCAGAACATACATTGGAAAATTTGTGGTGGTTTACTTTGATGATATTCTGATCTACAGTGCTAGTAAAGAAGAGCATGTTCAGCATTTGAAGAAAGTGTTAATTATTCTTCGTGAAGAACAATTCTATGCCGCTACAAATAAGTGTGTTTTAATGGCGAGGAGTGTTTTATTTCTGGGGTATGTTGTGTCGGAAGAAGGAATACAGGTTGACCAAAGTAAAGTCGAAGCTATCAGAGATTGGCCGCAACCCAAGACGATAACGGAAGTTCGTAGTTTTTACGGGTTGGCTTCATTTTATCGAAGGTTTATTCCACACTTTAGTAGTGTGATGGCGCCTGTGACTGATTGTATGAAGGGTAAACAGTTTGCGTGGACGGAGGAAGCCGGGGTTGCTTTTGATCAAATCAAAGAACTCTTGACGTCTGCACCAATTCTAATATTACCAGATTTTCAGTTAGTGTTTGAACTGCATACTGATGCATCCAAGGTTGGGATTGGAGGAGTATTGAGTCAGAGGGGATGCCCGATTGCATATTTTAGTGAGAAATTATCAGGGGCGAAGATGAGATACAGTACATATGATGTGGAATTTTATGCTGTCGTGCAATCTATTAAACACTGGAGACACTATCTATTTCAGAAAGAGTTTGTTCTTTACACCGATCATGAGGCGTTAAAGCATTTACAAGGGCAAGACAAGATTTCAGCGAGACATGCATCGTGGATTGCATATCTGCAACAGTTTACTTTTGTTGTTAAACACAAGTCAGGGGTGACGAATCGTGTGGCTGATGCTTTGAGTAGGAGGAGTCATTTGTTGACTACACTGAAAGTTGAGGTGACAGGGTTTGATGTGTTGCCAGAATTATTTGTCGATGATCCTTACTTTGCGAAGTGTATTGATAAAGTCAAGGAGGGAAAGACGGATGAGTTTATGATGGTAGACGGGTTTCTATTCAAAGGAAATCGATTGTGCATACCTGATTGTAGTTTGAGAATGAAGATTGTAAAAGAACTACATGAAGAAGGACATGTTGGGAGAGACCGTACATTACAGCTGATTTCACAGTCTTAATTTTGGCCGTCGATGAGGAAAGAGGTGGAGAGGTTTGGGGAGCGATGTCATATCTGTCAGGTTTCGAAAGGAACTGCAACTAATGCTGGGTTATATATGCCGTTACCTGTACCAACTAAGCCTTGGGTTGATGTGAGTATGGACTTTGTATTGGGGTTGCCGAGAACACAGCGTGGTAATGATTCCATTTATGTGGTGGTTGACCGATTTTCGAAAATGGCACATTTTATTGCTTGTAAGAAGACGGCGGATGTTGTTCATGTTGCTCAGTTGTTTTTCAAAGAGATATATCGACTTCATGGATTGCCAGAATCGATTGTGTCAGATAGGGATACTCGTTTTCTAAGTCATTTTTGGCTAAGTTTGTGGAAGATGGTGGGAACGAAGTTGAACTTTAGCAGCGCTTATCATCCGCAAACGGATGGACAGACCGAGGTTGTGAACAGATCATTGGGAAATTTATTACGATGTTTGATGCAAGACAATCTGAAGAGTTGGGATGTGAAGTTATGTCAAGCAGAGTTTGCTCATAATCATGCTATGAACCGTAGTACGGGTTTCAGTCCGTTTCAGATTATATATTCTAGTTTGCCAAAGGGTCCGTTGGAGTTAACAATCATACCACAACCAAAGAAGACAGTCAAGCGAGCTGCTGATTTTGTTGAAGGATTGACAGAGTGTCATAGGATCGTTCAAGAACGATTGGAGAAGGCAAATGAGAAATACAAACGATCTGTAGATTTGAAACGAAGAAGTGTTGAGTTTAATGAAGGAGATATGGTATATGCTGTGTTAACGAAGGATCGTTTTCCAGTAGGCGCTTATAACAAATTAAAAGCTAGAAAAATTGGTCATGTAGAAATCGTCAACGGATTAATGAAAATGCTTATAAATTGAAGCTGCCGGAGGGTGTATACACGTCGGACGTATTCAATGTTAAGCATCTCGTACCTTATCACGGGAATGAGCGTATTGCGGGGGAGGAAAGTGCAAATTCGAGGACGAATTTCTTTCAACCAGGGGAGGATGATGCAGGCCAAGCTATAATTTTCCAAGGCTTAAGTCGTGACCGACTTAACAGAGTTGAAATACTAAGTCGTGACCGACTTAACGAGCTAGTAACTCGGGACCGACCTAACGAAGTGGACCGACCTAACGAAGTTTTTAAGTCGCCCCAACGACTTAATGAAGACCTGCGAATTAACAAGCTAAAGCCTACCGAGTTATGCAACGATCATGTCGTCCCATCTGGTAAAGAGTTAGGTCGTACACGACCTAACGGGTCCTTCAAGTCACACCAACGACCTAGTGAAAATTCATGACTTAACGGAATTGAAGACATAAGTCGTCCACGACTTAACTCGAGCGGGTTACGACCTAAAGCTAAAGGAGGAGCAGCACAAGTTGAAACTGCGCGAGTCTTAAGTCAGCTACGACTTAAGGGAGGTGCTTTAGGTCGTCTACGACCTAACAAGTAAGATGACGTGTGGAGCTGTGGATCTTTTCTGCCGACTTAATCCCTGCCGTTGATTTCTTAGACCGTTCACTGCTACTGTTTTGAGTCGCATGTATTGGTTCAGTCGTAGGCGGAGCTATTGATAAGTCGTTACCGACTTATACTAAGTCGTAGGTCGCATCTTTTAAGTCGTAATTCGTTGTGTTATACATGTATGTTGAGTCGCATTTGTTTCTAAGTCGTCTGTTTGTAGAACGTGTTTCTTACTTAAGTCGTAAGTCGGAGGGTGTCTTAAGTCGGAGCCGACTTATGTGTTGTAATTTTTGTTTTTTCATGCGTTGTAATTTCTATAAATAGGCCGGTGGTTCCATTTGTAACAGTTTAGTTGATTTGAAATAAAACTCTTGTTTGTTAGCTTTGTGCTTCCGCCAAATTGGTAGTCGAGTGTAATCTCCTATCTCCTCTTTCGGTTAATCGAGTGCGCTCGATTCAACGACTGCAGAAGCCGATTCACGGAATCTAGTGCGCTAGATCAACGTGTGAAGAATCGCAGATCTTTGAACCCGGTATCGTGCGCGATCAACGAGTTCGGGATAGCTAGAATTCGGTATCTTCGGATCAACGAATTTGGGCATTTCAGTATCTTCCAATCCATCGATTACTACATTCATCGACCTACATTGTTTTGATTAATCCGCTGCGTCATTTATGGATTCTGGTCAATTTGAGTAGCTAACGTTATTGATAGGGATCTCTTAACACTTGAATAAGGCCAACCGACATTGTATTAGTTTAAATTAGTAAATGAAATAATTTTACCTAGGAGTGTATTTTATATATAAAAGAATAATCTTCAAACATTAATATAGTTATTTTTGATATGTTTGTTTGTTAGGAAATGATAGTATTCAATTATTATCATTTAATGCTTGATTAGTCATACACGCCCGGTTAGGGCATTGACTTTTTTTTATTTATCCACAAATTTTCTTTTCTTAAACAGGGTTGGGTAGGTAGTAATTGTGGGAACATTGAAATAAACATCTTGCGAATTAAGTTTCATAGTTTGACTATAAGGCGTTTGGTGATAATGTTAATTTAAAAGTTAAAAATTTGGTTTATAAAACCATATTTTATAAATTAAAGGATTTCTGAGAATTCAAATCCTAGAGTCTTGAAAAGATTTCAAATGTTTTATGGAAAAGGTAGTAATATTTTTAACTACAAATATTTTGGGAAAGAAAATTTCAAGTAAGGAGTATTTTCTTTGGATTGGTTCGGGGAATGAGTCTTGATTTGTTTTGCGGTGATCTGAAAAATACTTTAAGTGATGATTAGATGTTTGCTTAGGCAAACATTGTAATGCACTTAGTAAATTATTCTCTTTATCATTGTACGATCGAGATGAGTTCGAATAACCCAAAGCAAGTTAGTAGTTGATATTTTGTTAAAACTACTTGTGTGGAGATATAACAGTATTGTTTCGAAAAGGGAATTTCGAAAAAGAAACAGTATTTCTATGTTAACTAGTTTGAGTGGCTCGAAAATAAATAAAAATGGGAAAGAGATGTGTTCGGATGGTAAACACTTCTCTTAAGTGTTACCCTTCTTGGTAAGGGAATTTTGAAAAAGAAATAGTATTTCTATGTTAACTAGTTTGAGTGGCTCGAAAATAAATAAAAATGGGAAAGAGATGTGTTCGGATGGTAAACACTTCTCTTAAGTGTTACCCTTCTTGGTAAGGGAATGTATGATACTGTTTGGTAGTACCTAATTCCTTGGTATCATTTTTAGGGTTGCTCGGGCTATATATATATATATATTATATGGTTAAAATATATAGTATCATTTCAAAAATGGTTTGAAATAAAAACTGGGTATGTAGTTCTCAAGTTAAATTCAGAATAGAAAGGCTTAAACCAGACAGTGGCATATACCCTCAGGATGTAGTGGGGTATTATACAAATTTGTGAACTTAAGTTGGGTTTTATGTAAATGTTTTCATAAATAGTTATAGGAAGTAAAGTGGTTAAGTTTTTTTGTTGGCTGGTCTCTTCCTTTGTTTGATTGAGATGAAATTTCAGGGTTGAAATTCTTTTAAGAGGATAAGAATGTAACGACCCGGAATTTTATCGCTTTAATTTGTGAATATTCAATTTATTTTAAATATTCAATTATAATTTTTAATGATTAAATCTTTTAATTAATAACTAACGGTAGAAAATTCATTTTGGAATTTTTTTACGTAAATAGGTAGTTCAATGAAAATAGAAAATGTGACTGAAACCCGCTTTTCGAATTTTAGCTTTTTATTGAACGACAAGTTGTAGAAAGTTGTTATACCTTGACATATACTTTAAAACAACATTTAAATGTTTAGAGAAAACTTTATATTTTGAAATTTAAAGATAAATGAATAAAATAATAAAAATAAGAAGAACTAATAAATATATTTAAATTTAAATATGAAATGATGGATTTGAAATTTAAAGACCCCTTAAGTGTAAAATTGACAAAGGTACATGGTCCATTCAAAAATCCATCATTTTTAATATGGTTAGTACTTTGGTACATTGAGAAAAGATAGGAGATTTGAAAAAATGGAGCAAGGCATTTTAGGTCTTTAGCCTTGTCTTCCTTTATTTGGTACTTCATCTTATATATGCACTTCCCATTTTATATTTCATTTTCACCTTCCTATTTCTTAACTTTGTTCTTCACCTTTTCTACCTTTCTTTGATTGTAAAAATCTTCTCCTTTTAGTTTAAAATTTGAAATTAATTTATGTGGTTTGGGTTGAGGCTGATTTCTAGGAAAAATCTTGGATTTTACATTTTCAATCATCAGGGAAGGTGAGAACACTAAACTCTTGTTACATCCTTTTGAAAATAATAATTTTTGTAAAATCTCTAATTTTTATTAAATATTTTATGTAATAAATGTTGTGCAAGTTGTTAGTAGCTTGGTTGTGATTTTGATATGACACTCATGTTCAATGTAATTGATTTAAATCATGTCATGTTGATTTTTGCTTTAAAAAAGAGTGTATACTTGTTGTAAGTGAAAACATGCACACCGACCTGAACACAGGCACCTAACATTTGCAATTTGTTCTTCTACTACTGTCTGTCTAAAGAAATAAAAACACCCATCTCATATTAAAAAAATCATTATCTTCAAAACCATAGGGAATTAGCCAAAGCAACCAACTGCAAATTTGTTCGCTATAGTCTCTAGTTTTTTTTAAATAGTCATGTGTCAGTTTGTCGAGTAAGGTGTGAGAAATTGGTTAATTACCATAAATAGTCATAGGATGTAGTTTTTCGATGAGCACAAAAAGGCGAATGGAGGATATGGTTGGGTTCTTATCGTTGAAAAATGATTTTTAGTGATTGCCGCTTGATTTTAAAGGGTAGGTTTTGTCGTGGTGGAGATATGATCGTTTTTCGATCATCTCAAATTTTCCATCGATGGGATGATTGAGTGGTGAAGTGGAGGTGACTATCGAGAGCTTGTGTTAGGGTTTAAGGCCATGTTTGTTGAAGGAATGGTGGAGGTAGCGGCTAATCAAGCTTGTGTTAGGGTTTAAGGCCATGTTTTGTTTAGGTTTAGCAATTGGTTGCACGACGGCTATCGAGAGCATCGAGATGGGCGTGGCTTCGGCCAAAGGTGCCGGGGTCGAAGGTGGAGCTCCTTGTGGCGGTGGCAGCATTTTTCAGTGGCCAGAAGTGAAACAGTTGATCGCGACGTGATCGAGTTGATTTCTTGTATGTGTTTTGTAATAGGGATAAGATGGTTGGAAACTGTTATCGATGGCTGAAGTAGGGGTCGGTGGTGCTGACGTATCGAGCTCGAGAAGAGAAATTTTCTGGTGTGGTTGGTTCGTTGAGATTGTGGTGGAGTTCGGTGTGCACGTGCTTGTTGTGCATGTGCAAGATGGGTTACTGGAATCGAATTGGTAAATTAGGGAGGATTTGATTTGGGGAAGATACCGTAAATGCGGGTAGGGTTGGATTGTTGGGTTGGGCCATGTTTGCTTGGGTGAGAAAATATGATTTATTTGTTTAATTTTTATAAGCTAAGTATGTCAATCTTTAAAATGCTATATCTTGCCCGTTTTAAATCCATTTGACCCATGGATTTTTGCATTAGACTTGTATTGACGAGTACAACACTTTGGCATAATAAAGTTCAAATTTATGATAAAATAATAGTATTTGAAATTAAATATGTTATTGTAAATAATAATGTGGTTAAATTAATTATACATCATTAGTGATATCTATTTGGCCAAATAAAACACCATTCAGTTAACTAAATTGAATATATTATTTTGGACATCTTTTTAGCAGAAATAAACACCATTCTGCTATAATTAAAGTAAATAGATTATTGATGACATCTATTTAGTAGAATAAATTCATGTTCTACTATTATATTATTTTGGACATTTATTCATTTTTCAGTTAATTAATATGTAGATTGATTAATATTGGATGAGTGATGGATTAGCTTATGATTGTTAATTGTGGATTTGATTTACATATAAGTTGCCTGTGTAAATATTAGTGTTTGCTTGGAAAGTTAAATTTAAGTAAATGGTAGCTTGTTGAAGTACCATTTTGATCACTAAGCATCTTGTCAAATTTGAATAGCTATGGATTTAAATTAACTTTCATTTTATAACAATTTGAGGTTAAATGTTTAAATAATTATAAATGATTTGAAATATAGAGATTAATGATGTTTAAGGTAATTATTATTTTAATTGGTGATATTTTGAGATATTTAATTATAGTATTATTGTTGTTTAAAGATATTTAATCATAGTATTAATGTTGTTTGAAGATATTTAACTATTTTTATAATAATGTTTATAGTTAATTAATTAATTATTTTTGATGTCTATAGTTAACAAATTATTTACTTATGCTGTTTAAAATTAATTAATTAATTATTTATGATGTCTAAGTTAATTAATTAATTATTAATAATTTTTTTAAGTTAATTAATTAATTGCTAATGATGTTTTAAATTTAAATATTTTACTTATGATGTTCAAAATTTAACTAGTTATTTATTTCGAAGGTTAAAAGGTAATTAATTAATTAAGTAAAGGTGTTTATAAAAATAAATTGTTTTATAAAAGAGACTTATTTTTAAATGAGGAATTTAAATAAAAAGTTCGAAAAAGATGTTTGATTTGTAGAACTTTGATTTTAAATGAATAATATATGGATATTTTGGAAACTATATACTTGATATTAAACTTTGAGGAAGGGCTACTTGTACCGATCCTGAAAGGTAAAAATGATGTTGGGTCATGGTTTGAGATGTAATAATACCTCAACTTGAACGACACCACTATTATCCAAAGGAAATTCTAAGATTATAATCGAAGATTGATGTTTGATGTATAAAATTCCATATAACAATTGGATCTCTTATGAAAACCAAGTTCATGAAATTGATAAACATCCTTCTTAAATATTATGGTATGGAAACATTTTTCCATACTTAACATTGAAGGATAAGTTATGGGATTATAGTAAAAATGATTTAAATGACATTTTTTGACCTATTTAATAGGATTTTGGAAAAATAGGAAATCTTTCTTAATGTCTTGTGAATATACTTACACTGATGAGATAAGTATATGAACATTTTTCCAAGTACGGAAAGGAGTATAATGGTTTTGTGAATATATCTTTTGTGAAGGTATTTTAAATCAAATAATTGAAAAGGATTTAATTAATGAAAGATTAATTAATAGAGGCTTAGTGCATCCTACATGGAATTAAATTTATGATTGATTATTTGATAGTTAATAACCGACTATCAAATCTTAGTCAAAATATAACTCTGGAGATGTCTAGGAGGAGCACGGGGATTATATGGCACGGTTATCTCAATGAAGCAATACCTTGCATATAAATATCATTTTATTCTCCTAGGACAAATGATAAGGAAATCCATCTGATTAACCTATTAAAGGGTGATCTCCGCTCTTGTGTATTATCTGATTATTTCCAAAAGAACCAGAGTTGATTTTACGGAACTATCGATTTGGTTATGGAGGGGCCAGTAAGCGGGGGAGTTTACTTATATGAGATGACTTGAAACCATAACACTTCAAAACCATATGCGCATTCTACGCTTTGAAAGAGGTTCAAGACTAGTTAGAGATAATGGAGCTGAAGACGGAGTTCTTTAAAGTGCAAGGGCTACTTGCTACTAATCCTAAGGGTGATTCCAAAATGGATGTAGTAGAAGTCGTGCCTTCAGTTCATTCATATCCTTAACAACTTGTATGGATGAATTCTATCATTGCATTATTGCTTGGGGAAGGAAGTGTTTGCATTCCAAGTGTGAATTGCTAAGAGGAAAAAGGTAAAAGTGTAACCTCACTAGCCTCACAATCTGGTAATGAATAAAACAAGGGATGCCTGTAGAGCTATGTGGTGAGCTATAATAGGAGCATCATTCCTCTATTTAGATTCGTTTTAATGGATTTTGGCGCACCGGGGGGGAGGCAATGTGGCAATTTTTGCAGCCTCGGTACCCAAGAATTGATGTAATCCGATATGTCATGTTAAAGGGCCAGTTGGCTCTGTCTTGGCAGGGGTCCATGTGTGGCCCTCAGTTACATTTTATCAAGAGGTGTATAGTACAGAAGGCAGTCCCTTACCTTGTCATGTTAAAGGGCCAGTTGGCTCTGTCTTGGCAGGGGTCCATGTGTGGCCCTCAGTTACATTTTATCAAGAGGTGTATAGTACAGAAGGCAGTCCCTTACCTTGTCAACATTGGAAATCTATTCTCCAATATGTGCCTTACGGTTTTAGTTCTAGAATTAGTACTGTTGAATGTAATTATGGGTAATCTTTTCAGATATTTTATATATTTATTTTCAACCCATGGACATTAATATCACTGGATTTCTTGTATAAGGATTTTGTATCATAAGGTATGTTTGTACCAAAATTGGGTACAACACCCTTCGAATGTGTTTGAAGAGATAAAATGAAGAATATAAATGAAAAAGGAGGCAGATCTAACAAACACACCAAAAATAAACATGAAAAACGCACAGAGACACATAGATTTAGAGTGGTTCGGCGTATGGCCTACGTCCACTATGAAATGGTTGTACTTTTATTAACTTTTGCTTGCTGGTTACAACGAATTACAACAGTAAAACTTGAGTACAACGGCGATTTCAGTAGAATCTGGACGTAGAAGAGCCAAAAGTCCCTTTTCTGTAAGTCCTGGGCTGCTATTTATAGGCGTAGGCTGCAAATATCCCGCTTAGATCTCGGAGGACCTCTTCTCTCGCGTTGGTGGGCCCACGCGATCGATCCCTGGTAGTTTGGACTCGATCCGTGATCGATACGAACGAAATTCGTATCGATCAAGATTTGGCCCAATCGAGTCGAGATTGGGCATGAACATTCTTTAGGTTGTATGTAAGCTTTTGTGAAAATTTGGTAGCATTTGGACTTGTAGATTTTGAGTTATGATCGATGCAAGTTCGTGTTTGTAAGTTGGCTGTCACGTTCGTATCGATCCAAAGCTCAATATTCATCGTTCTTCGTATCCATGCAATTCGTATCGATGACGTGGCTCGAGAATCAAGGGGAGATCCTCTTTTCATGCCGAGTGACCGAGTTGTCCATCTTTGTGAGTCCCCTTCGTATCGCTCCTACGCTTCACTTCGTATCGCTTCCCACATACATTGTTTCGTATCGCTTCTTTTGTCCACTGCTTCGTATCCATAGGTATGGCTCTATTCGTATCGATCACGAGGTGTTAATTCGTTTCAATGGTTTGAAGGTGTTTCGTATCGATCACCTTGGGTGTTGTTCTTCGTATCGATCACCTTGGGTGTTGTTCTTCGTATCGATTATTTTAGCCAACCGATACGAAAGATGGCGGGATGGAAATCGATACGAAACACAGCTAGTTGATGGATATGAAATAATTAGATGGATACGAACTGTAGCGCATATGATGGATACGAAGCAACATACTCGATGGATAAGAACTAATACTCACCTGATCGATACGAAGTCATGAGCATTCGATGGATTCGAACAAGATCGATACGAAGGAGGCTGCTCTTTGATGGGTACGAAGTGGAGGATGGATACGAAATGGTGAGGGCTTGATGGATGCGAACGAGATTATCGCTTGATTTGCATCGATCATATCTTAAGCATACTAACTCCAATTGACTTGAAACTTGGAACTTTGGCTTTCATAGCTTTGTTTGTCGTGCTATATCGATTGTAGCTCGATCTGGACTCGGATCAGATTTACCAGTATCCATAGCGAACCTGCATATAACCGATCTTCAGGACGGACTGTCTTTGGTTCTCAGTCAATTTCTTGGTGTCATGGCCTTGCCAAAAGGTGGGATAACATTTGCCCCCCCCCCAAAATACGTCTTGTGAGAACATGACATGCTTTGAAAAGTTGCAATCTTCATTCCGAACACTTCTATCCGACTTGTTGAACGGTTGTTGTCTTTTCGTCGAAAAATACAACCTTTGACCGATCTTCAGTGATATGAATTATTGACTGCCAATTGTTGTATTGCGCACTGTTGTAACTAAGTATCGAATGATAGCAAACTGTCGTTCACTATTGTAATTGTAACCAGGAGAACATCCAATTCCTATGAATTTCAAAAAGTGAATATTAGTCCGACATACATGCATGTATGTTAATCTGACCCTAGTTAACTTTTGCATGTTCATGAGTCGTTGTCGATTTTCTTTTATACCGAATTCGTATCGATCCTCTCCTGAATCGATGTGAAATTCGAGACGTAACAACGCTTGATGGGTTTTTTTTGAAGTATCACTTCGTATCGATCCTCTCCTGGATAGATGTGAAAAGTTATTAAAGTTGTTCTTCGTATCGATGGCAATCGATATGAATCAGTTAACTCTTTAAATAATTTCGTATCAATGGATATGAATTCTGGTGAAATTCAGAATGATGGACACGAAGTTGTCACTTCGTATTAATGGATTCGAACAATCCAAATGTGACTTGGTAGTGGCGTTCGTATTGATGAATGCCAATGGATACGAACAGCTGTTGCTTTATATCGATGATGAATGGATGCGTAGAAGGCTTCTTCGTCTCGGTTCATATAGGTAGCTGCAACTTCAAAGAAATGGGTACGAACTATGTTCTTCGTATCGGTTTAGAGCTTGGCTCGTTCGCACTGGTCGAAACCTAGGGGGCTTATTTGTCACTCGCCTCCAATCCCATGTTCGTATAAATAGCTTTCGTACTTGGATTTAAATTCCTTAAATTTCCGAAACCATACTTTTAAATGGTTTAAAAAATCCATATAAAACATATTTATAACTGGTATGGTCTTTTTAGACCATAATTTCCAAATCATTGAATTCAATTTCAAATATTGAATTCAAATTTAAATCAAATCATTTAGATTTCAAATTTTATTAAATCATTTGAAACTCATTTTCAAAAGCTTTCAATTCCAATTCCAAAACTATTTTTGGATTCAAGAATTCAATCTTTACAATTGTCAAAAATCTGTGACTTAACCGATTTCCTCGTGAAATCCATATTTGTGTGTGTGTGGTGTAGTCCAGGGGTTTCATACAGTAGTGCAACATCAATAAATCATCACAGATCAAAATACAGAAATATAGTTGATAAGCGGTATAACTATAACGCTTATCTTTTGTTCACAGATCACAGATAATATATTACATTCATCCCAGATAAATAAACTACAGTACAGATTACACACAAATCAGAATATATCACACAGCATCACAAATCAGGGAATATCAACAATTCAATCATTCAGTCAGGTCCAAACATTCACAAGTAAACCTATTAATCAACTGATTAATTTAAATCAGATGTATTATTTAGGAATGAATCATTAATCTGGGTTAACCATCATAGTTAATTACAAATTATTTGAAAGAAATTTCCCTTTCAAATTCATTGGTTAACCTTTAATTATTAACAAATCAATCTTAATTAACGAATCAATTAATCTATAATTATTAAATAAATCTTAATTAATCACCATTTATTAATTAATCGTTTAATTATTAACAAATAATTATACTCAAACTTCAAATTATCATTCAATTTATTACATCCAGTAATTATCTATTAATTACTTTCCTAAGTAATTATATTTCCAAAATTTTCAAGTGATTATTCTGAATTAATTAACTTAAGTAATTAACTTGAACATATTCAATTAACTCTTACACTGAATAATTAATTCCTTAATTACTTCCATTAAGTAATTATACTTAAATAATTTCACAAATGATTACCTCTAATTAATTAATCTTAGTTAATTATTAAAATTAATCACATTAACTAATTATTTAAATAATCTTAGTTAATGACCTTCATTAACTAATAACAATTCTTTAATTACTTTGCTAAAGAAATTACTTATATTAATCATTATTAATCAAAATTGATTAATTATTAATAACTCATTGATCAAAAGAGTTAAAATCAAATTTTCTTTTGACTTCACATATTTAAAGTATACCTTTACATTTAAACTTATTTAAACATTTAAAGTTATAAAACTTTATTTAATTTTAAAAATCTAGAATTCCACTTCAGATTACAGTCCAGGTTTAAACTTTGATTTTTTTTTACTTTGCTTAAATTCTTTCTTACAATTCAAATTCCATTTTAAAATTCAAATCTCCTTTTCAACACTTAAACATTTTTAAGTATTTAAAACAATCTAAATTTAAAAAAAACTTGATTCATTTAAATTTCTAAACTATCATTACCAACACTCGGGACCCAAACAATCTTTTCCCGAGCTCAACCAACAAAAACCCGAGCTAATACCCGAGTCTCCCCTCCTTCTTATTTTTAAAACTTTGTTTTGATTCAAAATTCAAAACCCTCCTACTTAAGCAAACCCGAGCTACTCACGTTCTACTTCGAGTAAATCAACATCTTCCCCGAGATCGACTTCGAGCACACACCTGAGCCTTCTTCTTCTTCCACAACTTAAAACAACCAAGATACATAATGACACGCGTGCACGTGCATGACCGCCAGATCGTCTTCTGACCACTGCTGAGACCTCCGGCACGACAACGACCACGTTTTCATCCATCACAACCACCCAGATTATTCAATTCGTCAAAGAATCGGAATCGAGCATTTCAACTCAACTGGAACCAAAACCTTCCGACAAAATCCTCTTCGCCTCGACGATCTATTTCACCAGAATCCCTGCAATCCCGTCCAGAGCAACATCACAATCCCTAACTTCAATTCCCCCAGGTCCGGCCCCTTCCGCTGCCCCGACGACGCCTCACCAAACTCGAATTTCTCGTCGACTAAAAGTTGCTTCTAAACCCTAAATCAACGCCGATCGACCACCACAGCATATTATAAAATTACCCATTATTTTTCCATGAATTCCCAGACCTCCATCTTCCTTCAGCCACAAATTCGAGGCTATACGACTACGCGATCATCAGAAAATGATAAAAATGCATATTCTGTTCAAATATTAACTCCAACTAGGATAGTTAACTACAAATCATCATATTAGTTTTAAAAATCCTATCTTTGAGTGTAGATTCAAATTATATAATCGAACTAATATTTTACAATATTCGAATTTCCCAAAGTTTCAAGTTTTGACTGTAAAAAATTTGATCTTTCCTTCTATATGCATTTATACTTCACGAAACTATTTTTAGATTATAACTCAAACTTAAATTCAACTAATTAGTTTTAAAAGCAAAGCCTAATATTGATGAGAAAAGAAGAAATTGGATTTTTGATGTTGCCTGGTACTCTGTGAAGTAACAGAGAGGAAGAACACTGGCACAAGCATATACACAGAGCATTCTTCAATGTATATATACTCAAGATTAAATGGCTGAGTGTTACTTACCTTAAACATTCTAATTTCCAGGAGTTTCAGCTTGAAGTTGTAGTCTTTTTAAAATTTGCTAAGTAGAAAATCCTGGGTTGAACTTGATAGCTGAAAGTCTTTACTTGATCTCAGATTTTTGATGAATTGTTTGATTCTTTACCGAGATGTTTTTAAGTTGATGTTTACTTGAATATGAGATGATATTACTTTAGTTTTCTACTCAGTTCTCTTGATGGACGAATTGATATATAGGAAAGAAGTTTACAGGTGATGTTGTTCAGGGTGATAAAATATTTGTTTGTACAATTTTCTAGCAGAGATATTTTCTTTCTTGGCTGATGCAACCTTGCTTTTGTGTGCTACATTAATTACTTTGTACAATTTACTTATTCTTTTTCCTTTATTTCGGTTGTACATATATGAGTATAATCTTGGGTGTCTTCTTTTGCAAGCTTCTGGATATATATATATATTTTTATTTTTGTTCACTTTTTCAACTCAATACATTTTTTTCTTGCCATGTTTCATTCTTGAATGTATATTAGTGTTCCTTTTGTAAGCTAATTCATGTATATATTTATTTTTTTATCTTACTTGAATGTATATTACTTTATAATATAAATAAATTTCTATTTTAATATGTTATTTAAATTTAGCTAATTTTTTTTCTTTTCTTTAATCTTATTATTGTGTAATATGGATAATTTCTACATTTTATATGTTGTTAATTTTAGCAAATGTGTTACTCTGGATTTTATAGTTTACCCTTTTTATATATTTATTGCTAGCTTAAATTATTATTATAAATTTACTTTAATATTTATTGTCTTGTATTTCCCTATATATATTTATTTCCTAACATAAACCATCGATTTCTAAATTTTAAACTATTTATTTATTTTCTTTCTTGTGTCAAAGTCTATATTTTTATATTTATACGATTTAATATATATTCTATTGGAATTTGGGGAAACTCAAATCAGTTTATCAGTTAATTCCACAATTTTTATTCAAAAATTAATTTAATTATCAGTTTAAATTTATATAAAATCCGGGGTCGTTACAGACTTCCCCCCTTAAGAAATTTCATCCCCGAAATTTGTCAAGGAGACACAAAGATAGATGAAGAATGTTTCATCAAATCAAACTGAATTATTATTTTGCATTTGGCTTACCAAATCAGAATATCAATAATAGATACAAGAACGAATCTGTTTTAACACTTCACAAGATACTCGGGTTATCCAGATCTACGAAATATACAGTGGCATTGGTCAGTTCGAAGGGATAACTAACCATTCGTAGAACATATCCGGACCCAAAGAATGGACAGATATATGGATACAATTCCAAAACTTTTAGTTTAAAAAATAAAGTATACCTATCAACCATAGCAACCAAAGCAACCAATACATCCAAACAACAATTTCTGACTCAGTTGGAGTTTATGTCCCATATTAATATATCGAATCTCCTTCCTGGATTTACCAAGAACTATCAAAGAATTGAAAAGAGATGCTGAACAAAAGAGATTGATAGAGAAAAGATTGTTTCCTTATTGTTACATATTATTGACCATTTATAGTCGTATTCCCCTGTCCCCTATCTCATCCTCTTCTTGCACTCATACTTACTATCAGTGGATAGTAAGAGAATTTACTGAGGTATACGGATAGATATCTTAGGGATTACTCATTCTAGGGTATACTTCACCCTATCTCTAATGAGCTACTTAATGTGTTATACTCCATAGCTAAAGTTTAACCTTAGCTCTGATACCAAATGTGATGATCCTGAACTCGGCCTTCAAAAATCGGCACTCGTACTTCACTTGTACTCAAAATGCCACAGATTCAAACGCCGAATCTGGCTCAATGGAGCTTATAACACAGTAAGTATAACAACACAGCGGAATAAAGAAATGAATGATATCATATACAACTCCAATGAATACAATATCTAGAATGATATACAACAATGATATCAATATGATACAAGAATATTAGAGATAAATAATGATACAGCGGAAAACAGAAGTGATAACTCCAAATGATCCTCAAAAGAGAATGAATCCCACAACTCCAACATCAGCTCGAACCACCATCACGTTGCACCAAGAGAAGCAAGGTCAGTCGTGCATGAACTCCAAAAAATGAACTAGCACCAACTAGTCTACTAAACCCGACTATTTGAAAAACCCCAACTCTAGACTGCCCGTGTGAAAAATTATGGGCACCCAGAGTTTAGGAAGGGAACAATAAACTCTGAGTCAGTCATGGGACTGGTGTGAGTAACAAAAACAGTTTATCTTTAAAACAAACACAAAAGTATTTTAAACATTGAAATTCGCAATGCTTTTTGGAAAATGAAACTACCATAAGACCTCCCGCCACACACACAATGCAAACGCAGAATTGGAGGAGATTTCTCCTTATGATAGTCAAAAATGCTTACTATGCAAAATCATTGGATTATTATTATTATTAGTGCATAGTGGAAAACATCTCGAAAGTATAATATTAATCTTAGCCAGCATAGACATTCCGAACTATGCCTACTATAGCTACCATCTAAGTAGTGGTGACCACCATAAGTAAATGGCAGGTTCTACAACTAAAACCGTACTGGGTTCGTATTGTTTGATTGGATTTCCAACAAATGGTCAGGCTAAGGAACTTCCTACTGCCACATGGGTACGTCTCTAGAGGGATGTCTCGAGAACCTACCCGGATCTCTGCTAACACAAGGCCGGGTTACCTCTGTAACTAGGTAACTACTACTCGAGTATGCCACCCCCCGGTCCTTTGGGACCTTTATCCGAGGCCTCGATCACAAAGCAACAATCACACAGTAAATAAGATTGATGCCACCATAAAGGTGTTAGCACCAAAATTGGTCACTAACCTCGTAGAGAAAGATTGAGTAGAGATATAAGTGATGAAGATAAATTAAACAAGGAAGACAATGCTAATTTAAATGCAGAAAGTAAGAACACCAGATTTATAGTGGTTCAGCGTAATTGCCTATGTCCACTTTGAGTTTTCACTTTATTGATCTTCTGAATGATTGATTACAAATACAATTCGTAGATCAAATGCTTGAATGAAGTTGCTAAGTAAAGAAGATGAGTCTCCAAAATGGCAGAGTCTCCCCAGTGTTCTCTCCCAAAAAAAAGGTCCTTTTCATTGTGCCCCTACCCCTCTATTTATAGACAAAGATGGGTTGGACTTCCCAGGTGGGCTCGGTAGCCGAACACTCTGGCCCAAATACAGTGTTCGCCATATGCCGAACCAAATAGGCCGAACACAATGATGCCGAACCACCTTCCCTATGCCGAACGATATGCTTGCTGCGTGGGACGAGTGGAACGAATGTAAGTCGAAGCCGAACGTGCCTCTGGCCGAACGAAGCGCTTGATCGAGCGTTGTCTCTGGCCGAACGTTGGTGCTGGCCGAACGATAGCTTTAACCAAACAATGCTTCTGACCGAACGATGTCCTTGGCCGAACGATGGCACTGGCCGAACGTTTGCCTTTAGCTGAACGATGTCTCTGGCCGAACGATGGTTCTGGCCGAACGATAGCTTTTGACGAACAATACAGCCATGCCGAGCAGTCGTATACGCCGAACGCCTTCTAATCCGAATGCTCCTGGATGCCGAGTACCCCTGGATGCCGAGTGCTCCTGGATGCCGAGTGCTCCTGGATGCCGAGTGCTCCTGGATGCCGAGTGCTCCTGGATGCCGAGTACTCCTAAACGCCGAGTACTTATGGATGTCGAGTACTACTAGATGCCGAGTAGTCCTGGAAGCCGAGTACTACCCAATGCCGAGCACTCAGTTGCCTGGTCAAATCTGCAGGAAACACTTGCCCCCCAAAGTGTATCACGTGACCGAACGTGGTACGCTTTGAGTCATGTAACCTTCTCGTCTCGCTTTAAATCCTTGACTAACCTCGAACGGAGATGCCTTTTTGAGAATTCCAGTGGTTTAGGTGTGTGCCGAGCGTGTTCTAAATGCCGAACAAGACATTCGTAATCGAACGATCCTTCAGTGTCGGACATCATTATACGCCAATGCCGAACGACGTGACTTTGACCGGTTCCACCGGATGTAGCCTTTTCGACTTCTTCTGTTTTCCCTATAAAAGCCAACACCTCCTTCCTTCTTTCCCTTTTCACACTTCTAACACCTCTGCCTTGCACCTGCCGAAGCTACCAGCCAACATACAATTCGCCGATTCTTCCCAAGTCTTCACCTTACCAACTAGGTACCGATCCTTTCACCTAAATACAGTCTTTACGCTCGAACTCCCTTAATTGATGGGATAAATCGAGCCTTAACTAAAGTGTCTATTGCCAGAGTCACGCGACGAGGGTGAAAGGAAGAGTGAATAGACATGGGTTTTCTAGGAATTCATTGGTAGACGCACTGTGGTTCGGTATAAGTATTTTATGTCGGACCAGATTGGAGGAAGGAGAAACATGGAGGAAGTAGGGGATGATTAGGGGCATCGAGCGGTATGGTTTGGTACGACTTGCCGAACAATGACTTAGCCGAACAAAGACTTAGCCGAACAATGACTTAGCCGAACAAAGACTTAGCCGAACAATGACTTGGCCGAACAATGACTTAGCCGACTAGTCGCAAATGTTGAACACTTATTAACTATACCTACTCGTATAGCAAAACAAGAAACAGGGCCCAAGCATTCTAGCATATGTGACGCCGACCCGGATCACTAACTTCCTAGCTTCAGTTAACATAAATCCGAACCTAGATTATCATACGTTTTCCGGATCTGGAATTGCAATCATCAAAAGGCAGGCTTCTGGGGACGGTCAGTGATGACGGTCTTCGAAGGCGATGACTTGACGCTCAGTTTTATATCAACAACTTTGCGACCTTCTAATTTTCAACGCTTTTACACGATTGCTTGCACTAGTTCACACACCACATGGGGGAATATTCGTGTTGTTAATTCTATAGTTGAACATTTTTCAAGTATAGTTTTCACAGGTACTTAGACAGATTCATTATTTATTGGGGATGTCTAAGAAGTCTAGCTCTGCCACTATATCTGATAGGCCCGGGCCATCATCAAGGCAAGAAGCCGCTGATACTTCAAATCCGTCGACTTCCCTTACCCATAACTTAGCACCCGATGCCCTGGAGGCAACAATTATTTTAGACAATCCGATAGACTCACAAGCTTCGAAGATCAATGAAGCCGCACTTCGACGAATATGTTCCATCCATGGGATTCCTTTTGCCGATGTGTTAGTCCCTTCGCGACACAATTGTCCTCACCTGCCCCAGTCGGATATACCACCTGCAACAAGTTCATGTGCTGGATGGGCAGCGTGCCTCCATTCAATTTATTTCTTCGGGACGTGTTGCAGTACATAGACATTGCCTCGTCGCAGCTGCATCCGAACGGTCACGCGTTTCTATATGGGACCTACCTACTCTTCATGGCCGTCTTCTCTAGACCTCCAACTTCTGGCGACATCAGATACATTTATATGATCAAGGAACGGAAAGATAGCCCTTCCTTCATGTTCCTCGAGCCGTACCACAAATGCCAAATCTTGACAGGAGCATGCAGTAAATTCGCCCTGTACAAACAGGAATGGTTCTACGTGCGTTGCCCTCCCGGTTTTGCGAGGAGATGGGTTGAAGGCAGTAAGTCTCTTCGCTGAGTCATCATTCGTGTTTAATTGGAGTTATGCTTTTCCTAACTCCTCGTTTCATCTTTTCAGGTATCAACCCGCGTCCGGAGGGCCGAGGATATTCTGAGGTCGTTGAGGCCATTAGAGTTCTTCCTGCCGAGAAACGAGACATCCGAACCATCATTTCGAATGAATCATTGTCGAGGTTCGGCTTGCTAGCCCCTGGTCGTCGGATTAGCCTCCCGGAGGGCGTCTCCATTCCCAAGCCAGCATCCGGTAAAGGGAAAAAACAAGCTGGATCGTCATCACGCCACACTCCCGACGCGCACGAAGAGGGTGAGCACAAAGAGGACGAAGCTCCGGAGACTCAAGGCGAGAATGTGGGTCCCGCTTGGAATCCGGCGGTCGAAGTTCACGATATTGAAACGTCATCCTCCCCTTCGAAGGGAAAGAAAAAGTTAAAATACAAGATACGGAAGGAGAAAGTTGGCGGAACTTCAAAAGTTACGCTTATCCCGCCAGAGAAAGAGGCTTCCTCACAGCACATAGAAAGTTCTCTAAGGGGTTTGTCGAATCTTTCCAACCCCGACGATATACTTAATTACGGATTTGACGATCCTGAAGCCCTCAAGTTTTCTTCGCCCGCTAGAGGCAATGTGGGAGTTCAACTCCCAGTCCAGGGAGATAATACTCCGATTAGTAAAGACAAAAGAACTGGTCTGTCGGGGGGAACACTAGGACACACACGCACATACGCATTCCATCATACACTTCAAGTTCTTCTTTTCTTATTTCCCGGATTTTTCCTAACTTGTTGTTATCTCTATTCCTTGTAGGTGACATGGGGCGCTCTCACGGACTTGATCGCCTGCACGGCTCTTCCATATTTCATCATCCCGGACGGGATTCAGGTTCGGGCAGACGTAGGGACAGAGATGATTGCGAAGATAGAGACAACCGTCCCCGCGATTCGTCTTATCGTAAGAAGGCATATTCCTAATCTTCATAGTCCCGTGATCCTCTTCCTCTAACCGAGTCGAATAGAGAGAAGTCTTCACAGAAGGGGTCCCAACTCAATGCTCCTCGAGAACAACACTCCGGTTCGTCGAGTACAAGGCAAATTCGGGAGCAACGAAAAAGAGCAGAACTTCCAAGGCCTCCTCCCCCTACTCCCGCGGTTGACCCAACTGTAGCAGAAAAGATGGTCGATCTTAAGGCCAAATTTCCAAAAATTTGCTTTGATGGTCTAAAATTCCTCCCAGCTATTCATCATATCCCTGGGCACGTGAAGCAGAGTGCCATTGCCTGTATCAATGACGTCTATGTTCAACATGACGCGTTTGTACACTTGGTTGAAAAGATCTCGGAGGTGTCTGTTGAGCGACAATATGAGATTGATTGTCTGAAATTGGAGGCTGGCTGTGACAAGAACATCATCAAGCATCAAGACGAAGAGCTCGCTTCGAATAAGTCGAAGCTGGAAGCCGCTGAGCAAAGCGCAAAAGATACTGCTGAGGCAAGCACTCGTTTAGAGATGGCTCACAAGAAGGAACTTGATGAAGCAGTCCAGCGTAGCGGTGCCCTTGCCTTAGAAAAATATTCTATCCAAAAGGAAAGGGACGCGCTCGCCATACAAGTCAAAGAGTTGAAAGAATTACTCTCCAAGGAGAAAGAGGATAAATTAGCTGCTCAAGAAGAGTCACAGCGATATTGTGACGAAATCGTTGCTACTCGGCTCCTGAAAATGAAGCTCGATGACGAACTTGCTGGGGTTGAAAAAATGAAGGACGAAGCCCGTGAGGAGGGCAAAAGAAAAGCTGCGGAGGAGATTGACTCTCACCTCGAGGCGGCCACAGAAGCCGGTAGGGAAGAGGTCAAGTGTATGTTTGACTCGTTGATTGCTGAGTATGGCGCCTGCGTCCTTATGCATCGTGACTTGACATTCTTGGGCGAGGGCTATCTCGAATCCCTAGCCGAGGCCTGGGAAACTTTAGTGAAGATCAGGAAAATCGAGTCGGTCTCTGAGGAGGTTGATGAGGATGCCCTGGTGAAGGAATTTCTTAGAGGGAACGAGCCAGCGGACTTATCTGCAGCTTTGGCTCTTTATAGCAAAGGTTCTCCCCTACCAGAAGAGAAAAATGACGAAGCTGGTCCATCTGGGGCTAAGACTATAGCTCCTCACGCTGCTGCTCCTCCTACTGCTCAATCGGCTGGTCGGCTGACAGTCGACCCATTCGAGCAGCATGCCGGCTACGATCCTGAAGACCCCGGGCTTGGTGTTCATGTGCTATCCCCTATTCTAGAGGGCGAGACTCCACGCGCAACCGATAGCCAACCAGAACCCGGTAGGAAACTCTTCTTTTAGAAGTTAAAAGATCCGTCACTTTCTAGTAGCGGTTATTCGTCCTAATGTTCATTCTTTATGTTTTCATGCAGTCTGCTCTGATGCCGAGCTAACTCCGAGGAGCGATGACGCCAAGGAAGAGGCAGAGAAAACAAGTGAGGTTGCTCATGCGGGAGTAACTCCTGGCCCTGACGCTCAAGTGATCGGGGCGCTAGATGATGATAAGCTTGACACCTCATCTCCCGCCGAAGGTAGTGATGAAATCGAAATCACTGGCGCCTCTGAACATACCTCGAAGATGAGCATGAAAGAGAGTCTCTCCGAAGAAGCGAAAAAGAAAGTTGAGATCAAAGTCGAGCCTGAAATTATGGAACTCACCGACCCGCGGAACAGACCTTTGAAGATCATTCTCCCTGGTAAATTCAAACCGCTGAATGTTCCTTCTCCCATTTCTGATTCCTCTTCTTTAGGAAGCAAGAAATCCAAGAAGAAGCGTGAGGGAGAGGAATCGTCGGAAACAACAAAGGAAGACAAGAAGAAGAAATCAAAGAAATAGTCGCTAAACTCGTTCAACGAGATTGTGCTTAAGTCTTGTAACTACTTTCATCTTTTGCTTCTGAAGTTTATGTAGGTAGGGTTTTGACTCCAAGTTTTAGAGGAATAATTGTGTAACCTCATTTTGGACTATTAAATAAAGTTCAGTTTCCTTAGCAGTTTGAGCATTTCTTTTACTTTTACTCTTTCTTTAGCTTTCTGAATAACTGCGGTCAAAACTCAAGCACTTATGAGTTGTATACTTCTTGAGTACTTAGAATTTGTTTTCTAAATTCTCGTTCCGGGGACTTATAGTAAGTTGACCCGCATTCAGGGGATTCGGAGATTGAGATTGTTAATACTCTAGTCCGCGTTCCAGGGACTTAGAGTACTCCGGTCCGCGCTCAGGGGACTCGGAGATTGAAATCGTTCATACTCTAGTCCGCGTTCCGGGGACTTAGAGTACTCCGGTCCGCGCTCAGGGGACTCAGAGATTGAAATCGTTTATACTCTAGTCCGCGCTCCGGGGACTTAGAGTACTCCGGTCCACGCTCAGGGGACTTGGAGATTGAAATCGTTTATACTCTAGTCCACGTTCCGGGGACATAGAGTACTCCGGTCCGCGCTCAGGGGACTCAGAAATTGAAATCATTTATACTCTAATCCGCGCTCCGGGGACTTAGAGTACTCCGGTCCGTGCTCTGGGGATTCAGAGATTTGGAATCGTTTATACTCTAGTCCGCGCTCCGGGGACTTAGAGTACTCCGGTCCGCGCTCTGGGGATTCGGAGATTTGAAATCGTTTATACTCTAGTCTGCGCTCCGGGGACTTAGAGTACTCCGGTACGCGCTCTGGGATTCGGAGATTTGAAATCGTTTATACTCTAGTCCGCGCTCCGGGGACTTAGAGTACTCCGGTCCGTGCTCTGGGGACTCGGAGGTTTGAAATCGTTTATACTCTAGTCCGCGCTCCGGGGACTTAGAGTACTCCGGTCCACGCTCAGGGGACTCGGAGATTGAAATTGTTTATACTCTAGTCCGCGTTCCGGGGACTTAGAGTACTCCAGTCCGCGCTCAGGGGACTCGGAGATTGAAATCGTTTATACTCTAATCCGCGCTCCGGGGACTTAGAGTACTCCGGTCCGCGCTCTGGGGATTCGGATATTTG
The DNA here is from genome assembly GCA_030737815.1 of Allium fistulosum. Lineage (NCBI taxonomy): Eukaryota > Viridiplantae > Streptophyta > Magnoliopsida > Asparagales > Amaryllidaceae > Allium > Allium fistulosum. The sequence goes on along the minus strand of CM060905.1, from coordinate 386,276,335 downwards.
GAATCGTTTATACTCTAGTCCGCGCTCCGGGGACTTAGAGTACTCCGGTCCGCGCTCTGGGGATTCGGAGATTTGAAATCGTTTATACGAGTTCATACATCGTACAGGATAATGTAGTTCTAGTAATTCACCACCCGACTATGAGTATAGAGACATTAGTAGTTCGTGGAAAATACGGCTTCAAGCCTTTATTAATGAGAAACAACTAAACTGCTCGATTACATGGCTAAAAAGAAACTAAGTTACGACTGAATGAAAACATACAGGAAATAACTGTGCCTAAAACAGGAACGAAACATACTAAATGTAATAATGCCGCAAATGTTCACTATTCCACGCTCGGGGGAGTGTCACGCCATCAACGGTCGCTAGCTTGAATGTTCCCTCTCCAAGCTTCCGTTCAATGACGTACGGACCTTCCCAGTTGGGATTCATACGCGACGGTACCGGGAAAACTCGTTTCAAAACGAGATCACCCACATCAAAAATCCTTGGGCGGACTTTGGCGTCGTAGTAACGCTTGACTCGGTGCATATGTGATGCCGCCCTTAATTCGGCCTCTTCACGTTTTTCATCAATGCAGTCCAGCGATTCCAAAAAGAGGTCCTGGTTCGTCTTGGGATCATAGTATGTCACTCGGTGTGATGGAACTTCAAGTTCCACGGGTATAACGGCTTCCGAGCTGTACGCCAAGGCGAATGGAGTGTGGCCGGTCGCGGACTTGTGGGTGGTTCTATAAGCCCATAATGATGTCGGGAGTTCATCTACCCACTTGCCTCCGACTTTCTCCAGACGCTTCTTCAGTATGGACCTGATTATTTTGTTAACGGCCTCGACTTGTCCGTTAGCTTTTGGGTGTGCAACGGCGGCGAACTTCTTCCCGATGCCATACTTTAAACAGAACTCTTTGAACTCTCTGCTTTCAAATTGCGTCCCGTTGTCCGTAATGATGGTGCGAGGGAGGCCAAAGCGGCATATAATGTTTCGTACAACGAAGTTAATGACCTTCTTAGAAGTGATTGTGGCCAAGGGTTCTGCCTCAGCCCATTTTGTGAAATAGTCGACTGCAACTATCGCGTATTTCGCACCACCTTTGGATATAGGCAAAGAGCCGATTATGTCGATTCCCAGATTGCAAATGGCCAGGGACTAACCATTTGTGTGAGTTCCGTTGATGGAGTCCTCGGGATTTTCGCATATCTTTGACACTTGTCACATTTCCTTGCATAGTCTGCAGCGTCCCGATTTACGGTCGGCCAGTAATATCCATAGCGGAGGATCTTTTTTGCTAGCGTTTGCCCCCCAGTATGGTCGCCACATTCCCCTTCGTGAACCTCTTTCAAGACCCGCTTTGTCTCATCATGAGCGATGCACCGTAATAAGGGGACTGAGAACCCTTTTCGATACATCAATCCATCATGCATCACGTATCGCGCGACCTTTCGAAGGACCTGTCGTCTTTCGCTCCTTTTTTCTGGTAAAGCCCCGGTCGTCAGGTACAGTTTGAATGGGGTCATCCACGACTCCTTTTCGATTTCCATTTCCAACACACGATCAACTTTCATCTCGTCTATGCTCAGGGCATGCAAGGCCTCAACGGGATACAATCCCATTTGCTGCGCATCGCCTGTGCTCGAAATATCATAACGCTCAAGATTCGACAGAAGTTCTTGAACCAGAACAAGGTACGAAGCAAGCTTCTGTCCCTTTGCTTGGTAATCTCCCTGCACTTGGTAAACCACCAACTGTGAGTCACAAAAGATTTCAACTGATTTGATCCCGATTTCTCCGATGAGCTTCAAGCCAGCAATCAGTGCTTCATATTCTGCTTCGTTATTTGTAGCTGGGAAATCGAGCTTCAAAGCGTAACAAATCGATCAATTTTCCGGAGTTACAAGAACTACACCTGCGCCGGAGCAACGGTCGTTTGATGCCCCATTAGTGTATAATTTCCATCGAACGGGGGGCATGACGTTTTGACCATCTGGTTCGTCAGACACAGTAAACTCAGCAATGAAGTCTGCTAATGCTTGCCCTTGTATGGCTCTTCGTGGCAAGTAAGCGATATCGAACTGGCTCAACTCGATGTTCCATTTTAACAATCTTCCAGAAGTTTCTGGTTGTTGGAGTACCTGCCGTAGGGGTTGATCGGTATAAACGCTGATTGAGTGTGCTTGAAAGTTTGGGCGTAGCTTACGAGATGCAATCACCAAGCAATAGGCCAATTTCTCGATTTTGGGGTAATTTCTTTCTACCCCCGTTAAACGCTTGCTAACGTAATACACCGGCTTTTGGATTCGGTCCTCCTCGCGAACCAGAGCCGCACTTATCGCATGTGGGGATACAGCCAAGTATACGTACATCATCTCATGGTCTACTGGTTTTGACAGCACTGGTGGACTCTCCAGATGCCTCACCAGATCCCGGAATGCTTCCTCACAGTCGGATGTCCACTCGAAGTTCCTCTTCCCTTTCTTTATTATATCAAAGAAAGGGATGCACTTGTCTGTGGCCCTGGATATGAATCGACTCAGCGCAGCTACTTTTCCATTAAAGCTCTGTACCTGTTTTATAGTCCTAGGCACTTGCACATCTCGAATAGCTTGAATCTTTTCTGGGTTAGCTTCAATCCCCCTAGCGTTGACGATGAATCCCAAAAACTTCCCCGACGCAGCGCCGAAGGAACATTTCAGAGGGTTGATCTTCATCCCATAATATCTGAGTATGTCAAACATTTCAGCCAAGTCTCGAATGTGGTCGTTTGACTATCGTTACTTCACGAGCATGTCATCCACATAGACTTCCATCATTCTACAAAGCTGGTCTTTGAACATTCGATTCACCAAACGCTGATAAGTCGCTCCTGCGTTTTTCAGTCCGAAGGGCATTACTACATAGCAATATAGCCCGACATCTGTGACGAAGCTGGTGTGTTCTTGGTCCGGAATATGCATCGGGATTTGATTGTAACCCGAGTATGCATCCATGAATGATAACAGCTCGCGTTCGGTAGTGGAGTCGACCAACTGATCAATCCTAGGCAATGGGAAACTGTCCTTGGGGCATGCTTTGTTCAAATCGGTATAATCTACGCAAGTTCTCCATTTCCCATTTGCCTTTTTCACCAGCACGGGGTTCGATACCCATTCAGGGTAGAGGGCGTCGCGGACGAACCCATTGGTTTTGAGTTTGTCCACCTCCTCTCTGAGAGCAGCGGACCTCTCTGGGTCCATCCCTCTCCTTTTTTGTTTAACTGGGACGTATTTCGGGTCTATGTTCAACATATGACTCGTAATGGCAGGGGAAATCCCACACATATCAGAATGCGTCCAGGCAAAAACATCAAGATTCGCCCGGAGGAAATCACTAAGGTCTTCAGTCATTGCGGGACCGAGTTGTGATCCAATCTTCAGTATTCGCGATGGGTCGTCTCGGCTGACTGAAATGTCAATTGTTAATTCAGTCGGCGCTGCCTTTTCTCCCCTGGGTTTCTCATCGTCGTCTCTCGGATCTATGTCTCTAAAGATCCGAGAATTATGCTCGAGCCAGGGCTCGGGCACTACTTGTCAATTATCCGTATTAAGGATGCAAACTGGATTGTCTGCAACCTTTCCCTTCTCCCTCCGATGGGCCTCTCGGAGCTCAGCCACGTAACAGGCACGACCAGCCGCTTGGTCGCCATGAACAACGCCTACTCCTTTGTCAGTTAGGAACTTCAAAGTTAAGCACCATGGGGCTAATGCTGCCCTAAACTCAGCCAGGGCCGGTCGGCCCAAGAAAACATTATACGGAGAATCCACATCCAAAACTACGAAGGGTAGGATTCGCACCCTCCGACGTTCACCTTGTCCCAGTTCAACTGGTAACTCAACATAGCCCACTGCATCGTTCGCTGCGCCATTAAAGTCGTGTATGCGAGCTTTGGACGGTTTCAAGTCCTTTGTTTCCATTTTCATCTGGTCATAAGCCTTATTAAAGATGATGTTGACAGAACTTCCACAATCAATCAAAATTCTTTTCACATACGCCGGTCCGATCGTTGCAGATATGACCATTGGGTCTATGGTTGGAGCCTTCACTTGGTCAGCATCTCTGTTTCTGAACACTATATCGTCTGTCATTATGCGCTGTTGCTTAGCAGGGGTCCCATCCTCCGTGTTCGAACAACATTCGAAATCTGCATGCTTCAGGGCACTGGCATACCGCTCCATCTCCTGCCAATTCTTATCCGCGGGGTGAGGCCCGCCGATGACCGTGTTTATGACTAGCCTACCCACAGTCCGGGTAGGTTCATCGGGATGACGCGGAGGTGGAGCACGACCTGGGTTGGATGTTCCCTATCCTCCTTCCTGAGGATCCTTCACAAATTCCTGGAGCTTTTTCTGCCTGATCAACTTCTCTATAGCGTCATGTAGGTGTCTGCATTCTTCCGTATTGTGCCTGTAGATCTCATGGAAGCGGCAGTATTTTCCAGTCCGTTTCTGTTCCTCGGTTGACTCTTTTGGACGTGGCTTTCTGTACTGAAAGGTATTGCAGGTTGAGAGGTAAATATTCTCAAGAGACGCATTCAGAGGGGTATACTCGTTGTAGCTCGGAATTCTCGACCTCCACTTCCCCGCTTCTCTCTTCTTCCCTTGATTTCTTCCTCCGGACTCCTTAGGCTGCCCAGGCTTGTTCTGGACATTGACTTGGACCTTTCCTGTGTTGTCTCCGGACTGTTTCACAGCAATGTTGCTTTTCATAGATTCTTGGACAGGTCCTAGTGCCTTATCTCGCCTTACCCACCTAGCTTCCTCTCTTCTTATGAACTGATATGCCTTTGAGTAAAAACGTTCTAGTGTGGTCGGAGGTTTTCCTGCCAACCAGTCTCCAAATTAAGAATCTGGATTCACACCTCTCATTACATCCATTAGAATTGCGTGATCATTGGGATTAGTGACTTCAGTTGCCGCAACATGGAATCTTTGTAAATATTCCTTCAATGACTCCCCAGGATTTTGGATTACACTCGACAGAGACATTACGTCCTTTGGACGAGTAGTGTGTATTCTGAACTGCTCAATAAACTTCTTTGCCAACTCCTTGAAATTGGATACGGACCGCGGAGGAAGTCGGGTAAACCACATAGTAGCGATCCCAGATAGAGTGATCGGAAAGCATCTACACTTGGTAGCATCATTTGCTCTAGCTGAATCCATCATCCACTCGTACCTCATGACATGCTGTCTGGGGTCAGTCTTTTCCTCATACGCAGGGATAGTAGGCATACTAAACTTTATGGGGTACGGCCTGCAGCACAACATCTGTGAATGGAGTATGACTTCTTGATACTCCCCAATCATCATTCGATAAGCCTTGATTTTCTTTCATCAATTGCCTGACCATGGCTGTCAGACCTGGTGTTTGTATGGAAGGTGGAAGGTTGGAGTCTGTTCTACGTGACTGGCCAGGCTGATGCCTCCTCTCCTGGCGATCTACCAAACGTGCATCTTGAGGTTCGACATCGTTAGCGTTTTGATGATCGGGGCCTCCAGCCTCCACTTGCACTCCAGTTCCTAGGTTTCCAGCTTCGGCTTGGTCATGGTCTCCTGCTGTCTGAACAGCAGCACCTGCCCGTGCAGCTTCAGTCTTACGGCGTCTGCGCCTAGGAGGTTCATCAGAGGAAGTTGAGCTGTCGGATGAGGAATAAAGAGCGGGATTGCCCCCAGCATTCTGTTGCTGCTGTTGAGTGAGTTGTGCCATCGGGTTGGCGTTAGCTTGCATCTGCTCTCCTAGTTGTCTCCTGCTTTCCCTGAGTTCTCTCATCAAGTCGTTGAACTCTATTCTGGTGACAACTGGAGGCTGGTCCTGGGCGGCAATTCCTACACCTGGAATCGCTGGCTGATTGCTAGGTCCTGCTTGTTGCACGCTAGCAGTCTCATGGGCATCCGCATTATGAGAAGCTGACCTGGTACGTGGTCTTGCCATTGTAGAGTTATTGGTATGAACTCTGAGTACAATCAACGGATGTCCTATCAATGAGTCGGATCTTCTTTGGGGGATTTGTTCAATCCAATAGCTTCAAAGCAGATCCTTGAGGTCTGAGAATTCAATTCTCATTGAAAGCACCAAAGTGTTAGCACCAAAATTGGTCACTAACCTCGTAGAGAAAGATTGAGTAGAGATATAAGTGATGAAGATAAATTAAACAAGGAAGACAATGCTAATTTAAATGCAGAAAGTAAGAACACCAGATTTATAGTGGTTCAGCGTAATTGCCTACGTCCACTTTGAGTTTTCACTTTATTGATCTTCTTAATGATTGATTACAAATACAATTCGTAGATCAAATGCTTGAATGAAGTTGCTAAGTAAAGAAGATGAGTCTCCAAAATGGCAGAGTCTCCCCAGTGTTCTCTCCCAAAAAAAAGGTCCTTTTCACTGTGCCCATGCCCCTCTATTTATAGACAAAGATGGGTTGGACTTCCCAGGTGGGCTCGGTAGCCGAACACTCTGGCCCAAATACAGTGTTCGCTGTATGCCGAACCAAATAGGCCGAACACAATGATGCCGAACCACCTTCCCTATGCCGAACGATATGCTTGCTGCATGGGATGAGTGGAACAAATGTCAGTCGAAGCCGAACGTGCCTCTGGCCGAACGAAGCGCTTGATCGAGCGTTGTCTCTGGCCGAACGTTGGTGCTGGCCGAACGATAGCTTTAACCAAACAATGCTTCTGACCAACGATGTCCTTGGCCGAACGATGGCACTGGCCGAACGTTTGCCTTTAGCTGAACGATGTCTCTGGCCGAACGATGGTTCTGGCCGAACGATAGCTTTTGACGAACAATACAGCCATGCCGAGCAGTCGTATATGCCGAACGCCTTCTGATCCCGAATGCTTCTGGATGCCGAGTACCCCTGGATGCCGAGTACTCCTGGATGCCGAGTGCTCCTGGATGTCGAGTGCTCCTGGATGCCGAGTACTCCTGGATGCCGAGTACTCCTAGAACGCCGAGTACTTCTGGATGCCGAGTACTACTAGATGCCGAGTAGTCCTGGAAGCCGAGTACTACCCAATGCCGAGCACTCAGTTGCCTGGTCAAATCTCCAGGAAACAAAAGGTATAGCATCTGGGCTCCATACCATGATACCACCTTTTTCCAGAAGGAAATGACATACCCTAAAGGGTCCGACCCTCATAACCTTGCTGCATCTTTCCTGTTTCAACCATTTCCGGGTTGTGAGGTCCGATGAGGTCTCGTCCACCAAGCTACGATTTACACGAAAGTCATGCTTTGATCAACAAATGATCAGCAACACGCAGCAACACTTAGCATGCCACACTACCAAATTGGGAGTATATCACTAATAACCTTCAACTACATAACCTCTGGGCTCGTACGTCTCAAAGAAGGGTGTTAAGCTAAGAGAATAAATCTCCGCCACCAAACAGAAATGTATTTGAAAGAAATCAGCTTTATATCTCAAGGTGTAGTGTCAGACATACAACCATACAAGTCTGTTCCGGGTTCGAACAGAACCGAAGGCACTTCCAAAGAAGCCCTTGCAATCCGGGTATTCACAATCCCGATCGGATTTCCCATCACTTAGGAAATCTCTATACCGGCGCGACTCAGTGCAGAGGCAATCGACGGGTTATCCTTTCGTTTTCACAAATACCCGATCTTCACCACCGGTCTTCAAATGCTATCCATATACGACGTATCATTATTTGGAATGGGTTATATGACGCAAAGGTCCTCTCCCGGCTAAACCGAATAATGAGCGTAATATTTTAAAACATATGGATATTGGGATTTCATTCAAGTCACAACTTATTACCCAAAAATTCTCTTCAAATGGTTTAAACAGATTACCATTTTAATCTTTAACACAAAAAGATTCAACTCACAAAGTTCACCCAGTTTCACAAAGATCCATTCATAGATTTTCCAAATCAATTTCCATTTCAATTGGATTAACTCATTAAATCTTTAAATCAAGATTTAGTTGATAGCTTTCAAAACAATTCCATTTCGACCTTATATACAAAAGGTACACCTTTCCAATTTCAAAACAAAGTTCACTAATCTTTCACAAAGATTCTTCATAGTTCTCAAAACTATTTCGATTTCCAAATCTTTTATATAAAAGATATACTTTTCCAATTTCAAAACAAAGTTTAATGGTCTTCCACAGAGGTTAAATTTTAACTTTTCAAAATAATTCAATTCCAAATTGAATTCACCCATTCAATCTATAAATCAAAGATTTATTCATAACTCGAAAAACCATTTTCATTTCAATCTTGAAATTCTCTTGACACAAATTGGAAATTCATTCCTTATATGAAAGCTTTTATCATTTGAAAACAATTAGTTTCCATTCTGGAAAACTAATCACAATTTACATAAGTTAAAACCATTCAAGTATAAACTTGGATTTAAATTCCTTAAATTTCCGAAACCATACTTTTAAATGGTTAAAAAAATCCATATAAAACATATTTATAACTGGTATGGTCTTTTTAGACCATAATTTCCAAATCATTGAATTCAATTTCAAATATTGAATTCAAATTTAAATCTAATCATTTAGATTTCAAATTTTATTAAATCATTTGAAACTCATTTTCAAAAGCTTTCAATTCCAATTCCAAAACTATTTTTGGATTCAAGAATTCAATCTTTACAATTGTCAAAAATCTGTGACTTAACCGATTTCCTCGTTAAATCCATATTTGTGTGTGTATGTAGTCCAGGGGTTTCACATAGTAGTGCAACATCAATAAATCATCACAGATCAAAATACAGAAATATAGTTGATAAGCGGTATAACTATAATGCTTATCTTTTGTTCACAGATCACAGATAATATATTACATTCATCCCAGATAAATAAACTACAGTACAGATCACACACAAATCAAAATATATCACACAGCATCACAGATCAGGGAATATCAACAATTCAATCATTCAGTCAGGTCCAAACATTCACAAGTAAACCTATTAATCAACTGATTAATTTAAATCAAATGTATTATTTAGGAATGAATCATTAATCTGGGTTAACCATCATAGTTAATTACAAATTATTTGAAAGAAATTTCCCTTTCAAATTCATTGGTTAACCTTTAATTATTAACAAATCAATCTTAATTAACGAATCAATTAATCTGTAATTGTTAAATAAATCTTAATTAATCACCATTTATTAATTAATCGTTTAATTATTAACAAATAATTATACTCAAACTTCAAATTATCATTCAATTTATTACATCCAGTAATTATCTATTAATTACTTTCCTAAGTAATTATATTTCCAAAATTTTCAAGTGATTATTCTGAATTAATTAACTTAAGTAATTAACTTGAACATATTCAATTAACTCTTACACTGAATAATTAATTCTTTAATTACTTCCATTAAGTAATTATACTTAAATAATTTCACAAATGATTACCTCTAATTAATTAATCTTAGTTAATTATTAAAATTAATCACATTAACTAATTATTTAAATAATCTTAGTTAATGACCTTCATTAACTAATAACAATTCTTTAATTACTTTGCTAAAGAAATTACTTATATTAATCATTATTAATCAAAATTGATTAATTATTAATAACTCATTGATCAAAAGAGTTAAAATCAAATTTTCTTTTGACTTCACATATTTAAAGTATACCTTTACATTTAAACTTATTTAAACATTTAAAGTTATAAAACTTTATTTAATTTTAAAAATCTAGAATTCCACTTCAGATTTCAGTCCAGGTTTAAACTTTGATTTTTTTTACTTGGCTTAAATTCTTTCTTACAATTCAAATTCCATTTTAAAATTCAAATCTCCTTTTCAACACTTAAACATTTTTAAGTATTTAAAACAATCTAAATTTAAAAAAAACTTGATTCATTTAAATTTCTAAACTATCATTACCAACACCCGGGACCCAAACAATCTTTTCCCGAGCTCAACCAACAAAAACCCGAGCTAATACCCGCGTCTCCCCTCCTTCTTATTTTTAAAACTTTGTTTTGATTCAAAATTCAAAACCCTGCTACTTAAGCAAACCCGAGCTACTCACGTTCTACTTCGAGTAAATCAACATCTTACCCGAGATCGACTTCGAGCACACACCCGAGCCTTCTTCTTCTTCCACAACTCAAAACAACCCAGATACATAATGACACGCGTGCACGTGCATGACCGCCAGATCGTCTTCCGACCACTGCTGAGACCTCCGGCACGACAACGACCACGTTTTCATCCATCACAACCACCCAGATTATTCAATTCGTCAAAGAATCAGAATCGAGCATTTCAACTCAACTGGAACCAAAACCTTCTGACAAAATCCTCTTCGCCTCGACGATCTATTTCACTAGAATCCCTGCAATCCCGTCTAGAGCAACATCACAATCCCTAACTTCGATTCCCCCAAGTCCGGCCCCTTCCGGTTCCCCGACGACGCCTCACCAAACTCGAATTTATCGTCGACTAAAAGTTGCTTCTAAACCCTAAATCAACGCCGATCGACCACCACAGCGTATTATAAAATTACCCATTATTTTTCCATTAATTCCCAGACCTCCATCTTCCTTCAGCCACAAATTCGAGGCTATACGACTACGCGATCATCAGAAAATGATAAAAATGCATATTCTGCTCAAATATTAACTGCAACTAGGATAGTTAACTAAAAATCATCATATTAGTTTTAAAAATCCTATCTTTGAGTGCAGATTCAAATTATATAATCGAACTAATATTTTACAATATTCGAATTTCCTAGAGTTTTAAGTTTTGACTGTAAAAAATTTGATTTTTCCTTCTATATGCATTTATACTTCACGAAACTATTTTTTGATTATAACTCAAACTTAAATTCAACCAATTAGTTTTAAAAGCAAAGCCTAATATTGATGAGAAAAGAAGAAATTGGATTTTTGATGTTGCCTGGTACTCTGTGAAGTAACAGAGAGGAAGAACACTGGCACAAGCATATACACAGAGCATTCTTCAATGTATATATACTCAAGATTAAATGGTTGAGTGTTACTCACCTTAAACATTCTGATTTCCAGAAGTTTCAGCTTGAAGTTGTAGTCTTTTTAAAATTTGCTAAGTAGAAAATCTTGGGTTGAACTTGATAGCTGAAAGTCTTTACTTGATCTCGGATTTTTGATGAATTGTTTGATTCTTTACTGAGATGTTTTTAAGTTGATGTTTGCTTGAATATGAGATGATCTTACTTTAGTTTTCTACTCAGTTCTCTTGATCAACGAATTGATATATAGGAAAGAAGTTTACAGGTGATGTTGTTCGGGGTGATAAAATATTTGTTTGTACAATTTTCTAGCAGAGATATTTTCTTTGTTGGCTGATACAACCTTGCTTTTGTGTCCTACATTAATTACTTTGTACAATTTACTTATTCTTTTTCCTTTATTTTGGTTGTACGTGTATGAGTATAATCTTGGGTGTCTTCTTTTGCAGGCTTCTAGATATATATATTTTTATTTTTGTTCACTTTTTCAACTCAATACATTTTTTTCTTGCCATGTTTCATTCTTCAATGTATATTAGTGTTCCTTTTGTAAGCTAATTCATGTATATATTTATTTGTTTATCTTACTTGAATGTATATTACTTTATAATATAAATAAATTTCTATTTTAATATGTTATTTAAATTTAGCTAATTTGTTTTATTTTATTTTCTTTAATCTTATTAGTGTGTAATATAGATAATTTCTACATTTTATATGTTGTTAATTTTAGCAAATGTGTTACTCTGGATTTTATAGTTTACCCTTTTTATATATTTATTGCTAGCTTAAATTATTATTATAAATTTACTTTAATATTTATTGTCTTGTATTTCCCTATATATATTTATTTCCTAACATAAACCATCGATTTCTAAATTTTAAACTATTTATTTATTTTCTTTCTTGTGTCAAAGTCTATATTTTTATATTTATACGATTTAATATATATTCTATTGGAATTTGGGGAAACTCAAATCAGTTTATCAGTTAATTCCACAATTTTTATTCAAAAATTAATTTAATTATCAATTTAAATTTATATAAAATCCGGGGTCGTTACAGATACGAACTTCATGCAAATTTGAACACTTGACTCCGACGAGCTTCTGCCTTGCATAACTGGATTTAACTGTTAAACTGTATATTTGACTGCCAGTCGAAGCTCGTCGATGGAACTGTAACTTTACAAAATTTTAACAAACTTTAACTCAGATCGGTCTCTAAAGTCTGGATGGTACGGTGGTGACGGTCAGCGATGACGGTTACTCCCGTTGAATCTCGAAGTCTTGTCGTTTGAATATTCCTTAAATTCCGTTGAATTATAAGTATTATGTAGCACTGCACTGCACAACACATTCATGCACTTCACACTGGGGAACACACGGGCTTATTATCATCTAATGATGGTTTTTGATAAGTTGGTTAGTTATGGAATCCACAAGTTCACCGTAGCAGGAGGCACAAAGTTCATCTCCCTTGGTAATAGAGATGCCGGCCATCGTGGCTGAGGTTATAAGTCCAGCTCCGGATGAGCTTCTTGGAGTAAATGTAATTCTGAACCTGCAAGATTCAGTTCCATCGAACGTTTCCGAGTTTATGCTAGGAAGAATTTGTCTACGTCATGGGCTGTCGCTAAACGACGTTCTGCTTCCGGGGCCAAATGACAGGCTACATGCTCCCCCGGAGGGGTATACTGCCTTTAACCGACATTATTGTACAGCCGGGACACTTCCTCCATTTAACTAGTACATTCGAGAAGTGTTGGCTTTCTTAGGGATTTCTCCATCGCAATTGCATCCGAACGGGTATGCTTTGTTAAACAGCACATTCATTGTCTTCATGGAGCATCTCTTGCGGCCCCCAACTCCAGAAGAAATCAGATTTATATTTAATGTCAAAAGTCGGGGAGACAGCCCTTCTTTCACATTCTTAGAGGCGGTTAGGAACTGCCAAATTATGATTCTATGTCTGATGCCCACCGGGTTTCGCTAGACGATGGATATTAGGTGTAAGTGCTTCAGCTTTACACTGTTTGACTAAGTGATCTTACTTGGTATCCATTCTAACATTTTATTTCTTTCGCAGCCTCGATTCCACAACCATAGGGCGCTTACTTTAAAGAGATAATTCGAATTCTTCAGGAGGTGCCGAGCAAACTGAGAGGAATCGATTCGATACTCACGGATGAGAACTTGAGGATTGTTGGGCTAATCGATCAATATCAGATCATTAGACTCAAAGGATTGATCAGAACAGTCTCGACAAAACGGGCCAAGCTCAGCGCGCCCGGAATTGTTATAGTTGAGGAAGGCGATAGAGAAGATACGCCTACCGATGACGAGCACGTAGTCGGGCCTTCAGACAATTTTCAAGATTTGCAGGGAAGGAGAAAAGGCAAGGCAGCCGCTTATAAGCATCAAAAGTCTCTGAGATGGAAATATGTAGTTATGTCCCTGCCAGCCTTCGGTGTTAGAATCAAGGAGACTCCTCCCTCTCAAGTAGAGAATCCTTTTGAAGGGCTTGCCGATATTCTGATTCCGGACTATCTGTCACTTCAACACGACACCGGATTGGAGGGGCTTCAAAGTGCTCTAGATTTAAGCGAGTCTCTTCCCATCAGTGCGGCCAACATTACCGGTTGGTTGGGGGGTTGCACACACATATACTTCACGGCACTACACGATTTCTAATCACAAGCTATTCGTCTTTTGAGACCACTAACTCTGTTTTTCTTCTTATCCTACAGATACAATGACTAGGCGAGATTCTATGCTCGGAAGCCTCCGTTCAGCACGCCAGTCATCGAGTTCATACTATGAGTCCCGCCGGAGGGAGGATGATAGAAACTGTGATCAGGGTTATTCTAGCCAAGAACATTACGAGATGGAGAGGGATAGAGATAGAGAATACAGATATCGCTCCCGATCACGTTCTCCACCTCCCCGGGCTCCAACACCACCCTCCGATCATGGGAAATAATCTCTAGAGCCTCCCCGTTAAAAACCATCTTTTCAAGCTCCCAGGTCTGATTCACAACGCCTTAGGACTAATGCCGAAACTCCTATAGTCATTGAACAATCCATTACTGAGCCTACTGGGGAAGGAGTGATTAAAATTGCCCAGTTGAGAAAAGATTTTCCGAACATTTGCTTCGACGTCTTTATATTCCCTTCTCACTTAAAGAAAATCCCATTTGAGGCTGAACAAACAATGCACGACTATGTCCATGATATTTATACCCAATACAAGGAGTGGATGAAAGCCGCGGATAAAGCGTCGACGGTGGCTTTTGAGCGAGCGAAAATAATTGAGAAGATAGAAACCGACGTCGCCCAAAAAGACCGTATTATCCAAGTGCTCAATGATAAGACTGAATCCTCTAGGAAAACTGAAATAGAGGCCACCCAAAAAGCTGATGAGGCAACTCAATCTATGTAAAGAATGCGACAAACGCATTTTGCTTTGGTGGAGGAGATGGGCCACCGAAACACCACCGTCACAGCCGAAAGAGATGCTGCTCTGAAAGAACTTAATGAGCTTAAAGCCAAACTTTCCGAAATCATCAAGGAGAAGGATGATGCAAACAAAGCAGCCCAGGAGGCGTGTGAACAGGCCGTGGTGCTTCGGGGTGAATGGGATACGGCCGTACTTAAAGTTCGGGAGGCCGAGGCCAAAGTTGAGGAGGAAGTTAAAATGGCTGAAGCCAGGTTAGAGGCAGATATTGAACATCTTCTCATCACTTACAATGCCAATGTTTTGAAGCACAAAAACCTGACCTGGCTTGAAAATTATCCAACACACATGTTCAATGCTTGGGGCCGATTAGTAGGAGACGAAAAGGCTACCCACCAAGCTAAATCGATTGATGAGTTCAAGCTTGAGAACCGGGTGTTGAGCGAAGATGAACAGAAAGTTCTCCATGATACGATGATCTCATATGTGAAGGAGAAACTTGGCGCTCAACACTCGGAGGTTGGCGAAGGCTCTGGTGTCGAGCACCATGATATAAGTTCCGAAACTCTTGCGCCGACTCAGCCTGAATCCACACCTACGGTTGATCCTCAGCACGTTCCTGCTTATAACCCAGATCAACCGCAGTTATCTCCAGCTCGCGAGCAGGTCTCTAAAGCTGTTCCACCACCCGCGAGCCAAACTGAGGTAGGTACTCTGAACATTTTTTGTGCTTATCCAAAATCGGAAGCGTCACTTGAAATAATTACTAACAGTCCTTCCTTTGTTTTTATCCAGTGATCAGAGCCACATCGGTCATGCTTCCTGCAACTCAAGAATCACCTCATGCGCAGGAGGCCATCATAACAGAAGCGATCACCATAACAACCACGGCACTAATTGATGGAGCATAGGGAAGCACGCTTACTTTTTATGAGCAGATGATGGAGGAACTTCTCAGTCATCACAGTGACCCCTTTGTCGATTTGTCGTTCGTTATGGGTGGAAGCGTACCAATAACCAGTTCTTCGGCCCCAACCGTGGGAGTCTCCGGCGATGCGCAAACACTTCATGAAGAGGAGATTGAAAGGGAGTGCGGATTAAGGATCTTAAGGCTAATTTAACACTAGAGGGGGGGTGAATAGTGTTTAATGGATTCTAAGACTTGTATGGACTAATTTAAAAATTATAATATAAATAAATGCAGAACTTAATCACAGAACAATCACAGAATCAAACATAGATGCAGAAAGTAAATAAAAAGCAGTAAAAGGAAAGAACACACCAGATTTTATACTGGTTCGGAGTTACCCTACGTCCAGTCCTGCACCAAGGCAAACACCTCGTACAGATTTTTATTATACCAATGTCAAGATTACAGTCCTCAATTCTAAAGGCCTTGAGGTACCCTCTTGTCTTCGAGTCCGGGGCAAACTCTCTTGATTTACGGGACACAAGATCACCCAATTGATTTCCAGGCACAACCACACCTTATAGAGAGACTCGATAAACTTTTGATTACAAATTGATCCTATAACTCTGAATAGCACTTTGATCTTCGAGAGAGGGCAGAGAATCAAACAAGAATGAGATTCTAATTTGATTCACTTGAGAATTCGGTAGAATTTCGACACGATCTTAAAAATATGAAAATTTTAGAATATGGATTTATGGAGAAGGAGTGCAGAAAATAAGAAAATGGTTAGTTAAAAAATTCGTTTGTGAAGGCTATTTATATTCCAGTAACGGTCATAACCATTCGTGGAGAGATTTAAATGAATAGACACTTCTTTTGAAAATTGAAGCTTTTGAATTTAACAGCTACCATGTCGACATGGGGTATCCCATGATGTCGACATCCCTTAGTTAAAAACAATGTAAAATTTGTTTTGAAAATGGTATTAAAAGGAAAACAAGATGAAATGATTCTGGAGTAAAATAAACTAATTTTCCTATGTTTTAAAATAAAGAAGAGTAGAAAAATATATTTTTAGAATGTATATATAAATTTGATTTTAAATTTCAAGTATATATATATTATAAAAGAATATTTAAAAATCAGAAGATAGTTTTAAAAACAAACGAAGTTTAAAACAAGAGTTTATTTAAAAACAAAAACAAAGAATATTTTAAGGCTAAAACATCTTTTTGAAAATCATTTGAAAAGATAATTTTTAAGGCTAAAACATTTTGAAAAGCAGTTTTGAAAATCATTTTGAAAAACCATTTTGAACTAGTTTTGCAAGCTTCTTCCTGCAAAATATCTCATCACATCAGGACTCGAGAACTTGTACAAAACCAGGATGTTCATGGGTTTGTAAGCCACTTGTCGTAGGTTTGTAAGCTACTTGCCGTGGGTTTGTAAGCCACTAAGAAGATAGAAATGGGTTCCATCCCAAATGAAATTTGGAATGAATATTTCCATGCAATTATGAAGTTTTAACAAAAACTAGACACTTATATTGAAATCTTGATCTTGATACTCTAGAGTCTTCAATCTTGATATCTCCATTCTGAATCTTGAGTCTTGAGTCTTTATACTGATCAGTCTTCAGTAATCAATACCTGCATATCTGCATATATATATATATATATATATATATATATCCTGCATAGTTCCTGCATATACATATCAATCTAGACAATAGTGTTAGTATATATTTTATAATAAGATAAGTTAAAAACGATATTGTCATCAAAACCAACATCTCAGTTCTTAACAGAGATTATAGCCGAAATCAATGCTGGGATGGAGGCAGCTGTGCGGGGCAGTGGCTTTGGAGGCAGAATGGGGGGACTTGGCCCAGCCCCCTTACGGATGATCTCCCCGGGAGGGACGGTCGTTGATACAAGTGTGCCTCCTCCGCCTGCTAACATTGATCCTATTCCTCCGACTCTGCCTTTGGGAAACATTCCTATTCACTTGAGTTTGGAGGAGGAAGTTGATATAATGCCCCCAACTGGAGATTGGCCGCCAAAAGGCTAGGGTTCGAAAAGGAAAACAAGCGGTGAATCCAGCGGGTCAACACTGAAGAAGAAGCTGAGAAAGAAGAAAGAATAGACATGTCTCTTTGGCTCATTTTTGGTAGATGGACAGGAATCTACTTTTGTTTTCTTTTTGTAGGCCGTGTATAGATGCGGGTTCGGCCCCCACTAGTAGGGCTTTTGGTATAGTTTTGTACTTCCCTTTTTTCTTCCAAAGATTAATTGAAAATAAAATTTCATTTTGTCTTTAGCTCGATTTGTGTTCAATTGTTAAAGTGCTTCAACGTTTGAACTTTCATTCAACTCACTTATGGAGTTTTAGCCTTTAAATCAGATCCGGGTTTAGTTGCTAAGTTCCAGAGTCACGATTTCGGGTCACGATCGAGCGCTAAGTCAAATTTCGATACTGCATCGTCCCAACCAGTGGCTGATACTTAAGTTCTGCCCCCATCTCCGGGGAGAAATTAAAAGGATAGATTAACAATCGTTGATTGCCTTTAATATATCGAGCTAAACTTCACTGAAGTAGAATTGAAACAGGACGAGTTCAGGTGGTCGAATCACACTTGCTCGTCTATCAGTGATTGTATCCATGCTCTAGGGATTGCACTTGTAGATCAGTGGTCTGTCATACTTGCACAAGGTTTTTTAGATACGTTCTCACTCTAGGGACTTAAGTTATCGTCACGGGTGGTCAGTCACACCCGATTTGCGTTTATACTCCAATCCGCACTCTGGGGATTTAGAGTTATTCGATGTTTATACTCTGACCGCACTCCGAGGATTCAGAGTTGTCTTATGGATAATTTATTCGCATCTGGTTTGTGTCTAAACTCCAATCCATTCTCTGGGGATTTAGAGTTAGTCAAAGTTTATACTCCAATCCGCGCTCCAGGGACTTAGAGTTAATTGCTGTCGATACCCTGGTTCACACTCTGGGAATCCAGAGTTAGTTGACGTTTGCACCCTAGTTCGCACTCCGAGAATCTGAAGTTGGTTGGTGTTGACACTCCGGTTCGCACTCTGGGAATTCGGAGTTAGTTGATGTTTATATTCCAGTTCGCACTCCGGGAATCAGGAGTCAACCGACAGATGGTCAGTCACATCTGTTTAGGCTTTAGGATTTTGTTCGCACTCCGGGAACGATGGATTTATCAGGATCGTGGATGGTCGACTCACATCCACTCTGAGTTAACAAGCGAGGTCGTTAGACGTATGGGTCCATCCTCCTCGAACTTGATTTTAATATGGACGAAGTCGTTAGGTGTACAGATCCACCCTCTTCGAAACTGCATTTATAGATTTATACTCCAGTTTGCACTCTGGGAATTTGGAGTTGGTTAGAGGATTGTCGTGTATCGATCCTTTTTTGGCTTTTGCGTGATGAATTGTCCCCGAACTCGATTTTCACTTAGCGAGTAACTGGTCGTATCACGGTTACTCCCTATTTGAATAAATCCCACCGTACGGTGGAACTTAGCTCTTTGTGCATAGTGATGGTCATATGATGTATATCGAATAAATCACAGCTCTGGCTCGAAGAGATTGCATTTTATTGCTGAAATAAGAAAATATGGCAAAGTCAGTTGCCTTATTACAAATTCAAATTTCCAAATGCATAAACAAATTGCAAATGAAAAATAGACTGAATAAATAAACAGAGCATGTCATGTGTAGTAGCGGCGAAGACTCTCGTTGTTCCAGGCTCTTGGAAGAGTGAGACCGTCAACGGTCGATAATTTAAATGTGCCATCTCTGAGCTTTTTTTTAATAACATACAGTCCTTCCTAGGTTGGCTTCATATGTGAAGGGACCGGGTAAATTCTCTTGAGGACGAGATCGCTGAGTTCAAAGGTTCAGGGTCGGACCTTGGCATTGTATAATCGGGCGACTCGACTTCGATATGCGGCTGCCCTCAAATCAGCCTCTTCACGCTTCTCATCCAATAAATCCAGGGATTCGACAAGTAGTGTAGCATTTTTCTTTGGATCATAATAGGTCACGCGATGAGATGGTACTTCCATCTCGACTGGAATAATGGCTTCTGAACCGTAGGAAAGAGAAAAAGGAGTGTGGCCGGTTGTCGATTTATGGGTTGTCCGATAGGCCCATAGGGCCATAGGAAGTTCATCGACCCATTTGCCCCCGGCTTTTTCCATTCGTTTCTTCAGAATAGACTTTATAACTTTATTAACAGCTTCGACCTGTCCATTCGCTTAAGGGTGTGCAACTGTGGAGAACTTCTTCTGGATGTGGAACCTTTGACAGAAACTCTTAAACTCAACACTGTCGAATTGAGCTCCGTTGTCTGTGATGATGGCGTGTGGGAAACCAAATCGAAAGATGATGTTGCGCACTACAAAGTTGATCACTTTCTTTGTTGTGATTGTAGCAAGGGGTTCAGCTTCCACCCACTTGGTAAAGTAATCAACTACTACGATGACGTACTTCACACCACATCTGGCTAGAGGTAGAGAGCAAATAATGTCGATGCCCCATATTGCAAACAGCCATGGACTGACCATCTGAGTTATTTTGGTAGGTCGGGCTCTTGGAATTCAAGCATGCTTCTGACATTTGTCACATTTTCTGGCGTAATCTGATGCATCGCGATTTACGGTCGGCCAATAGTATCCATATCGGAGCACTTTCTTGGCTAGAGCTTGCCCCCGGTGTGCTCACCACATCTCCTTTGTGTACATCATGCAATACTCGTTTGTTCTCATTGTGAGCGATACACCGGAGTAAAGGAATAGAGTATCCTCTTCTATACATGATTCCATTCTTGATGGTGAACCACGAAGCTTTTCGAAGAACTTGTCTCTTTTCACTCCTGCGCTCCGGCAGGGTCCCATGCTCGAGATAATTTCTGAACGGAGTCATCCATGACTCCTTATTGGGAATGACCTCAAATACCCAATCCGTTTCCATCTGATCGATGCTCGGGGAAGATAATGTTTCCACGGGAACGATTCCCATTTGTTGTGCCTCATCTGTACTAGCTAACTTTGCTAATGAATCGGCTTTTTGATTGCGCTCTCGGGGTATGTAATAAATGGAATAATAATCAAACTGATTCAATATCTTCTGAACCTGAGCAAGGTAAGCAGCCAGTCTTTTATCTTTGGCTTGGTACTCCCCCCGAACTTGACACATGACCAATTGCGAATCACAGTAAATTTCCACAGCAATGATTCTTAAATCTCTGGCAAGTCTCTTCCCGGCAAGCAGAGCTTCATATTCAGCTTCGTTATTGGTTGCACGAAAACCAAACTTTAAAGCATAGCATATAGATCGACCTTCTGGGGTTTCAAGTACAACCCTTGCACCTGAGCAACGGTCATTTGATGCACCATCAGTATGCAGCTTCCAGATATACTTGGGAGATTCACTGGTTTCGAGCAAGTCCTCCGGGATAACGAATTCAGTTATGAAATCTGCCAGGACTTGTCTTTGGATAGCTCGCCTCGGAGTGTAAGTAATGTCGAACTGGTTAGCTCGATATTCCACTTAAGTAACCTACCAGACGTCTCAGGCCGCATAAGGACCTGTCGTAACCCGCAGGTCAGTGTAGACGGTGATAGAATGAGCCTGAAAATACGGACGGAGCTTCCTTGAGGCAATAACAAGACAATAAGCCAACTTTTCCAGCTTCGGATAATTTCTCTCTGCCCCGGACAGTCGTTTGCTAATGTAATATACTGGCCATTGTATCCGATCTTTCTCCCAAACTAGGGCAGCACTGATAGCGTTCTCTGCCACTGCCAAGTAAATGTACAACCATTCGTGATCAATATGCTTTGATAGGATGGGTGGTGTAGAAAGATGTTGAACTAGTGCTCGGAATGCGCCCTCACATTCCGTAGTCCATTCGAAGTTTCGCTTCCCTTTTCTGATTAGGTCGAAGAAGGGAATGTATTTGTTAGTGGACTTTGAGATGAACCTGCTTAGTGCTGCTACTTTCCTGTTGAGGCTTTGGACTTGCTTTATAGTTTTTGGAGTCTCAAGATTTCTGATTGCCCAGATCTTTTCAGGATTAGCTTCGATCACTCGAGCATTGACGATAAACCCAAGGAATTTTCTAGATGCGACTCCAAAGTGACATTTCAACAGGTTGAGCTTCATTCTATAGTCTCAAGGGATATTAAACATTGACTCCAGGTCTTTTATGTGATCAGTGGAAAATCACGATTTCATGAGCATGTCGTCCACATATACCTCCATGGTTTTTCCGATCTGGTTAGCGAACATTCGATTAACTAACCATTGGTAAATTGCCCCAACATTCTTGAGTCCAAAAGGCATAACTTTATAGCAGTAAAGTCCTATATTGGTTACAAAGCTGGTATGCTCTTGGTCGGGCAAATGCATGGGTATTTGATTGTAGCCAGAATATGCATCCATGAAGGATAAGAGCTCATGCCCAGCTGTTGAGTCTGCGAGCTGATCAATCCGGGGAAGTGGAAAATTGTCTTTAGGGCAAGCTTTATTCAAGTCTGAGTAATCGATGCATGTTCTCCATTTCCCATTTGGCTTTCAGACAAGTACAAGATTTGACACCCATTCCGAATATAATGCATCTTGGATAAACCGGTTCGATTTGAGCTTTTCTACCTCTTCTTTAAGGGCGGCAGATCTCTCTGGATCCATACCATGCCTTTTTTGTTTAACCGGGACATGCCGCGGGTCAATATTCAATGCGTGGCTCGCGATGTCCGGCGAGATCCCACACATGTCAGATTGCGTCCAGGCAAACACGTCGAGGTTTTTCCGGAGAATTTCAACCAATTCCTCTTGCATCTGTTGGCTTAGCTGAGATCTAATCTTTGTCATCCTAGAATCGTCATTATCGTCGATCAGAACATCAATCGTCAGTTCGGCTGGGGAAGCTTGACTATCTTTACTTTCATCTTCATTTTCAGTATCTCTCGGGTCAAGATCCCATGGGAATTGGTTGGGGTGCCCGGGCCGGGGCCTAGGCGTCAATTGTCAATTCTCAACAAAGCGGACGCAGAGAGATTTCTCTACGGCCTTTCCCTTTTCTTTTCGTTGCGCCTCCCACAATTCAGCAACATAACAGGCTTGTCCAGCAGCCTGGTCTCCCTGAACAACTCCGACTCCATTGTCGGTAGGGAATTTTAAAGTCAGACACCAAGGGGCGATGGCAGCCCTGAACTCGGCTAGGGTCGGTCGGCCCAGAAAGGCATTGTATGGTGAATCTATATCCAATACAACAAATTGTAGTATCCGGACTCTCCGGCGTTATGCAATTCCCAATTCCACTGGTAGATCCACCATCCCAGTGGGTATTGTCGCGCTTCCATTGAAACCATTGATACGGTACTGACAAGGCCTCAGATCATTTGCTTCCATTTTCATCTGATCATAAGCTCGTTTAAACAATATATTTACTGAGCTTCCACTGTCCACCGGGATCCTCTTCATCCAAGCAGGACCTATTTGGGCTGAAATGACAAGTGGATCAATGGTTGGGGCTTCGACTCT
The DNA here is from genome assembly GCA_030737815.1 of Allium fistulosum. Lineage (NCBI taxonomy): Eukaryota > Viridiplantae > Streptophyta > Magnoliopsida > Asparagales > Amaryllidaceae > Allium > Allium fistulosum. The sequence continues at coordinate 386,253,350 of CM060905.1, read as the reverse complement.
ATTGGCATCTCTATCTCGAAGCATGATGTCGTCAGTCATCATTTTTTGTTGCTTGGTCGGAGCCCCATCTTCAAAACTACTACAACATTCAAAGTCTGCATGCCTGATAGAGCTAGCATACGACTCCATTTCCCTCCAGCTTCGATCTGCTGGATGTGGACCACCACTAACAGTATTTATCACCAACCTCCCTCCAGTACGAGCAGGTTCCTCCTGTCTTGTCTGATTTGGCATATGGTTCTGATTCGATGGGCCCGCACCTCCGGACTGCGACGCCCGCTCAAACTGCTCCAACTTTCTCTCACGTATCAACTTTTCAATGATATCCTGCAAATGACGGCATTTATTTGTGTTATGTCTATAGCTCTCATGGAATCTACAAAATTTCCCTGTCTGGATCTGTTTTTCCGATGATTGTTTTGGAGCGAGTTTCTATACTGAAAAGTATTGCAGGTCTGTAGATACACATTCTCCAACGACGTATTCAAAGGAGTGTAACTGTCATACATGGGAGCCCTACGTCGCGGCCCACGATTCTGATCTCGTTTCCTTTTTTGGTTTCCATTACCTTTCTGTTTATTTTGTATATTCGGTTGTACTTTCCCAGAGCTCTCTCCGGTTTGTTTAACAGCAACATTGCTCTAGATCCCTTCTACACTGGGCCCTGCATCATCCTTTTTCCTAGACTGTTTCGCATCCTCCCTTCTCAAGAACTAGGCTGCCTTGGAATAGAAATGGTCCAATGATGCAGGGGGCTTTCTGGCCAACCAGTTGCCGAACTCAGAGTCGGGGTCGATCCCCTTAGTCAGTGCCATCAGAATTGAATTATCATTGGGGTTACTAATTTTGGCGCATGCAGCATGAAATCTCTCCAAATAACGTCTGAGTGTCTCTCCAGGAGCTTAAGTGACACTAGACAAAGTATTAACATCTTTTGGCCTTGCGACATGCATGCGAAACTGCTCAATAAACTTTGTTGCCAATTGGTCAAAACAAGAGATAGATCGAGGCGGTAAACGGGTAAACCACATAGTTGCTATGCCCCCTAGAGAGATCGGGAAACTTCGGCACTTAACTGCATCATCAGCTCGCACAACATTCATTAACCATTCATACTTCAAGATATGTTGATTAGGGTCAGAGCTCCCTTCGTAAACAGGTAAAGTCGACATTCTGAATCGCCAAGGTGGTTCAGCATAAAGTATTTTATAAGTAAAAGGGGTATGACTCTGGGAGATTCCCCAGTCGTCATTAGTAAGACCCTAACTTTCACGGATCATTTGATGGATCATCATCGGGATGTCCGGCATCTGGACATTTTGTGCATGTTAGGCCAAGGTGTGGTCGGGTTCCAAAATGCGAGGAGGGGCCGGTAGCTATCGACGGTCCATGTCTCGCATCATGTGTTCTATGTCTTCAGGGACATAAGGCTCACTTCGTATCACTTCCCTCGTACATTGTTTCGTATCGCTTCTTTTGTCCACTGCTTCGTATCCATAGGTATGGCTCTATTCGTATCGATCACGAGGTGTTAATTCATTTCGATGGTTTGAAGGTGTTTCGTATCGATCACCTTGGGTGTTGTTCTTCGTATCGATTATTATAGCCAACCGATACGAAAGATGGCAGGATGGAGATCGATATGAAACGTAGCTAGTTGATGGATACGAAATAATTAGATGGATACGAACTGTAGCGCATATGATGGATACGAAGCAACATACTCGATGGATATGAACTAGTACTCACCTGATCGATACGAAGTCATGAGCATTCGATGGATTCGAACAAGATCGATACGAAGGAGGCTGCTCTTTGATGGGTACGAAGTGGAGGATGGATACGAAATGATGAGGGCTTGATGGATGCGAATAAGATTATCGCTTGATTTGCATCGATCATATCTTGAGCATACTAACTCTAATTGACTTGAAACTTAGAACATTGGCTTTCATAGCTTTGTTTGTTGTGCCATATCGATTGTAGCTCGATCCGGACTCGGACCAAATTTACCAGTATCTATAGCGAACCTGCGTATAACCGATCTTCGGGACGGACTGTCTTTGGTTCTCAGTCAATTTCTTGGTGTCACGGCCTTGCCAAAAGGCGGGATAACAAGGTAAAAACCCATCCGTGTTTATGTGCGGCATGGTCTTATGAAATACCTCTATTTCTGAAAGGTTTTTATATCATTAAGTAATCCAAAAGATTTGAGTTTTCTCACATTGGTTTACCAAACTGATCCAGGCATTATTTTCTTATAATGCTCGGGTTAGCCCGAATATATTTCCAGATTTAGTGATGCATGCTTTGGAGCTTCAGGAGACATGATGGATACTTCCAAGACGTACTCCCATATTACCTTTTATTATTATTGTACTTCCTTGTTTATATTTATCAGCAATTGCAAGGACAAGTTGTTATAACTAACCAGGATGATGATAGGTTTGTTTGTTCTTATTATAGTATGTATATTAAAGTTGTTTTCTCTTTACAAAGATCTGTTGTGTATTGTATATTATTCGTCATGATGTGAGATTCTATTATGCCTTTTCATTTCTTTCACCCCAACAATTTGTCTTTCCGGGACTTTGTTGTTCGGCATACAGATACCCTGAATTTATTAATACTGACTTCTGAGGGTCAAAAAGGTGGTTCATAATGTAAGTAAAGTGCAGATAAAGTAAATAACACACAAAAATTTGTAGTGATTAGACATTCTCTGGCTTACATCTACTTTATATCTTTTATTATGATTATCCCATTTGCAATTTCTATAATGCATGGTAGATCTCTTAGGACAATTGCAAATATCCAATTCACTAGGTTAGCAACGCCTTACCTTCCTTAGATCTTAAATGTGATCGACCTAATCTCTCATGGTTGTTTCTGGTTGGTGGTTCAGATCTAATCAGGCCTATAGTGGTGTTTTTGGATGGTCCCTTGTTGTCTAGTAGTGCTCAAGTGCTCTTAGGAATTTCCTAGTAAGGTATATGCATTCCAACAGGATTATCCTTTGTACAAGTGATGCGGCGGGATATTTATAGGTGTAAAATATTCAGTTCGGCATATTCTATTCGACCTATGCTGTTAGGTGAACTCTATTCAATTAAATCTGTTCAGTTAATTATGTTCAGGTCTAAACAAAGTTAGGCCAATCAGACCATTTTCACGGTTTATCATATTCTGATTTTTTATTTCTCTTCAGTTATTTTTAATTGACCATATAATTATGTTTAGCAGCTATCGAAATCGCCAAGGTTGAACTGATCTTCTATATGTCATAACTTCTTTATTTAAGTCTGAATTGAGCGAACTTAGACAAATAGCCTAGTATTTTTAAGTTGAATACGTTAGTGCCTTTGGATATTCCATTTGGATGAAGTAGATAATAGCTCTCAAAGGTGGCGTAAATCTGTTATGTAGAGGGCCGACTTTAAAGCGATATTTTCTTTCAATCTACAGCTCAGATTAAGATGTGGTTTCGATCGAGTTACATTTCCAAATCTTAAACATATTTTCCAACTGGTTGGCGTCTACTCCGAGACTGGTCCAAATTTACCCCTAACACTTTTCTCTCTAAAGTTTGCTTTGCGGATACATGCTTTGTTCGAAATTCAATCATAGAAGTGTAAAGGTGTAGTTGAGGTAGAATTTAAAAGTACTTAGCCTAGGCCATTTATCTAACCTATAAATCAAGTGTAATATTTAACCTGAAAGGGTCAAGAACATCAGTTCTTGTCTGGTAAGAAATCATTTGTTCTACCACTATGGTTTCATGTATTCGAGTGGCAAGGTGCCAATATTCCCCTAAGCATTTCTGTTAAATATTAATCATAATTTATGATAGAGTTAGGAGCATGCTCTAGGGGTAATTACGTAATTTGTTGCATATATCTAACTCGATAACTAATCTTGTTCATAATAAAGATGTTTGATTTTTATAATGTACTTTGTTATATTGTGATATAATTAATTAATAATTGAAAGTATATTAAATAGAAACTCCTGAAATGATAGGATTTGTGATAGTAATTATAATATATTGTAACCATGAGAGATTTATCATATTAAAATAACATATTATTTTAAATATTCCTAGTTAAGATGTTTTGAGATAAGATATCAATACATCCGTTGAAACTACAGTACGTAATGTTCTCCAAATTTTGTACAGTTTATTACTTATAGTTGCTGGAGGCATCAAGGGGTTATGTGTTGATAGTTATTGGATGACTATGGAATGACTCACTCAAGAGTTTCCTATTGGTTAATTATAACTATGGTCAAACAAGAGACCTCGAAGTGACAATGTTACACGGTTCCCTAGATTTGAGAATACCGTGGAACTTCAATATAGATACTCCACTAAGATTATAGTTAAATTATGACATGGTTATCCATCCAGTGACTATAGTTAGTTTTGAGTTGAAGCATTAGAAGTGAAACAATACTCAATAGAGAAATCATCTCTTCGTTTATAAGAGATTAGTACCACGGTCAACTCAAAGTAATAATCTCGGGCTAGAGCTATACATATAAAATATATGTTATTGCTAAATGAAGAATTATGTGTTTAGCCTAACCAAGTTGAATATGTATGGTATTGGAGTTTCGACCAAAACCAAATTTCATAAGTCCTAAAATGATATGGTTTTATGAAGAAAATTGGTGTAAATAATTGTTACTATCAGGTACTGTATAAAATAGTAAAATTGGATTTTATCGAAAAGACGTGTTAGCGATAAATTTGGCCAAAATGTCACGCACCAGCTAAGGTGAAATGTGAACATTAATATACGAATTGTTCGATATTAAACGCTGACTAAATTTATACCTTTGAGTCACAAACTATAACAATCAACTCTCCAAAAAAATCACACGATTTAATTAATTTATAAAATATTGTAAATTAATTAATTTTAAAATATAAACTATTATACAATTTATTTGATGTTTTGGAGTTGTTTCCAATTATTTGGATGCATTTATAAAAGTTATATTTGCAGGCATCGATATACGATATCAATGTAGCTTAAAACGGGTTTAATGAAGAGATGTATAGAAATTTTGTGTCATTTGATGGCAAGTTTTTTCAGCCAATCATGTGAAGGGAGAAGAGTGGAGAAGGGGAGAAAATTAAGGGAATTGATTAGGGAAGTTTAATTAAAAAAGGAGAAAGGTTCCATTCTTTCAATAAAGACAAATCCACTAATTCATTTCATGTAAAAATTCAAATTTATTCACGTTTCTCGTCTCTCCTTCTAATCTTCCATGGCATAAAATCAAATTAACATTTACAAAAATTTATCAACTCAAAGTCAAATGTAAACATCGAATATAAAAAAATAAGTGGTTTATCCTTTTCTAGCAAAACTGAGTGTAGATCATGGATATTCGAGGAGAAATCTTCATTCAAGATATAAATCATAGACTACCTCTTTATTTAGTCTTTTAATTTTATTAACATTTATATTTACATCATTTGATTGTACGGAGTAGATTTTATATATGCTATAACGAATTTATATATGCCAATATTGTCCGATTCAATTTGTATATTTGTTGTTCAAATTTAAAAAAAATAAACAAGGAAACATGAAAACAACTTTTTAGCATAATACCAGTTGAATTTGTTTTAAATTTTTGAAAAATAAAAACCTCATTAATTAAGTAATTTTTTTCCTCTTCTTAAATGTCTACTTAAACTCATTAATTATCACATGATAAATATATGTAAATTTTTGTCAAATGACCTCCGCCTTTATCTCTTATTAAATGCCTACTTAAACTCGGTAATTATCATATTAAATATAAGTAAAATATTGTAAATTAGTTAAAATAAGTTTATAACATATTATATGTATAAGTAAACTATATTTATTTATTTACATAATAAAATATGGACAACAAAATGATATATAAAGGGTAAATGTGATTGTTACGGTGTAAATCCCAGCACCTATAAATGTACACATTGACCATGTACATTGTTTATATGTCGCACTTGCACTATACACATATGAGCAGTGACGTAACCAGGATTTTGGTTTGCGGTGGGCGTAAATATGTAGATGTCAAAAACATTTATGAAAAAAATGGTTTAACTAATTTTCTTTAGGATTTGGCACAATCACACATAATAATAACCAAGAATGATAATAATGAGTTTATATAAATTGCATCAATATGAATAATTTTGACAAACTTCCATATGAGTAAACATTGATGACTAAACGGTAAATACTGCATTCAAATTGCGCTTTATGAACTTCTTGGAAATCAATCCATAGCTTCATGCTTAATTTTTTTAGCAATTTTTCATTCTATATCATCTTGTGGTTTTTTTTCAAACAAACCATCATGCACCTTATTGAGGGATGATTTTTGTTGTCATTCTAGAACCAGTTTCATCATAGAATAGTGAAAGTAAATTAACACTAACTTTTAATTAAATAGTTATGTTATAGTTACAGTAGAGAAAAAATTAGTATAAAACCGTCTAGTTTTAAAGTGCAATCACTTCCAAACATAGAAGAAGCAATACTCCAGTAGCAATGTAGTTTTGAAGTGCAATCACTTCAAAACCTTTTCTATACTTATAGTTTGCGCATGTGGTAGGGGTTTGGGCTGAAATGAAGCTCTTTGTTTATTCTTTTAAAATTTCTTTTTCTTGGGATGGGCAGTTGCCCACCTGACCCATAGGCTGTTACGTCCCAGCATATGAGTGTATTTAATATGCTCATTATAATATATTTAATTTAAATAAAATTATAACTCCCTTTTAAACATATTGAACAAAATACGATTATGTTTAAAATAAATTTAAGATTGGATCGAAAATCAATTAGACTTCATTGACTCCACAAAGACCCAAAATGGAAATAATTTTGAAATCTATCTGTTTCACTCACTATGGACCGACACGGTTACTACAATGGTATCAAAGCCTTGATGGTTTATGTGGTCTAAATTAACAATATTAGGCCTAACTTATTGATGTGCATGTAAATGTGCATATATTTACATCCATATTTTATCAATTTTTATTTAAATAAATGTCATATTTGGGTATTTTAACATGTTTAAGACCAAAATTCAGTTATTTTCAAATCATCATATATTCATCTACATACAGGGGCAAAATAGTCATTTTTGTGCATGTGTTAATTTGGGACTTTTTACTTGGACATTTTTCATAATTTTTATAGGAATTTGGATGCATATGGAAGAGAGTTTCATGAAGATATATGCATGCATAAGAGAATACAAAGGAGGGATGATGGAAATAATTCAAATACATGATCATGGAGGACTCCACCAACCCACTTACCTAAATCTACAATTAGAAGCTAATGGACAACTAAGTGGAGATTAAAGCTTCATGCCTATTTGATGATGGATTAATTAGTGGCTAATGGTTACTTGGTGGCCACACTTCCTACAATGGCATTTTGGGAAGCACCCTAAAAATTGAATTAGGGTTTTATGCATGTATAAATAGCCCTCTTATGTACATAAAAATATCTTCTACTCTTTCACATTGTTAGGAAATTAAGAAAGCAAGTTGTAATGTAAATGTTTCATGAAATAAAAATGGCTTCCTAGCCTCTTTCTCTTTTCTTTTCTACATGCTTCTTTTTACTTTTATGTTCATTTTTACTTCTATGCTCTCTTCTTTTCTTTGTTAGTAGATTACATTTACATTAATGCAAGTAGTGTAGCTTTATTTTTTATGCAAGTATTTTAGTAGTTAATCTCATTTTCGTCCTTTGCTTATTTTCTATTTCTTTTGCTTTTTAATGTTGAAATTTACAAGTGTTGATTTGATAACACAAATGAGTAACTAAACCCCTTCAATTTAGGGGTAATGAAGCTCTCTAACTATATGTAATTTCAACATTTTTATGATTTATGATCTCTTTTATTTATGCTTCATGAAAGTGAATTTTGATGTAATTTTATACAAGTGGGTTTGATAGCTTATGTTGCATATGCAAATGAGCTATTCTTATTCAACATAAACACAAATTACATCAATATTTGCTAATTGGTTTTTGATTTTGAAATGAAAGTAAAAACAAAATTTGATGATCTATATTACTAATTACAATAGTAAATAGATCATACTTAAAATAGCTTTGCTTTGGCTTCATTTTCATGAGAATTGATAAGTGGTTTATTTGTTGTATTATAGTTTGATGGTTTAAGTTATGTTAATTAATAACATAAATAAACCATATTTAGGATAAATACAACAATTATTTCACTTAATACCAAAAATAGAGATCATAGATTATTTGTTTGTTGATTTACAAAAATATGAGAGTGGATTTGCCTCTAAATTGTTCTCTAATCTCATAGTTTTTAATCTCATTTTGATTCTAGTTTTAGCTTCATTTTGCTTGTAGTTAACAATTTCCTCTCCATTTGGTATAGTTTGATTGAATTGATTTTAAAATCTAACAATTCCCTATGGATCGACCCGTACTCGCCACGTACTAACTTTTGTACGCCGTGCATTTGCGGTTATTTTAATTTGAAATTTATCGACGATTTTCTAAACCGATAGAAAATTAATCGTTAAACAAGTTTTTAGCGCCGTTGCCGGGGAATAGTTTTGATTTTTATTTTCTATTCTTTGAAATATTTTTGTTTGAATTTTGTATGTTTTATTTTGTGTGTTTGTTGTATTTAAAAAAAATTGTTGAGAGTGTCGCGTGATTTGATTTGCGTGTTTGTTTTTCTTGTTTGTTTGCATTTGCATATTAAAAAAAAGGAGCATTCACAATTTCAAAAAAGAAAAAAAATTATTATTTCCTTTTCCTTTACAAATTTCATTTCATTTTCTTTACAATTTCTATTTTTAATTTCTAAGTTTACATTCCTTATTGTTCTATTCCACTGTTACAAACATTTCAACATTCTCATTTGCCATTTGCAATTCCCCTTCACCTCTGCATACAAACATCTTCCACACTTCTAATGTTACAGTGAAATTATTGCTTTCTGCCCAAACAACCATTCCTACATCACAATACATTCCCTGCCTGACTTCTTTTCACCATTCACGACCAAACCTCTTGACTGAACCTAAACCATCCCCCTGCTCAATACCGTTGCCTCGGCAGCATAACACCATCATTCCCATATCAAACATCGACCACCAAACATACCATCGACCACAAACCAACCTTCAAAACTGCTCTGTCACAAAGTGTCATCTCCACCTCTGTCAACCAATACAGCTTCACCACCATATCACTTCCCCCTGCCCACGTCACCTCCAACAAACTGCCAGTTCATCTTGTATCCATAACTTCTTCATTGACTCCCTACAACAATGCACACATATCAAGCTACAACAAACCCAAACAACATTGGAAACCACCATTGAACTGTCAATTACAAGCCTGCAATCCAATCTCGAATAGACAATCTACATCAACCACCATTGAACTGTCAGACCATATTTCAACTGCTTTGCTTGTACAACTGCTACCAGACAACTTTCTTGAGCCTGCTTGCTACCCTTTAAACAATACTGCCGTCACAACCCAAGCTTCACAATTGTAAACTGCAGACACTCCATAAAACCACCTTCAACAATACAACAAGCAACCACTGCCTTCGCCACTGTCTCCACCAATCTCCTTAGAACTAACTGCTGCCCATCTCCTTTGAACATTATCACAACCAAATAATTCCCAACCAAAAAAAGCAATCAAACCATACAAAACATTATCGCATATCCTCCAAAGTGACCTATTGCCATACTGCTAGAAAATCTACCGTAACTACCAAACAGTGACTGCAATTCAATCGCTACCCAATTCAAACATCGGCATCGGCATCACCTGACCGAGCTTCACCAATGCAAACATCCACCATTACTGTATCCGCCAACGCCAAGCGACTTCACCCCTTCAACTCGAATCGCCTGAAGCCCAACTCCAATCACGAACAACCTCATCCACAATCCGCAATCGCTGGCGTGTTCACCCTTGCTCTGATTTTGATTTTGATTTTCGAATTGAGTTTCTGGATTTAAACGAGAATTGAATATGGTTGCGAAAATTTTGGATGGCTAATTTGTGAATTCGCGAGTTTGATGTTCCGTAGTCTCTAATTTTTACTTGTTTAAAGTGGGCCGGGTTGGGTTGTTACTTGTTTTAAAATTTCTTTTTTTCCTCTTTTCTTGCTCCTCTTTCTTTTTGCCTATTTTCCCTTTTTTTTAAAGAAAAACAAAAAAAAAATTCTTCCTTTGAGTTAGTTGTCTTTCAATTTTCTTTTCTCACTTAAAAAAAAGAGGGTTTCCATTCTTTTATTTTATTTTTGCTTTATTTCGTAAAAAAATATATTTTATTTTGGTTTTATTTTGTTTTGTTTCAATTTGTTTTATGTTCCACCCTTATATATATATAACATAATATATACTTTGTTCAGGTTGTCAAAGTAGATAAGAAGAGTCGCTTGCTTAGCTTAGCTTGCCGAAAAATAACTACTTGCTTGCTTTAAAAAAAATCGCTACTTAAAAATAAATTACTAATCAATTCTGCACGCTTTGGTATCATGCCATATTCCCTTGTTTTTATTTGAATTGCATTGTTATTTGCTTGCATTTGCATTTAAAAAAAATTCAAAATCCAAAAAAAAAAAAACTTCATTTTAGTTGCATTGTAAATTCACGTTTAGTTTTTGTTTTGCATTCATCTCATCTTGTTTTATTTTCTAAGGGCAATACCCCAATTCACAAAAGGCGAGGGATTTCATCACCCTTTCCATAGCCCACAAATCGCATTTCATCGTAGAATTTGACTAATAATAAAGGTTAGACATTTGACTTAAGGGTGTCGCGAGCTCATCTAGGGCTTAGTTGTATCTTCACAATTGTTTTCTTTGAACAATTTTATTTCTTGGTGTCTAGGCTACGGCAGAGTAATAACCATTTATAAATATTACGGTGGTTCATAAAGATTATTGTGGTTGTTCCTCTGAAGGTACTTAAACCTTCGGTTGCATTGCTACGGTGATTCATGGTGCACCGATAACTCCTACCCATTACCTGGCTGAGAAATGTTTTTGTTGATTTAAGACAAAGTGTGATTATACAATTTTGGGTTAGGAGCTACTAAGAACAGAAAATTGTAATTAAGTCCTTTGCATTCATTTAGTTGCATTAGTTCATGCATATTTAAAAAAAATCAAAAATCCAAAAAAATTTGTAAATTTTACTTAACTTAGTTTTTAATCCCAAAAAAAAATCCTTTTTCCTTTCCTTTGAAACTTTTCAATCAAAAAAAAAATATAAAATCCTTTCAAAAAGAAAAAAATTTAAAATTCAAAAACAGAAACAAAAAAATCAAATTCCTATTTTATAAAAACGAAAACAAAAAAAAATGCTTCTGGTAAATATTTGAAAATCTGAAAATTCAAAAAAAACAAAAAAAAAAGAATTTACAAAAACAAAAACATATAAAATTTGAAAAGCCAAAAAAAATCAAACTTTTCTTTTGAAAAATAAATTTCACTTAGTAAATAGTTTCCTTTCCTTTAAAAAAAAGAAAACAAAAAAAAAATTCATTTCATTTTCCAAATCTTCTTTCATAACTTCTTTCTCTTCTCGAATTTCACTTGTGCATGAGTACTTGGACTCGTGACACGACAACAAATCGTTGGACTCGCGACTCAACAACTAATCGTTTAACTCGAATAGACGATCCTCCCGAAATGGCAAACGAGAACGCCCCTCGAACTCTTATGAATAGAATCTTTCCCGATAGAGTTTCTATTCCATCTTGCATCACGTTACCCGCCCCTATGGGTAACCATTTCAAAATTCACTTAAACCATATTGCCACACTTCCGAAATTTGGCAATTTCGAGAACGATGAACCCTACATTTTCTTGACTAAATTCGAACAAGTCTGCGCAACCATAAAACTCCAACAACCTTCCGATGATGGAATCAAACTTCGATTAATCTCATTCGCTCTTACGGATTACGCTGAAAAATGGTTGTATAGCTTACCATCAAACTCGATTAAAACTTGGGAAGAATTCGTAAAAGCTTTCTTAAAAAAGTTCTACCCCTTGGAAAAAACGAGTAGAATCCGAAACGAAATTATAAATTTTCATCAATTCAAGGGAGAACCATTCAAAAAATATTTTGAAAGATTCAAAGAGCTTTTGATAAAATGTCCACACCATAACTGCGAAAAATGGACGATTTGCCAAATCTTATACGATGGACTAGAAAACAGCTCACGAACCATGCTCGAATCAATGTGCCAAGGCAACTTTCTTGCCCAACATCACGATGATGCTTGGCAATTTCTTGAAAACCTCGCTGAAAAGTCGTCCTAATGGGAACGTTCGAACGAAAAATCAATTTACACACGATCGAGTGCACATTCGATAGGATCTTCTTTTGCATTGGAAGCTAAGATCGATGCAATGATTAAAAAATTCAATAACGTTTTCTCATCGAATCAAATGAACCAAGCTTCCCAACCGATGTGTTATAAATGCAACGATCCTAATATATAGCCGATCAGTGCCTAATTCTGTCGAACAAATCAATGCTTTCAATAAAGCCAAAAAAGACCCGTTTTCTCCAACGTACAATCCTGGTTGGAGAAATCATCCGAATTTTGCTTAGAACCAAAACAATCCCAACACGAATACGATTCGTCCCAAATTTCAAGCATTTTTGAATAATGCTTCGAATCCTCCCTTTCAGCCCAACCATTTTCAACCAAACTTTGCGGGTCCGTCTCATAATCAACCGCAACTATCAAATTTTCATCAAAATTCTACTCACTCTCCCCAGGACGATAAACGTTTAACTTCGCTTAAGAAAACTCTTGAAACATTGGCTAAAGCAACTACTTAAAGTCTTCAATCAAGCAACAATTTGCAAAATTTATTGACCTCATATATGAAAAACACAAACCAATCGATTGCAAAACTTGAAATGCAAATGAGTCAATTAGCCACGTCTGTGAGCGAACGTGAACAAGGAACATTCCCAAGCCAGCCCCTTCCAAATCCCATAAATCAAAACGCAAATTCAAATCAAGCCCGTGTTGTTCAAGGTAGCAATGTCACCCAATTGAATGCTATCACAACTCTACGTTCCAGTAAACAAATCGATAATCAAGTCTTTAATCCAAACGATTTACTGGAAACCTCTCTCGACACTTCAAATGAAATGGAACAGAACGTGGAGTCAAACGTTGAATCAAATGTCGATCAAAATTCTTCTTCTACTCGAGTAGAACCGCCTACCGAGTATTGTGTTCCATTTCCACATCGTCTCCGACCCAAGAAACACTCGGACTAAATGGAAAAGATGTTGGAAATTTTTAAACAAGTCAAAGTTAACATTCCGCTTCTTGACATCGTTCAGCAAGTCCCAACGTATGCGAAATTTCTTAAGGACTTGTGTACCCAAAAGCGACACACTCAAGTGCCCAAAAAAGTCTTCTTAGCCGCCAGTTTGAGTGAAGTCTTGTCCCAATCCATGCCCGTTAAATACAAAGATCATGGCTGCCCTACGATTTCATGTACAATTGGAGACAAGACGGTTAACAAATGTTTGATAGACTTAGGCACGAGTGTCAACTTGATTCCATACTCTGTGTACGAACAATTAGGCTTAGGTAAGCTCAAACCCGCAAAAGTTATGCTTCAATTCGCCGATCGTTCCATTAAGAAACCCATGGGAGAAATTGAGGACGTGCTCATTCGAGTAGGGCAATTCATATTCCCCGTTGACTTTATCATTCTCGAAACACAACCCGTGACAAATCCGTGAGTCAAATTCCATTGATTTTAAGCAGACCATTCTTAGCCACCTCAAATGTCTTGATCAATTGTCGTAACAGTTTGATGAAAATCACTTTTGGAAACATGACTTTGGATCTCAACATTTTCAATCTTGTAAGCCAATCAAATGAACCTTGCGACCAAACGTTAGAAGTTAGTGCCATTCACGAAAACTTCGAAAATGAGACACTTGACCGTAACGACGAACGCGAAGCTGAGTACGAAAAATTGTTTCATGAAATACCCAATGAGATTGAATACACTCTTCCTTTTGAATCACTTCCAGTTGAGTTCGAATCTCAACCCAATTCTTTGATCGAGAAACTCCTAAAGTTAGACCTCAAACCACTTCCCGATCACCTTAAGTACGCATACGTAGGTGATAACGAAACATTGCCCGTCATAATTTCCACAACTCTCTCTTGATCAAGAAACCTCGTTACTTTCTATTATTTCGAAAAACAGAGAAGCAATTGGGTGGTCCATTACCGATATTAAGGGAATTAGCCCTGCTATTTTCCAACATCACATTCACTTAATTGATGAAGCCAAACCCACTCGTGATGCACAACGAACGCTTAACCCAAAAATGAAAGATGCAGTTTGCGACGAAATTCTTAAGCTCCTCGATAACGGTATCATATATCCCATCTTCGATAGCCCATGGGTTAGCCCAATTCATGTCGTGCCTAAAAAGTCCAAACTTACCGTTATAACAAACGACGCTAACGAACTCATTCCTTCTCCGACTCAAACTGGTTGGCGTGTTTGCATTGATTATCGAATATTAAATGCTGCAACATGTAAAGATCACTTCCCTCTTCCTTTCACTAACCAAATGCTCAAATGTTTAGCCGGCCATGAATTCTACTGCTTCCTTGATGGTTATTCCGGCAATAACCAAATTCCAATCGCTCCCGAAATTCAAGAGAAAACGACTTTCACGTGTCCATTCGGTACCTTTGCTTATCGACGTATGCCATTCGGACTTTGTAACGCTCCTGCTACTTTCCAACGATGCATGGTTGGCATCTTTTCCGACATGATTGAAAGCTTTCTAGAAGTTTTTATGGATGATTTCTCTATCTTTGGCAATTCTTTTTCCCAATGTTTACATCATCTCGAGTTGGTTCTAAATCGATGTAAAGAAAAACATTTGACTTTAAATTGGGAAAAATGCCACTTTATGGTCAAACAAGGCATAGTCCTTGGACATATCATCTCAAATAAAGGCATTGAGGTAGATAAAGCGAAAGTTGACGTAATTGCAAACCTACCCATTCCCAAATCTGTTAAGGACATTCGATCATTTCTAGGACACGCTGGCTTTTACCGATGCTTTGTGAAAGAATTTAGCAAAATCGCTCGTCCTTTGACAACTCCTCTTGGAAAAGACGTTCCTTTCGATTTTAACTCTGATTGTATCTCTTCTTTCGAACGTCTCAAAAAAGAACTCGTTTCAGCTCCAATCATTTGTGCACCCAATTGGGATCACCCATTTGAAATAATGTGTGACGCTTCTAACTTTGTGGTTGGTGCTGTCTTAGGACAACCCATCAACAAAATCCTTCATGTCATTTACTACACAAGTATCACTTTGAACGACGCTCAACTCAACTACACAACAACCGAAAAAGAGCTTCTAGCTATTGTTTTTGCGCTCGAAAAGTTTCGACCTTACTTGATAGGTTCACACATCATGGTCTACACTGACTATACTTATATTCGATACCTTTTTGCCAAAAAGGATGTTAAATCCCATTTGATTCGTTGGATCCTTTTACTTCAAGAATTTTACCTTACAATCAAAGACAAAAAAGGATCCGATAATGTCATTAGCCGATCACTTATCTCGTCTTCCGAACGCACCATCTTCTTTGCCAATCAATGAAAACTTCCTCGATGAACAACTCCTTTCAATTTCTATCGATCCATGGTACGCTGATTTAGTGAACTACTTAGTCACTAAAGAAACTCCCTCATCTTGGTCCAAACAGGACAAATGCAAATTCATGTCCCAAGTGAAATATTTCTATTGGGATGATCCATACTTGTTCAAATATTGTCCCAACCAAATCATCTGACGTTGCATTCGGGATAATGAGATCAGGAGTGTTCTTTCGTTTTGCCACGATCAAGCGTGCGGTGGACATTTCGTTCCTCGAAAAACTGCGGAAAAGGTGCTTCGGTGTGGTTTCTATTGGCCTTCTCTCTTCAAAGACTCATTCGAATTTTGAAAAACTTGCAATCGATGTCAAATGCTTGGACGAATTTCTCGACGAGATATGATGCCTCTAAACCCCATTCTTACGATCGAAATCTTTGATGTTTGGGGTATCGACTTTATGGTACATTTTCCCAATTCTTTTGGAAACTAGTATATCCTTCTCGTTGTCGATTACATCTCAAAATGGGTCGAAGTCGTTCCATGCAAAACCAACGACCATAGAATTGTTGTGAAGTTTCTTAAAGAAAACATATTTTCGAGGTTCGGCACACCTCGCACAATAATCAGTGATAACGGAACCCATTTTTGCAACCGTTCTTTTGAAACATTAATGAAGAAATACTCGATAACCCACAAGTTATCCACTCCATATAATCCTCAAACTGGTGGGCAAGTTGAAGTTTCAAATCATCAAATAAAACAAATCTTGGAGAAAACCGTCAACAAAAATCGAAAAGATTGGTCTCAGAAATTGACCGACGCGCTTTGCGCTTACCGTACTACTTTTAAAACTAACCATGGGATGTCCCCAATTCATTTAGTTTACGGTAAAGCTTGCCATTTACCCGTTGAAATCGAACACAAAGCATTGTTGGCAATATAGAACTTAAACTTTGATCTTGAGAAAGCTAGCGAAAATCGAAAACTACAACTCAACGAACTAGAAGAACTTAGGAACGATGCTTATGAAAATGAGAAAATTTACAAAGAAAGAACAAAAAAATTTCATGACAAGTCAATCCTAAGAAAAACGTTTTTGCCTAACCAGAAAGTTCTTTTATATGACTCAAGACTTCATTTATTCCCTGAGAAACTTAAATCGAGATGGACCGGACCATTTGTGGTACGAACTGTTTTTCCACATGGTGCCGTAGAAATAGAAAACCCCAGGGATGGATCGAATTTCAAATTCAATGGTCATTGTTTGAAACCTTTCTTGGAATTTCCAAATAACCAAGAGGAGGAGCTCATGATTCTTCATGAGCCAAGCTACGTCTAGTAAGAATGTTAACCCTCTTTTGTAAATATGTACATATTTTTCCCCGTTACACTCATTATATCGTGCATTGACTATGGGGACACACTCAAAAATTAGTGTGGGGGGAGTCTCATTTTCATTTTTTTTAGTTTCATGGCATTTTTGAATTTTCATTTTCTTTTAACTTAAAAAAAACCTCAAAATTTCTAATTCTCAAAAACATTTTCTTTTTAGCATTCTGATTTATTTTTGAAGAAACACTATGGCATAAGTATAAGTTTTAGTTAATAAATGGAAATTTTTGAAAATTTATTTGTCTTAACAAAAATAAAAATGAAGTTTGATTACAAATAACAATGGTTTAACTAGTATATAGGAAGGTTCATATGTGTTAATTATGAAGTATGTTCTAATTGAAAATCTTTGTTTAAAAAAGTGGTAAATTTAAAGTAAAGGATATAACATTTTTATCTTCTAAGTTAAATGGTGCTAAGATGATGTTGCAAAACTCTCTCTTTCTAAAAAAAATAGAAAAAAAAAGCACAAAAAATATATAAGTAAAAAAAACATTTGTATATATGTATATATTTTTAACACCAAGAGTCATGTGTTCACACTCGTGTGTTCACTCGCTGTGCTCTGTACCCTCTCACGTAAGCCCGCAAGGCAGTGCACGATCGGTATATATGGCCTCAGTTTATCTGAGTTAGGTGTATGTATATAAAAATTAATTTTAATAACGCCTATAGTTGATAAGTGTTCACACTTGTGTGTTCACTCGCCACGCTCTGTATTCCCCTCACATTAGTCTGCAAGGCAGTGCATGGGAAATATATCTGGCCTCAGTTTACCTGAGTTAGGCATATGTAAATATTGTAAATATCAATAAAATTTTCAAATAAGAGAGAGCAAGCAATTGAAATCTAAGCACTATTTTTACTTGTTTGATTTAACTTGTTATTGAAAAGAAATGAGAATGCCATTTTGACAAACTTTGATAATCAACTAAGGATCCATTTCATAATTACATTGTGTTATCAACCGAAACAACTAGCCAAACTATAGTCTATTTGTTATGCAACTTAATTTTTGTTGGAAATTTTGACAAGTAAAAGGACCTAAATTTCTTGATAATGACCAGAACTTATATTTAGCTTATTAGTGTCAAGTTGAAAGTAAATCCTTCATTTGAAAATACTTTCAAAAACTTGCATTTATCCCATTGTAAATAAATCTTGCATTTTGTAAATATTTTCACTTTGCATTTGGATTTTGTGGTAGTATCCACTGAAAACCCTCACGAGACAACACTCGTCCTACTGGGGACACCCAGAGGTTTAACGGCTTGTTGCATGCGCTTAATGCAATCGTGCTCCCTACGAAAACAGATTTATCTTAGTTTTTCTTTATTCGAGGACGAATAAAAAGATAAGTGTGGGGGTATTTGATGTGCACGTAAATGTGCATATATCATCCATATTTTATTTATTTTTATTTAAATAAATGTCATATTTGGGTATTTTAACATGTTTAAGACCAAAATTCAATTATTTTCAAATCATCCTATATTCTTCTACATACAGGGGCAAAATAGTCATTTTTGTGCATGTGTTAATTTGGGACTTTTTACTTGGACATTTTTCATAACTTTTATAGGAATTTGGATGCATATGGAAGAGGTTTTTATGAAGATATATGCATGCACAAGAAAATACAAAGGAGGGATGATGGAAATAATTCAAATACATGATCATGGAGGACCCCACCTACCCACTTACCTAAATCTACAATTAGAAGATAATGGACAACTAAGTGGAGGTTAAAACTTCATGTATATTTGATGATGGATTAATTAGTGGCTAATGGTTACTTGGTGGCCACACTTCCTACAAGGGCATTTTGGGAAGCACCCTAAAAATTGAATTAGGGTTTTATGCATGTATAAATAGCCCTCTTATGTATATGTAAATATCTTCTACTCTTTCACATTAGTTAGGAAATTAAGAAAGCAAGTTGTAATGTCAATCTTTCATGAAATAAAAATGGCTTCCTAGTCTCTTTCTCTTTTCTTTTCTACATGCTTCCTTTTACTTTTATGTTCATTTTTACTTCTATACTCTCTTCTTTTCTTTGTTAGTAGATTAGATTTACATTAATGCAAGTAGTGTAGCTTTATTTTTTATGCAAGTATTTTAGTAGTTAATCTCATTTTCTTCCTTTGCTTATTTTCTATTTCTTTTTCTTTTTAATGTTGAAATTTACAAGTGTTGATTTTATAACACAAATGAGTAGCTAAACCCCTTCAATTTAGGGGTAATGAAGCTCTCTAACTTTATGTAATTTCAACATTTTTATGATTTATGATCTCTTTTATTTGCGCTTCATGAAAGTGAATTTTGATGTAAGTTTATACAAGTGGGTTTGATAGCTTATGTTGCATATGCAAATGAGATATTCTTATTCAACATAAACACAAATTACATCAATATTTGCTAATTGGTTTTTGATTTTGAAATGAAATTAAAAAAAATTTGATGATTTATATTACTAATTACAATAGTAAATAGATCATACTTAAAATAGCTTTTGCTTTGGCTTCATTTTCATGAGAATTGATAAGTGGTTTATTTGTTGTATTATAGTTTGATGGTTTAAGTTATGTTAATTAATAACATAAATAAACTATACTTAGGATAAATACAACAATTATTTCACTTAATACCAAAAATAGGGATCATAGATTATTTGTTTGTTGATTTACAAAAATATGAGAGTGGATTTGCCTCTAAATTGTTCTCTAATCTCATAGTTTTTAATCTCATTTTAATTCTAGTTTTAGTTTCATTTTACCTGTAGTTAACAATTTCCTCTCAATTTGGTATAATTTGATTGAATTGATTTTTAAAATCTAACAATTCCCTACGGATCGACCCGTACTCGCCACGTACTAACTTTTGTACGTCGTGCGCTGGCGGTTTTTTTAATTTAAAATTTATCGGCGATTTTCTAAACCAATAGAAAATTCATCGTTAAACACTTATTAAAGCCTAATCATTTAGTAAGGTGTCTAAAAAAGTAATGTCTATGATTATGTTTAGTTAATCAAGTACTCTGCCTTACTTGGCTATTAGCCCCGAAAATTATCCCTAATATAAATCTCGAATAGAATTTGGGCCTTGTGCTAATTTTAATATTCAGTTCGAAAATTTAATATATATTTTGAATTTAAGAATTAAATTTGAAATATGAAATATATTTTTTAAAAGTTAAAATATATTTTTGAAAATTAAATAAATTTAGTATTTTCCAAAATTATTTATGAATTCAATTAATCGAACAAATAAAATAAAAAATTAATTAAAAGTTAATTAATTAAATAAATATAGATGCACACACATATATAATGATATATGTGTATATATAAATACCTTAAAATGTCTAAGATAAATAATATGTTAATTTTCAAAAATTATTTAAGTTAATAAATAAATATTTATATGATAAATATAAATATTAATTAATAAATCAATATATGTATATGTTGGTATATGTATATAAAACTATAAATGTTATAGTTAATACTCGTCTTAAATAGTTCAAGATGAATAAAATAAAATTTTGAAATTTTAAAATAATTTAATTAATTTGTCAATTGAATTAATAAATTAAAATTAATTAAATGAGATTTGTATAATAATATACATTAGATTATTATTGTTAACCTGCCTTTTGGTAAGGCCGTACATAGGCAGATTTAACCCAACAAACTTCACAATTATCGAGGCTAATGAGTGCAGAGTGACGATTGTAGGGTCCGAAAGTCAACTACAGATAATAACATGAAGCCAGGATTACACGTATTTGGTAAATAAATGATGCATGGTGATTGAAATATGAATATTAGCTTGGAGAAGAAAGGATCGACATAGTATGGATCGGCATGATATGGATCGGCAAAGGAAGGATTGAAAAAGCTTGGATCAGCTTGGATGGACAAAGCTTGGATCGGCATGGCTTAGATCGGCATTGTTCATGGTGGATGGATCGGTCCTGATAGTAATCTAAAGTGTCAGCATATTGGAGTTTCATGATATGGATCGGTATGGCACACATTGGAAGGAATTAGATCGGCACAATGTCCTAATGCATTAGGAATCGGCATAACATCCTAAGTGCTATGGATCGGCATGCCCTAGAGGAGTCGGTATACTTTCCAGGCTACATCAGGAAGGATCGGCGTATTTTCATGGAAAAGGATGGATCGGCGTATCTTCATGGGAAAGGATGGATCGGCACATCTTCATGGAGGAGGATGGATTGGCACGTTTCAGGGAGGATGGATATGTACAGCATATTGGAAGAAGATGGATCGGTGTAGCAACATGGAAAGGGAGGGATCGACATGAAGGACCCTCAAGAGACGATCGATCTTGGACTGGATGAAGGAAAAATGATTGGAGGTAAGATAGCCGATCGTTATTAATGGACGAATTGGAACGCCTATCGTTACAGTGGACCCATATGGATGATAAGGCCCTGTAGCCGAAGTTTCACCTATAAATACAACAGGCGTAACTTCAGAAAGGGTGGCCTTCTTTCTGCTTCTCTTCATCTTCTACCTAGGCTACGCTCTGCCATTTTTATTCTTGGATTTTGGATTGCAACTATAATCAAACTTCAATATAATAAAGAGGATTATTCTGGAGTGGTCGTAGGCCGGATTTAGCCGAACCACTATAAAACTTATCTGTTTTACTTGCTTTCATTTTTAATTTTTTTATTCTTCATATTATATTCTCCATATTAGATACTACATGTGATCTGTGATTGGATATTGGTGCTTTCATACAACTGGTTGTTCTTGACTAATTTTGGCGTGAACATTTTGGTGCTTTCACTAAGAAGACTTGCACCCACGGATTTGGAAGCTAGGATCTCAGATTTAGAAGCTTGGATACTTGGATCAAGGAAGCAATGGCTAGGCAATCAACAAGGAGACAGAGAACAGATAGGAGCCATCATGAAGGGAGTCAGAAGGCTTCCTTGGGAGCTAATCAACACTCAATCTTCATTACCAGAGATGAGATGGAAACAACGATGGATGCTATGTAGGAAAGGATGCTGAAAAGACAGGAGGAAATGATGTAGAACCTACTCCGATAGATTGGACAAGCTGGAGCGAAAAACCAGGGAAATGGAGTAGCATGGAATACTGGAAATATGGATCACGGAGTTGGAGCAGCTAAAGCTGAGGAATTCCAGAATCAGATTTAAGGAAATGAAGCAAAAAAGATGCAGGATGGAGTGGAACCATCGAGAGCAGCCCCAGGTCAACCAGGAACGATCGGTGAAATTATAACCAATCGTTATAAAATGATCGGTGCCGATCGTTCCAAACTCGGAGGCAGGCCCCAGGGTCATGTTGGCTCGATTCCAAGTAGGACACCAGGCGATGTCATGTCGTTTGGCGTTGATCAGAATATGGATGTTCGTCCATAAGAGCAGATTTCAGGATTCCCTCGCAGACTCGGGGGGCAGGTTGGAGATAATGGACGAAGACTACCACTCGATTACAATGATAGGTTAGCGGAAATGATCAGATGGGCCATGAGAGGAGGATTGGTAAATAGAGATTTGGAAGATGAGAATAGGAGCCCCTTCGCTCCTAGGATCAGGCAAGCTAGGAATCCATCGGAATTCAAACTACCAACGCTTGAAACATATGATGGAAAAAAATCCCTATGTTCATCTTACAAGATATATGAGGCACATGGAAGTACTGAGGGCATCAGAGGAGGTCATGGCACGGTGCTTCCCTTTGTATTTGACGGATATAGCTGTGTTATGGTTCAGACAGTTGGAAAGCAGCTCTATTGGCACATGAATAGAATTGGTCGAAGGGTTTATGAGGTAGTTTAGGGTTCATATCTCAAGACCCAAAAATGTGATGAGTTTGGCCACACTGAAATAGAGAACTGGAGTCCCCGAGGAATTTTCTAACACGGTTTAATGTTGTGGGGGCATCGGTGGATCACCCAAATCCATCCATGGTTTTGATGGCAGCTATATCTAGAATTGCCGATGGCATGGAGTTTAAGGATTCACTAGCACGGGATCCACCTAAGGATCTAGGGGAATTTCACCATGAAGCAGAAAGGTTGCTTGATAGGAAGATGCACGAGCAAACAAATCGGAGGTGAATGTTGTGCAAAGTAGAGGATCATCGGGAGATGTAAACAAGAATGATAAAGGAAAATGGAAAATGAATGATGGCAGTAATATGTCGAAAAGGCAATAGAGGGAACCAAAATTCTCTTCTTACATGGATTTGACCGAACCTTTGGAAAGGATTTCTTTGGATACTCGAGAACGCCTTCAGTATAGAAGGCCGGCGAAAAGGGAACCCTTCGAATACAAGCGAGCATCAGGAAAGCATTGCCTACTCCATGAGCTGGATGGGCACAATACAAATAATTGCAGGCATTTGAAGGATATTTTTAAGGAACATGTGAGGAATGGTCAGTTACAACAATATATAAGGACTCGGGCTGCGGCGGTGGAACATAAGCAGCCTCCGTCCAACTTGAATGACGATGGCACTGGATCAAGGCATCATTGTCAACATATCATTGATTGACTGGATTTATGGCATGGAATAAGTAATAAACCCCACAGTAAAACGGCTAAGTCACTTACACATGTATGGAATCGAAGACGGTCCCTACGCATGCTCTGAGACGACGATGAACCGTAGTGCTCAGGTTTGTGAAATTTTGTTTTTTCCTATTTATCACGAAATCTAGTTTTCCTGATACTATGGCTATTTAGTCTTTTAGTTGTGCGGACTTTTATTTTATATTTTACCAAGTGGACTTCGGAATGATTAAATCTAGATTAATGAAATAAATAAAGCAGGTCACGGTTATGGCCCGGACCAGAGAGACGGGGCAATAACCGCGAGTTACGAGTCCCTTTGCCAGAGAATGACAGGATTGTCTCGTACATGGATAAGTCCTCGATCGCAGAGTCGAGGCCGGAGTATGATACCAGCGGATTAAGTCCTCAACTGGGGATCGAGGCCGGAGTAGGATACCCCATGGATTACGTCCTTGATCGGAGAGTCAAGGATAGAGAATAGAATGCAACAGATCATCGGGTATGGACTATGCCAGGCGAGGGGTAAGCCACTTTGCTAGAGAGTGACAGGATCGACCTACCCAGGTCGTCAAGTACGGATTGTGCTTGGCAAGGACCCGGAGCAGTCTTGGATTTAGATAAAACGACCCGGAGAGGTCTAAGGATTTGGATATGGACCCGAAGCACTCCCGAATTTGGATAAAACGACCCAAAGAGGTCTAAGGATTTGGATATGGACCCGAAGCGGTCCCGGATTTGGATAAAACAACCTGAAGAGGTCTTAGGATTTGGATCCAGAGCGGTCCTGGATTTGGATAAAACGATCCGAAGAGCTCGTGGATTTGGTTAATGGATTTGGGATGGATTCGCGATTGGATATCGACTCAAAACAGTCATGAATTTCGTTAATGGTCCAGAGTGATCAAGAAATCAAACTAGCAATGGATTGGATTCCGGATTGGAAAATATGGCAATCAATGGATTACGAACTTTGGATTTTGGATTTATGGCAATTCAAAACATGCCTTCCTATCGCAAGGCATGTTTTTGGGGGCAAAGTGTTAACCCGCCTTTTGGCAAGGCTGTACACAGGCGGATTTAACCAACAAACGTCACAATTATCGAGGTCGATGAGTGCAGAGTGATGATTGTGGGGTCCGGAAGTCAACTACAGATAATAACATGAAGCCAGGATTACACGTTGTAGGTAGATAAATGATGCAAGGTGCTTGAAATATGAATATTGGCTTGGAGAAGGAAGGATTGGCATAGTATGGATTAGCATGATATGGATCGGCATTGGAAGGACCGACCAAGATTGGATCGGCTTGGATGGACAAAGCTTGGATCGGCATAAGAAAGATAGGCATGGCTTGGATCGGCATTGTTTAGGTGGATGGATCGGCTCTGATAGTAATCTAAGGGGTCGACATATTGTAGTTTCATGATATGGATCGATATGGCACACACCGGAAGGAATTGGATCGGCACCATGTCCTAAGGCATTAGGGATCGACATAAGGTCCTAAGTGCTATGGATCGGCATGCCCTACAGGGGTTGGTATACTTTCCAAACAACATCAGGAAGGATCGGCATATTTTCATAGGAAAGCATGGATCGACGTATCTTCATAGGAAAGGATGGATAGGCATATCTTTATAGAGGAGGAAGGATTGGCATTCTTTAGGGAGGATGGATCGATATAGTATATTGGAAGAATAGGGATCGACGTAGTAACATGGAAAGGGAGGGACCGGCATGAAGGACCCTCTAGAGATGATAGGCCGTGGACTAGATGAAGGAATAACGATCAGAGGTAAGATGGTCGATCATTATTAATGGACGAATTGGACAAGCCGATCGTTATGGTGGGCCCATATGGATGAGAAGGCCCTGTAGCCGAAGTTTCACCTATAAATAGAGTAGGCATGGCTTCAGAAAGAGGGAGCTTCTTTCTACTTCTCTTCATCTTCAACCTAGGCTACACTACCATTTTTATTCTTGGATTTTGGATTGTAACTGTAATCAAACTTCAGTATAATAAAGAGGATTATTCTGGAGTGGACATAGGCCAGTTTTAGCCGAACCACTATAAATCTTGTCTCTTTTACTTGCTTTCATTTTTAATTTATTTATTCTTCATATTATATTCTCTACATTAGATACTACCTGTGATCCATGATTGGATATTGGTGCTTTCATACAACTGGGTGTTCGTGACCAATTTTGGTGCAAACAATTATTTAAGTTAATTGAATTATAAACTGTTATGTATGAATTAAACTTATATGATATGAATGTATAAACTTAAGCAAAACTACAATAAACAAAATTAATGTTTAACGAACAAGTACATACGTATTTTATGCATATCATGTTTTTAGATGTGCCTAACACTTGAATCAAGTGGGAATTTTATAAGAAATACAATGTTCCTTAAATTGATATCACTATATATATATATATATATATTTTAAAGATTACGAAACTTTAAATGTCCTCTGCCATTTATATATTACTAAATTACATGCATACTCTTTAGTTGTTGACTTTCTCAAGCTAGAGATGTTATGTGTAGTAGTATTAATATATTAACTAAACGAGATAAGATACCTACATGTATTTGTTGATCTTCCACAAGGTATATGTATTATACTTAGACCATCAAAAAATAGTGGGTATAAGTGAATAATCTCTTTCGATTTGTTAATCTTTTTCAAGGTTGAGATGAAATAGGGCAAAGACCACGGGTATGAGTTGTATATAATCGATAAAGTGTTTTCCATTGCTTATGGGCCTATGAATTGTTGATCATCCTCAAGGTCGGAATCTCAAGGCATGCAAGTCTTGATGCCTACTAGAGAAAGAAAAAAAGATATTTATGTTTTGTCTTAGAGTTTTAAGAAATATACAAATCTAGTGGGACCCTTATTAGAAAAATGAGATGAATACATTTAGCCTTTCTAATAGCGGTAAGAATATATGTTATACTAGTTAAAATAATATATTTCGATACATTTGTGCAACCAATAAAATATAATTGGTAAAATATTTATCAGTAAAATTTTAAAATTAAACTGAATTAAAATTGACATTAAATATAAAATTTACTACTAATAAATCTTTTGACATGTTGCCACTTCAAAACCGTGCAAGAGCCAACTTAAAAAACCACTAAAACATTAATGCTTTAGTTGCTTAAGAGTTTATTTATCTGAGACTGTGTATTGTCTTTTATGAGTTTTGACCTCTTAAGCAATATAAGAATATGTATATTTTATCCATATTCGATCACATATAATTATTATATAGTGAATAGTCACGATTTGTAATGTACGATACTTCAAAGAAATTAGTTCATTTGGAATAAGCAAGTAAATTAGAATGCGAGATCATGTATTCAATACGATTGATTACAATAAAGACCTTATTGTGTTAGATGTAGTACTACACTAAGAGTTACAAGACAGATCTAGGAATTCGATCATCGAAATTCAATTTGATTGATTTACATAAAGTGTAACTTATTTGATATCCTCAAATATTCAAGATAACCAAATGCGCTTTTGTAAAGAGTTCATTACAGTCTTGTAGTTAGGCTTTTCTTTTGATTGGTTTAACTATTTAAAAAGGAAAGCGAATGTATGAGAGTAATGTAACTTAAGGCACAGTTGAGATAAAGAGAGTGAAGGTCAGTTTTACTTTGTGAAGAGATATTAAAATCAAGAATTGTGTAAAATACTTAAAGATAATATGGAATGATAAATGTGATTTCTACTCCAAATAATTTTCATATAGAAAATTGTTTTCTATTCCTTTGTGTTAGAGATAATTGATCGAAAACTCATGATATTAAACTAGTTATAGAGAATGGAATAAAATCATGTAATAAGTAGTTGAATTAAGCTTTGTATTTCATATGCTATTATGGTAATGGTGGAACTAGTGGGAACATACCATATAACACTTCTGAGTGGTTGCATCAAGCTATGAAAATTTGTTTTTGTAAACATACCAAATATTATTTATTAAGTGATGATTGTTTTTGGTAGTGACTAAAAATAAGCATGATTTTATTTCAAAATGAATTTTATGAATATTCGTTATAAGATAAAACTATAGTATTGGTATTTGATATCATAACTAAATGATGCATTAGAACATATAGAAGAAAATGAAATTTTAGAATTATTTTGGAATTATGGATAAGCCATATTTTGAGATAATTCTATAAGCTTATGATTATGAATCATACGATACTGGTGAACTGTATCTTAAATGACTAAGGCCATATAACCTATTCAGTTAGAGCGACATAAAAGTTGTTGAACCTTTAGGATTGATACATATAGATGTATATAATCGCAAGTTTGATGATACCAAAATGGTTTCATATACTTCGTTAAATTTACTAGATGAATAATCATAAACATGAACATACGTATTTGATACAAATGCACTAAGTCTATGATAAGTTTATAAAATATAAGAAGTAAATAACATGACATGTAAAGGAAAATAAAACGATTTCATTTGATCACATATTGAGTGTACAGGAAAGGAGTTCCAAATGTACCCAAAAATCAAATAAGATTCAATATCAAAAGTCATTCCTTCCTATGATACATAATGATGTATCGATAAGGAGTAATCAGACTTTATTGGACAAAGTATGATTGATGATGAGTGAAGTTGAGTTAACTTATTTTTTTAAGAACGTGTACTTAAGCATAAGTACATATGATTAAATTTAATTTCAAGTCGAACAAAGTATACAAAATAATATAGGATAATAGTTGATGAAACAACCCATAAATATCCTAGCTCAAGGAGTTGACAGGCTGTGTGAGTCGAAAGCCGCACTTGATACTTATTTGTGACGAATCTTGTGTGGACCACCCCAATTGAGTTAGAACCGACCAATACTGATTAACTAATTTATATTACGAACATAAGTTCTGTAAATATAGAAACCAAATCATTTTTATACATAAATACATACACACACATATATATATATATACACAATTCATAAAATGTTTATGTATACATATTTCGTTGCACTGAGAATCATTTGTTGTTTCAATTAACAACAACTTCATACCGAAGGAATTTTTATTGAAATTATTAGTAGTGAAATGGATACAATCCAAAGATAAAATCGATTACAAAGAATGAATTGAAATTAACCAAGCCTAAAGGATATAATTAATCAGAGTATTAATGTATAAAAACTCTCGCATATTAAAGAAAAGCTATGATTTTCATATCGATGTTGACAAAAGAATTTTCTCAATTGTCAATAACCTATTAAGAGTGTTGACTCTACCAAAATGCATGATGCACAAATTCGAAATGAATTTGAAGAACATTATCAAAATATGATTTTAATAGTTACACCTGAAGGGATATGATCCATTTGCCCTAAAGTGTCTATGAGAGGAAGACCAATGCGGTTGGAATAGTTAGTTGTGTTGATAGAATAACACTGTAAATTTCAATTGTTGAACTAAACGTGATAGATTCGTCATTCAACGTACTTATGTTGATTAAGATTTTACTCGTCAAATTATCGTTCTATATGATTTTGAGTTTTAGTATGTATGTTGACATAAAAATTCTAAATAGTGATTTAGAATATGTTGTTTGCGCTTAATAACCAAAGAGTCTCGAAGTCAATGAGAGTTATTCTGAGTTAGTGGGTTATTGAATAGGATCCAAAAAATGATACAAAAGTTCGCTGAACAAGTACTGAAGTTGTGCAAATATTTTGACTAAGTCAAATAATTTAAATTTCAGTCAAAATTCAAAGAAAGCATGTGTATGTAAGAAAGAACTATAATGTGACTAAAATATTTCTAAATCTATAAGTAAACAACAAACATATGATTGTTTTTTTAGAATAGGTACTTTATTTACCGAGGGATTTTTTTTACAAATTTAGGGCCTAAAAGGCACAAAATATGGTAGGAGTTGTTAAACCAAACAATGGCTCACAACCTAAGATGTTGTATAGAGCATAATTATTTGAAAACATTCCAATTATACCACTTTGGTTTTGTTCAAAATTTCAAGTCACATGTCCAAGGGTAAAATAAATAAATATGCGATAGTTCTATGTTTGTATGGTAAGAGGTAAAATAGGCAATTCACATATGTTATAGTCCCTTGTTCATATGTCAATGGGCATAATTAGCGATATGCAAGGTTAAATTTAATTTAAACAAAGGCTTAGGTAGCCTTATGAAAAATAATTTGCAAGTCCGAGTTCTAGTCCAAGTGCAAAGTTAAAGTTATATGCATGTCCATCATTCAATAATAGTCAAAGAAACACATTCAAGAGAATTATGCTATGCAAAGTTTATCATCCAAGTCCTTATATGCAAAAAATTACAAGAGTTAATCAGCTCTAAGAATCCCCAATTTGATTTAGGGTATACAACTTATGATTTGAGAAGTAGAGAAAGAAAAATGAATTTTTTTCCTCTAAGTGGCCAAGGGGTGTCTATTTATAGAGATGGAAAATAGGCAGGATAATAGACACACGCCCATTCAACTAGATACTTGCTATTTAAGTATTGTTGGTATTTGGCATCCTTTCATATTGTTGATATTCGACATTCATTTCATATTGTTGATATTTGACATCCTTCAGGTCTTTTAAGGTTCGACTTTACTAACTGCTTGTAAAAACTTGAAATCCTTTGCCACTGTCGAAGCTCATCATTCCTATAGAATTTTCTATATCTTAGGTTTGTTGAAACTTGGTAATAATTCCCTGTAGAAACTCTCTGTTATTTGTAATTACTCGACATCATTTGCTGTTGTAGAGGCTTGATAACAATTGATGTGGCACAGGCTTGTCATCCCTGGGAACTCGACACCGCTCTTCGTTGTTAGATGCTCGACGTCATTTTTCACTTATGATTGCTTGACAATGCTTAATGTTATGGTGACTCGATAGCCCTAGAGATTCGATACCATTTCACCCCTTGTTGGAGCTTGCTAGCTGCTTGAGCGCTCGACGCCCTTACTATCATAATGACTCAACACCACCTCTGCTTTAGGTGCTCGACAACCCTTAAGGTTGTTTAGGCTCGACACCACCTCCTACAGTTTTAAAAATTCAACAACCTTTCTGTGTTCAAATTCGACAACCCTTGTAATTCGATATCTTTAAATATTCACTAATTCCTTTAAGCTATTTAACTCTTATGTAGGAGCATTTTAACTACTTTTATATTGGATGTTTGATACCTCCTTATGGTTGCTAGAGGCTTAATACGTCATTAACTTTGAAGCTTAATATATAGTCATGGATTTATTGACTTTTCATGCATTTGTAGGCTTGATATGTTTTCTCTAGAGGTTTGATATATCGTTGACTTGAAATATTAATATCTCACCATTAATTTATTACGTGATACCTACTTTTTCCAATGCTTCAATATCTCCCTATGGACTTAGCTGCTTATTTTTCCCTTGATGACTTCTCAAGCATATTTGAAGACTGAAAAATATGTGGCTAACATTTTCCCCCTCCTTCTATTAAAGAAACTTTTTACACTTCATGTAAATCCAAGTTCAACACCCAAAATATATTAACCCAATAGAAGAGATTGGATATATGTTTGGCTTAAGGAGTCACACAAATTTCCATGTTGGGAATGGTGAGTTTGGATTAAGGAGCCAATATTCTAATAATAAAAGAACCAAAAATCCAAAGAAAATTCATTGCCACATAGAGGTGAATCTGAATTTATGCCTTGAGATCGAGGATTTGGCAATAAGAACAAGGATTCCATAAACTTCATTTCAAGGGCAATGTTTATAATCTAGAAATCTATCTGATAAGAAGACCAAAAATTCACCGATAAGAAGTCCCAAAATCCATCCGATAAAAAAACTAGAAACCCATCTCTTTAGAAAACCAGAGATTCATTTGGTAAGAAAACAGAAATTCATCTGATCGGGGGATAAGAAATCCATTTAGTCAGAAAATCAGAATTTCATATATAAAAAGACCATAAATCCATCTCGTAAGAAAATTAGAAATCCATGTACAAGTAGGGCAGAAATTCATTAATAACAAGACCAGAAATCCATTTGGAAACTTTCGTTTTATTAGTAAAATTCTCATTCCAGCTTAATTAAAGGCCAGAAATCTGATCAACAATGGAAGTTCCTATTATTTGATAGAAAATTTGGATTCTAATGTACAAATAAAAGATTAAGAGTCAATTTAACTCAGCATTTCAGATAATAGTACCTCGGGCTCTGATGGTAGTTTATGCTTTTGACAAGAAAATTTTGGAATTTCCTTCGCGACCATTTTCTTTCAAAATATTTTTGCTATAGTAGCGATCTTACCTTTCCTTTGAGGGTTGCACAAGATTTATCATGTTTGATTTCTCTTCCTCTGGAAGATTGCTTTGGCCCATCTCTAAGATGGAATTAGACTCGCTGGATTGATTTCTTTTGCCTTTTCTTACCTTTTAGGAAAGGACTTAGCCTTTGATTCATTTCTTTTGCCCCTTCTTACCTTTTACATAAGTAGGCTGGTCAGTGCGTTTGGTTAGCCATCTTAGGTAGAACCAAAGTCTTACTTGTTCTTCCTTTGGGAGGCGCTTCGGTCAGGCCTTATAGGTGGAACCAAAGGCTGATCGGTGCTTTGAGCAGGCCGTCTTAGGCAGGACCAAAGGCTTACTCCGTCCTTCCTTTAGGAGGCGCTCTGACCAGGCCACATAGGCGATACCGAAAGCTTACACTACTCTGGCCAATCCTTATAGGTAGTACAAGAGGCTTTCTCTGACCTCCCTATAGAAGGTGCTACGGTCAGGCCATATAAGCGAGACCAAAGGCTTATAATGCTTTGACCAGGCCCTCGTGGCGAGATCAAAGGCTTTTCCTTTGTTTTTATGAGTTCCTTTTTCTCTGTTGGTTATCGATTCCGTAGATATACTTGTCTTAATTTCTCTACTTATCCATTCTAGGAAAATAAAGCGTCAGATGCTTAACATTCCAAGTTCTTGCTATTACAAAAGATCAGGTCAGCTTAGGCGGTAAGTTCCTGATAGGATTACTTCGTGGATAGCAAGGGGTCCTTCCCAGTTTGGTCCAAGTGGTCCATCTGCTAGATTTTTTGTGTTTGCCATGACTTTTCGGAGCACTAAATATCCCTTTTGAAACAATCTCCCTTTGACTTTTGAGTTGTAGTACCTTGATATCCAGTGGATCGTATGGTTGCCTCATCTCTTAATTCATTGATCAAATCTATGGATTCTTTTCTTAAATCTTGATTTCGGTCAAAGCATATGCAATTCTTCGATGGGATGGTGTCTCAATTTCAACCGGAAGCATAGCTTCACATCTATATGTCAGAGAAAATAGAATATGTCATGTTGCTGTCTTAGTAGAAGTTTGATATACCCAAATCATAAGTGGTAGCTCTTCTATCCAGTTTCCTTTTCCTTTGTGTAGTCGTTTCTTAAGGATGGCCATAATGGTTTTATTGGCGGCTTCTACGGCTGCATTAGCCTTGGGATGAGCTACTAATGAAATATTTTTTATTATTCCATTTTTATCGTAGAATCTTATGAATTCTTCGCTTTTAAATTGTGTCCCATCATCGAAGATTGTCTTATTCGGTACTCCAAACCTAGTGATTATATGCTTGACCACAAACTTTAGCACTTTTCCTGATGTTATATTTGGCAATGGTTCTTCCCCTACTCATTTGGTAAAGTAGTCGATGGCGACTACTACAAACTTGGCTCTGCCTTTTGATATAGATAACGGTCCTATTAAGTCGATTCTCCACACGTCAAAAGGCCTGGACTTGAGACTGGGGTTAGCTCATTTGGTTGCATATGTGGGTTTGTTGAAAATCTTTGACATTTTTTACATCTTTTTACATAACTCACGGCATCATTATTTATATGGGGCCAACAAAATCCTTGTCTCATGACCTTATTGGATAACTTCATGCCATTACAATATTCTCCACAAAATCCCTCGTGAGCCTCTTTTAACAACTTTAAACCATTCTTTGAACTAACGCACCTCAGATAAGGGAGCATATCCTCTTCTATAAAGTATTTCATTCAACATAGTGAAAGTTGGAGCTTGGTGCCTTTTCCTTCTAGCTTCTCTTTTATCACTTTGCAGTCTCCCTTCCACTAAGTATTCAACAATGAGTGTCATAAAATTGTTCTCATATTGGCTATTTATTCCCATATGAATGATTCTTTCTTGGTTTTCACCATTATCGCCTCTTGATTCATTTTCATTTTCTGCATGTATAAGAGCTTGGGATCTTGTTAACACCATGTTTTTATTTTCTGGTTTGGGGGCTTTTTCCCTAATATTGGGATTTTGTTGGAAACCTACTGGCACAATTCAAGTTTCTAGTGTTCCCCGCGAGCTAGCTAAATTAGCCAAAGAGTCTGCTTGTGAATTCTTTCCTCAGGGTACCTAGTGTACTAAAAAATCTTCAAACTAAGCTAATATTTTTAGTATCTTCTTAACATAAAGGACCAATCTCGCATCCTTTATTTGATAAGTTTGATTTAGCTGGTTAACCACTAATTTAGAATCACTAAAGATTTCAATCCTCGGGATCTTTAGTTGAAGAGCTAAGGTAAGTCCTACTACCATTGATTCATATTCAATTACATTATTGGTAGAGTGAAAAGCTAATCTCATTGTATAATGTAATCAGTGTCCATCAGGGGTAATGATTACATACCCCGCGGCAGCCCTTTGCTCGTTCGAGGTTCCATCAACGAATAGTTGCCATTTAGGTTTCTGATCCTTTCCCATTTTTGATTGTTCTTCAATAAACCCTTTGCATTCATTAATGAAATCGGCTAGAGCTTGCCCTTTGATTGCTACTCGAGGCTAGAGTTTAATCTCGTATTGACTTATCTCTCCTTCCCATTTTACGAGCCTTCCTAACGTCTTGGGTTTGCTGAAGATTTGCCTTAGTGGAAAGTTATTTAAGACCTTGATTAGGTGCGCTTGAAAGTAGGCTCTTCGTTTTTGAGTGATGAGAATAAGACAGTATGCTAACTTTTCTATAACTAGATATCTGACTTCTACACCTTTTGCTAGTGTAGTACACCAAAAGCTGGGTTTTATTTTTTTCTCTCACTAGAACCGAACTTACTGCATGTTCAGAGACTGCCATGTAAAGACATAAGTTTTCTTCTTCTACGGGACCAGATAAGATTAGAGGTTTTCAAGGTGGTCTTTTAATTCTTTAAATGCTTTCTAGCAATCCTCTCCCCATTCAAAATTCTTCTTTTTCTTAATCACACCAAAGAAAGGGATGCACTTATCAGTGGCTTTAGAGATGAATATATTTAAAGCTGCCACCCTTCCATTTAAAATCATCACATCTTTACTTATCTTTGGCTCTTCCATACCCTCAATCGCTTTGATTTGGTCAGGTTTAGCCATAATTCCTCGACCACTGACGATATATCCTAAAAGTTTTCCAAATTTTATTCTAAAGGAACATTCTACAAATTCAATTTTATTTTGTAGTTTCTTAATACTCAAATATTTCCTTAAGGTCCTTCAACTGGTTAATCTCCTATTGGGACTTAACTAGCATATCATCCACATATACTTTCATGTGGCGTCCGACTTGTTCCTTAAACATTCTATTCACTAATCTTTAATATGCAGCCCCTACATTCTTTAGCCTAAAAGGTATAACTTTGTAGCAATAAGTCCCCTAATCCGTTATAAAACTTGTGTTTTCTTTATTTGGTTTGAACATGGGATATTATTATACCTTTAATATGCATCCATAAAAGATAGTAGCTTATGTCCACTTGCAGCATCGACAAATTGACCTATTCTATGCAAAGGATAGCAATCTTTAGGGCACGCCTTATTTACATCAGTATAATCGATGCATGTTCTCCATTTTCCATTGGACTTCTTAACTAATACAACATTAGCCGATCATTTAGGGTATAATACTTCTCTAATGAACCCATTCTCGAGTAACCTTTTAACCTTTTCCTTTAATGCATTAGCTCGAATTTTATCAAACTGCGTTTTCTTTTGTTAGACAGGAATGATATTTGGATTTATATTTAGAGCATGACTCATAATTGCTGGATCTATCTCTATCATATCTGAGTAAGTCCACGCAAACACACCTTTGATAGATTAGAGGAATCAGACAAGCTCTCTTCTGAGATTGTCATTTAGTTCTTTTCCAATTTTTACTATTTTGGTTGATCAAGCAAATCTAAGCTTACCTCTTCCAGATCTTCGACATATTTCATTCTTCCTTGCTTACTTCTGCAATCTAATTTGGTAATGATTTCTTCACCCTTTATTTCATTGGTTATCTAGTTTGCTTCTTTTTGTTTTCTTTTTCTCTCGAAAAAGTTGAATCTTTTCAGCGCATTCATAGGCTTCCCGATTACTTCTGTCTATTTACATGCCTTAAATAGTAGGTTCAAAAAGCTACCATTCAAGAGATTCTCAGTTTTAGTTTTGTTCAATTTACTTTTCTCCAAGTCATAATAAAAAATGCCATCTTTATCAAATTGATTGAGTGTAGAAAAGTATAGTTCTTGGGAGCTAAACTGCTCCCCTCTTTTGGTCCCCCAATCTTTCTAAGCTAAGAACTTCGCTATCAGATATTTAGGTGATATGAAGGCATCCATCTCGTCTACAGCAGGCATCCCAAAGAAAGCATTATAATTGGAGGGTTGGTCCATGATTACGAAAAGAGTTTCAAATGTTATGGAGCACGGTGGAATTCCTATATGTACAAAGAGCTTTATCTACCCCATTGGAGTTGACCTTTTATTATTAAACCCAAAGATGGGCTCAAGACTTGGTCCAACTTCCCCTTTGGAATATTCATATGCCCAAAAGCGTGTTTGAAAATGAATTTATTGCACTTCTAGTATCCACCAAGATCTTCGTCACCACAGAGAGTCCAATTTGTGTAGTTATCATTAGCGGGTCATTATGCGGATGACGAACTCCCCTTAGTTTTTTTGAGTTATTATCAAGTTAGGCATTTGAAGTTGGAATCGGCGATTCTTAAATGGTGGTTATTCCTGGATGGAGAAGATTCCATCCTTCACTTCACTTACATACCTGCTCCCGGCCTCTTTTTTATTTTCGGCAATGTGGGGACCTACATGAATGATATCTATATGATTAATCGGTGAAATAAAGTCTTCTTGGGAACCATTTTCTACAAAATTAGTAATGTTATTCAAATGCCTTTGATTATTCTCTTCGGGATGGGAAGAATTTTGAGTTTCCTTTATGAACTCTTTGAGAAATCCCGATCTAACCATATTCTGAATTACACCTGCTAGGACATGCCATTCATTAGTCTTATGCCCATTTGCTTTATGATAGGCACAATAATATCCCTCTCTTTTGGGCTCAAAATTGTTCCTTGCATTGTAAGAGGTAGGGAAATCCCCACTATCTTTGGCCATAGCAAAAACATAAGAGACAGGTTTGTATAAATCAACATATTTGGACTTTTCTGCTTTCGTCCCATTTTGGCTTTTTGTGGGGGTGATCAAATTGAACTTTCCTCCCTCTTTCTTTGGTTGAGACTTCTTCCTGGCATGGTACATTTCATCCATGCGAATGAATTTATCAGCTTGGAATGGAAGTCATTCAGATCTCTGCACCCATAAATATAGTGCTATTTCCAAAAAGGAGTCTGTTTAATTATTCTTGAGCGTACTGCCATCACCTTCTCCATATCGGTCACACTTTCTGCTTTTAGTGCTTCTACATTGAATCTTTTTAGATACTCGCTAAGAAATTCTCCTGGCCTTTGCTTGACATTTTCTATTATATTGTAATCTATAGTAGGGTCTTTGCATATGCAAAATTGTGCCAAAAGTTCATAAGAAAACTACTTCCAAGAATAGAAGGTCTTTTCTCAACGGTTTCTATACCATTTGGCAGCAAGCTTGTGAAAGTTAGTAAGGAAAATCCTGCAATGAACTTCCCCAGAGGCGTTATGCAAATCCATTTGGGTTTCAAAAGCCGAAAGATGGTTATCAGGATCCCTGGTTCCATTATACTTCAGTGAAGGGATTTTAATATGGGACACGATTTTGACGGACATTATCTTCTTTATAAAAGGAGCTTCCCAAAAATTATTATTAACCCTTGGGTCAAGAGTCCTCTTCCCCTTAAGGTCAAACATGTCTTTCACCATTTTGTAGTCTATGTCCTTTAGGTAAGCTTCATCATCATGATAGTCCATTCTAGAAGCTTATATTCTTTATATGAAGTCGAGCAACTTGATTGTTACGGAGACCTTCTTGCTAGCCTTTCTTGGTTTTCCTTTCTACGATTCATTTTAACTTTATTGTCTTTTTTCTTTTGCGATTTTAGAGAATACATTATCAATCCTTCATTTTGAGTTCCTTTCTTTCTTTGTGAGCCCATGATACTTTTTCTCTTTTCTTTATTATTTAGTATTGAGGCATCTAAACTTCTCCTTGAAAATTCTACTTCTCCTCCATCGGTAAGTTATGTTGTTTTAGAAGATTTTTTTTGGAAAGAACAGTCTCATGAAGCCCTTTCATAACCGTAAGTTGCTGTGTTAAATCCTTAATATTAGCTTCATTGCCTTGGGCTTTGCTGGTATTGAAGGTTCTCTCATCTCTATATTCTCCAAATTGAAGTTCAGAGTGACATTATTCTCCAAGATTATGTGTTGTACAACTTCTTCATTTAGAACATTGACTTTCTTAGTCCTCACCATTTTCCAGAAATAAAAGTTTTACTTAATTAGTTTCAAAGCAAAGAAATGGCGAGTCAGAGGTTTCCTCCTTCAAGCACCAAAAGGTTAAACTAAATTGGCTCACACCTAAGGTGTTATACAAAGTAGAATTATTTGAAAATGTTTCAATTATACCCCTTTGGTTTTGTTCAAAAGTTCAAGTAACATGTCCAAAGGTAAAATAAGTGATTTGTATAAATATGCAATAGTTCTTTGTTTGTATGGTAAGAGGTCAAATAGGCAGTTCACATATGTTATAGTCTCTTATTCATAAGTCAATGGGCATAATTGGCGATATGCAAGGTAAAATTTAATTTAAATAAGGGCTTAATGTACTTATGCAAAGTAATTTGCAAGTCTGATTTCTAGTCCAAGGGTAAAGATAAAGATATATGCAAGTCCATTATTCAGTAATAGCAAAGATACACATTCGAGGGAATTATGCTATGCAAAGTTTATCGTCCAATTCCTTATATGCAAAAAGTTAAAAGAGTTGAAAATCGGCTCTAAAATCCCTATTTTGATTTAGGGTTTACGACTTATGATCTGAGAAGTAGAGAAAGAAAAATGATTTTTTCCCTCTAAGTGGTAGAGGGGGGTCTATTTATAGAGATGGCTGTCAGGGGGGATGGCAGACACGTGTCCATTCAGCTAAATACTTGCTATCTCTATATATTGTTGATATTCAACATCCTCTTCATATTTTTGATATTAGATATCCCTTTCATATTGTTGATACTAGACATCCTTGAAGTCTTTTGAGGTTCGGCTTCCCTCGCTGCTTGTAAAAACTCGAAATCCTTTTCCACTGTCGAAGCACATCATTTCTTTAGAATTTGGTATCTCTTCAGTTTGTAGAAACTTGGTAATACTTCCTCGTAGAAACTCAATACCATCTATTGTTTGTAGTTACTTGACAACGTTTGCTGTTGTAGAGCCTTGATAATAATTGATGTAGCACAGGCTTGTCATCCCTAGAAACTCGACACCCCTTTTGTTATTAGATGCTCGACATCATCTTTCACTCATACATCCTTGACAATGCTTAATGTTATTGTGGCTCGATGTCCCTTAAAGATTCGACACCGTTTCACCCCATGTTGGAACTTACTAGCAGCTTTAGGGCTAGAAACCCCTATTGTCATAAAGACTCGACCCCGCCTTTGCTTTAGGTGCTCGACAACCCTTATGGTTATTGAGGTTCGACATTGCCTCCTATAGTTATAAAAATTCGATAACCTTTCAGTGTTCAAATTCGACAATCCTTGTAATTCGATATCACTAAATCTCCACTGATTCCTTTAAGCTATTTAACCCTAAAATAGGAGCTCGATAACTACTTTTATATTGGATGCCTGATACCTCCTTATGGTTGCTAGAGGCTTGCTACGTCATTGAAATGGAAGCTCAATATATAATCATGGATTTATTGACTCGCCATGCATTTGTAGGCTCGATAGGTTTTCTTTACGAGTTTGATACATCATTGACTTGGAAGCTTAATATATCATCATGAATTTATTAGCTCGATACCTACTTTTCCAATGCTTCCATAACTCCATATGGACGTAGTTGCTTCTTTTTCCCACGATGACTTCTCGAGCATATTTAATGACTAAAAAATATGTGGATAATAGGAGTGATAAACAATATTCGTACTCAAAAATCACCATACAATCGCTCAATATTTTTTTGAATCATCATCATTATTATGTACACACACATGCTTAGGCAAATGTACCTTTATATAGTAGTCATATTATGGCACATCTTTTGTGCATGGTAGCTTATCTTATTGTCTTCGAAATAAATACAAATATAATAAATCAAGTATAAGTTTATTCAGTTGTTTAGTTTGATTTAGAATGCAAATTGTGATGCTTCATTTAAATAAAAATAAATGAATCTTCTTAAAAAAATAAAAGTACCATTGTTGTAACAACCCGCATATTTTACGATTGTGTATTTAAATATTTTTATTTAAATATAGCGTCGTTAGTCGGATTAAAGTGCGAAATGTCAATTTTTGCAAACGGTCGAATTGGGACTCGAGACAACTTCCATTGAGTCCAAAATGGCATTTGCGACTTTTTTGAGTATAAGCTTCGATATGTTTGGAGTTGAGTAAAGTTTGGATGTTTTCATTTAGGGCTTTGGGTTTGGGTTTTAGCCCACTAACCCATCTTAACACCCTAGCTCAGTCCACCTCTCCTCTTCACTTCATTCTTATTTTCCTAACATCCAAGCTTCAGCAAAAATGGGGAGGGGAATGGGAAAATAAATTCAAAACCCTAGTTTCCTTTTGCAAGCTCAATTCTTGCTCCAAAATCAAAGAGAAGCTTAGATAAGCCCTCTCTTCACCTTCTCCATCTATCTCTCTCCCCAATTTCAGAAAATTCCTAAACCCTAATTTAGGAAATAATCGTTTTGGTCTTAGATTGGAGCTTGTAGAGTAGAAGTGAAGAGTGGTTGATATTTTCTTTGCATTTGAGCTTCTCATCTTTGTGTTTGGGTTTAAAAGGTGAGTTTTGAACTCACATCTACTTCTCTTGATATCATTGATGTTAGGTATGAATTCCTAACACTTATTCATGTTCATTTGCTTTTGGTTTGAATTGATTTGGTGAACATTTCAATTTTTGGTGTTTTGAAGTTTAAAACTCTAAAAATCTTAGCTTTGATGTTTGATCGTGTTTTTGGAGGTGTATTGGAGAGCCAATAGGGTTGGGTTGTCGATTGGCGTAAACCCCTAGCGCCCATTGCTCATCCGGTTGCAAAGTGAAAGAGTTTGCTCTTCATTTGGACAGACTGAAAAACAGTCCCAATGCCAGTCAGTCGACTGGCTGTAGAAAATGAAAGGTTCTGGGACTGTCTGCAGAAACTGGAAGTCTCTGTTTTCTGCAGTCAGTCGACTGGCCTCTACAGTCAGTCGACTGACTGTAGGAAATGAAACTTTTGGGTTTCTGGATCAGTCGACTGGCCTCTGCAGTCAGTCGACTGACCTGCTTGTTTCAGCCCAGATTTGCCTATTTTGCTTGGTTTCCAATTTTAATCGATTCGTGTCGATTCCAATTAGTTGTTATTGCATATTTGACTTCGATGATTTCTTTTTTATTTCGTACATGGATTTTTTATAAAATGATCTTTTAAGTGGTATTAAAAGCTCATTTATCCAATTTATAATTTCTATTTAAAACACACACCCAATTTTGCACTTCGAGCGAAGAGGGAGGAGAATTAAATGATTGAATAAAACGCGTGCTATGAACACGTGTGTTTATCTTTTCAGTTAATTCCTAATCTATTCGTTTGACCGTTTTGACCTTTGGGTCTGGTTTACCAATGAGATGAG
This sequence comes from Allium fistulosum, assembly GCA_030737815.1. Classification (NCBI taxonomy): domain Eukaryota; kingdom Viridiplantae; phylum Streptophyta; class Magnoliopsida; order Asparagales; family Amaryllidaceae; genus Allium; species Allium fistulosum. The sequence continues at coordinate 386,211,531 of CM060905.1, read as the reverse complement.
GTGAACTTTGTACTGCTTTGAGTGTGAAATTGACTAACGGTTAGTAAACCGTTTAGTGCGAACGTGTGGTATGGGACTCACGTTAACATTTTTCGGGTTCCTTTCTGAGAGTTGTGACACATTCCGCCAGTTAGTGGTGTCCAGTACTGGGCCTTCGGACCTTCACCACCACAGTTTGTTGCCCTATAGTATCACTTTTGGAGTTGGTCATTCGTCACCGCTCGAGAGATATTGGGTTTGTGCCTTCGGGTTTATAGCCCTATAATATCACTTTTGGAGTTGGTCGATCGTCACCGCTCGAGTGATATTGGGTTTGTGCCTTCGGGTTTGTGGATCCTTGTTATACAGTACTGAGCTCGAGCATCTTTTGTTTCTTTGACAATTAGATTTCCCTAGTGTATCGCCCTTCGGTGTAGGTTCTTTGAACCACACGATATATAGCGATTACCTTGTGGAAACTTGTGTTACCTTCATTGGTATTTGTTATTTGCCTTTTGGCTTGTTTTGGGATATGATATCCTTGGTTTATTTGAGTTGCCGATGTTATGGGGCTTGTTTGATTCATCTTATGTTAGATGATTTGGTTATCTCCTTTGGAGATATTTGTGGTACTTTATGATCTTGTATGTTCATTATCATTTAGTACATCTAACTGATTTGTTTAGCTAGACTGAACCGTGTATTTTATACTCGGGTCAGACCGAGATGTTTCAGGTTAGGTACATTGGACTTAGCCTATTTTGCTTCCGCATGGACTATTCCGCTAGCTCCTTTTTGTTATAGCTTTTTGTGTAGTCCTTTTTGGCTGTAACTCTGATATGTATTCTTTTGACTCGCCTGTATATTGTGGTTTGCTTTACCACTTGACATGTATCATTTTGTAAACTCTATAATGTATCTGTATATGTGAAAATGTATGTGATGATCTACTGTTCTGTGATGTGTATTACATTTGAGTTGTTATATTTTATTCTGATAGATCCTTCAGCCACCTATGGCTTTGTATTAAGTATTTATTGGATATGTCGATCCATTTAGGTAAGAAGTGGCAATTGTCGGCGTATTCAATAGATAATTAAGACAAGGTTATAGATGGTCGCTCCTATCCAGCTCTATTCTCAATATCAGCAGACGGTGTTACTTAGTAATACTCTTTGCTAATGTGGGTCTCGGAGTGGAGCGTTACAGCTTGGTATCAGAGCTGAGTTCAGACCAAAATATGATAAACATAGAACAGAGACACATATTACGGTACATTAAAGTGTTTACGAATGTTACGAATCTTTGAATCATCGTGCCTTTATTCTTTCCGTGCCTTTGGAGTAGATAGTAATTTGGGAATACGTCTAGGAATGCATTTTATTCCGTAGTATTCCATATTTGAATTAATGATATCTACCTTGTGAATAATCTTTATCTTATCTTATCTTATCTTTCAGCTAATGGCCGGAAGAGGCAGAGGACGACGCACGGATGTTGGGCAATCCAGTGGCTCGCATCCGGACGGCTTTTATATGTCTGCCGATCAGTTCTTGGAGTTATTTAGGAGCACTCAGCCTCCAGCTCCTATTCGTGCATCTCCTCCACGCAAGTCTACCTTTGCACGCCTGTGTAGTGATTTTTCTCATCTTGGTGGGAAGCCAATCAAAAGCTCCGAGTCCGTTCTTGAGGTCCAAGCTTGGATTCGCACATGCGAGCGTATCTTTTCTCGTATGGATCTTTCTGACCATGATCGAGTTCTTGTAACTTCTAGCATATTGCAAGAGCGTGCCCTTGATTGGTACGAGCTTATTGTAGCCGAACTTGATGAGTCTGTTCTTTCTTGGGCTCGGTTCCGGGAGCGATTCGAACTCAAATTCGTTCCTGAATCTGAGAAAGTTTTATTAGCCCGTTGCTTCCTTGAGTTGAAACAAGGGAAGTCCTCCGTTTCTGAATATGTTGCATCATTCGAGGCCTTATCTAAGTATGGTCTTGAATTCATTAGCACCTCTTATAAGAAGAATCTGAAGTTTGTCTCTGGTCTTAAGAAATATCTTAAGAAGTCTATAATGCTTCAGCTTAAGCTTTCTTTTGAGGTGTTGGTTGATTCGGCACTTCATCTCGAGGCCATCGAGAAGGAGTGTGTTAGTGGTGATGATATTGAGGTTCGCGAGAATCTCAATAAGAAGAAGTTTTCTTTTCATAAACAGGAATTTCTCCCTTCCAAGAAGAAAAAGCCTGTTGAATCTGGTTCTAACTCTCAATCTGCTGGAACACCTTCCATTCGAAAGTGTTTCAATTGTGGTTCTCCTGATCATATGATCTGAGATTGTCCTAAGCCTTTCTTCTGCCGTTATTGCAAGAAGGAAGGTCATCGTATTTCCACCTGCCATACTGCTCCCTCTAGTGCCAAGCCTGGCAAGCTTTAGGTTGCTAAGGCTTCTGGAGGTTCCTTTCAGTCCAGAGGTAATTCTCCTTCTATCCTTGATGACATTATTTTATGTTTTGTGATCATTCTATTTGATTTCTTTTGATACGGGTGCATCCCACTCTTTTATATCAAAAGAACTTGTTGATTCTTTTTCTTTAAATATTATGGGTTTGAAGACTTCACTGAGAATTGCGAATCTGGTTGGTGGATCTGCAACACTCAGTTTGCTTTGTAAAAAAGTCGAGATTATTTTTGTGATTATTCTTTTCGAGCCGATTTGCATGTTATGCGTTATTTAGGCTTCGAAAATTGTTTTGTTTTTTTTTGGGAAAGGATTGGCTTAATTATTATGAAGCCCATATCATATGACCAATGTGGACTATTCATCTTCGACATCTTCAATCTGTTAAGCAGATTTCTTTTGTTCTTAATGATTTTGATTTCCAAATTCGGTGATATCATTTTAATTCTTTAAACTCACTTGATGAGGAAAGTGTTATTTCTCTCATTCAAGTAGTTTGTGAATTTTCCGGTATATTTGACCTTGTCTTAGGATTATCACCTAAGCAATCTTTTGAGTGGTGCTAAGGTCATTTTAGATCGACCTTACCATCGGTTTTCTTCAGCTACGAGTTGCGGAAGGTAGCATCCTCCTACCGCATTCCGCACTCATTGTGATTTTTGTGGTTGGTTCGTTATGTCATTCGGTATGACGAACCTTCTACCTTATTTCATCCATTTTGTGAATCGAGTATTCTACGAATATCTCGATTAGTTTATCCTTATATTTATTGTTTATGGATGAAGATAACAAATTTAAAATTTGCAAATCTTTTTAATAAGATATTTATAAGTATAATTAGGTTTTGTTCTTAAACGAGCAAAGAGTATTTGTAAATTTTATAAGAGACATGGTTATCATATATAAGATGATTTTGTGTTGTTTTTCCCATTGAGTGCTTTAAAAATTCTAGTCGATGCGCTTGATCAACGTTATCGATAGGAATCTCCTAAACGCTATGATGAGACAGTCAAACACAGTAAATTCTTGTAAAAAGTTAATTTTTCTAAAAAGATGAATATATATAAAGTTAATTATGATTTTGAAAATCTTAGCTTTTCGGGAAAGGGAATCGATTAAAGGAACTCTTTTCCGATGCTTTTATTCTTGCGGTTCCCGAAGGGGACCAAGACTTTATTGTTTGTACTGATACTAGTCATATTGGTTTTGGTGTCATTCTCGTGCAAAGGGAATGTGTTATCGCATTTGCTTCTTGACAATTAAAGCTTGTCGAGACTAGATATGCCATTCATGATCTGGTGCTCGCGGCTATTGTTGTCGCTCTTAGAATTTGGTTCACTATCTTTTAGTAGAGAAATTTGTCCCTACACCGATCATAAATCTTTGAAATATTTGTTTTCTCAAAAAGGAACTCAATTTGCGTCAACAACGTTGGCTCCAGTTCCTTGCATCTTATGATTTTGTTATTCTATACTTCCGGAAGGGGGAAATCGTGTTGTCGATGCCCTTAAGTCGAGAGCAACAAGCGAATGTTTCTTTGTTGATATCTGAATGGAGTGATCTTGAAACTTTATCCACTTGTGAGATTCGAGATCGTGAATCCGATTCATGTTCCTCTCTTGTTTTGTGTAGCCTTCAGGCTCGTCCTTCTCTTTTGTACTATACCTCTTTTGGCTAAACTCTATGTCCTGTTATATTGCATGGAGTTCCTACTTCTATTGTTAGCAATCATGATCCATTATTTTTCTAGTGGATTTTTGTAGGGTCTTCAAAAGCTTTGGGAACAAAGCTTAATTTTTAGCACTGCTTATCGTCCTCAATCCGATGGACAAACCGACCGTGTGATCAAACTCTTGTAGATCTCTTCCGTGCATGTGTTCTTGATTTTGGTGGAAGTGGGAAGATCATATGTCTCTTATTGAGTTTTCTTCCTATAGTAAGCTTCCAATCTTGTATTGGTATGGCACTTTTCGAGGTACTCTACGGAAGGCCATGCCGATTTTCTTTGTGTTGGCTTAAAGCCGGTGAGAAGCTGGCTTTAGGTCCAGATTTTATTGGTATTCATTCATGTTTTACCTTTGATGGGTGTTGTGCGTCTCAGTCGATCGGGAAAATTAGCACCTCGATATGTTGGTCATTCCCATCACCGAACGCATTGTTTCCGTGGCTTATCACCTCTTTTAGTACCTGCTCAATTCGTTTGCTATTCTTGATGCTTTCCATGTCTCTCAACTATGGAAATACCTTAGGGATTCCAATTCTGTTCTTGAGCCCGGTATTATTGAATAAATTGAAGTTTCACCAAATTTGACTTATGAGCAACATTCTATTTGTATCATTGTTTCGGAGGTTAAACGCCTTCGAAATAAAGATTTTCTTCTTGTGAAAGTTCAATGGTCCTCAAATCCTAAGGATTGCTCTTGGGAATCTTGAGAATCCATCGAGCAAACACATCCGGACTTACTCTTTCGTGCTCTTTATGGTGAACTTCTTATTTCAAATTTTCTTTGTGTTGATATGCTCTTATGGTTGTTACTCTTTATTTTCTTCTTAAGTATTGCGAGGACGCAATTTCTTTAAGGAGGGGAGTCTGTAACAACCCGCATATTTTACGATTGTGTATTTAAATATAGCATCGTTTGTCGGATTAAAGTCCGAAATGTCACTTTTTGCAAACGGTCGAATTGGGACTCAAGACCACTTCCATTGAGTCCAAAATGGCATTTGCGACTTTTTTGAATATAAGCTTCGATATGTTTGGAGTTGAGTAATGTTTGGATGTTTTCATTTAGGGCTTTGGGTTTGGGTTTTAGCCCACTAACCCATCTTAACACCCTAGCTCAGTCCACCTCTCCTCTTCACTTCATTCTTATTTTCCTAACATCCAAGCTTCAGCAAAAATGGGGAGGGGATTGGGAAATTAAAATTCAAAATCCTAGTTTCCTTTTGCAAGCTCAATTCTTGCTCTAAAATCAAAGAGAAGCTTAGGTAAGCCTTCTCTTCACCTTCTCCATCTATCTCTCTCCCCAATTTCAGAAAATTCCTAAACCCTAATTTAGGAAATACTTGTTTTGGTCTTAGATTGGAGCTTGTAGAGTAGAAGTAAAGAGTGGTTGATATGTTCTTTGCATTTGAGCTTCTCAACTTTGTGTTTGGGTTTAAAAGGTGAGTTTTGAACTCACATCTACTTCTCTTAATATCATTGATGTTAGGTATGAATTCCTAACACTTATTCATGTTCATTTGCTTTTGGTTTGAATTGATTTGGTAAAAATTTCAATTTTTGGTGTTTTGAAGTCTAAAACTCTAAAAATCTTAGCTTTGATGTTTGATCATGTTTTTGGAGGTGTATTGGAGAGCCAATAGGGCTGGGTTGTCGATTGGCATAAACCCCTAGCGCCCATTGCTCGTCCGGTTGCAAAGTGGAAGAGTTTGCTCTTCATTTGGATAGACTGAAAAACAGTCCCAATGCCAGTCAGTCGACTGGCTGTAGAAAATGAAAGGTTCTAGGACTGTCTGTAGAAACTGGAAGTCTCTGTTTTCTACAGTCAGTCGACTGGCCTCTGCAGTCAGTCGACTAACTGCAGGAAATGAAACTTTCGGGTTTCTGGATCAGTCGACTGGCCTCTGCAGTCAGTCGACTGACCTGCTTGTTTCAGCCTAGATTTGCCTATTTTGCTTGGTTTCCAATTTTAATCGATTCGTGTCGATTCCAATTAGTTGTTATTGCATATTTGACTTTAATGATTTCTTTTTGATTCCGTACATGGATTTTTTTATAAAATGATCTTTTTAAATGGTATTAAAAGCTCGTTTCTCCAATTTATAATTTCTATTTAAAACACACACCCAATTTTGCACTTCGAGCGAAGAGGGAGGAGAATTAAATGATTGAATAAAACACGTGCTATGAACACATGTGTTTATCTTTTCAGTTAATTCCTAATCTATTTGTTTGACCGTTTTGACCTTTGGGTCTGGTTTACCGATGAGATGAGGTGAACTTTGTACTGCTTTGAGTGTGAAATTGACTAACGGTTAGTAACCGTTTAGTGCGAACATGTGGTATGGGACTCACGTTAACATTTTTCGGGTTCCTTTCTGAGAGTTGTGACACATTCCGCCAGTTAGTGGTGTCCAGTACTGGGCCTTCGGACCTTCACCACTACGGTTTGTTGCCCTATAGTATCACTTTTGGAGTTGGTCATTCGTCACCGCTCGAGAGATATTGGGTTTGTGCCTTCGGGTTTGTACCTTCGGTTTTGTGCCTTCGGGTTTTTGCCCTATAGTATCACTTTTGGAGTTGGTCCATCGTCACCGCTCGAGTGATATTGGGTTTGTGACTTCGGGTTTGTGGATCCTTGTTATACAGTACTGAGCTCGAGCATCTTTTGTTTCTTTGATAATTAGATTTCCCTAGTGTATCGCCCTTCAGTGTAGGTTTTTTGAACCACACGATATATAGCGATTACCTTGTGGAAACTTGTGTTACCTTCATTGGTATTTGTTATTTTGCCTTTTGGCTTGTTTTGGGATATGATATCCTTGGTTTATTTGAGTTGCCGATGTTATGAGGCTTGTTTGATTCATCTTATGTAAGATGATTTGGTTATCTCCTTTGGAGATATTTTTGGTACTTTATGATCTTGTATGTTCATTATCATTTAGTATTTCTAACTGATTTGTTTAGCTAGACTGACCCGTGTATTTTATACTCGGGTCAGACCGAGATGTTTCAGGTTAGGTACATTGGACTTAGCCTATTTTGCTTCCGCATGGACTATTCCGCTAGCTCCTTTTTGTTATAGCTTTTTGTGTAGTCCTTTTTTGCTGTAACTCTGATATGTATTCTTTTGACTTGCCTGTATATTGTGGTTTTCTTTACCACTTGACATGTATCATTTTGTAAACTTTGTAATGTATCTGTATATGTGAAAATGTATGTGATGATCTACTATTCTGTGATGTGTATTACATTTGAGTTGTTATATTTTATTCTGATAGATCCTTCAGCCACCTATGGCTTTGTATTAAGTATTTATTGGATATGTCGATCCATTTAGGTAAGAAGTGGCAATTGTCGGTGTATTCAATAGATAATTAAGACAAGGTTATAGATGGTCGCTCCTATCCAGCTCTATTCTCCGTATCAGTAGACAGTGTTACTTAGTAATACTCTTTGCTAATGTGGGTCTCAGAGTGGTGCATTACAATTATCGTGTTCAGAAATAAGATTTGTCAATGTTAGTATTTAGTTAAATAACTCTGCTTCATTATTCATTCAATATTCTGAAGTATCATGTAAATATCAATAGTTTTCCTTAACATCTTATAAACTGATTATCATTATTATATCATATTAAAAATTCATACATGTGTGCATACGTATAAGCAACGTTAATATCCATTCCGGTATGCTTTTTTATAAATAAAATGGCATTGTTATTGACACTCCAGTTTTGGGTATGAGGAGGCTCAATTTTATGAGCACTTCATATAAAATTAAATTGCTATGAGGGGTATATATCCTATTAATGAAACAAACATTTTTACCACTTTTTCCCATAGTTAAAATATCAAAATCCTTAAAATTTGCATTTACTCTCTCCTTTTCATTCCTTTTAGAAAAACAAAACAATGGTGAGAATAATAAATTCATCTTGATCTTCACAATCATTCCCAAATTTTGCTGAGAAGGTGTTCAAAAGGTAATTTTCTAACCTGATTTATCGCACGTTATTTTAACTGTGATAAAAATTAGGAGTTAAAATTATCATGCTAAATGTTTTTTTGAGTATGAATCAACCTTATATCTTTATCATTTGCAATTCCATCTGAAAGTGTGTATTAATTCTCCACTTTCTGATTAATGATTTTAGACTAAAGGCTAATGATAATTAAGGAAAAAACTAGGATAAATAAAAGAAAGGAAAATTATGTTAGTTTAATTGTAATTTTACGAGGGGGCTAGTTTAAGTTATACCCCTGATAGTAAAAAAACCTTTAAAAAAAATGGTCCCCTCATATCCAAAATTGTGTGTCAATAACAATACCCAATAAAATATAATCATTAATTTTATAAGATTGTAATCTTTAAATTATTATATCATTTAGAGTGTGCAAATACTACATCAAATATGTGAATATAATAGAAATTAGACTATTTTACTTGTACATCAATAATTTCCTTATCTACATCATAAAATATATAAAATTAACATGTATAAGTTTTTACTAAACCTACGCCAGAATAATGAAAAATCTCTTCTTACTTTTATAAAGAATCACATAAGCGCCATTGATTTTGATTTTGTTACCTTAAATTTTAAAATCAAATGATTGTTTTCCTTAGTAATTTTAATATTAAATTCGATCATACAAATAAATATATTCGGATTCCATATAATTTTATCAATATATCCAGAGTTTGGAATGTCTAAATCAAGAGAGAAATGGGAGAGAATGAGCTCAAGGAAGAGGAGAAGGGGATGATGATTGGTGCAGCTTGATTATGATAAATTTTGATGATATGGTTTGTTTATTTGATTTTTATTTATTAATTAATTTAGGTATTTAATTGGAGTTGTTTCGGAGAAAAGTTCATGTTATTATTGCAATGAAGAATAAAACTAATTATATCTTTAGAATAATTTAAAAGTAATTAATGTAGGAAAAGCTTTATTTGGTGTATAAATAGAATTTGCCTAGATGTTATTCTACTGCTTTGTTATATTCATATTTTCATACCTAATTCATGTTTATGTCTAGACAAAATAGAGAGGTGAAATTTATGTGCAAATTTAATGATATAGCCTTTTGCTATTTGAATAGAAGGCTTTATTAGTGTCATTGACTAACATACATGTGAATGTAATTAAATGTATGAGAAACACTAAGCATATTTGTCTAAAATGAAGTGTGTATGGTACTTGCTCAGTCATTGGTTGTAGTAATAATGTTAGGTTCCACATGCAACTTTGAAAATCATTAAATAATTAAATTGATAAATTTTGAGCCAATCAACGAGTAAATTGCATTTGCTTTAAAGAAAGTGTACATAGCAAAGCTCTTAAATGTATTTCGATGACATGGAATGTCATAAATGTTCCAAATTGCCCTTGTTTTGATGACATGAAATGTCATTAATGTAATTAATTTAATCATGTAACCCTCATTTTGATATCTCGGGCTTCAAACCGACGACCTATAGAATCTGGGTTTAAAGTGCCATACTATTTGAGCTAATAGTCCTTCATAGAATAAGAAATATTCATTTTCTGATACTATAGTATATAACAGTCAGTCATTTTACTATTAACACACTTCTGAATAAACTTTAATCGGATTATACTAATTATTTATTTTATTTTTTTCCTGGAAAAATTAATTTCATCCTAATGATAGAACCGGATCAGGTGGTGATGGTTACTTATAAAGGTTAGTTCAGATAAATTTAATTTATTTTTATTTTAAGATAGTTTTATCTTTGAGAAGACAAAAGATCAACTATTTGTGTAATCATTGTTTACCTCTCTCTCTCTCTTTCTATATGCATTTACTTATAAAATTTAAACATTTTGCTAAAATATTCAATCCTTCGTGAAAAAGAGGACTTAAAGTGAAATTTTTAAAGTTTGATACTACGAAGATTTTATGTGAAATTTTGGAAATAGGAGACTACGTGGATATCACTAGCAGTTCAAGGGGGATGATACTTACTTATTTGGTTTCTAAATGTATTTTGAAGGTAGTGTAATAAGAAATCCAACGTTAGTTACCATTTTTTGTTCTAATGTCAAACTCTATTTGAACCCAAGTAAATGTTGAATAGCCCTACCCTCGAAAATTTTAAAATTAAATTTGACTAAAATACCCAACTCATATCATTATTTTAAATGTTTTTGACCACCATGAATGTAGTCTACGTGATATGACATCCCACCTCTATACTCATACTATCCAAGAGTATTACAGAGTAATACTATCAGATAATATGAAGAATGAGGCTATATGAGATACACATGTGAATATTCCCTTGAACTAACACTGGTACGTATTAAAACATCAAATATATAAGTATCGGTACAAAACAATAAACATGTGTGTCTTTAGGACAGAACAATACAAAATATAAAATACAATAATAGAGAACACAGAGTCAATCACAATGATAATATATAATTCAATAATATACCAAGTATGTCTAATACACATTACATGAATATACATACATGAAATTAAAAAATACATAGATGGTAAAATATAATGTTACATCCTAGTCTTTTCTATGCCCACAACTTAAACTGGTCTTTGTCCCTATACTTGAAATGTCCTGGATTGTCCTGAGTATTATTAAAATAATACATAGGTCAGACTATGTCTAATCAAGAGTAAATAATAATATGATAACATAAACATTGATAAATTAAAAGATTATACATTAACATACATATACAAATACAATAATGAATACCTAGAATATATACATAAAGAATCAATAAGGTACCACATTATCTAAACAACTCACTCCCATATAAAACAATCATCACTGATATCAAAAGATGTCATCTCCCATTTAGAAACACATTAAATCAGTAACCAAGTAATCCACAAAAATAGGATAATTATACATAATTAGAAACCAAATTATAAATCCAAAAAATAAGGATAAGTGAGATATCACTAAGTATATTAGGGCAGCTCGAACCAATGCCCAGATATATCTCAATCTTGTGTTATAAAATATCATCATCAAATCACTAAAGTTAATAAGATAGCTGAGCCAGCTCATACTAATATTCAAATATAATCAATGATAAATAGGTTGTCTGCCTATAAAGAATAAGTTGTCTTTCTAAGAAGGATACATGGTTGACTATACTCTAGACACAGTCTCAAGCATAATCTCATCTCTAATATGCCTTTCTACCGCACGTGAACCAAACCCAAACAGGAGACTGATGGTCGTATGCCCACTCTAGGAAATCAAGGTCTACTATACCATATGTTATGTCGCCTGATCTACTTCTATAAAATTAGTTCACATGAACCGAAACCACATAGGAGACTGATGGTCGTATGCCTGCTCCATGAGCCCCGGGTCACCTAACCAAATCTGCTCCTACGGTCTTCATTTTCCTCGACGGACATCGTGACCCATATCCACCAGTGGCTCATTGATGCATAGCCGTGATCACGACCCTGTTTTGCCCCTATAGGTAACAGAATGTTGGCCTAGCGGCTTAACAAAAAGGGGCGTAGGGCACCAACCCTATAAGTCACATAACCCAAACTTTGTAACATCGAGGCACCTACCCTATGGGTCGCTAAACCCACATCGCATAATACGCGTCTAAATAATCAAACAAAGGTGTCGTGGATCAAGGGCGCTACCCCACGATCAGGCCGTCAGGTGTGGATTCTAGCAAATCAGGTTTACTATTGAAACATAAAAGGAGCTAGACAAGGGTAGATAGACACATAGAATTTACACACATGGTGGTCGACACATGGCTCTAAGTATACTTAATGAGATGAGTATCACTGACAACAATCCCCGTATTGAGTGTCATCTATGAGAAAAGGAATAATTGAATAAATAACACAACAGCATCCCATACCACTGCGTGCTACTAGTTCATTTATTCAGTTCTCATACACTACACTCGTCCTTCTTTATTCTATACAACGAGTCCAAAGAATAACTGGAGAAGTGTTACCAAAAGTCTGATACTAGACGGTATGAATAAACCATTTATTCTAATTTCTCATCACACAAAATAATATAAATCAAACATAAAGGATGTCATCACCATATCATATTAAAATACCAAACAAATCCAACTCAACGGTGAATCATTCATATCATCGGAACTAATATAAAGTAGATAAGAAATCAAAAATTAAAAACTATTAGTAATAAAAATAGATTATTCTAATAATTATATATATACATAACAACAAAAAAGTCAATATTTAATAATAAATCATTCGTAACGTATAATCTTATATAATAAAATAAATTCTTAAAAAGGGATAAATAAATATTATAGAATTAAACTAGATAAATAAATAATTATTCTTTAACTTAATAAGCATTTGTTTTCTTTTATAAATATAAATAATGTATTCCTAATTAAATTTATTAATCATAAATTTTACTTTAAAATACTCAAATTATTATATAGAAAATATTTCCCATTTTCTAAGATTAACATTTAATGTTTAAATAATTACTTTGAACCCAAAACTATGTTTTCTTTCAATAGATTTTCAAATATATCCAAATACTAAAGTTTGTGATACACGATAACTTAGTATAAAAGTAAAATATAGGCAAAATATTTATACCTGAAAACTTAGGATCAAAATATATTTATAAGGCTCATGAAGGTAATATGAACGCTCATGCAACAGACCCTAAAAGTTCCACAACCGCATAAGAAAAAAAGTCTAAATAAATATATTTTAAAACACAAGTCATATATGTATTGGTTGTATTAAATATTATAAGCTCAATACATATAATTTACAAGTAACCAAAAATATAATATACAAAAGCTAAATTGAGACAACACATAGAAGCTCAAAAGCTATAGGATGAATTAAAATGGCACATGGCAACATACAAAGTTTAAAGCAAAGCAAGAATTGTTTATGAGAGCTTATAATATAAATAAGGCAGAGTATATGAAATCTCATAATGTAAAGAAGATGTACAGTAAAGAAAAATGCGCACACACCCAACTATATATATATATATATATATCTTGCTTATTTCAAAAAAAAATATGTCGTTCACGTACACACAAATATAAACAAACACAAAAGCTTGATAGTTCAAATATAGAAGAGTGTGTATATATATAGATATACACATACACACTTTACAATACAAGTAATTCATATAATGGTATACATATAACAATCCATATTTTTAAAGCCTTCATGGGTATATATACAAACATAAGCTGTGCAAATGAAAAAAACAAAGCACAACATAGTTTAGTGAATCAAAGAAATACTCAAAGAAGAAGAATAACTTCATTTTTGTAATAAGAAAACATATTCCAAAAGAAAACAACAGCAGCAGAATTTGGAAATATACATATACATATATATATAGACACACACACAAACTGTAACTCACTTAATTATGTATATGCACTAATGCTCAGATATGTTCACAAGCAAGAATTTGAAGTGCACTCATCTATTCACCAAGAAAACCCACACATGCAAGCCAAAAACTGGTACACCTAGGCAGGGAAGAGAACTCATGCATGCACACCTTTATTCCCGCGTACCTAGAAGCACGAATGGTGGTCGGGATGGTCCACCAATCATTTAACACCGGTCGACCGGTCGGAGGTTGTTTGGAGCTTTGCGGCTCTAGGCCGCGTCTCTCTATATTTTTTAATTTATATTTAGTGACGATCGATTTCGTAAGTTTCACCTCAGTTTAAAAGCAAATCCACTTGATAACACGATCGCACAATATAGGTTTGCAAAATTAATTTGATAAGCATAGGTTTTGTTAGAAAGATTTCTCACCTGAAAACTGTTTTCTACGCTTTCTCCCCTCTCTTGAACAAGCACACACATCATCCACCAATCTTGCACCGCACCTTTATGTGCTTCTTATATAGGTGTTCGATGATATAGGAACCTCATACTTTAGTTTGACAATTTTCCATAATTTATTAGAGTTTAATTTGAATTATAGGAGAGGTGTAGTTTAGATTTTTGATTGATTTTCTCTCTAAGTCTAGAAACGAATACAATGTTGTTGTATTTATCGACGAGGAAGAGAAATGTTGAGTTCAAAATTTCCGAAGAAAGAGAAGTCTGGAAACATGATTTTTAAGGTTTAGGCTATGATTAAATAAGTAAGTGTGTGCGTGTTTATTTGTTTTCTTTTCCTTTTAAATTAAATTCTATTCCATTTAATAAATAAATAAATATTTTCATCTCAAAATAATTCCCTTTACTTATTAATATTATAAACATTATTTACATATTTCAGCTTATTTAAATTCAATTATCTTTTTTTTACAATTTTAATCCTTTTATTAAGCAATTCCAAAAGCCAATTCATTCAAAATATCCAAATTCCAATTTATTAAATTACTATTATTAACTTAAATTAATTATTATCTAAAAAATCCTGGTTATTACACGTGGATTCTAAAACAACCACATAGTAGTGATGTGTAGTTTATATATCTACCATGCACTTAACCTATAGGATTTAAAGGCTTACCTCGTAATTGATATACGTGTTAACTGAAAAAATTACCACGCACTAGACATACATGGTATAAAAGCTTACCTCGTAGGTCAATTATGAGGTATGCATTTAAACCTCATAGGTGAAGTGTGTGGTAAGTACATTAACCACGCATCAATCACATTATGTGGCTATGTATGAATCCATTTATCTATTCTATGAACTGTAACAATACTCTTAGGTGCTGTACATGCTATCGAAAATGAAGAAAATGAGGTCTATTTAAATTTTTAAAGAGACTACTCAGCATTTTTGTGGGTTCAAATAGATTTAGCCTATTCTAATTTGACAATTGTGTGTTTTATTTTTTAAAGTATTACATGGTACATTTCAACAAGTATAGAGTTTTACAAACATTAGTGGGTTCAATATTGACAATGTTCAGTTATAGTAATTAGTGATAAATGATGGTAAATGATCCTAATTTGTTATTATTTTTTCTTTATTTTGTTAAGCACATAACTATGAAGAATGTATAGACAGTCACCATTGATCAATTAAACAAATCTTATATGTACAAAACAAGAAGATACAGATAGTTTAGTAATATTTTTGTAAACAGTGAAACAATATATAGTGATATTATTATTTTTTGCATGCATCGTGATTTTTGTATTCTACTTGCAAATTTCTTGAGCATGTACACAATTCGTGCCTTAGTACTCGTATTATTAATAATAATAATTCTACAGGGCCTGAGAATTATGGATAGGGATTAGGCCTGAAAGATCTTGGTCGCTGAACAGTAAGTCCCCCTTGAAATCCGCCGTTTGATGCATTTTCACAACTTCTGCACCTGTTCTTTTCAGGCTTTGTAGCAGCTTTTTCTTAATAATCATAGTTTGTTGAACCAACTCCAATTTAGTTTTTTTAATTTCTTTTTTGGTCCTTTTTTAAAGCATAGCCTTTAATTGAGGTAGATCCAATTTTTACATATAAGATAAGAAATTGGAAGAGTTTCAACTGTTGGAGATTTTGAAGACAACGGACCATCAATTATTTAATTATGATGTAAAGGGATTATGGTCATATTTAATAGATGAACTTGCATAAACTTCATTAACAATGGAGTAATTGTGTCATAAATATAAAGGTATGGCATAAATATATATACACATTTGTTATTTATTCACACTGCATTTTTTAAATCTATATTATACTATTAATATCGAGTAGAGTTTTCTTAACTCATGTAAAGGAAATATGGTCATATTTAACAAATTTTTAGTCAAATTGAATTTTGATGTGCCATCATGTATTCTAAAGTTTAAAAATTGCAAAGGCATTCTTTAATTTGTATTTTGTTTTCCTTTTTCTCTCCTCTCCCTAACCCTAATTTCACTTTCCCTGATACCTACTGAGTCAACTCTACTCGATTTGTCGGCCCTAACCATGATTTCAGTTTCCTCAATACCACCCAATTAGCTGCCTTTCTATTTTGCGAGTCCGATAAAATCTCCCCAAGCATGGATAGGTTGTCACATGTGCTAGGTATATTGTTTCGACTTTTATTTATGATTGTTTTTTTATTCTAGGTGTGGAGATTCCCTTTATTTGTCTTGATATTTAGTAGATTATTATGTATTTTTGCTAGAGTAGTAGGTACTATGTAAAGTAGGTAAAAACTTATTTTGATGATTTTTGTTAGATGTCATTATTTTTATTCATCATTTTTTTTGACGCAATCTTATTGTTTTGATTGATTATAAGGTTTTTTTTATTGTTATAAGCTTTCATTCTTGATCATGGCATAATGCAAATTAAGGTTATACGACTTGAGAAGATGCTTAGCTAATTCATTATTTCTTGAGTGCAAGTAAAAGATTACTTTTTTCTATTTAAGGAATAAATCTTCCTTCTCTAATTTCTTTAATTTGTTCAATTTGTTGTCTACATATGCTTATCTTTTCGTTATAATGACCACCGACTACAAGATGTTATGAATTAATGATGCAAATCAATTCCTTAACCATAATTTCCTTTTCTCAATTTCCTTGCTAAATATTGGGCGTTGTTTCTACAAAAAATCAATACAAAATTTCTCTATAACTTAACCATTACTGTTCCAAAATAAACCTTTAACATATATTTGAATAAATGTTTAAACACATACATCTGACGGTTACTACTTATTTCAATATTACTTATTGGGGTGTCCCGCATTGTATGTGGGTAGTGAGTGCATATTGGAAAATAATAGTCCCACATCATGAAAACTAATGGAGGTGGAGTGGTACACATATGAGTATGGTCGCATGTAACAATGAGGGATTTGTTTTGTTAAAAATGTTGACCAAACTCTGTGTTACCCCTGTGGAGGATGTACAGATGGATCATAGAAATTTTAGCATGGTATCAGAGAAAATGATTATACTTGAGACAATAGACAATGCGCAAGAGATCTATAAAATCATGGTGGTTAGCTGTGTAGGCTTAAGTAGTTAGACTTAAGATGGAGTTAGATCATGGTACACAGGGTCTGGTAGAATAGCACATGAACAAAGTCTCAGTATGATGTAGGAATCAACGTTGGCATAATGGAAGATGCATGAATGGATGCAAGCCAAGGTGGAGATTTATTGGGGTGTCTCGTATTGTATGTGGGTAATGGGCGACATACTGAAAAATAGTACTCCTACACTGTAAAGAGTAATAGAGGTGGAGTGGTATACATATGAGTTAACAGCAAAGGATTCCTTTTGTTAAAGATGTTGACTAAATTCTGTGTTGGCCCTACGAAAGATGTGCGGACGAATCCTAGAAATTTCAATAATGTTTTTCCACCCAACAACCATTTGTATTGATTCTCAGCAACAATTGTTTACTATTAATCCACCAAATAAAAGCACTACAACAAACAGGACCTTTAACAACATTTTAAAAACGCTACAAAAGCTATTAACAGCGTTTTTACATACGATGTATATCGACATGCAGTTACATGTCAGAGATATACAATGACAAGAAATAAACGTTGTTAAATGTCCTTTTTAACAGCGTTTTGCAGGTGTCATGAAATCATTTAACAGCGTTTGGTTGGGTGCAGTTAGAGATCTTTCTTAGCGTTTGTTTCGTGCTAAGATAAGATTTTATAGCATTTTTTCAATGCTGTGATATTTATTTACAGCGTTTTCTTGTTGCAATAAATCGTGCTTTATGTTTTTAGATACAATTTAACGACATTTTTAAAACGCTGTTAAAACTTTTAACAGCATTTTAAAAACGCTGTGGAATGTTTTAACAGCGTTTTAAAAACGCTGTGGAATGTTTTAATTGCATTTCAGTAAACATCCACCACAATGTGTGTATATACCACATTTCAAAATTAGCATATTATATCAATATCACATTTCAAAATCAACATATTGTATGAATACCGCTTTTGGACACATATTTGATAACCAACGTATGAAATTTCATAATCAAAATACACAATATTCTTACACCAAACATAAATAGTTTGTCATCAATAGTTCAAAAACAAAATATAGAACAAGTAGCAATAGCAAAACAAAAGCAAGTAGTGCATACCTTAAAACCAAAAAGTAGCTCTAGCAGCAAAAATAACTTCGATCCATAACTCGTTGCAACCTTTTTTTGCATCACAGTCATCTATCTACCTGTAAAGCAAAAGTAATGCTTGAGAATCAATTAATCAAAAAAGTGTACACAAAGTTAAATCGGATTAATAATGCAAACACTAAATATTCTTCACACTAATTTAGTAGGCGATTGACTAATAGTCATTGCCTTTCTGATGACCAGAAAACAGTCATTGCCTTTGGGCAGAAAACAGTCATTGCCTTTGGGTAAGGATGAATGACATCTCACGCTTTTCCGATGACCAAAAAACAGTCATTGCCTTTGGGCGGCTGACATCATCATAAATAGTTGGGGGCTCAACTCATCTTGACCCACATGATTACACCACTCATTCATTCTGAATGCAAATCTAGATAGTTGCTCATAAAAGTACTCCACTGTCATGCAATCTCATGCAACAATTATGTATTGTGCAACCAGATTATAAAAAATGATCACATCTGACAGATACATCATACAATTATAGTTTCCTTGTGAAGTTGATTCCCTCATAGAATTTTTTTAATGAAATGCTAAGAGAATTTCAATCTAGATATTCTTAGAAAAAAGGAACGGCAAGGTGCAGGTTTCACTTTTGAAGAAAATGGCATAAACTGCAAACATATTTTCCCTTCTAATTCAAAAGTTCATATATTATATTTCAATTATCATGTAATATAGCCAAGGTTCTACATATTGTAGCGTTGACTATGATAACCCAGTAAGTTTTTAACCAAAATTAATCCAGTGGATGATATCAAAGATAGTACAAAGGGAAACTATAAGATCATAAAATTTTCTCACTCAAGAGCAAACTCAGGAATTAAGACAGTGGTGAGATATACTTTTAATGTTGATTTGTTTCTTATTTTTTTGTAGTTTTATTGTAATTATTGTTGTTGTGACATAACAAATAGAACATGTGTTAATGAAAGTGTAGATATGAAAGAATCACCTTGTCGACCGCCAGTATTCACCATATCAGCAATACTCCAATTCATCATGTCTCAATGACTCTCTTACATTGGCTTCCTCCGTGGTTTTTCATCATATCGGCATTTTATGTATAGAGAGTACTAATGCTTACAGATGCAAACAGAATCAGAATGTTAGGAACCCCATAGGAAGCAGTCAACTGCATCAAACAATAGCAGTTATTATATGATGGTACACATAATAGTTCACAAATTTAATGCATTACTCACTTTTATTCTGCATGATCATGGACCTATGAGAAAAATCGAACCGCTCCTCCGTAAATGTTGGAAAAAGTTACCCCAAAGTGGCTGAATTTCCCAAGGTAACCAAGAAAGGAACAACTGGGTCACTGGGATCCAGGCCAAGTTTTTCTCTCAAACCCTTCAATTATTATGTATACCTCCCTGAAGAAATTTTGTTCAAATGTTAGATAATTTTTCAAGATAAAAAGTAATAGTGTTACCCCAGAGTGATTGTATCTAGTTCGTGATAATGATGTGGAATTATCAAAATAAAAAATGTTTATTACTCATACTTATTTCTCAGACTTGTTCACTCCATCCTTATAATGAAGAGCAATTTACAGAGAGTGAATTGGATAACAGCAAGGCAATGGTTGCAAATCATCAATTACAGTCAAGAGTGATTTCACAAAAGGAGTCTTTTAATATCCTTTATAATATCATTCTTCAGAACTATCCCATTACAGATCATCAGCAAATCCAACCTACATCAATTCAGTCTATGTCAGATGAGAATTTTCTCAAACAATTAAATAATTCAAATCATGACAACAAGATATGCAAGTGATGAACACGATGAGGTGGAAAAAATATTACTTGGATAATTTTACTTTTATACTTAATATTCACTAACTTATTAGTTGATATGATGAAAAACCACGGAGCAAGCTTAGGATGTCAGGCCTATGCTTTTCTTACCTGATCGTGGAACTCTAGCCAAAGTTTTACAGCCTATCAACTTCTATCCACATCCTTTTCAATTAAAACAAATAACAACAAATATTTGTTTAATTAAGGGGTTTTAACCTTTCAGAGTATCATGAGCATTTGATCAATTAAAGTACATAATATCATTAGTACATCTCTTATTTTGAACTGCAGATTGCACTCTCCTTTGTGAAAAAATACCTACATTGCCCATTTGTGAACAAATACCTACATTATCCATTTTTTTAACACAAGACTTATTATCAGTATCCAATGCAAGAACTTTGAACTGATTATTACATTCAATATCGAAAACAGTAAACTTAGTTCCCTTAGTTTTATGATAAATATTAGTATTAAAACCCTTATCACCACTAACTAAATCAGTTGAATTATCCTTCAAGACAAGCTCTTCTGTCTTCAACTTATTTATATCATTTGAAATCCCATTTAAAATTACCTTTTCACAACTGATATTCTTTAAAGAATTCATATATTTTGAAATTTTAGAGGATAAAATCAATTTATTCATGGCAATTTGATTTAAAGAATGCATACAATTTGATTTAAAGAATGAGATACATTTCTTGGCAAATATCATCAATATAAATTAAGATAAGAAAGCACATGTGCATTACCCACCTTCTGGTTCTAAGGGGCCTTGGATCAAGACTACCATCAGTAGAATTTGGTACTTTTGCAGGACGTTTCCTCACATAATTCTCCTGAAGTGGTTTTTGGGTCTGGAAAGAAAACTGAGATAATTGTACCCCTTGTGAAGCATGCATTGGATTTTCTACAAGATACCTACAAGTGCACAAGGCAGTGGAAAAACTGAGAGTTGTCAACGTTCAGAAAACGAACATGTTTTAGCATATTCATCATGTGATTTACTTCCAAATATCTAGTGACTTGAATTCATAGGCTTAAGGCTATGATGGTGATAATGATTATGGCCTGAAAAGAATTGTAATTACTAAAAACACAGCATGGAAATTGTCAAAACAAACCTTTGGACCTCAACCATTGACCTAGGTTTCTTTCCTGATGGAGCGGTGTAATATCTGGAAAAGAAGACCCAATAAACCTCTGTTAACCATAAAAAATCAAAGCAGAAAGGTTATGGTAAATATATAGATAGAAGCTTCTCCACAGAAACACAGTTCAATATGAGAGGAAATATGCTCACTAAATGGAACCTAGAACAACGATACAAAAATTGAAATCCAGATACATTAACCAAAGAAGGTAATAACAGTTGGGAACATCCTTAACATTGATCTTAATATATGTACTTTGCTCAAGAAATTAAGGTAAAGAAATATATGCCAAAGAAAGTGATAGTGGCTGATGATATAAATATTGCAATGCACAGATATAATCGCCTAAACATATTCCTTCAACTTTTACAATTACACAGGTTGCTAATTCAATTAGATTAAAAATTTAAAATAAGTTTGATTTCAGCTAGAAAGACCATCAAGCTCATCCTATGAGTTAACTAAAAGATAGCTCATTAACTCTAGCAACATATCTGAAAAACATGCACTAAAATCTGATCCCTGCAAAAAATCATGCACTAAAAAACTACTTCGGTGTTTATTTTCAAAAAATGCACCCAGTTTCTAGTGTTCTCTCAGTTTATCTGAGCTTAGCATATATTACCTTCTAATAAATTTATCTTAATAATGTCAAAAAAGTGTGTTACAAAGCAAGTGCAACAAGAAGAAAAAACCAGAGTGAAAAAAATGTCTAATAAAAATAAAAACAAAAGTTAAATAATTATTGATTACGGCAATTTACTAATCCAAATTATTGAACATCAAGGACATTAATGTAACAAAGATTATTAAGGATAATATTCTCTTGTAGAAAATATTCTCTTAATCAATCAATCTATATGTTAAAATCAAAACAACACCTTAATGCATCCCGCCGTTACTGTAGTTGATTCAGACATCTCGTCGTTACTTCTTCAACCTTGACTCATTTCCTGTTTTGGCTCCTACACTGTGTTAGCCCTTTAGCCTGTTCAACTTGGTGCAAAGACCCACTTTCTGGCTCCTTGACAGTGATCAACTCTTTGGCCTTCATACTCACGCAATTGCCCATGCTGTTTTAAGATCTTGCCTGCAATGAAAGGTGCACACATTTGCACCTTCTGCCCAGGTCTCACATGCCTTCAGTTGCTCACACTATTGATTCACTTTCATTTGCACACACCTGCACCCCCTGCCCATGTTTTTCAGTTGGACATAGCTTGCATTTTGCTTCTGCATTCTTTAAAGATAGGTCTTCAAGTTCACACCTTGCAACTGTTCCATCTCAAGAAATCTAGAATGGATTGATCGTAGTGTACCTTCCTACATATAAGAGTCTCCGGTGTTCACTTTAGCCGATTCGGACACCCCACCGTGCTTCTCCAAATCTGACTCTCTGCCTTGCAATCTCATTCACTTTTCAGTACCTTGTCTTCATTATTTTTCTGTAGCTCTTCATATGCCACAATTACCCAACTGTTCTGACGTTGCTCCATGTTATGTCGATGTTCACATTATCTTAAGATCAGTAGGCTTACCTACATGCTTTCCACTATGCTGCAGAGCTCCTCTTGTTGCTGTAGATTTCCTATTGTACAGGCTCCATAACCAACCCTTGTATATGCCAAAATTTTGAAAATTAAGATCTGTCAGGTGGATTTGATTCATTAGTCAATATAGGCTATAGCAGAGCAACTTATGATCCTAGTGGACATATTAGACAACAAAGAACTGAACTTGGTAGAAAGATATAACAGAAATACCAACATGCAGAAAATAAAAGAATAACCAAGGCAATATTAAATCAAATCATATTTTGAGGCATTTCACATTTGTATCAACAAACTTCTCGTGTTAGTCATATAGAAGTAATCTCAAATTTTTTTTACTACTTACGATTTTTTCCATTGATTTAACTCCATGGAGTAGACCAGAAGTAGCACACAAAACTAGAAGCAGAGCAATGTTAAATTTTGTGACACTATATGATGGAGAACTGAAGGGGATGAATGTAGCTTCGTGTAGGAGAAAACGGTTCGCAAATCGGAGTCCGAAGGAAGAAGATAGGAGGGGAAGTGTTGTTTTTGTTGCTGTTTGAGGTCAGATGTCTGGCTGAGAGGGCCAGACGTCTGACGAGGTTCAGGCTGGTTCCCGAAACCTCCTGCAGATGTCTGGTCCCTCTGGCCAGACGTCTGGGCCTGTCTAGTTTTTGTTATATTGAACCTGGCTCAGATGTTTGAGGCCAGAGGTCAGACGTCTGAGGCGGTATAATCCTGTTTTTTCCTGGGCCAGGTTTTCTGAGTTGTTTTGTGATTTGTGAAGGGCAAAGTGGTCTTTCGCCAAGGTTTTCTCTATTAGTATATATACTCACTTCAGGTCTGATAGAAGGAGAATCAAGCAATCTAATCTAGGGTTTAGTCCTCCATTAATTAGGGTTTTAGGCAAAACTCTATTTCTTCAATTCTAATCTCCACAAACATTGATTCTTATTGAATAGAACATTGTAATCAATCTCTTGTACTCTTCTCTTTTGGTGATAATAAAAGATCTCTCTCAAATTGGATGTACACTAATGCGACGTTAGTGGAACCACTATAAATCGGTGTGTGATTTACTGTTTTCGTTATTGCTTATCATATATTGCTTGTGGTGTTATTGTGATCGTGCTTTGGTTTGGATATATTGAATTCTAGCAGTGTTTGGTTGTTTTGCACTATCTATCACGATCTAGCTTTTCCGCGTGTGTTTGGGGATTTTAGTTTGAGCGGTCTCGATCGAAATCCACCATAACATTTGGTATCAGAGCTTTGGAGCTGGTAGGTGGTTGTTGAAATGCCGGAAATAGATAACTCTGGAAATTCAATAGCTAGTTCAAGTGGTATAGCGCCGTATGTACGTGGGTCGTATGTGGCATCGGGATCGCAGTTGGTTATCGACAAGTGGAATGGTGATAATGATTTTGAAAAGTGGCAATGGAAGATGAAAGCGGTTCTAAGGAGGAATCGGGTACATCGAGTGGTGTTTGATACACATTTGTTGCCGGCGGACATCTCGGATGTCGAGAGAGAAGAAATGGAAGAGTGGGCATTTACTACACTTCAACTTGCTATGGGAGAGAATGTGATCTCCGAAATTAGTGGTGAGACCACCGCTAAGGGTATTTGGGATAAGTTGGAAGAATTGTATATGAAGAAGTCTCTAACTAATCGTTTGATCTTGTTGCGAACGTTTTTCACCTATAAGATGAAAGAAGGAACTTCGCTAAAGGCACATTTGAATGTGTTTGATGATTTGCTTATGAAGATGAAGGCAGTAGATTTGAAGATTGAGGAAGAGCAAAAGGCGATGATATTGTTATGTTCGTTGCCGGACCGTTATACGGGTTTCTCAAATAGTTTGATCTATAGCCGGGATACATGGACGTTAGATGATGTCAAGACGGGTCTTCTTAGTGAGGAATTGAGAGATCAAATGAAGGAGTTGAGTGTTGGTGGTAGTAGTGTCGGTAATGGTCATGGTTTGTTTGTGGAGAAGGAAAGATATGTAAAGAAGGACAACCGGGGGCGTTCTAAATCAAGGAACTCCGGTTGGAGAGGAAAGTCGAAGGAAAGAAAAGGCAAGTGCTATATTTGTAAGAAACACGGTCATTGGAGAAATGAATGTTCGGACAAGGAGAAGGGTAAAAGGGAAGTAGCATCTTCATCCGTAGCGGTGGAGAGAGGTGTTGGTGAGGAAGACGTGGATGTGTTGACGGCGGTAGCATCGGATGTTTCCGGTAGTGAGTGGGTGCTTGACTCGGGGGCGTCGTATCATATGACGCCTAATAGGAATTGTTTTTCTTCTCTTATTGCTAAAGAGGGAAATTCAATTATTATGGGAAATGGTGCTATGTGTAGGTCTCAAGGCATTGGTTCCGTGCAAATTCGAATGTTTGACGGAGTGGTTCGTACTCTCACTAATGTACGCTATGTTCCGGGACTTCGGAAGTCTCTTATCTCTTTGGGGCAATTGGATTCTCTTGGTTGTAAGATCACTATTGAGAGTGATAGTTTACGGGTTTCGAAAGGGGCGCTTGTGGTCATGAAAGGTGCTAGGGCTCATGGTGTTTATTTGCTTCGTGGAGAGACCGTAGAAGGTGAAACTTGTGTAGGTGTTGATAGTTCTCGTGGCTTGGATGCGACAAGGTTGTGGCATTTGAGGTTGGGTCATATCTCGGAGAGGAGTTTGGAGATTCTTCGGAAGAGGGAGATGATCGATGGTGAGAGTTTCAACAAATTGGAGTTTTGCGAAGAGTGTGTCTTGGGGAAGCAAACAAAAGTATCATTCGGTGAAGGAAAACATGATTCAAGAAATGTTCTTGAGTATGTGCACACGGATGTATGGGACCGGCACCGGTAGCTTCTTTGGGAGGAGCAAAGTATTATATTTCCTTTATAGATGATTTTTCTCGTAAAGTTTGGGTGTATGTAATGAAGGCTAAGTCAGAGGCATTTGCAAAGTTCAAAGTATGGAAGGCTCTTGTTGAGAATGAGAGTGGTAAGTCTTTGAAGGTTCTTAGGTCCGACAATGGCGGGGAGTATGTTTCCGGAGAATCCTTAGAGTTTTGCAAGCATCATGGGATTCGGAGACATTTTACTACACCGAGAGATCCACAATCAAATGGAGTTGCGGAGAGGATGAATCGTACTCTACTAGAGAAAGCTCGATGCTTGAGATTGACATCGGGTTTGTCTAAGGGATTTTGGGCCGAAGCTTTGTCAACCACGGTGCATATCATTAATCGAATTCCATGCTCGGCTATTGATAACAAAATTTCGGAAGAAGTGTGGAAGGGAAAGAGTATTAACTTGAGCTATCTTCGTGTCTTTGGAAGTCCGGTTTATGTGCATGATCCGAGTAATGATAAGCTTGAACCAAGAGCTTTCAAGGGGATTTTGCTTGGCTATACAGATGGAGTGAAAGGCTATCAGATTTGGAATCCGGAAACGAAGAAGGTGACAAACTCTCGTCATGTTACTTTTGATGAGTCGGCATTGTTCAAGGAGAATGAGAGCTCATCGGATATTCCGGTCTTGGTTCGTGATGAATCGAAGGAGAAGGAAATTATTCCACCATTTCGTCCCAACGGTAGAGGAGGTAGAGTAGTTGAAGATGCTTGTGAAGAAAATGCGGTTGATGTTACATCACAAAGTCCACGTGGTGCCTCTAGTAGTGTTGGTGATGTACACGAGCCTGGAGAAGTTTCGGTTCAAGGTGGAGCCGAAAGGAGTTTGGGTGAAAATATTGCTACTTGGGTTGGTCATCGTCCCATAAGACCACCCGAAAGATATGGTGATTGGAACTATCTTAGCTTTTGTGATAAGTTGGACTATGCGCTTCATGTAGTCCAAGATGAGCCTTTGGACCTTGATGACGTCATGAATTCGAGTGATAGCTCGAAGTGGATTTGTGCCATGGAGGAAGAGATGCAATCATTAATGAAGAATCGAACTTGGAGTTTGGTTCCACTTCCTAAAGGAAACCGTGCTATTGGGTGCAAATGGATTTACAAGGTGAAGGACGATGGGAGATACAAAGCTAGGTTAGTGGCTAAGGGGTTTGCATAGAGAAAGGGTATGGAGTATGATGAGATATTCGCACCAGTAGTGCACCATACTTCTATACGGATATTACTTGCCATAGTTGCTATTCACGACTTGGAGTTGGAGCAACTTGATGTGAAGACCGCCTTCTTGCATGGTGACTTGGATGAAGACATTTACATGGAGTAACCGCAAGGTTTTGTGGTAAATGGTAAGTCAAATATGGTGTGCAAGTTGAAGAAATCACTATATGGGTTGAAGCAATCACCTAGACAATGGTACAAGAGATTTGATCATTTTATGCTTGAAAATGGTTTCAATAGAAGCATCAAGGATGCTTGTGTGTATTTCAAGAAGTTGGGAAATGATTGTTGGGTTTACTCTTGTATGTGGACGACATGCTCATTGCTTCGAAGGACAAGAATGAAATCAACAAGTTGAAATTGCAATTAAAGTCGGAATTCAAAATTAAGGACCTTGGAGAAGCAAAGAGGATATTGGGCATGGAAATAGAAAGGGATCGAAAGCGTTTTGAGTTAAAATTGACTCAAAAGGAGTACATTAAAAAAGTGCTTTTCCGGTTTAGCATGAAGAATGCAAAGGCGTCAAATACACCTTTACCTTTGCATGTAAAGCTTTCGAGTAAAGGGTCACCTATCTTGGAGAAAGACAAGGCTGATATGGCAAAGGTGCCATATGCAAGTGCGGTTGGAAGCTTGATGTATGCTATGGTGTGTACAAGGCCCGATATAGCAAATGTCGTCGGGGTGGTTAGTCGTTTTATGTCTAATCCAGGAAAATCGCATTGGGAAGCTGTGAAGCTCATATTGAGATACCTTAGGGGTACGTCATCTCATGGTCTTGTTTTTGGCGGTAGTGGGAAAATGAATTGCAACTTGGTTGGTTATTGTGATTCGGACTACGCCGGTGATAGAGATAGGAGAAAGTCAACTTCCTGTTATGTCTTCACACTTGGTGGTACGGCCATAAGTTGGAGATCTAGATTGCAGATCGTAGTAGCTTTATCCACTACGGAGGCAGAGTTGATAGCCGCAGTGGAGGCGGCGAAGGAAGCACTCTATTTGAAGCGATTGTTGTGTGACTTGGGGATTGAACACGTAGCATTGATGTTCAATGTGATAGCCAAAGTGCTATTCACTTGGCGGAGAATTTGGCATTTAGCTCACGGACTAAGCATATAGAAGTGAGAGAGTCATTCTTGGTAGCCATGGATGAGGATAAGCAAGTATACCTTCGAAAGGTGCACACAAAGGAGAACGCGGCGGATATGTTCACTAAGGCATTGCCGGTTGGGAAGTTCGAGCATTGCTCGGACTTGATTCGCTTGGAGAAGTGCTAGGTGCCACGGGGTGGCACAGTTGAGAGAGATACTTGTGTAGATGAGGAAGAGTACTGGTATGAGATTGTCGTTCTATCTTCTTGGTGTAGTGCTAGTGTACACTCCTAGTGCTCTTGTCTTTGGTGAGACGGTGTTGGATGTTTTCAACATTTCATTGGTGGGTGGGGCTTCGTGCCTGAACTCGTTGATGGAGTGCAATGGGGGGTGGCTGTGCCGGAACCCGTTGGGAAAACATTCATGGTTGGTTGAAGGTAGAAGTGTTGGTAGTTGGAGCTATCGGTTGTTGATGGTATGGTACCATTGGTGTTGGAGATGGATATAGTGTCAAGGTGGAGTGTTAAATTTTGTGACACTATATGATGGAGAATTGAAGGGGATGAATGTAGCTTTGTGTAGGAGAAAACGGTTTGCAAATCGGAGTCCAGAGGAAGAAGATAGGAGGGGAAGTGCTGTTTTTGTTGCTGTTTGAGGTCAGATGTCTGGCTGAGAGGGCCAGACGTCTGACGAGGTTCAGGCTGGTTCCCGAAACCTCCTGCAGACGTCTGGTCCCTCTGGCCAGACGTCTGGGCCTGTCTAGTTCTGTCATATTGAACCTGGCTCAGACGTCTGAGGCCAGAGGTCAGACGTCTGAGGCGGTATAATCCTGTTTTTTCCTGAGCCGGGTTTTCTGAGCTGTTTTGTGATTTGTGAAGGGCAAAGTGGTCTTTCGCCAAGGTTTTCTCTATTAGTATATATACTCACTTCAGGTCTAATAGAAGGAGAATCAAGCAATCTAATCTAGGGTTTAGTCCTCCATTAATTAGGGTTTTAGGCAAAACTCTATTTCTTCAATTCTAATCTCCACAAACATTGATTCTTATTGAATAGAACATTGTAATCAATCTCTTGTACTCTTCTCTTTTGGTGATAATAAAAGATCTCTCTCAAAGTGGATGTACACTAACGCGACGTTAGTGGAACCACTATAAATCGGTGTGTGATTTACTGTTTTCGTTATTGCTTATCATATATTGCTTGTGGTGTTATTGTGATCGTGCTTTGGTTTGGATATATTGAATTCTAGTAGTGTTTGGTTGTTTTGCACTATCTATCACGATCTAGCTTTTCCGCGTGCGTTTGGGGATTTTAGTTTGAGCGGTCTCGATCGAAATCCACCATAACAAGCAAAAGCAAACCAACAGCAAAATCCTATTTGACAATCACAAAATTAGAATGTACACGTATTTTTAAGTTTGAGGATTTGATAGAATATTATAGCTCATAAATCTATCCTTTAGCTCATGAATCTATTAAAGCTCATTGTCTATTCATAAATTGAATTTGTAAAATTTGAAAACCTTTAATGGTACCTAAAGAATAAGGGTGCCTCTTGTGACTTGACATGTAGGGCATTTATACTGTTTTTCTCCATTGCAAACTTAAGTTCCTGCATAAGGGCAGAGCAACAAGAGGAAAAAAAGGAGGAAAAAGCAACTGATGAGGTAAACTAGCATAAAGGTCATATAAGATACAGTTGAGGACCACTAGTAAATTGGTAAGGCCATTATAGTGTGATCCTAAATGTATTGGGCTTAAATCACACCATATAGCAAATTTAAAAAATTGGAAAATGTCATAAGATAAACTGTGTTTGGACAACAGAGTAGTAATATGTTCAATCAAATGTAAGTACATGTATGTAGATTCCAAACAGAAAAAAATTTGAAATTGAGAAATCAGACTGGCTATAAGAGACTATAAGTCAAGAAATAACCACATGGTAGGTGGAAAATACAAAAATAAAACAATATTCATAATTTACGTTGGGAGAACTTATTTATAACTACTAAACTGTGGAGGTTGAAATCGAACATTATTTAACTGTATTATATATTTCATTTTTTGAGCATTTAACCAGCTAAGCTTTCTATATTACATGCTAATGATTTACCAAACCATATCCAAATTAACTTCAATGAATACTCATGAAACAATTTTTGGCCCATCTGATGCCAAGCAACCAATTACACGTGCAAATTATCAAATCAAGTGACCAACATCATTCACCAAATCATAGCTAAGCTAAAAAGTTAACACATGGTAATAAAGACTATTAACACATTAGCAACAAATTGATCTATCTAATAAGTAATGAATGAAGAAAAAAAGGCAGTTTAGAAGAAACTGGTAACACACCACTACAGTCACGTTTATCAGTGCATAAATTACACACACACAAAGAACTACTTGGAATTAAAACCAATTGATAACACCGCACATTACATAAACACTCAACTACTTACTATATATTATAGCTTCATACATACTAATTGGAATTAAAACAATAATTGACAACACATGTTCAGTAATATTCAGAACTTATAACAAACAGTTTATAGGCAGTACTTATATAGCTCCAACTATTAGTGCATAAATTAACTAAAAACTTTCCTAACATGAATCATACATTTAATAAATCATCTAACTAAATTCAATCCTAAAATAACCCCGGTAAGCTTAGTTTTATATAACCATATGAAAAGAAAAAACATTAGAGTGAGAAAACGATCTCCATATTTCTAATAGTTTACAAAAACTGGAAGAGTGCCCTAAACTATCTCAATAGCCAAAACAAATCATAAAACCAAATAGCTCATGTAAGCAATAAAGCTAAATCTACGAGAACTCCATTTTCATTTAAAAGGAAATCACAAAGGAAAATATGAATATTATTTAGTTAAAGTCGACAATAAACTACTATATAAATATGAATTAAGCTGACCTCTTTAGCTGAGCTAATTTAGGAACTGGACGAGTCCTTATAGGAAAACTTAAAGCACGAACGGGAGAGGTTTCTTATTGTCTATGTTTCAAATTTTAGAGTGGAGTAAAGAAAGAGGAAAAGAAGGCATGAGTGATTAGAGATTTTTGCTTACTGTATAGTAAGGGGAAAATAAGCTTTAAGCGGGAAGTAAAAATAACAGAGGGAAACTTAGGCGGGCTAACAAAGTGTACTGGAAAGTGACTTAATATAGCATCATGTTTTGTTGTGCTCAATTTTTTTATTTACGTTGAGATTTACAACAGCAAGTTGTGTAAAAACGCTGTGTTTAGAAGCTGTCAAACATAATATTTCTTGTAGTGAAGTAAACAAAACAAAAGTAGAATCAATAACCTAACCGAGAATGGAGTCTTGATCTCCATAGCAATGACTTCTTAGTGTTCGAAGAAGAAGAACAAAGATGGAAGAAGAGAGAAAAACCAAATACTTTTCAAAACTTTTCCACTCTCTCTTCTAAGCTCTATTTATAACAATCAATCACTTAGTGCCCAAACTAATATTATATGGCAAAAAATAAACTGATCAGCCAATTAGAGAGAGAAATAAACATAACCAAATATACCTATTAATTAGTAGAAACAAAATTTTCTCTTTCTTTCTTTTTCATATTTATTTTCTTCTAAATGTGATTTTGTATCACCAAAATTTAACACTCCACCATGACGAAAAGTCACATATCTCCAATAAATCCTCGATCGCCACCTTTAATCAAATCGTCAATTCATAGCGAAAAATAAGAAAGTGACCCCATCGAATAAAACACACAAGCCAATTATCTTTAGATCAATCAGTGCTTTCTTCTTCCCAATCACACCAAATTCCAAAATGCTACACCTTCAAGTGATGCTTCCCCCACTATGAGATACGCCATACAATTTGGCCTCAAAGCATTTGTAATACCACAAAGACCTCTATAAAATCTTTGTGGATTTTTCAACTCTACAAATGTCTACCAACTGACCATATCTCTCCACACGATCACCATTTTTACCTCAAGCATCTTCAAAATGAAAACCACTATAAAAAAATATGACTATCAACACGATCATTAAAAGCAGTGCACACATTCTCCTTATCGCCTACCTGTGGACTAGGCTCTTCAACTGTCGCTTTCATCTTATTATCGACCACATGACCAACAAATTTATAAAGGTTTCCATTATTTAATATCCCTCTCATCATAATATGACCACCCTTTTTCACTCTTAGAACTCCAACTCGAGTCTTATAAATGCAACCACTGTGGTCCAACTAATAATAAGAAACGAGGTTATGCGAACTAGTAGGTACATGTCTTACGCCCAAGACTTCTCTAACCATACCATCATGCATATGAAATCGGATATATCCAATACCACAAACAGGTAGCTCTACTCCATTGGCAGTCCTAATCATGTCGACGGTCTTCTTATAAGAAGGAAAACACCTTATATCACTACATATGTGAAAAGTGGCACGCAAATCCATCTTCCAAGGCTTAGTATGACCAATGGGGACATCACAAGCAGTATCACTATTGTTACCATCAGCTATATCTGTTCGTGTATCGCTATCGCTATTACTATATATAGTCTTCTTTTGATTCCTTTTATACGCTTCACACTTGTTGGGCGTATGACCCTTTTTATGGTAATAATAACAATAGATACTTTTTGACATACCTTTACCATTAGCGACTATTTTCTTTGGTTTTTGTATTCCACTTTGAGTCCCTTGCTACCATAGCATCATCTTGAACTGATTTCAAGGTTGATCCTTTCATTCTAAGTTCTTCATTCAAGGGACTATTCTGGATAGTATCTAACGAGATAGTTCCATTAGCGTTGAAGTCATTCGATGACACAACCAATGTTTCCCAACCCTCTGAAAGTGAACTCATCAACAAAAGGTCTTGTAATTCATCATCAAATTTGGCGTCTATACCTCACAAGTCACAACTGATTTATTACATCATGAAATTCATTCAAATGCTATGCTACAAACTTCTATCCATCCAACCTCAATTGAACCAATTTTCAAACAAGAAAAGCTACTAGTAGCACTTTTTGACTCATATAAAGATACAACTTGTCCCATAAAACCTTCATGGATTTACAACTAGCTACACGGTGACAAACTAAATCATCAAGGTACAATGAATCAAAGCAATCGCCTTCTTGTCCATCTTCTTCCATTTACCCTCCTTTATATTTGAGGGTCTCTTCCCATAATCTTCAATTGGCTCATGATATTCGTTGAGATATAAAACATCCTCCATAATAGGCTTTCAAATACCCCAACTGTTCCCTTTAGAAGAAAACTTTGAGAAGGAATTAAATTCGACGTCTCAATAATTTTATAAATCCAAATTACCCTTCATCTTGCGATGATCTAACCTAACAAAGAATAAAAATGTTGTAGAAGCCTATCCCAGAATCTTATATCACCCAAGTCACAAAGGGACAATATTGGATGAAAATAATAATATTTGAAGACGAACAACGATGAAGATTGATCTAAAACACAAAAAATCAAGGAAACAACTTACAAGATTCCATCCAACAACCATTTATATTGATTCTCAAAAAAAATTGTTGGCAATTAATCCGCCAAATAAAAGTAAACAAAAAAATAGAATCAATAACCTAACTAAGAAGGAGATTTGATCTCCTTGACAATGACTTCTTGGTATTTAGAGAAGAAGAACAAAGATGGAAGAAGAGATGTTGACTCCAAATAACTTTGGTATCCTTAATCTGACTTGTTATAACTCCAAATAAATTTTAGTTTTACAAAGTTTAATCAAAGTCTTATACATTGTTATCAATTACACATCTATCACCTTTTTTTCTTTGAAAATATAAGCACTAAAATTGCATAAAACAACTATATAGATTATTCGTGAGTCCAATCCTAAAAGGCTATTATTTGATTTTCTCGCCAAAATAACTATATAAAATTGTTCGTAGTTGTTCAACAAGCCAAGATAAGAGATAAAACTTTCATGATTACAAAGAACCATTCTTATATCGATAAGTTTGACTTATTAAGATTTTTTTTTCTAAACTAGGATAAGCATTTGAGCAAGTAATTAATATATGCAACTATGTTTCATACATGTTTTTACATATAGTTAGTATGATTTAATTATATTAAAATTAGTTTATAGCTTTTTTGAATTGTACACATTGAAGGCATATGTGGAATCGATAATAAATTTGAGGAGTCTTGACATTAACACGATTTAGCAGCATTACACTTTGTAAACTATGATAATGATGATAAGAAGTAGTTCTACTTATAAAGGCACTTACATGCACTGATAGGAGTGAGATAATTGCAAAGAGAATAAATTATTCTTTGTTTATAACTCTTTAACCTACGATTTTTGATAATTTCGGTTTGGAATATCTTATACATCATTTTACCAAGTGAAATTACCATTTACTCTGATAGCAACTAACTGTCAACTAGCACAGAGAATAAGGCTGTTGAGGAGCGACCATCCATGTAACTTCTTTGAGCGAGCACCGATATGTCAGATAGTATAGCATGAACTTCATTTAAGGAGGAAATCCGACATACTGATACAAACCCAAAGCTATCACACGGTGGCTATATAAAATCTTCGGAAACAAATATAGAAATAAACGTAACACAACGCTCAGGTATGGTTTCCCAATAGGGAGAATGGCTACACTACCATTACAAATGGCAAATATATGTTACTCTACACTAATGATACCTGTCAATTCTATGAATATAAAAAATTATTGATCATTTACGATTTGATGTTATATGTAGATTTGTTGTTATTGAAGTACATACCTATTAAAAATATATTTATACTAAACTCTGTTGTAAAAGTCCTTCTAGGCCTCCGCCTAGACCTCTGCCTATGTGCTAGACGAGGCTTACCGCCTAACAATCCACCTAGGCCCATCTAGACAAGACTTAGCACTTCAACTAAGAATCTAAATAGGTATTTCAATACTGTTTAAGTATTATTTGAGGTTTACGTCACATGTAAGCATTTATGTGCTGTTTTTTTTTTACAGTTTTGCTTCTTTGGCTACTCTTAAGTCCATCCAATACGCAAAATTTCAATTTGGATCAAATAATAATGTACCAAACACTAAAATTTTATACAAAAAATATGAGTTGTTGAAAATGCGTAGTTTCGATTAATCCTCAATCAATCTCCGTCTAAACGATTAATCTCTAGTCCATACTTACCGCATGACGTCCTTTTAGCGATTTTTACAATCATGGTGCAAAATAACTAGGTCCAATGACTTGATAGTTTCATATTAAACTAAAATTACTGAAGAAATTGTTCAGCTCATCAATCTGATGACATTAACACTGCAAGAAATTTTTTCACTCATAGTATTAAGAAACACTATAAAACAGTGTTTTTATGCTACTTGCTGTCTGTTTGGTAGCTAAACAAAAATAAAGTACATATAACGTCTTCACGCGCTATAAAAAACTTAGTATGCAATTTTACAGGCGGGAACCTAAAATATTTCATCCGCCGCTTCTTTTATGATTAAACCACCATTCACATTTTCATCCTCTTTTCCTAAATCAAATCATACAAATCGCTAAAATCATTTATCTCAAGCCGATCGTCTACCCTTTGCCTTTTCATTTTTCTCCTTGGATTGCCAGCATGACCAAGCCTGTTTATTTTCGTTTTTAAGTTTTATTTGAGTAACTGATAAAATGTATCTCATTTTTCAACTCGATGCTTCAGTTCTCGTCGACAGCAATGAGAAACCCTAACTTCCATCATAGTTGCAAATCTACATTAAGGTAAAACTCTCCTCTCTGCTCATATTTGTATAATGTTTGCAATATTGTTCTTGGGATCAGGTTCCTTTTCGAAAACAAATATTGGTTTGCATCAGCTGAGTTTTTTTTTTCGTGATTTCATAAGCCACTTGTAAATACACCTGCTCAAAGTTTTGATTCATAAGCTACACTGACAAAAGGAAATTTTGCTCATTTTAGCCCATTTTTGAAAAAGTTACATATTTATGTTAATTCCAAATCCACCTTAGAAAGAAGGCATTTCGTACTGGAGTTATTTCAAACAGCTCACTCTTTACCATGCAAGCAAAAGGTTGTTATCATTTTCAAATAGTTTTCAAATTGATTCAGATATAATTTTTTTTAAAGTGGTCTGAATGAGTAAAAACTTTCATAATAAAATGAGTTTGTTGAAAATTAACAACAAATATAGATCTCTTCCAAACAATCTATAAATATAGATCTTTTTTGGCCGCATCAACCTTAATATGCAATTTCACTTTCAAAGTGAGCTCTGTGAAAAGATAGGTGTAGTTTGAAAGTTCACCAGCTAAAAATTTAGAAAAGAAATACATTGGTTCACATTGACAGCAAGCTAATGTACTAAAGCTTGTTTAAAGCAGTCCTATATTTGTGAATAGTTTAAAGGGGATCAATTTTTGTTATCAGTTTTCAAAATCGCTTAAATTGCCAAACGAATCATAATTAAAGTGAAGCATAACATTGTTACCAGATTAATAGCTAGCAGTTGTAGAAGAACAATTACAGCTGCAAGACCAATCAAACAAGTAGGTGTCAAGGAGGGGCCATTATCAGGCATGGGATTGTTAAGAATATTGGAGCAACTTTATTTCCGAAAGCCCAATAGCTAGAAATTGCAGACGAATAAAATGTAACAAAAATCATGGAATAGCACATTGTAAGACCTTTTACCATCTTTCCTGCAGCAGGCGGTGCCAATGTAGCCTACATGTTTACATAGTTATACAAGTCATATGTGCAAAATTAGAAGTAACACAGATATAACTTTGCACTCATTCTCTCCTGACCATCAGATCCTTGAGGATCCTTCGGCTGTTATTTCTTCAATCATTGTGCTACGGATTGCTAGCTTGGCTGGGCCTAGCCCACTTAACTTACTTGTATAGATAAGAGCACTGTATCAATTAGTTTTGTACTATTCGAATATACAAGTGTATAATTCAATTCTTTCATTACAAAATCTCTCTATAATACTTCAATCTCTTTTATGGTATCAGGGCCATAGTCAAACGACTGATCATCAGATTCAGCTTCATGTTCATCATCGAGCCATCCAGAAAGAAAGATTCATAATCTAACTTTCGGTTGCTCTCAGTTTTTATGAAGCATCTCATCATTTGATTCTGTTACCCTTCTTCCATTCTCTTTTAACCCTAAACCAATTCTCATATCTGATCTTATCAGTCTTTCTTTTCAAGATTTACTTTCTTGGATCAATATCTGGCTGCAAAGTAAACACCTGCCTCGCCAGTTTTTGTTCATTTCATCATGGCTGAAGAAAGTGCAACTGTTGCTACATCAGAATTCAGAGCCAACAAAGCTGCCATTTTCTGTGGAATAATAAAGTTAAAAGGTCAGACAGCGGTACAACTTGATGAAAGCAACTATATCATGTGGAAATATCAAACTGAAACAGCAATAAAAGGCCATGGATTAGAAGAATATGTTAAGGGTACTCTGACCATTCCACCCAAGATGATAACTGATAATCAAGAAAAAACGATCCCCAATCAAGAATTCATATTTTATCAGAGACAAGATAATCTTCTTGCAACATGGCTAATGTTCTCTATTAGCACAAGCATCCTATCTCATATTGTTGGATGCAAAACTTCACAAGAAATCTGGGAAGCCATTGAACAATTCTTTAATTCTCAATCTTCTGCAAGAATTATACACTACAAGAGACAATTGCAGAACTTAAGAAAGAATGATATGTCAATGAGGGAATACTTAACAAAGGCCAAGAATTACTGTGATCTCCTCAGCACAGCAGGATACAAAGTATCTGAAACAAAGCAGATTCTCACAATCTTGAGTGGTTTAGATGAGGATTATGAATCCATAGAAGCTGTCATCTCGGCTAAAAAGAAATTACCCAACATTCAATATGTACATGCAACCCTTCTAGCACATGAAGGGAGAATTGACCAAAAGAAAACACAAAACTCTGACTACTCTATCAACTATGCTTCTGTCAATAAAAAGAAAAATCAAGACACTTCTCAAAACTCAAACAGAAATCAAACTGGAGGTTTTAGAGGAGGAAATCAAAATAACAGCGGTAGAGGAAGAGGCAGATGGAACAATTCTAATAGACCAAAGTGTCAGATTTGTGAAAGAATGTGACATACAACATCAACGTGCTATTTCAGATTTGATCAGAACTACTCTCTCAATAACAATAACAACAACAGTCAGAGATCAATCAATCCAAATGTTAACATGGCACATACAGAAGTGGATACCAGCAATCAAAACCCTGCACAACACTCAAAGAATGAAGATGCAACATATGAAGAATGGTACCCAGATTCAGGAGCTACAAATCATATTACCAACAATTTGGAAAATCTGAATCTAGGCAACAAAGAATACAAAGGTACACAATCTATTCTTTTAGGTAATGGTAGATCTATAGGAATCACACACACTGGGAATGCTAAAAACTTTGGTAAAAGAGAATTACACTTAAATAATTTACTTAGAGTTCCTCAAATAAAGAAAAACCTCATAAGTGTTTCTCAATTTGCCAAAGATAATCAAGTATACTTTGAATTTTATCCAAAACTCTGTTTAGTTAGAGATGCATCAACTAGAGAAATTTTACTGCAGGGTAATGTGCAAAATGGTCTATACTCATTCAATCTGAGGCAGCATAATAGGGTATCCAATTTTGGAAAATGGTGCAACAATGTTGAAAATGATATCAAAAATAACAAAATCTTTGATCTTTGGCATTGTAAATTGGGTCATCCCAGTATTAATACTGTAAAATCTGTGTTGAAGAGTAATAAAATTGATATTGATGATATATCTCTACCCTATATATGCTCTGCATGTCAAATAGGAAAGAATCACAAATTACCCTTTTTTGATTCATCAACTAAATATACCAAACCATTAGAGATGGTTGCTACAGATTTATGGGGACCTGCCTCAATAAATTCTGATTTTGGATTCAAATACTATATATCTTTTGTTGATTCTTTTTCAAGACATACTTGGATATATTTTCTAAAAACTAAAACAGAAACACATAGAGCAGTCATTCAATTTATTACTCAAGTAGAAAGGCAACTAAATCATCAACTAAAAATAATTCAAACTGATGGAGGAGCAGAATTCAAACCATTAAAGAATTATTTCTTAGAAAAAGGAATAATACATAGAATTACCTGCCCCTATACTTCTGAGCAAAATGGGTTAGTAGAGAGGAAACATAGGCATATAGTTGACACTGGCATTAGGGCTGTTACGGTTGAATCGCTCAACCGCTCAACCGTACCAACCGTTCATGCGGTTACCATCTATAACGGTAACGGTTACGGTAACGGTTAACGAATTTAAAAACCGCGGTTAACCGTACCAACCATACATGATTGTTTTATGTAATATTTAACATTAAAGTATAAAAAATAGTAATTTAAGTTAAAGGAATAGCTTGTGCATTAATAATATGTTCCTTGATGAACTAATAACATGTGCATGCATATTGGTCGTTTTATAAACAAATAAATAAATTTGGAAAAAATAGTTAGAACTATATCAATTTATCATCAATAATGCATATAATTGAAAATATATGTATGACTTGCTTCAAAATTGAAAACACGACGGTTAACCATTATAGACGGTTGCGGTAACGGTTTTAAAAATTTATAACCGTCAACGGCGGTTACGGTTACGGTTGATGGTAATAACGACGGTTACCGCAACCGTAACACCTCTAACTGGCATCACTCTTTTGGCACATGCTTCTATGCCACTCAAGTTCTGGCCAGATGCATTCAACTCAACTGTTCATCTAATCAACAGAATGCCAACAAAGGTACTACAAAATAAAACTCCTTTAGAATTACTATTTAATATTGTACCATATTACAATAGCCTCAAAACATATGGTTGCTTATGCTTTCCCTATATGAGACCATATAATTCTCATAAGTTAAGTAATAGATCAACATCTTGTACCTTTATTGGTTACACTTCTAATCAGAAAGGTTACAAATGCTTAACTAGTAATGGAAAAATTATAATATCTCGACATGTTGGATTTAATGAATCTATATTTCCATTTGCTAGTACAGAAATCAAAACAACTGAAAAGGTGTATAACACAAAAAATGTTATACCTGAAATACCCATCCTCTCTCGCAATAAAATAGATGAAGCTGCACATCAGAATCAACTTGAACCTCAACTCACAGTATCAGGTGAAGAATTAGGTCAAGATTCAAGTAACTCCAATAATGACTGCAACAACAATAATGAGTCTTGCACAGAGACTATCTTTGCTCAAGAAAATCAAAGCAATGACACTCCTCATCAAGATAATCTTAATGAGGAGGAAACAGGTCATCACATGATAACCAGATCAAAGCATGGCATATTCAAACCCAAAGCATATCATGTCATCAGCAACTCATCTGAACCTGTTTGCTTCAATGAAGCCTTACAGGATGAGAAATGGAAAGCTGCAATGAATGATGAGTATAATGCTCTCATCAAAAATAAAACCTGGACTCTTGTTCTTGCTCCAAAGAATAAAAATATCATTGGATGTAGATGGACATATAAAATCAAGAGAAACTCTGATGGTAATATTGACAAATATAAAGCCAGACTTGTGGCCAAGGGCTACTCACAACAATATGGGATAGACTTCAGTGAAACTTTTTCACCAGTCATAAAACCCACTACTATAAGAGTTATTCTCACTATTGCTCTTCACAATAAATGGCAAATAAAACAACTAGATGTCAATAATGCCTTCTTAAATGGTGAACTTCATGAGGAAGTTTATATGCAACAACCATCAGGATACATTCAGAGTAACAAGAAGAACCGGGTATGCAAACTTGACAAAGCTATTTATGGGCTCAAACAAGCTCCACGTGTCTGGTATGAAAAGCTTAAATCTACTCTTGTTAATCTCAACTATCATCCCACTAAGTCTGACAATTCTTTATATGTCAAAAATTATAACAATATTAGTGTATTCATACTTGTTTATGTGGATGATATCATAATTACAGGAAACTGCATAAAAGAAATCAGGTATGTCACTGATCACTTAAACAACAAATTTTCCTTAAAAGACTTAGGGAATTTAAAATATTTTCTAGGCATTGAAGTCATAAGAAAATCTGAACATGAACTTGTTCTTTGTCAAAGAAAATACATATCTGAAGTTCTAAATAGAGCCAAAATGAGTGCTGCAAATCCCATGCCTACCCCAATGTCAAGTAATTTACATTTATCTAAAAACAAAGGAGAAACCTTTGATAATGAAAAACTTTACAGAAGCATTGTAGGGGCTTTGCAGTATATCACAATTACCAGACCTGAATTATCATTTTCTGTAAATAAAGTTTGCCAATTTATGCAGAAACCTTTAGATCTTCACTGGAAGGCAGTTAAGCATATTCTAAGATACTTAAAAGGATCAATCAATCAAGGTCTAAAGCTAAAAGCATGTAAAGACTTATCTATCAAAGGGTTCGCTGACGCTGATTGGGCTTCAGACTCTGATGATAGAAGATCTACCACAGGTTACTGCATCTACTTAGGAAGCAACCCAGTATCGTGGTGTTCCAAGAAGCAACCCACTGTGTCTCGCTCCAGCACCGAAGCTGAATATCGAAGCGTGGCAAGCACTACAGCTGAAATCACTTGGCTCAGATCTCTTCTCAAGGAAATCAAAGTCGTATCATTTAATCAACCAGTGATATGGTGCGACAACTCTGGAGCTGTTTCTATCTCAGCAAATCCGGTTCTTCATTCTCGAACGAAACACATAGAAATCGACTTGTATTTCGTTCGAGAAAAAGTTATCAAAAAGGAACTTGCCGTTAATCACATTCCAGCAAGCCATTAGATCGCTGATATTATGACAAAAGCTCTCTCGAAACATAACTTTGAAAGATTCAAAGCCAATTTGATGATTGAAGATGCTGGGAGCAGATTTGGGATAAAAGAGGAAAAGAATGAAACCCTAGATCGAAATGAGGGAGGCAATTAGAAGTAACACAGATATAACTCTTCACCCATTCTCTCCTGACCATCAGATCCTTGAGGATCCTTCGGCTATTATTTCTTCAATCATTGTGTTGCGGATTGCCAGCTTGGCTGGGCCTAGCCCACTTAACTTACTTGTATAAATAAGAGCACTGTATCAATTAGTTTTGTACTATTCGAATATACAAGTGTATAATTCAATTCTTTCATTACAAAATCTCTCTATAATACTTCAATCTCTTTTATGCAAAATTATGGAGATACGTTAAATATTGAAGTTGCAAAACTAAAGCTTGTAACCATCAAACCTATTTTACCTGAATTTCAGGTAGCATGCCATTGCCAAACAAAGAATGTGCCAATGTACTTGGTTTTTATAGATATATGAAATCGTGCTTCGCTACCCTATAACATTACAAGCTATTGCAATCTTATATTCATAGCAATCAAATTCATTGAATCTTTGATGGTTTCAGTTTATGATGAAATAAATATTTAGGCATCACATGCGCCATCACACTCAACCTGTGAATTTTCACTTGCACGCGTTTGTATACCTCTGCATTTTGTTTTTAGTAAACAAGTTTCACTATCGTGAAACGTTTTTCCAACCTTGCTTCATTATCAAATCTCTGAA
The DNA here is from genome assembly GCA_030737815.1 of Allium fistulosum. Classification (NCBI taxonomy): domain Eukaryota; kingdom Viridiplantae; phylum Streptophyta; class Magnoliopsida; order Asparagales; family Amaryllidaceae; genus Allium; species Allium fistulosum. The sequence goes on along the minus strand of CM060905.1, from coordinate 386,168,784 downwards.
TTGTAGGACTCTATGTCATAGTATTAGAGCATGTGAAAACTCCATGATTTTATGCAATCTTTGGTGACATGGGCAACAAACAGTCTCTGACCCAACCTATGTCGACATATTATGGTCATCTAATAGTTAAATTTATTTTTTAGTTGTGTTACACTACTTATTTGTTTGTCTTTATTTTTGCAGATCAAATCATTGGTGGCAATTACAAAACCTGTTAACTTAAAGGATTCAAAATATTCATTGAATGACATAGTATACAGACAAAAGTATATATTTCCTTACTATTTTTATAAGCATTAACTAGAATGAACTAAGTTTATGAACATTAACTAAGTTTATAAAAAATAATTAAGTTTATGTATGAATATATATAATATATAAATTAGGTTACATAAATTGTGTATTTGTAAATTATACACATATATTATAAAATTATATATAAACTAATTATATTATGTATGAATTATACTATGTGAATTATGATAGAACTAATATAAATAATAATTATTATAATATCTTGATAACTTTTATACCTTTGATTGATATATGATTAACTATATAATTCCAGTAACTTGACCTTTTATTAAAGGAAAAATCCTTTCATGTTTTTGCTTCTTTCATCATAGGCAAACTTTATGGATAATCATACAATTATTATATTTCATTTGAATAAAATAGTCATATAATTATTATATTGTAATCTGAACACCATACCCATCTCATCTTTGTTAATTTCCTTTGTAGGCAAGCATCTTCAACCTAGAGGTATGTGGTCATTCTTGTTTCACATTCTTTTGTAATTTCAGTTTCTTGTCTGCAAATGTAGTTTTATATTTTATATAGATTAAGCTCTAAATACCAGTAAATTTGGCCATGGAATGGGCTAATGGATCACAAAATTATGATGTTTTGGCATTGAATTTATCTATGAATGATACAACAAAGGGATAAATGATACAACAAATTGCCACTACAAGAAAAATAATTATTAATAACACTGAAAATTGGTTATTAATGGTGCTTTAACGCTCATTGTTGTAATTTTTTGATCCTACAACATAAAATGAAATACAAATGCTATAATCATGTAAGATAAGAAATTACGTGGGCGGGATCACAAATTATTTTGATGCTGTTTTTTCCATAGTTATTTCAATAGCTCTTTATTTTCTTTCTCCATCTTCCCCTCAATTGAAAATACTAGATGCCCATCATCCTTTTTAAAAACTTGTGAACAAGATAAATACATGGTTGAAACCAATGGTCTGAATTAGCAGTATATTGCGATGAGTACAAGAACTGATCAAACTACTTGGATAAAGTATAAGAACATCTTGAATGGCCTAATCTACTACTTGTGATCAAAATATAAACTAGAAAATGGTTGATGCATGTTGCTGCAATACATGGAAAGATGTAGGAATAGAACTGTTGAACTTTTTTGTGGCGTGATGACTCAATATTATTGGGAATGTCATGATCTGAACTGTTTGCATTTTGGTTTGACCTTGGCTGGAACTGCTTGCATTATGGACTGAACTTTGCCAAAACATGCTCTGAACGTGATTACGTCGAACAAGAATGGATATTGAGGATTACAGAATAGTATATTTAAGTAGGTGGAAGAAATGCTCATGAAATAAGCAAATGTGTGGCAGGTGTGCAAGCCAGAATATGCAAGTGCAAGGCAAGTCAGAATATATCAGGTTGAAAATGAGAAAGCGAGTGCAAGGCAGGTCTGAATATGAAGTCCAGTGAAGGGCAGATTGAAGGTCTACTGGCATGTTAAAATAGGAAAATCATAGTAATTGAAACTGATTTTTAATAATTTGACTTGGACTAGTTTTATTTTGTAATAGCTGTTGACACAAAACCTCCGTCAACTCATCTAAACACCAAGCTTTATGATAACCAATTCGGACAAAAATCAACCAAGTTAATAAAATATTATAAAAATTAACTATTTAACCGATTTTTATAAAAATTAAACTAAGTTGACTAAGTTTTATATAAAATAACTAAATTTATTAAAATTAACTAATTTTTTGAAAATTAACTAACCTAACTAAATTATATTATATAAAATACTAATTTTATAAAAAATAATCAAGCTTAAAAAATTAAACTAATTTTATAAAAATATACAAGTCCTAAAAATTTAACTAAGTTTTATAAAAGTTAACTAAGTTCTATAGACAATTAATTAAGTTAGCTGTGTTTGGAAAATTTGACTACATTTAATAAAAATCAACTAAGTTAACCAAGTTCATGATAACTAAACGAGTTCATTAAAATTAACAATATTTCACAAAAAATTAACAAATTAATGGAAAAGTAGCAAAACTGAACTTCTAGTCACCTTAGATTTTCTTCAATAGCACCGGCCTTTATATTCATCAAGTGTCTCCTTTTTCTTACGAAATTCTTATTTTGTATTCTGTTTTTATACTCATGTCCCTAATGGATCCAAACATGAAAGCTTGTCAAATTATTTGATAAATGCATTGATTCAGATGTTGCTGATAGTTGTTTGATATTAACAATATGCAATTAGCAGACTGTGTTAATTCTGAACTTTGGCATGATAAATTTAAAATTTCATGTATGAGTACAACTGTTAGCCTCCGTGTCGGGCTGTGTTATGCTTTCTTACATCAGGCACTTTGAGAATTACAAGTTAGTTTATGATACTGCGCATCCAATAGCAGCTAAATAATTGCATTGACCATTTCGTACTTATTTCTAGGTAAGCATTATGATTAATTTACTTTTGGTGCGAAGTTTGCTTTCATCTCAAAAGAGCTGTTTATTGGGTATAGTATCTGTATTAAGGTTTGCACAATCCCTCATGTTGGTTTTTAGCATGATTTGTAGTTATCAGCACCTAAACAATATAATCTATTATCTATGATGTAGAGATGTCTATTTGAGGCTATTTTGATTATCAATCTTCCCAAAAGTTTGGTGTATGAAACAACCCATCGTTATGGACCTAGCACTTTCAAATTGCATAGGTTTTGTAAAATGTGTAATCAGCCTTCCTTTACAATAATTATTTTATTCTTTATTATTTATTGAATATATTTTTGGATCAGGTACTTGTTCCAAAGCCCAGGCAAGTTCTTGCTCTTGTAGGAAAAAATGGTATTGGGGATTCCACTGTAATTTAAATGTTAGCTAGAAAGTTGAAGCCAAATTTGGATCATTTTGAGGTAATAAAACTCACTAACATTTACTTGTTCACGTCATATATGTTAAGTTATAAGTTTATCTATCATGCAGAATCCACCAGATTGGCAGGAAATTTTGATACTTCATAAGGTCTGAGCTCCAGAATTATCTCACCTGTATACTGGAAGAAAATCTCAAGTTTGTGGACATGTCGAACAACTAATGTTATTAGACTGTCTAGGCTAATTGAAGAAAATCTCAAGTTTGTGGAAATGTTAAATAAGTATTGGTATTAGACTATCTAGGCTAAATGAAGAAATTTCAAGTTTGTGGAAATGTTAAAGACAAGTGAATGATCCAAGTCCGCAGGAGGTATTTTCTATTATGCTTCTTTTTCCATTGAAATTTTACTCACTTATTCTACCTACATATATGCATATATGATGTTCTTTAGAGTTCAGTCATTAATTTGTGTAGTTTATAACATGTGTTTCCTAAGAAATTTGTTCGACTGGATAGGATAAGTGTACTGGATATCCTGATATGCTGAATTTACTTAAGGAACACATGATGACAATTGTTTGTTTGGTTTCATTTATGTGTTGTAAGTTAGAGTCCAAAGGGAAAAAATAGAGGTCCTTAAGTAACTTAAATTTGAAGATACGTTAGTTTATAACATTTATACTGTGCTTAAATTAGATGTATAAAAATTGAGAAAAGTCATGATCAAGCATCTTGATTTAGCCACTTTGGCATAATATGGTTGGTTTTATCAAACTAGAAGTTTGCGTGAAATAAAAAGTGTCTAGTCTTGTTTGAGTTGCTTGTCTACTTTGAGTTAGCATTTGTGGATGTTTCTACTTATTTTGAGTGATTAATTCATAAAGTTTCTGTTTGAAACTGTGGTGTTTAGTACTTATACATTTCTACATTTATGACTAACATACGTAAGTATTTTCTTCTTTTTGACAGGTGTTATATGATGTTTTTGAGGTTGCTACATGATGTCACACTTTTCTCCTTCAAACCGGTCATGCATGCATTAATGTATTGTCTATCGACATTCATACATCTTTTTTTTAGTATGTATCGTTTTGGTTAGCTATAGTTGTATGTATTGTTACTTTTGGTCACAAATATTTATATGCTTAATACTTTGTAAACGAAATATTATGGATTTTTTTTGGTGGTTTGACTTATGACTCCATTTGATTACGTACATTACAATGTGATAAGTGTAGTAAGTGTGGTTTTTTGAATTTTTATAATATATTAATTGAAATAAGTTTAGTAGAATTAAAAATTGTAAGCTTGAATGTATGCTGCTATAAAAAAATACAATGGAAATTTTTTTATAGTGTTTTAATTATGCTACGAAAAGAAAAATTGTTGCAGCTTTCATATACTATAGCATTATGCCAGTGTTGTACAAAATATTTTGCAATGATTAAACAGTTTTCATAGCAATGCGACAATAGATAGTAATGAATTTTCTATAGCGTTTCAATGCGTAATAAAAGATTGACATAATATTTCCACAGCGTTTTCAGACGCTATAATAATATGGCATGCCAACATATTATAGCAATTAAATGATGTCATAATTGTTAGTATCATAAAACACAACTGTATGTAAATGTTCTATAGCAAGCTTTAAAACGCTATAGGTAGGTAGTTGTACCGATACGTCCAGTCTAAGATGGCAAAAAAAAACGTTGTTAAAAGTCGGTTTTCCATTGCAATTTTAAAATGCTATTGTAACTATCAGACTTATTACAACTTGTTTATTTTTGGCGTTTATAGAAATGCTATAGAAGGCTTTAATAGCGGATTTTAAACGCTATAAAAAGGTCTATTTGTTGTAATGTAATCAGCTTATCGGTATGATTGCTTAAAGTTGCATGTTTCACCACTGGTGGTACTCCCTTTAGCAATATTATGGAACAAAAACTAATAAAAAACATGTCATTGCATCCTTCCAAGTTTATAATAATGTTTTAAGCGCAAGCACCAAGGGAGATGAATACTGCGACACTACAATGTTTTCATGTGGAAAGAAGTTAACTTCGGTGTCTATGGAAAAGAACAAGCATATAGAACGTATAATACATATACTAGGTAATGATGTTGCACAATGATCATGCATTAATCCACATTACAGACCGACTTTCATACATTATCTACCAGATTTTGGAATTCTCTTGCACACAAATGGAATTGGAGTGGAAAATAAAAGAGAATTGGAAAACTACATTCCATATCACGGCGAGCAACTGTGGAACTATGTTAATAAGGTAATTAACTTCACCTATTCACCCATCGCAATTAACGTATACATACTAAAATAACTTCTTCTGGTGTGGTAACCATACAAGTGAATGATTTGATTGATTGTGTATTTATTGACAACGGAAGTTTTCTCAACGTGCTTAGTTTATACAAGTTTAACAATGGACCATTCAATGATGACCCGAGCTGTAATGATTTGCCCTTCTTACTCTTAAAGATGACACTTAATACACATATGGTATTCATGTGCCAATCATCCAAGAGTCTGAAAGATAAGCCGTTGGGGTAAAAAGAAAAGCGGAAACAAGAAGAAAGAGTCAAAGAATCTAATAATGAAAGGCAATCACATATAATAGTCAACTTAGGGTAGTATATTACATCATTTCCCAAAATGAATATTAGAGTTACATAAATACCAACTTTAGCCAGGGACAGTTATAACTATTTGTTCCTATAGTGCCGAACACAAAATACACACATACACAACGGAAAAATAAAGAAGACAACTAGATATCGCCAAATCCACATGCTCCATGCTCTTCCTAAAATTCATCCGTTGAACCTGAACTACTTGGCAACTCATATAAATTTGAGTACCCAAGAGTTTTAAGGAAAGAAAGAAAAACTCCGAGTCAGACATGGGTCAGGTGTGAGTAAACTCCAAATAATTGAATTTTTAAACTTATAAATCCCTTTAAAAATAAAGGTAACTCGTATGACCACGCCACATATAAACACGGACGGCTTTTTACCTTATGATAACTAAACCCTTTTATAGGAAATCCAGTAATAATGTCTAGGGTTTAAAGTAAATACTGAATCACAGTCGAAATTGTTAAATTTATTAAATTCCAGCATAATAGGTATACAACTAAGTCCGTAATGACACTTATCGGAGAATGGGTTTCCATATAATGACAATGCTATTGGGGCACCGCCTACCACTGTACACATCTGGATAAAATATACCGAAGGCCTCATTTAGACCCCATGCCAACACAGGACCGGCTCACCCCTCATTGGATCGTACCGAATATGATCATCCCTCGGTTGTGGTCAGAAACCGCACTGAGCCCCGAAGCATACATTCAAAATGATAATATCGATATAGATCGAGGATGACCATACCCTAATGGGAGTGACCCACATAGCCCTACTGCATATCCCCTGTTTTAGTCATTCCCGGTTGTAAGGCTTGAGGCTACATTTTACCTTTTTATATAGCATTCCTACTTGGAATGCAAACACTACCCTTTATGCGACAATGCAATGTTAGTATTCATCCATACAAGTTATTTAGGATATGAACAAACCGATGGCACTACCTCTACTACATCCATTTTTGAATCAGACTTGGGATTAGTAGAAAGTAGCACTTCCACTTTAAAGATCTTCGTCTTCGATTCCATCATCTTTTAGATCTTTCACATTCGAACACCAACATTGGTTCGAAGTGGTTTTCAGATAACTCATGCTATCTGATCTCGGTCTCTTCGAGGCAACATTCGATAATTATAAAATGATTAAGTTATCGATAGAGGACAACTCCACTATCAGGGATGTGTATATAAAAAATTATACATCCTATACTCATCCCCACTTTTTGATTTCAAACGGTAACATCCCTTGATTAACAATGAAGTTAGGCAAGTTAGAAAATTAACATTGAGTCGATGTGCATTCTTACTTCTTGGTATAGAGAAGATTTCCATACCTTAGAATTTGGTGTTAAGTATACGATGAAATAAATTCCATATACTTAATTTATCATCACCCATTTGTTGAAATTAAATCCCTTATATTTATCACATTTTTGACATTTCGACTTCTCTATCCCTCACCTAAAAAATCGAGGTTCTAGATCATATAGATAGAGGAAAGCCTGCTTGTCGATTGTTTAGTGCTAAATACAAGACAATTTACTTTCAAATAAAATGTGTAAATGTTTTAGTATAACTTTATTCATATTTGTTTGGCTACTTAATAGCACAAACAAAGAGAATTCCTTATATTTACACTATTCTTTGTAAAAGAAAACCGCTTTTCAAACAAACCGATCCTTGGAAATAAAGCAACTAAATATTAAAAACCTTTATTTAATTAATTTAAAATAAGTTCAAACCTTTATTTAATAATTAAATCTTAATTAAATCTTGACTTAATTAATAATTAATTAATAGTTAAACCTATTTGATTAATAATTAATTAGTTAAACCTTACTAAATTGGTAATCAATTAAATAATTAAACCTTACTTCAATAATAATTAATTAAATAATTCATCTTACTTTATTAACTAATTAATTAAATAATTAATCTTTACTTAATTAACTAATTTTAATTAACCTTACTTAATTAAATACCCTTTACTTAATTAATAAATTTAAATAATCATTAATCTTTAATTATTAAATAGTAATTAAAAAACTTTAAATACTTATAAAATAGTTTGAAATACTTCTCAAAAATATTTAAATGAAAACACTTTTAGTTTACAAAAAATGTTCATTTTTATGAACTGCATCTATAGCGACTATCGCTATGAATACCATGACTTCAAAACTGGCTTTATATATAAAATACCCTTTAAACTTTTAATTTTATTTTAACTTACTTTATAAACATAGTATAAAGCTTTCGGAAACTAAAAAGTAAAGTTTGAAATCTTGTAAGACATTGCCAGAAAACAACATAAGCAAAATAAGTTTAAACCAAGGGATCTCGATGCCACACAAGAAGTTCAAGTACTATGCTTTCTTTAGCATATAACATTGTATTAATAGACACCAACATATATACACATGTTGTAACATCATTCAACAAGTAAAATCATAAGTTGTAAACCATAACTTAACCTTTTGACTTCTTTTTCCAATTCCATAACAACCGTGACATATACATTCATATATTAAATACAATCAACATTATTTGTCACCCAAACCACCAATAAGAACAAAGTGCAGCAGCAAAATAAAGTTTAAAACTTGCTTAAAGGAGTGAGCTTTACTCACCAAAACTTAGTGAAATACAAACTAAAAATCACAACCACTTGCTCACAAACTTGGATCTTAGATTTTCCTTGTAAAATTTGAATTTTTAAGGACCCAAAGAGGCCTAAATGGTTCGGCCAAGGATGGAGGGGGCTCGGCCTAGCTTGCTGGGGAGGTGTTTCGGCTTGTTTTGGAACAGAGGAGGTGTATAAAGGGAGAAAAGGGTTTTAAATAAGGTTTTTAAGGATTTAAATTGAAAAAGATAAGATTTTTAAACTTTGGAAAACTTTGGACCATTAAAATAAAGAGTGGAGCTTTGGAAAGAGAAAATACAAGTTTGAAATGAAGAAGTAAAAGCAAAATGAAAAAAAGAAAAAAAAATAACCTTTATACAAAATGAAGAAAGGGAATTACCTTTTTACCCTTAGGTCACTTACCCGCCACATACTTTGTGACATATCATCACACCTCCTTCCTTCCTTATTTCTAAGGCAAGGCATCAAAACCCCGCATTTCTCCTTCTTTTTTTCACTCTTTAGTACGATGATGTATTATATAATGTGACATTACCTTTTCACATCTTATCTCCTTTATTTTTTTTCAAAATCCAAATTTAAAAAGAATAATCAAACTACCATTTTACCTAAGTAAATAAAATTTTACTTACTTTAACTTTACCATTTCACATGTTATCGGTATATGTATGTTCATGTATACTAGATTGTACATAACATTTCCGACAACCTTTAGTTGATAAAAAGTCGAAAAACCAAAAAACGATTTTTTGGTCATATTTTCAATTTTTCTTTGAACTAATTATTTTTGTAAACACATTTTTAAAAAACTTTCACAATCTCTAGTTATTATTTTAAAATTTTTTATTTGAGTTATAAAATCTATTAATTAATTATTTAAAAATATATTAAATGTTCATGTTTAAAGTGATTAAATTCTGAGTCGTTAAATTCTAACACCCAAAAGATAGCTCAAAATAACTCAAAAGGAATATATTACATATCATGAAACTAATATAAAAGATATATATACACTAAGCAACTACATCACAAACAGTGCATACACAATCCATACAACAAGCAAATAACTATCATAGCATCAACTCATGATAAGCTTCCCTCATACCATCCTCTGTCTCCCAAGTAAAATATTTGGGATCTTCACTCCACTGAATCTTAACTAATCTCTATACCTTATTACTATCTCTTCTCATCCTGATCCATAATGCGAACTAGATGTCTGATCATAGTCAAGTTTGGTTCTATCTCCAAATCTTCTTACAGATATCGCTCAACGATCAACGATGGGTCATGCACATACTTCCTCAAATGGGATACAAGGAAAACATTACGGACCCCCAATAACCTCCCCGACAACTCAACTTTATAGGCAAGTGACCCAATTCTCTCAAGAATTTGAAAAGATCCAACATACCTTGGCCCCAACTTCCTAGCTTTTCCAAATCACACCACTCCTCTAATTGGTGAAATCTTTACAAAAACAAAATCTCCAATTATGAATTCCAAATCAAACTACTCCTCTGATCGATGAATTTTAGAAGTGGGTTTTAATTTTATAACTTTCCAAGCAAGTCTGAATTTATTATGAACTTTCTAAGTGGAGAAAATAGATTATATTAGGTTTTAATTAATTAAATAAAGGTTTTAGCCTTTAAATTTTTGTATGTTAAATAATTTAAATAAAATCTAATTTTATGAGATTTTTAAGGATTTCTTCCAAGTGTTTATGATTTATTATGAATTATTTAGGCGAGAAAAGCCTAATTATTATATTAAAATATTAATATGAAATATATGGTTTATGAATTATTTTAGGGACTATAATTTCTGGTTTACTACTGGTTTCTAAAAAGAAATGGTGAAAAGAACGTTTTAACCAATAAGAATTTGACAACAAGATGGAGCTGGTGGAATGGATTTACTTTTAATAGAAATAAAGCAGATTTTAAAGAAATTACAGCTTTGTCGTCCCGACGTTATTGATGCCAAGGGCTATGGTGTCGTTGTTCAACGATGTCAACCCTAAAGAATGCACAAGATATCATTTTCAAGAGATATGGAATGAATTCATGTGAGTCAAAGTTGATGTAAGCAAGCATGACCTCGACATTAATAGTGCCGCATATCTATAGCGTCTTGACCCTATTGCTTTTAAAGAAACTTATAACAGTGATAGTGGAGTTGCGCCTTGTCACTTTGGCTATATAGTGTCGTGTTTTATCATTTCAACCTTAATGATTTCCTACTTTATTCTTTAACACTTGTTTCGAAGATGGCTAGGTTGCCGCCTATTATCACTTCGACGCTAATGATGCCGCTTATTTTCTTTAAGGCGTTGATGTCAAGATTCACCAATGTTGCCGAATATCTTTTAAGGCTTTATAATATGCTATACGAAGTAGCTAGCTTCGACAATATAACCTTGTATTATGTAAATCGAAGACTTCAATATATTTAGAGGGGCGAAGACCCTCGTCGACTACACCTTTGCCGCATTTTATCAATATAAAGGCTTTTTATTGCTTTGGCTCTATAGCCTATGGTTTCGAAGTGAGATAACTTCTAAGTGATTTCGAGATTCATCAATATCATAAATATTTTTGATAAAGCAAAGGGCCATATTTTCCCTATTTTAAATATGATTTCAAAGGTTAAATCATTTATAAAGAAATTAATTTCAAGGAAATTGAAAAGGGCATGTAGCCGAGAGTTTCACTAAAGAACGATTACTCTTATCACTTTTGGATAAATTGTTATAAGATAAATTTGACTTGGAGATTAGAAAACTAGATAGGATTGATGTAGGGTAGCACCCTATACTTCAGTTGTTAGCCCTTAGCTGATATAACTTCAAAATTCTAATGTGTAGGGCTTTGTCAAGGATAAGACTAAAAGTAGGCTTACACATAGAAAGACATACGTAGAGATAAGATAGGTTATAGGTTAGCCTGCAAAACCTTTAGGTTCATAGTAAGTCTAGAAAAACTATGAGAATGACAAATAGTCAGGTAAACATTAGGATAAGTGTATTTGGATAGACCACCCAGTTTTCTTCTAACGGTCAGTTAGGAAATTGGGTCAGTTAGGACCAAACATACTAAACATTAGGACGGATAGTCCACATATTTAATAGATAGTCATGATTACCCATGTAGCATGCATGCATATTCTTGTTTCCATTTAGCCTCTTTAACCATTATGCTTGTTGGAGTTTATTATGCAAAGATATATTTTAACCATTACACTCAGCGCTGTGGTCTCACTAGATATCTTTAAATCGAGGTGGCATATTATTATTCACAGTAGGCTTTTTGTCCGACTCGAAGTTTATGTTTCGCCCTTAAACTCTTGAGTGCTCAAAATTTTATTTGAGCGGGTCGAGAGTAAGGGCATACATGTTAAGTAGGTTTTGGCGAATAAAGCTTCTGTAGACGTGCAGGAGGCAAAACTAGCTATTTAGGAGTCGATCTTTATATATTATTACTCCGCTGTGTTGAAGTTGTCTTATTGAAGTGTATGTACAGACAGGTGTTATCACTATCTAGTAGTAAACTCTAATCAACCAAAAGGGCATCTTCATATATCGCTCTTGGAGTAATTTGTAATAATTATATTTTATCTGAACCTGGGCAATGTTTGGGATTATGTACTGAATATGAAATTATGTCTTTCAAATGAAATGTGATAATTTGTATTAAAATTATGTTTAAAACATTTCATATTCTTTTTCTTTGATGTTATTGACTGATACAACATTTACTCATACGAGTGGTTAGAAATGCCATTTGGATTAACCAATGCGCTCGCTTTCTTCGTGGATCCGATGAATCGAATCTCCCAATAGCATTTGGATAGATTTATATTAATGTTATAGATGACATTTTGATATATTCTATGAATGAGCGAGACCACGAAGTTCATTTTAGGATAGTGCTTGAGACACTAAGGAAGCATCAGTTAAAAGCGAAGTTTTCGAATTCCCATTTTTGGAAGAAGGAGGTGAAGTTCCTTGGTCATGTAGTCTTAGAAAAAGGATTGTCAGTAGACCCTGCTTGGATAGAAGAAGTTAATAATTGGAGGAGACCCAAGACAGTGACTGAGATAAAGAGTTTTCTTGGATTAGTTGGCTATTACAGGAGATTCATCAAGGATTTCTCATGTATAGCAGCACCGATGACTAAACTAACTAGGAAAGATGTGAAGTATGTTTGAACTAATAAACATGAGGAGGCATTCTAGAAGCTGAAACATATATTGACCAGTATGCCTGTGTTAGTTATTATGGATGGAAACCAAGATTTGGTGGTGTATACCGGTGAATGCAGAATTGGATTAGGAGTTATGTTAATGCGGAGGGGTAAAGTGATTGCCTACGCTTCTCAATAGCTCAGACCGCATGAAGTTAGATATCCAACCCATGACTTAGATTTAGCTGCCGTAATTTTTTTTTGAATGTGTGGAGACATTATCTTTTGGGAGAAAGATTCGAGTTGCATATGGAACACAAGTCCTTAAGGTACTTATTCTCTAAGAAGGGGTTGAATATGAGACAGCAGAGGTGATTAGAGGTTTTAGCTGCTTATGATTTTGGAATTGAGTACACACAAGAGAAAGAAAACAAAGTTACAGATGTGCTTAGTAGGAAACATCAAAATGCAGTGTAACTAATGATATCGAAGTGGAAAGATTTGGAAGCATTACTAGTAGTGTGCGGTAAGATCGAGTGCAAATTCTAGCCAGAGTACCGCAATGTTATTCTGCTTGGAAGTTTGACTGGTATTGATCGAAATAATTGCTTCTGAGCAAAGAGATGATGCATTGATAGCTGAAAGAATTAGAAGATTAGAAGGTAGAACCGAGACCGATGATTTGAATTTTTTTACCTTGATCACAATGGATGGTTAAGGAAGAAAGGATGGATATGTGTTCCAGATGTGGGAGATTAAAGAAAAGAAGTCCTTGGGAGCGTCATCGATCGAAGTTTACCATCCATCCTGGAGGGACTAAGATGTATCAGGATATGAAAAGGAGTTTCTTTTGGGAAAGTATGAGAATGGATGTAGGCTTATGGGTAAAGCAGTGCCTGAGTTGCCAGCAAGAAAGAGCCGAGCATCAGAAGCCAAGTGGATTGCTTTAGCCTTTAAACATACTAGTGTGGAAATGAGATTCTATACCTATGGATTTCATAGATGGGTTGTCAAGGTTGAATAGAGAAAATGAAAGTAATTAAATTATAGCGGATAGACTAGCTAAGAGTGCACACTTTATACCTATTAAGTCGACCAGACGGCACCTGTTTTAGCTAAGTTATTCATGAAAAATATAATTAGGCTACATGGAGTTCCTAATAGTATAGTTAATGACAAAGATTCTTTATTTGCAAGTGAATTCTGGAAGAGTCTACAAGAAGCATTAGGTACCAAGCTCACGATACCGCTTACCATCCACAGACCGATTGGAAAACGGAAAGAGTTAACAAAGCCTTGGAGGATCTATTTAGAGCTTATGTGCTAGATTTTGTAGGACCATTGGAAGATCATCCACGCTTAGTTGAATTCTCGTATAACAATAGTTATTAGACTAGTATAAGAATGGTACTTTTTGAAACTTTGTTTGAAAGACCATGCAAATCATCCGTATGTTGGTTAGAGATCGGAGATAGAATGATTCTTGGTCTAGATTTAGTAAGAAAAGCCACATAAAAGATTGAATTAATTCGACCTAGAATAAAGGAAGCTCAGTCTAGGTAGAAAAATTATATAGGCAAGAGACGGGAAGACCTAGAATTCTCAGTTGAAGATCATGATTTCATTAAAGTTTCACCGATGAAAGGTGTGGTAATATTTGGAAAGTCGAGGAAATTGGCACCTAGATTCATTGGACCATTTCCTATCAATGAAAGAATTGGGAAATCCACTTACATGATAGAGTTACCGAGCAATTTGGTAGGAATCTATAATGTTTTTCATGTTTCTTATCTAAGGAAGTGTGTTCGAGATCCAGAACTACAATAACTCTGACTGCATTAGAAGACTTAGTAGTGGAACTTGACATCGCCATAGTTAGACATCTAGTTTGTATAGTGTCTAGGGTTGAGAAGAAGCTAAGAAACAAGACATCCAGATTAGTAAAAGTCTAGTGGAGTGACGACGAGTGGGATTGTACTTTGGAGAAGAGAACAGGATTAGGGACACTTATCCTGAATTGTTTAATGGTATGTTTTACATCTATGCTTATATGTTTCATGTATGAACCTTATCTTAATTTCGAGGATGAAATTCTTTAAGGATGTGAGTCTAAAACAATCTTAATTTTGATTAACATTATTTTGGATATTTACTTAGATAAATAAAATAAAATAATGTAAAATGGTAATGAGATTGAGATTGATAATTAGTATGTGTGAAGCCTTAATTAATAAACTAATGGAATTAATTAGAATATTGATAAGAAGGAGGATGTGCTAAGGACAAAATAGGAATAAGTTATAATTCCTAATACATATCCTTACATTCCTTCTCCCTTATCCACTTCATTCACACAAACACAAACTAAATGAAAAGGTCAGCCATAGCTTGGAGTTCAAGAGAAGAAAATATTAGGGAATCAAGACCAAAATCTAGGGGAAATCAATCAACACTCAAATCTCAACATTCTTATGCTATTCAAGGTAAATAATAGTTATGCATCTCAAGTTTAGTTATTATTTTCGGTTTTAAGTATGAATCTGAATGTTTTGATGTTATTATGCCAAGTTTTAAAGGATTGAATGATTATATGCTTACTCATGAATATTTGGATTTATTTATGAAATTAGTTAATAGGTTTAAGTGTGAAGATACCCAAATGACTTGAATTTTTTAGATGATGTTAGAAATATTATTTTAGATGCGGGTTTTTAGTTTCATAATTTTCCAAGCAAGTGTGAATTGATTATGAATTTTTTAAGTAGATTATTTCTGGTTTTAATTATTAAAAATAATTAAATAAAGTTTTTGGCCTCGAAATTTTTAAATGTTAAAGAAGATATAAAGTCTGATTTTATGTGATTTTTGGTGATTTTTCCCAAGTGTTTAGATTTATTATGAATTATTTAAGCTAGAAAAGCCTAATTATTATACTAAAATATTAATATAGAATATATGGTTTGTGAATTATTCCGGGGAATGTAATTTCTGGTTTACTACTGGTTTCAAAAAGGGAATGGTTAAAAGAATGTTTTAACCAATAAGAATTTGACAAGAAGTTAGAGTTGGTGGAAAGGAATTACTTTCAATAGAAATAAAACAGATTTCAAAGAAATTACAACTTTGCCATACCGACGTTATTGATGCCAAGGGCCATGGTGTCACAGTTCAATGATGTCAACCCTAAAGAATGCATAGGATATCACTCCCAAGTGATATGGAATGAATTCGTGTGGGTCGGAGTCAACGTTGGCAAGCATGACCTCGACGTTAACAGTGCCACATATCTATAGCGTCACCGACCCTATTGCTTTTAAAGAAACTTATAATTGTGATAGTGGAGCTGCGTCTTGCCGCTTCAGCTACAATGTGCCGTGTTTTTATCATTTTGACCTTAATGATTGCCAACTTTAACCTTTAACACCTGTTCCGAAGAAGGCTAGGTTGCCGCCTATTATCACTTTGACCCTAGTGATATTGCTTATTTTCTTTAAGACATTAATGTCTAGATTCACCAATGTCTTCGAATATCTTTTAAGGCTTTATAATATGCTATGCGAAATAGTTAGCTTCGACCATATAATCCTGTATTTTGTAAATAAGGGCTTTAATATATTTAGAGGGGCGAAGACCCTCGTTGATTATATCTTTGCCGCGTTTTATCAATATAAAGGCTTTATATTGTTATGGCTATATGACCTATAGTTTTGAAGTGAGTCAACTTCCAGTGATTTTGAGATTCATCACTATAATTTATAAAAGTGCATATCATGGCATAAATGTTTTGAATAAAGTACCATATTTTCCTTGTTTTAAATATGATTTCAAGGGTTAAATCATTTATAAAGAAATTGATTTCAAGGAAATAGAAAAGGGCATTTAGCCCAGAGTTTTACTAAAGAATGATTACTCTTATCACTTTGGATAAATTATGATAATAAAAGTTTGACTTAGAGATTAGAAAACCAGATGGGACTGGTGTAGGGTAGCGCCCTATACTTCAACTGTTAGCCCCTAGCTGATATAAGTCCAAAATTCAAGTGTGTGGGGCTTTGTCAAGGATAAAACTAAAAGTAGGTTTATGCACAAAAAGGAATATGTAAAGATAATATAGGTTATAGATTCACCTGCAAAACCTTTAGATCCATAGTAAGCCTAGCAAAACTATGAGATTAACAGATAGTCCTGTAAACATTAGGATAAGTGTATTGGACAGACCATCCAGTTTTCTTATAACAGTCGATTAGGAAATTTGGTATGACTAGTGGGCCCAAGTCAGCCATGTAGGTTAGTTGTTACTCTATGAAAACTAAACATTGGGACAGATAGTCCACGGATTTGATGGATAGTCATGATTACCATGTAGCATGCATGCGTGTTATTGTTTCTATTTGGCTATTTTAACCATTGTGGTTGCAGGAGTTTATTTTGCAAAATATATATTTAAAAGGGATACTATTGAGGGGTAACCCATTCCGCTGAGCAGTGTGGTCCCACTAAATATCTATAAACTGAGATGACATATCATTATTCATACCAGGCTTTTTGTCCGACTCAATGACTATGTTTTCCCCTTAAACTCTCGGCTACGGAAAATTTGATTTGAGTAGGTCGAGAGAAAGGGAATACAGGTTAAGTAGGTTTTGGCAAACTTATGGAGACGTGCAAGAGGCAATGCTAGCTATTTGGGAGTCTATCTTTATATACAATTAATCGACTGTGTTGAAGTTATCTTGTTGAAGTGTATGTAAAGATAGATGTTATAATTGTCTAGTAGTAAACTTGATCAACCATGGGGACATCTTCATATGTCGCTCTTGGAGTATTTTGTAATAATTATATTATATGAACCTGGGCAACGTTTGGGATTGTGTACTGAATATGAAATTATGTCTTTGAAATAAAATGTGAAAGTTTGTTTTGAAATTATGTTTAAAACATTTCATATTCTTATGTTTACAAATTATTTATATAATTAGCATATCTTTATTTTGTCATCGAAAATTAATACTATAGATGACTACAGCATCTATAGCGGTTAGTTTTGGGCCTTAAAATGGGGATGCTACAAAAATGAGCAATCTTAGTTAGCCAATCCACAATGATCCACACACCTTCATTTCCTTTCCTCATTTTGGGTAATCCATCAATAAATTCCATTAATATTTGTTCCCACTTCCAATTCGCAAACTCTAATGGTTGCAGCAACCCAACGGTTTTTTAGTGATTCCCTTTGATCTGCTGACAGTTCGCACATCGGCTGACATGGGTTGAGATCTCCCTCTTTATCCCTTTCCAATAGAATACCTGCTTCATATCTCGATGCATCTTTGAAACATGCGGATGGATACTCAACCTGTATTGATGAAACTCTGATAAAATTTCCTGTCTAAGATCATCGACATTAAAAATGCATATCCACCCATTCATATGCAATATGCCCGGTAATCCAAAACTTGAGCACTGTCTATCCTCAACATCCCGGGTAATTTCCATTGGGAAGCTATCCTCCCTTTGTTTGCTCAAAATCTTCTCAAGGAAAGTTGAGGTGACTTCCGAAAGAGCATAAGTCGTATTCCAACTCAAAGCATCCGCCACCACATTTGATTTCCCTGGCGTATATAGAATCCAAGTTGTAGGCCGTTTGGAATTCCAACTACCGCTGTTGCCTTAAATTTAGATCCTTCTATGTGAAAAGATACTTCAGGGATTTCTGATCCATAAAGAGCTCAAACTTTTCACCCAACAAGTATTGCCTCCGCATCCTCAAAACAAACACCATAGCTAACAATTCCAAATTGTGTTCTGCATAATTCTTCTCATGAGGCTTCAACTACCTGCTAGCATAAGAAATCACTCTCCCATGCTGCATCAAAAGCACCCAAACCTAATCCACAAGCAGTAGTATAAATAGTCAGACCTTCCCTTCCATCTGGGATAGCCAAGACGGGAGCACTAGTCAACCATTTCTTCAACTCAACGAAGGCCTCTTCACACTTCGAACTCCAAATGAACTTCTCATCCTTCTTCATCAACCTGGTAGGCGATCTTGGAGTAGTCCTAGATGAATCTTTTATAAAATCCGGCCATGTTTAAGAAACTTTGAACTTCTGTTGTAGTCTGCGGCCTCTCAAAATCTTACGCTGCCGCTACCTTTGCTGGGTTAACCGAGATGCCAAACCCCATCACCATATGCCCAAGAAACCTTACTTCTGACTGCCAAAAGTGACACTAAGAAAAACTTTCCTTTAGAATGTGTTTCCTTAATGTTTCTAACACATCTTCCAAATAGCTTTTGTGCTCTTCCTCAGTCATGGAGTAGATAAGAATATCCTTTATGAAGACCAACACAAACTTATTAAGAACATCCCTAAAAACGTGATTCATAAGATCTATGAAATACGCTGATGCATTAGTTAGCCTAAAAGGCATAACCAACCACTTAAAGAAAAAGTCTAGCCATATAAATGCAGTAAAGTGAATACCATCCTCAGCTACTCTTAGCTAGTGAAATCCGATAGCCAGGTACATATGGGAGAATACATGAGCATCATGAAGTTGGTCAAAAAGTTCGTCTATGTGGGGTAAAAGATACTTATTTCGAATAGTTTGCTTATTTAACATCCGATAATCCCTACAAAGTCTTAAAGAACCATCGGACTTTGCCATAAAATATACAGCTGATCCCCAACGAACGAATTGGTCTTATCGAGCCCATCCTCAACAAATCATCGGTTTGATTTATTAGCTCTTTCCATTCCCTTGAGGCTATTTTATGAATAGGTTGAATAACAGGCCTCGCCCAAAAAATTAAGTCAATACAAAACTCAATCCTCCATTTTAAGGGTAAACTACTAACTTCTTCGAAGACGTCAGGAAAAACCTTAATGATTAATACAGATCCTAACTCTTCTGGGATAATCCTAAGGCGTATGAGAAACTACCCTTATGTTTGGCGGGATCCTCACATGATACCTTCACAATTCTTCCCAATTTGGTCATTAAAGATATGGTCCTCCTACCATAGTCTAAGATAGCTACATACTTTGATAACCAATCCATACCATGAACAATATCAAATCCTCTTAAATCTAGAGCAAACTAACATAAAAGAAATGGTGTTTCAGGTAAACAATTTATACTCTTTCACAGATCTTACATAGATTATTTTTACATCCTATAGGGTTAGAGACACAGATAGGGTTTTCTTCTAATTTAGGGGAAAGTTGCAATCTATCTACCAATTCTAGAGAAATAAAACTATAAGAGATATGGTATCAAACAATATTCAAACTGAAATGCCGTTAACAATTAATGTACCTTCAAGAATTTTCTTTTACTTCTGCTGAGGTAGATTATTCATCCTTAATTGCGTAAGCGTTTACCTGTTGTCCATTCTACATAAGTGGACAATCCTTTATCATATGCCCTGGTTAGTGACAATTGAAGTAGAGCATCTTCTAAACCATTGGAAATATAGGTCCCGCCTGTTGCTTTTGGGCTTTAGAATTCGGATAGAATCTTGCAATATGGCCTTTCTCCTTGCAAATAAAACAACCACCATTCTTAAACTTATCCCCTTGATCCCCTCACGACTTTCCATTTTCCAGGTTCTTCCAGTTTGGATTAAAATTCCTCTTATTATGGTTATGCCATTGGGTGCTGTGGTTGGCTTCTTTTTCTCAAGAGTTTCATACCTTAAAGCCATGTCTACCAAATCCACAAAAGAACCCATCAGATGGGCGGTCATCTTTTCCTAGAAACCTTCTCTCATTCCCATCACAAACATCTCGTTCTTCTTAAGAGGGGTGTTAATTAACTCCAGACCAAAACACGATATCTCATTAAACTTACCCTTATACTCCGCTACTGATAAATCTCCATATTTCAAATCCAAGAAACTCCTATACATGTGAGCCTTTTCAGTTGCAGGCATGAACTGGTCAATAAATACCTCTTTAAATCTAGCTCAAGGAAAATATCTTTCGGAATATTAGCTTTAACAAAGTCTCACCGTGTCACCGCTCCATCTTGTAGCTGCCAAGATGCTAAGAACTGCTTTTGCTCATTTAAAATATCTAATTTCTTAAAAATATTTTCACACCAATGAACCTAAGCTTGAACTTTAATGATTGATTCTATTCCCTTATATGGCTTCCCTCCTAGATTTGTATAATCCTTGCATAGAGCTGCATAATTCACATAGGGTTGTATTGGTGCTGCCTCCTAAACTATTCCAACTCTTCATGCATTTTGGAGCTCGACCATTGGTGGTCATTGTACTGCTACCTCCTTTACCCTGTTTGTCCTATAGCTCATTCTTACTGCAGGGATATAGTAAGATAACACTTTTAGAATACTTAGATGAGATAATCTTAAGGAATACTAATCAACCATATCAAAGCTGATCTATCTAACTTGAATAGTTATATATAAAAATAAAAATTATAAATACGCACTCTCATAGACTAAACTCATTTTAGGGTATTGCCAACCCTATCTCTAATGAGTTGACCCCAACCAAGGCCTAGGTGTTTGCTCAACCTAAGCTCCGATATCACTTGAAATGATCTACCCTTCTTACTCCTAAAGATGACACATAATACACCCATGGTATTCATTTGCTGATCATCTAAGACTCTAAAAGACAAGCAATTAGGGTAAAAAGAAAAGCAAAGATAAGAAGAAAGAATCACATAATCTAACAACGTAAGGCGATCACATATAATAGTCAATATATGGTAGTATATTACATCATTTCCCAAAATGAATATCAAAGTTACATAAATACCAACTTCAGCTAGGGACAGTTATAACTGTCTATCCCCACAATGCTGATACAAAATACCTACATACACAGCAAAATATAGAGAAGATAATTAGATATTGTTGAAGCCACATGCTCCATGCTCCTCCTAAAATGTATTCGTAGAACCTGGACTACTTAGTTGCTCATACAAATTTGATTACCCAAGAGTTTTAGGGAAATAAAGAAAAACTCCGGGTTAGACATGGGTCTAGTGTGGGTAAATTAGAAACAATTTGATTTTTAAACTTATAAAATTGTTTAAAAATAAAGGTATCTCATAAGACCACGCCACCCATAACACAGATGGGTTTCTACCTTACGATAACTAAACCTTTTTATAGGAAATCTAGTAATAATATCTAAGGTTTAAAGTAAATGCTGAATCCTAGCCAAAATTGTTACATTAATTAAATTCCAGCATAATATATATACAACTAAGTCCGTAAAGGCACTTATTAGAGACTGGGTTTCCATACAATTACAAGGCTACTGGGGCATTGTTTGTTATAGTACATCTCTAAATAAAATGTACCAAAGGCCTCCCCTAGACCGCTGCCAATACAGGATCGGCCTAACCCTTACTGGATAGTACCGATTATGATCATCCCTCGGTTGTGATCAACAACTGCACTGAGCCTCGAAGCATACATTCAAAATGATAATATCATTCTAGACCAGGGAAGACCATACCCTCATGGGAGCGATCAACATAACCCTATTACATATCCCATGTTTCAGTAATTCCCGGTTATGAAGCTTGAGGCTACGTTTTATCATTTTATATAGCAACCCCACTTGGAATGCAAACACTGCCCTCCAAGTGATAATGAAATTTTAGCATTCGTCCATACAAGTTGTTCAGGATATGAACAAACCAAAGGCACTACTACTACCACCATTTCAAAATCACCTTTAGGGTTAGTAGAAAGTACCCCTTGCATTTCAAAGATCTTCATCTGCGATTTTATCATCTTCCAGATGTTTCCAGTTCGAATGCTAACGTTGATTCGAAGTGGTTTTCGGATAACTCATGTTATCCGAACCCGATATCTTTAAACCAACATTCGATAATTTTAAAAGGGTCAAATTATAAACAGTTGACAACTCCACCGTCAGGGGTGTGTATAAATTGTATATGAAAAAATTATACATCCTGTACTCATCCTCACTTTTCGATTTCAAATAGTACCATCCCTCAATTAACAATGAAGTCGGATAAGTTAGAAAACTAACATTGACTTAACGTACATTTTTACTTCTTGGGATAGAGACAAGTTTCCATGCCACGAATTTTTTTGTTAAGTATACGATGGAATAACTTCCATATCATAATTTATCATGACCCATTTATCAAAATTAACTCCCTTGTATTTATCATGTTTTCGATTTTTCAACTTCTCTATCCCTCGCCTAGAAAATCGAGGTTCCATATCTCACAAATAGAGGAAAGCCTACTCATCGGCTTTTGGTGCTAAATACATGACGACTTGATTTCAAATAAAATGTGTTTAGTATAACTTTATTCATATTTGTTTGGCTACTTAATGGCGCAAAAAAAAGAATCCCTTGTATTTAAACTATTCTTTGTAAAAGAAAACTGCTTTTTAAACAAACCGACCCTTAAAAATAAAGTAATTAAAAATTTAAAACCTTTAATTAATTTTAAATAAATTTAAACATTTATTTACTAATAATTAAATCTTAATGTAATTAATAACTAAGTAATAACTAACCTTACTTGATTAATAATTAACTAAATAATTAAACCTTACTTAAATAATAACTAACTAAATAATTAATTTTTACTTTATTAACTGATTAATTAAATAATTAATTTTTACTTATTAACTAATTATAATTAACCTTACTTGATTAATAATTAAATACTAAATACCCTTTACCTAATTAGTTAATTTGGATAATCATTACTCCTTAATTAATTAATTTATAATTAAAACATTTTAAATACTTATAACTTAGTTTGAAATACTTATCAAAAATATTTTTAAAAGTAAACAGTTTTAGTTTACAAATAGTGTTCATTTTTACGAACTTCATCCATGGAGACTATCACTATGGATACCATAACTTTAAAACTAGCTTTATATATAACATAGCCCTTTAAAACTTTAATTTTATTTTAACTTACTTTATAAACATAGTATAAAGTTTTTGGAGACTAAGAAGTAAAATTTGAATCCTTGTAAAACTTTTCTAGAAAATAAATTAAGCTAAATAAGTTTAAACCAAGGGATTTCGATGTTACACATCTACAAGTTCAAGTGCAAGCTTTCTTTAGTATATAACATCATATATAAGAACACCAAAATATATACACATGTCATAACATCATTCAATAAATAAAATCATAACCTGTAAACCATAGCTTAACATTTTGACTTCTTTTCCAAGTCCATAACAACCATCACATATGAACACATATATGTAAATACAATCAACATTATTTCTCACCCAAACCACTAACAATTAGCAACAAAGTGTAGCAACAAAACAAAGTTTAAAACTTGCTCAAAAGAGTGAGCTTTACGCAGCAAAACTTAATGAAATCCAAACTAAAAATCACAACCACTTTCTCACAACCGCTTTCTCACAACCTCTGATGCATCTCAGCCTGAGCCTGATTTTCCAATCCAAGATTTGAAGCTTGAAGCAGCGCAAGCCAACGTTATCTTAGGTCGCGAGCGACCTAACGAACTCATAAGTCGCCAGCGACCTAATGAATTAAGGCCTAGCGAGATACGAGAGATGGATGATGAAGAGCACCATGAAAAGTCACCTGAGCGACCTAACGTGCTATGCCTTGAGTCGCTTGAGCGACCTAGCGAGGAATGCGAGTTAAGTTACGAAAGCAACGACCTAACAATTTTATGCCACATTTCCTTAAGTCGTTTGAAGCTTAGGTCATTCCAGAATCATAGGTCGCGAAGTCCTAGGTCGCGTGCAGAATCCCTATGCCGTTTTCCAGTTAGGTCGCTAAAGTTCATATGTCGCTCATTCTTAAGTCGCTCAGAACATAGTGACGAGCTACGACCTAAATCTACGGTGCTACGACCTAGGCAAGATATGCCGCACTCTCACATGCCAATCTCCTTAAGTCGCGTCAACATTAAGTCGCAACCACCTTAGGTCGTAAGTCGCTGCCGCATTCTGCCCTAAACCGTTGCTTTCTTAAGTTGCTTCTGGAGGGATTCTTAGGTCGCTCAATGTTGTTAAGTCGTTCACTGTTATGTCGTTATGTTGTAATATGTTATGTGTAATTTGTTGAGTCGCTTATGTGTTGTAAATACTCTAAGTCGTAAGTCGCACTGCTATGATGTGTTGTATTGTATTTGTTTGTTTCTTTTTAGGTCGCGTCTGTTAGGTCGTTAACGACCTATGTTAGGTCGTAGGTCGTCTGTACTGTTTGTAGGTCGAGTGTTGTGTTGTGTTGTAACCCTATAAATAGGGATGTTGTGTCATTGTAATAGTTAGTTGATTTTGAATAAACTTTTGTTTGAGAGCTTTGTGCCTCTTCTTAAATTGGTAGTTGAGTGTAATCTCCTATCTCCACTTTCGGCATTCGAGTGCGCTCGAATCAACGACTGCTGAAGCCGATTCACGGAATCTAGTGCGCTAGATCAACGTTCGAAGAATCGTAGATCTTTTAACACGGTATCGTGCGCGATCAACGTGTTAGAGATAGCTAGAATCCGGCATCTTCGAGATCAACGGATTTGGGCATTCAGTATTTTCAATCCATCGATTGCTACTTTCACCGTTTCATCCATTTCAGTTATCCGCTGCTGCATCATTTGGTATCAGAGCTAGACTTAGCCAATCATAGCTAAGCCGAGTCTGGAGCCAATTCTTATTGAAGAATTCAAGCCATGCATTGTTTGTTCATTTGTAAGTCAAGGTCGAGAGTTAAAGATTTGAGTTAAGTTGAACATTGTTTGATTCGACAATGCCGCCGAGAAGAGCTAATCGCCATCAGAATGTTGAAGCGTTGTATAGAAGAGAAGAAGCTAAGCAAATGGAACAACGTATCAATGAAAAATTTGATGAAGGCATTGGGAAGTTAGAGAAACTGATGAATGACATGAATCAAGGTCAAAGGAGAAGGTCGCCAGTCTCGAACCATGGAGGAAACAGAGTTTCGCCATCGGTTACGGAAGCGAGGAGGGTGTCGTCGCAATCTTACCGAGAAAGAAGAGAATCTTCAGTTTCATTGAGAAGAGAACATCATGAGTATAAAGATGAAGAGAGAAGAACTCCACGTGAATTTGAACATGAGCCATATCGTGATGATGAAAGACAAAGTAGAAGGGATATGCGTGATCATAGAGATGTGGATGGTCGAGATCGATACCGAAGTACACGTGATTATGATGAAAAGAGTGATAGAAGTAATATTCATTATCGAGATCGAGACCAAGTAGGAAATGCATATCGGGAAGTTGAAGATGATCGACGATGGGAGTCGAGGATGAAAACTGAAATTCCAGAATTCAAGGGTGGAATGGTAGCGGAGGAATTTTTGGATTGGGTTTCAAATGTTGAGGAAATTTTTGGTTTCAAAGAAGTTCCCGAGGATCGAAGAGTGAAGTTGGTTGCTACGAGATTAAGAGGGAGAGCTATGGCTTGGTGGCAACAAACTAAGCTAACACGGGAGAGAATGGGAAAAATCTAAAATGGTCACTTGGGAGAAAATGAGAAAGATGATGAAAGCAACTTTCTTACCGCACAATTATCAATCTCTTATGTATCAACGATTGCAAAATTTGAGACAAGGGACGAGGACAGTGAATGATTATGCAGATGAATTCTATTCATTGATTGCGAGGAATGACATTATGGAAATAGAGGAACAACTAACAGCTAGGTATGTTGGAGGGTTGCGAACACAGATTCAAGACATGGTGAATATGTTTAATCCAATGTCTGTGGCTGAAGCGCACCAGAAAGCGTTAGCATGGGAAAAGCAAGGGAGACGAGGAGGTGGTGTGTTTGCGAATTCCAACAACCAGAACAAGGATGTTAGTAGCAGTGCAGATGTTTCCAAAGTCGTCAGTAAGCCGATTGTAAATGAAGCCAACAAAGCAAAGGTCAATAGTAGTCTCAAATGTTTTAATTGTCAAGAGTTGGGCCATAAAAGCAATGAATGTACAAAGCCCAAGAAGCGAGCAATGATTGCGGAGATTGAGAATAAAGATGCAGAGGTAGAGTATGACAAGTCACTACCAGTTGAAAAAGAAGAATTATTGACAGGAGATGAGGGTTGTAGTTTGTTGTTAAGGAGATCCTGTTTAACGCCAAAGCAAGAAGATGATTCTAGTTGGTTGAGGAGCAATATTTTCCAGTCAACATGCACTATTCTGGGAAAGGTTTGTAAATTTTTGATTGATGCAGGAAGCTGTGATAATATCATTTCGTCAGAAGCTGTAAAGAAGTTGTCATTGAAAACAGAGAAGCATCCAAACCCCTACAAATTAGCTTGGTTGAGGAAAGGAGGGGAAGTGAGGGTTAATCGAAGAGCTTGTGTTAATTTTTCCATTGGGAAGAAATATAAAGATGAAATTTGGTGTGATGTGGTTGATATGGATGTCTGCCATTTGTTGTTGGGGAGACCATGGCAATATGATAGAGCTGTGCAGCATGATGGTCGCACCAACAGCTATAGTTTTATGTTCGAGGATACACGAATCACGTTAGTCCCTAAAAGGCGACAATAGAGTGGAAACAAATTGGAGGAAATCGAGGAACTAAAAACTTTGTTGTCTTTAAAGGAATTTGTTGATGTGGAAGATGAAGTCGATTGTTTTCAATCACCAAAGTTTGATAAAGATGAAGTTGATGATTTTCAACCAACGAAATCTGATGAACATGAGGTTGAAAATTCACAATCAGCAAAGTTGGATGAGGGTGAAGAAAGTAAGTCAGGAGATGAAGAGGGTAATTTGTTGATGAAGGAGGTGGATTCGACTAGTCTACAATCTACAAGAGAGTTTGTTAAAGAAGTGGAGGATAGCACATAAGTATTCCTGTTGAATGAAAATGAAACCAGTAAAAGTGTTGAAATTCTCGAAGAGGATAAGTCAGTGGTGAATGAATGTGAAGATGTAGCTCCTGCAGAGTTGTCCAAGGAATTACTGCCACTGAGGGACGTACAACATCATGTTAATCAAGTGTCAGGTGCTATTGTACAGCATATGCCACGTAATCATATGTGTTCGACAGAGCAGGTAGAGTTGAGAAGACTGGTTATTGGGTTTCTATTTGAAGGAAGACAGTGGTATACTCCTGATTGCAGTTGGCAAATAAAAGTTATCAAAGATGTATGTGTAGAAAGACACATGGGCCATGATCATACCATGCAGTTGATTACAACGTTTTGTTTTGGGCCGTCAATAAGGAAAGGGGTTGAAGGGTTTGTTCAGAGGAGTCAGAGTTATCAAATTTCAAAAAAAACCGCGACGAAGTCAGGATTATGTATGTCATTACCTATACATACTAGATTCTGGGTGAAGGTAAGTATGGACTCTGTATTGGGTTTGATGAAGACGCAAAATGGCAACGAATCTTTCTATTCGATGGTTGAACAATTTTTTGTTGGTACTTACAATAAGCTAGATGCTGGAGGGATGGGTCGTTTGGAAATTATGAAGGAAATTTGTGAGAATGATTGTAAGTTGAGCTTTCCGGATCATCGTCCTATTACTAAAGTTGACAATATCAAACACTTGGTTCTGTTTCACGAGGATGAGAGTGTCGAAGACGAAGAAACTGTAAATTCGAGGACGAATTTCTGTCAACCGGGGGAGGATGATGCAGTCCAGCCTGAGCCTGAGCCTGATTTTCCAATCCAAGATTTGAAGCTTGAAGCAGCGCAAGCCAACGTTATCTTAGGTCGCGAGCGACCCAACGAACTCATAAGTCACCAGCGACCTAATGAATTAAGGCCTAGCGAGATACGAGAGATGGATGATGAAGAGCACCATGAAAAGTCACCTGAGCGACCTAACGTGCTATGCCTTGAGTCGCTTGAGCGACCTAGCGAGGAATGCGAGTTAAGTTACGAGAGCAACGACCTAACAAGTTTATGCCACATTTCCTTAAGTCGTTTGAAGCTTAGGTCATTCCAGAATCATAGGTCGCGAAGTCCTAGGTCGCATGCAGAATCCCTATGCCGCTTTCCAGTTAGGTCGCTAAAGTTCATATGTCGCTCATTCTTAAGTCGCTCAGAACATAGTGACGAGCTACGACCTAAATCTACGGTGCTACGACCTAGGCAAGATATGCTGCACTCTCACATGCCAATCTCCTTAAGTCGCGTCAACATTAAGTTGCAACCACCTTAGGTCGTAAGTCGTTGCCGCATTCTGCCCTAAACCGTTGCTTTCTTAAGTCGCTTCTGGAGGGATTTCTTAGGTCGCTCAATGTTGTTAAGTCGTTCACTGTTATGTCGTTATGTTGTAATATGTTATGTGTAATTTGTTGAGTCGCTTATGTGTTGTAAATACTCTAAGTCGTAAGTCGCACTGCTATGATGTGTTGTATTGTATTTGTTTGTTTCCTTTTAGGTCGCGTCTGTTAGGTCGTTAACGACCTATGTTAGGTTGTAGGTCGTCTGTACTGTTTGTAGGTCGAGTGTTGTGTTGTGTTGTAACCCTATAAATAGGGATGTTGTGTCATTGTAATAGTTAGTTGATTTTGAATAAACTTTTGTTTGAGAGCTTTGTGCCTCTTCTTAAATTGGTAGTTGAGTGTAATCTCCTATCTCCACTTTCGGCATTCGAGTGCGCTCGAATCAACGACTGCTGAAGCCGATTCACGGAATCTAGTGCGCTAGATCAACGTTCGAAGAATCATAGATCTTTTAACACGGTATCGTGCACGATCAACGTGTTAGAGATAGCTAGAATCCGGCATCTTCGAGATCAACGGATTTGGGCATTCAGTATTTTCAGTCCATCGATTGCTACTTTCACCGTTTCATCCATTTCAGTTATCCGCTGCTGCATCAACCTCGGATCTAAGATTTTCCTTGTAAAATTTGGATTTTTAAGGACCTAAGGAATCATACATGGTTCTACCAAGGATGGAGAGGGATCGGGCAAGGTTGAAGGGGGAGTGTTTGGGCTTGTTTTGGAAGAGAGGAGGAGTATAAAGGAAGAGAAGGGTTTTTTAAAAGGTTTTAAAGGATTTAAATGGAAAAGGATAATATTTTTAATCTTTGAAAATTTTGGACCATTAAAATGAAGAGTGGAGCTTTGGAAAGAGGAAATAAAACTATTGAAATGAGGAAGCAAAATTAAAATGAAAATTAAAGAAAAAAGAAATAACTTCTATATAAAATGAAGTAAGGGAATTAACCTTTTACCCTTAGGTCACTTACCCTCCGCATACTTTGTGACACGTTATCACCACCTTCTTCTTTCCTTATTGCTCCCTTAAGGCATCAAACCCCCTCCTTTGTCCATCATTTTTTTCACTCCTTAGTACAATGATGTGTTATACAATGTGACATTACCTTTTCACATCTTTTCTCCTTTATTTTTTTTCAAAATTCAAATTTAAAAAGAAAAGTCAAACTACGTTTTTACTTAACTAAATAAAATTTTGCTTATTTTAACTTTACCATTTCATATATTATTAGCATATGTATATGTATATGTATGCTAGAGTGTACATAATATTCTCGATAACTTTTAGACCACGAAAAGTCAAAATCCGAAAAACGATTTTCGATCACATTTTCAATTTTCCTTTGAACCGATTATTTTTATAAACAATTTCACCATCACTATTATTATTGTAAAAAACGTTTATTTGAGTTATAAAATCCATTAATTAATTATTTAAAAATATATTAAATGTTCATATTTAAAGTGATTAAATTCCGGATCGTTACACTTGTCTTCAACTATTAAATTACCAATATAGGTACGTTCACATGTATTTGTTACTTCACATATGGTGGTATCTCCATTGTTTAATTTGGATGGACATATTGTAGACCTATAGATAAACATCATAATAATATTGATATTGTTTAGGAACCATGATTTTGTTCAGTTTTATAGTTTATGTCAATCTCATGATTTTTCTTAGTGGTATTACATCGATATCTTGCAAATTAGTTTTTATTCATTATAGAATTTCTTTACAGTTTATGTTCCATGTTGTTGGAACGCATCTATACATCATTTTTGATTGGGTAAATATATATTTTTGCAATTATTTCCATCATAGTTGGTAAAAAATAAGTTGACTTAATATATTAATTTTTTAATCATGTAGTTTGGTCCATGATATATATTTCTTTTGAGAGATGTATCCTTACCAATTCTTTAACAAGTAACATTAATTTTACTTATATTTAATGTATAATTATATGGAGAAAATAAATCTCTATACAAAAATCACGGTTTAACTGGCACATTTGTGGGGATAACAAATCCAACATTGAAAATAGTCAATTGAAGGCATCAATTTGTATTAGTTTTGTTATTATTACTTATGGAGATGCAAAAGTGAAGATTTTACTTAATACTTACTATGGTAATCTTTTTATTCCTTTTTAAATGTATATTGATTATTCTGTTTAATTCAAAAAAAACTTTAGATGAAACTTTAAGGCCCCGTTTGGCTTGTCGTTTTTAGTTTTGTGTTTTCGTCTATACAAAAACGCGTCCGTTGTATGTATAGTTGAAAAACAAAAAATTTTGAAAAATGAAATTAACATATAAAATAGAAAACAAGTTTATTTTGTTTTTCGTGTTTCGAGAGATAATAAAAGCATGTGGAACAATCAAACTCTTTCGTTGTCCGTTAGTCGTCCCAACGACTAAGAATTATAAATCTTCTTCTCTTATTTCTTGTTATTTCTTAATGCAAGTTGAAAACACAAAACTCAAAATACAAAATGAAACCAAACGGACCCTAAGCTTTTAATGATTTTTTTTCATTCTAACTGCTTAATTTTCTTAGTTTACTTTGCTATTAGGTTTTCTTCATTACACAACCGATTCAGAGTGGTAGTTGCCAAAAAATTTACTAAGAAGATGGTATGGAACACATAGGTACCAATCCAAGTTCATCGTTTTGGATTACATGAATAGA
The DNA here is from genome assembly GCA_030737815.1 of Allium fistulosum. Lineage (NCBI taxonomy): Eukaryota > Viridiplantae > Streptophyta > Magnoliopsida > Asparagales > Amaryllidaceae > Allium > Allium fistulosum. The sequence goes on along the minus strand of CM060905.1, from coordinate 386,137,182 downwards.
ATATGTTCATTCACAACACTACCTACATAGGGGCATAAAACTCGATACTTTCATATAGGTCTTGGATGGAAAACAAATCAGGCAGAATTATTGAGAATAATTTTGTGCATATTGTACTTAACTAATTATATTGTTGATTGAAATATCACTTTATTTCAGTTTAGAAATTTGACCACATAACTGGTGCAACTGCATTTGGCAATTGGGATGAATTCCTCCTTAAACATAAGCCGTGGACACTGATGAATGTCTTTTGACCTATAAGAGATACATTTTCCATGTTATTAAAGATGAATATAATAAGTTTCTTATTCATCACTACTAATATTTTCTTGTTTGACACCAAGGGATGTCAACCAATATTAATTAAAAATGCAGGATAATAGGGTTGACCAAGTACAAAAGTATTTTCCATTAGTTTTGTTGTGTTACAATCAAGTTTCCATTAATATTCTATGAACTTTAGCTTATTATGCAATTTAGAAGAAATACCATATAACTGAGAAACAACTAGTAAAAGATCATCATGATGTTCATTCAAGTATTAGCTAACAAGTACCTACTTGAATGGTAGGTTCTATCTAGTGAAGAAATTCAAGCTGGAAGCTGGATCGACAAGGAGGGGAAAAGGATATGGGCGTTATATGATTTAGAGCGCTGTTATTAACTTTAAACATAAAGTATTTTGTTTAATGCATGTATTACATTTTGCTCTATTCCATGATGAAAAAAGGACTACAGTTTGAGGCTCACTTCCTTTTTCTCTATTTTTTTTTTCAAATTTCATACATTGGCTAAATTTATATTTAATTAAACAAGCTTCTACACTTTAACTAAACTACCTTATGATTTGACTACTTAACGATGCTTCTAAAATTAAATGCTTCCTGGCTCATAAACATTTAAAAACACGGATAAGCTAAAGCATTTCATAAAAAAACATATAATTTACCAAACCATGAATCTCAAATGATTATTTTTGTCTTTATCATATAATATGAGTAGTTAAGATGTTAAGATAAAACGGGCATAGGGTACTTATCCTCTTCAGCATTCTCAAAGCAATCTCAGCCCTTCATCTGAACGACTGATATTTGTTCTATTTTCTGTTTAGGATCCTGGGCTAAAGCCCATTATCTTTTATTGTATAAATACTGCTACCTCTTGTATGTACTGTATCGAATTGAGTATAATAATACATTTCTATTTTTTCACTACAAAATCTATTATGGTATCAGAGCTTTTTAATGCCCAACGGCAGAGAAAAAGTATATCTTGATCATCTCCTCAGAAAATTCTCATCATTGGAGATTATACCTTTCTCGTAATCAAGCTAATTCCATTCATCTGCCTCGCCTAAAACTCACAAAGAGCTAGGCTGCAGATCTCTCAGTTCTATTGAACATCATCGAGTCAGTTAACAACCCTCACTGTGTGAAATTTATCAAGAAACCTGTTCTTGATAAACAACACCAATTCCTGCCCTTTTCTTGAAGTAAGAGCATCAATTCTTGACTTCAGTTCGTTCCCAATTGCCTCAGAAAGCCATGGCTGGAGATGAAGAAAACTCAGGAACCACATCTCCAACCAACATAAATATCAGCTCCAATCAAAATATGCAAATCATCAAACCAAAAGGACACTTAGCAGTGCAACTGGATGAACCTAATTACTTGCTGTGGAAATATCAAATTGAAACAGCCATCAGAGGTTATGGTTTAGAAGAATATATCAATGGCATGCTAATCATTCCACCCAAAATGGTTAAAGATGATAAAGACAGTATGATACACAACAGTGAATATTCAAACTATCTAAAACAAGATAGTCTTCTTGCTTCCTGGATAATGTCTTCTTTAAGTGTGAACATACTATCTCAAATAATTGGCTGTAAGTCATCAAGCGACATATGGGAAGCTATTGAGCAAATCTTTAATTCACAAACTGCTGCAAGAATCATGCACTACAGAAAACAATTTCAAAATCTAAAGAAAGGCAATATGACAATGCAAGAGTATCTTACCAAAGCAAAGAACTACTGTGACAAACTTGCCTCAGCTGGACATGGAATCTCAGAATCTGAACAAGTACTAACCATCTTAAGTGGTTTGGATGAAAACTATGAATCACTAGTCACTGTTATATCATCTCAGAGAACTCTACCAGATCTACAGTATGTTCACTCTACACTCCTATCTCAAGAAGGAAGAATCGAACAAAAGAAAGCCAACAACACTGACTACTCAGTGAACTACACCACCAATCTTAAAGGAAAAGGGCAAGATAGAACCCAAACAGGTCAAAGAAGTAGCCAAAATTTCAAAGGTAGAGGTAGAGGAAGATGGATTGGCAACAACAGAATCAAGTGTCAAATATGTGAAAGAACAGGACATATGGCATCCAAATGTTACTTCAGATTTGATCAGAATTTTGTCATAACTCAGCAAGCAAACAATACTCAGAGAAATCAAAACCCAAATGTCAATCTCACTCAATCAGAGGCAAGAAATCAAGGCAGTCATTCAAAGAATCAGAATGAACCAGACAGTCAAATCAAGAATGATGATATACTACATGAAGAATGGTATCCAGACTCTGGAGCAACGAATCATGTGACAAGCAATTTAGAGAATCTGAATCTTGGAAACAAGGAATATAAAGGTACGCAATCCATTTATGTTGGTAATGGTAACTCATTAAAAATCACTCACACTGGCAAAGCTAAACTAATTAGCAAAAGAGGGTTATACTTAAATAATCTTCTTAGAGTCCCTCAAATCAAGAAAAATCTAATAAGCGTATCTCAGTTTGCCAATGACAACCAAGTATATTTTGAATTTTTCCCAAAAATCTGTCTAGTCAGAGATATACTGAGTAAAGATATTCTTTTACAGGGTAAAATGCACAATGGATTATATAGGTTCAATCTAGTGCAAAATAGTGAATCAAAGGAGAAGGATAAATGGTGTAATCACTCTGAAATTGATGAAACAATAGTTTTTAACAGAGTTCTTGATACTTGGCACTGTAAACTGGGTCACCCCAGTATGGCTATTGTTAAAAATATTTTGAAAGACAACAATGTCAAATATAAAGAAACATCTTTACCATATATGTGCCAATCATGTCAACTAGGAAAAAGTCACAAAATACCCTTTAACAGTTCATTAACAAAGTACAACAGACCCTTAGAACTGGTTGTAGTTGATCTATGGGGACCTGCACCCATTAACTCTGATTATGGTATGAACTACTACATATCTTTTGTTGATGCTTTTTCTAGATATACTTGGATATTATTACTCAAAACAAAATCTGATGCAAAGAATGCAGTTATTCACTTTATAAGGCAAGCTGAGAATTTAACAAATCAAAAACTCAAAACCATACAAACAAATGGTGGGTCAGAATTTAAGACTTTAAAAGAATTCTTCTCTGAAAAAGGCATTAACCACAGAGTTACATGTCCACACACTTCTGAACAAAATGGTATCGTCGAAAGGAAACACAGACATACAGTTGACATTGGTCTAACACTGCTTGCACATGCATCAATGCCTCTAAAATTCTGGCCAGATGCATTTACAACTGCTGTGTTTTTAATAAATAGAATGCCTACAAAAGTTTTGAGGAATAAAACACCATTGGAATTATTGTCTGACACAAAACCAGACTACTCATTCCTCAAAACTTTTGGATGCTTGTGCTATCCATGTATTAGACCATACAATCAACATAAACTAAGTTTTAGATCTTTACCTTGCACTTTTCTTGGATATGCCACTAGCCAGAAGGGATATAAATGCCTTACCAGTGAAGGGAAAATAGTTATATCAAGGCATGTAGCATTTAATGAAAATGTGTTTCCCTTCACTAGTAAAGACATAAAAACCACCCAAAAGATTTACAGTTCCAAGAAATATCTACCACCCATACCTGTATGGGAGAAATCAAAGAGTACTGAGAATAGCAAGGAATCAGCATCAAATCTCCAACACACAGTGCCCTTTGAAGGACCAGGTCAGGATGATGACAGAAACTCATATAACAATGAGTCTGATGAATGTGAGTCTGAAGGTCAGAATAATGATCAAGACAACAGACCACCTCCAAACAGCAGTGATATAGCACCTGCACAAGAGGGACATCCTATGATTACAAGATCAAAAGATGGGATATTCAAACCAAAAGTCTACACCACCAACATAAGCTACAAGGAACCAAGCAATTTCGATGAAGCTGTCAAAAACAACAAATGGAGAAAAGCCATGGATGAAGAATATAGTGCATTAATCAAAAACAAAACATGGAGCTTAGTCCCAGCACCAACAAACAAAAACATAATAGGCAGCAGATGGACATACAAATTAAAAACTCTACCAGAAGGCAACAAAATCAAATACAAGGCAAGACTAGTAGCCAAAGGATACTCTCAACAATATGGGCTTGACTTCTCTGAAACCTTTTCACCAGTAGTCAAACCGACTAGTATAAGAATTATTCTAACTATAGCCTTACATTATGAATGGGACATAAGACAACTAGATGTAAATAATGCTTTTCTAAATGGAGAGTTACAGGAGGAAGTATACATGCAGCAACCCCAAGGTTATACTCAGAATAACCAAAAGAATCTCGTATGCAAGCTTCATAAAGCAATATACGGTCTAAAGCAGGCTCCCAGAGTATGGTATGAAAAACTAAAAACTACCTTAACTTCTATGGGATATCAGGTATGCAAATCTGACAACTCTATTTACATAAAGCTTAGCGAAAGGTATATCACTTACATTCTTGTATATGTTGATGACTTCATAGTTACAGGCAACAACAAGGAAGAAATAAAATACGTTATCAATATGCTAGACAAAACTTTCTCCATTAAAGATTTAGGCAAACTACATTACTTCCTAGGTATAGAAGTAATTGCTACTGCTGACAAAGGATTCATCCTAAGTCAACAGAAATACATCACTGAAATCTTAAGTAGAGCAAAAATGCATGAAGCTAAACCAATGCCTACACCAATGACAAGTAACTTACACTTATCTAAGTATAAAGGAGAGCCATTTGATAACGTAAAACAATACAGAAGCATTGTTGGAGCACTTCAATATGTAACTGTAACTAGACCTGATATATCTTTCGCCGTAAATAAAGTTTGTCAATTTATGCAGAGACCTCTAGATCTACACTGGAAAGCCGTAAAACGTATACTCAGATATCTCAAAGGCACTTCAAATCAAGGCATTAAACTACATAAAAGCAGAAACTTATCTATTCAAGGATTTGCCGACGCAGACTGGGCCTCAGATTGTGATGATCGAAGATCCACAACTGGACATTGCATCTTCCTAGGTCAAAATCCCATTTCCTGGTGTGCAAAGAAGCAACCAACTATCTCTCGCTCGAGTACCGAGTCCAAATACAGAAGCGTCGCATCAGCAACTGCCGAAATAATGTGGACAGAAGCCCTAATCAAAGAATTAGGGATAAGACTATCTCGCAAGACCATTATCTGGTGTAACAACTCCAGCACGGTAGCAATTTCTGCCAACCCTGTGCTACATGCTCGAACGAAACACATAGAGATCGACCTCTACTTCGTCAGAGTCCAAATCGCAAGTGGAAAGCTTGAAGTTAATCACCTTCCAGCCTCAAGTCAAATAGCTGACATATTTACAAAGGCTTTATCTCGAAAATACTTTGAAGATCTAAAGAATAAACTCTGTATCAAAGACATTCGCGAAGATCAGATAAAAGAGGAAGAAAGGAAAACCCTAGCCGCAATTGAAAGGGGGAGTTAAGATGTTAAGATAAAACGGGCATAGGGTACTTATCCTCTTCAGCATTCTCAAAGCAATCTCAGCCCTTCATCTGAACGACTAATATTTGTTCTATTTTCTGTTTAGGATCCTGGGCTAAAGCCCATTATCTTTTATTGTATAAATACTGCTACCTCTTGTATGTACTGTATCGAATTGAGTATAATAATACATTTCTATTTTTTCACTACAAAATCTATTATGAGTTATGGATGATCATAAACCTAAAGTCCACATTGTCACCACCTACCTAAAAAGTGTCTATCTATTCAAAAGTAAAGACTAACACCTATTACACAAGCATGCATTAATGATTACAAATGTAGCATATATAAATACATAGATCTCTTAAAACATTTATACAAATTTATACCATTTTTAAAACCTTTAACCACATATACAACTATTGGAGACTATATGACCGCCAGTACGGTCGCCATAGAGTCCAAATTAAGGCTCCTTTTAAGTATTTTGTTTGATATGTTCCTCGCATTAAGTCTTTATCCTACATGAACAACTGTCTTTGTTAATTAATTTCAAAATATAATAGGTAAGCATTCATGTCCTATATGAAATGCTTCGTAATACTAATTGTACTAGAAAAAGTATTATCCATTATACTTTTTTTCGCACCACAACAACATTTGATGCTTCTCCAAAATATATGCAACTAGATAAGTATATAGAAACAATGATCTTGAATTGGAGAAATGGAGGGCTTAAATGCATATGAGCCCTTACTTAGTGACTGTGTATTGGGTATTAACAACGACTAATAGTAGTTTCCAAAGACTACAATTGTTTAACTCTATTATTATATCAACAAGCACCCAAACTTTGCTATACAACCAGAAGAATACATGTTTTCTAGTGTTAAAAACTTCAAGCGATTCATGCCAAATGGAGCTGATACACTACAGAGGAAAATTAAATGCACAAATCTACATGTCTGATTATTATTTAGAATATTAAAATATTCCAGAGAACATCATTGCAATGCATCCCAACTCCTTACACATCTAATCGCAGGCTTGAAATTACAGTGCAAAGAAAATGGAATTCAGCAAGCATGTTGAAGATTGTGAGAATTATATCCCCTATCATAATGAACTACTCTAGAATTACAAGAATAATTCAATTACCAAACTAACTTTTACATCTACAATGATTTCCATAGACTTAAATTTGTCTACAAACATTCATAAATGGAATGATAAGTATGTATTGATATAGAGAGCTAGCCTGATATTCTACATTGATACTGAATGTTTTCGCAGTCCAGTTTTGTCTGTCAATTTAAGGATAGTACATATTCACTATACTTGGACTTACTGAAAAACTTCAAACCAAGTGAGTAGTTTGAAAATTTTATTTTATATTGAAAATCTTTTTTTGTCTTCCCAATAGTGTCATAAATACGATGTGTGTCATTTTGATAACGTCCAAGTTGGCATTCTTGCAAACATGAACATGAAATGTTGACATAATGTATCTCCACCGTTAGATTCCCTTATTATTTCATTCTATACTGGATCACAATGAGATTCAATGATCAAGATATATTATGTCATGTTTTGTGCTTTTTACCTATGTTTTCAGTAGTCATCCCTACAAAAACGTGTGCTTGTGTGTTTTGGAATCTATTAATGCTTTTTTACAGTACATAGGTAACATTTATACATTTCATAGACGATTAAATAGTTACAATTTTTTGAATTACTTTTGTAGCATCCAATGTACCATTTAAACCTACACTTAGTCCGGAGGACTCACATTAAGGAATGTTTATTGTGATGATTATTCGCTTAAAATAATTTAGATTATCAAATTATTATGATGTAAATAGTGAAATGTTAACATAATTCAGAGTTTTAATTATTTTATGTCGCAGATTATTGTTCTAATGCCAAAACGTAACTTATGGCTTTCTAAATTTGAAAATTAAACTTTTTAAAGTTTTGAACTTTATGAATATTGTTTTTTTAAAGTTTGAACTCAAGTTTTTAAAGCTTAAATTTTTCGTAAGCACAAAGTTTTAATGCTCAGAAAATGTTATAATTCGAAATTCAATGTTAAAAGGTTTGAAATTTTTTATAACATTTGACTTACAGGTTTCGATTTGATTGTTTTGAAAAAAATGTACATCATTTTGGTTATCTTAATTGTACCTTTATTTGGTGGTATTTCCAAATAGTAATATTTCTCTAGTTTTACAAATTCACTTACTTATAGCATATGGTAAACAAAATAACCATTTGAACCCGTTGAATTTTTTTGTGCGATTCAAATATATGGAGACTTTCCTAATTTGCAATTTGGAATATATGGAAACTTTCCTAAATTGCAAATTTGGAACTTATGGAAACTTTCTTTAATTACAACCTTACCTTATTTAAAACTTTCCATATCTCCATTTGCATCCGACGACTCTATGGAATTAGAGAGACTATAAAATAAAGTGGTAGACTCATGGAGTTCATTATCCACACAACTTAGAAAGAAATAATATGAGGTAATAAAGAAAAACAAATTGTAACCCTAATTAATCAAATTAGGGATTTTTATTATTCTTCTATAATCTCCTTTAAGCTCTCTTGTTTGTTGAAAGTAGTAAATGTCCTCTTCCCCAAAGTGGACATACACTATCACGACGATAGTGGAATCACTATAAAACCCTTGTGTCTCCTTTTACCTTTTATAATTATTTAATATTGCTTTTGGAATAGCTGTGATAGATTGGAGAATTGATCAATTTGTTTATTTTACCGCACCATGGCATGATCCTATAATTAAGTGTTTCCACTGCGAGGAATTGATCACCCCTCTACAACTAGTATCAGAGCCTTTAGGTTTGCTGTTGCATAAAAGGTGCTGGGTAGAATGGCAGGCAAAGATAATACATTATAGATTAGTTTAGCACTGGTAGTTGCTCCGTATATTAGGGGTTCCTACATGGCTTTAGGTTTATAGTTATCGATGGAGAAGTGGAACAGAGAAGGAGATTTTGAGAAGTGGCAGTGGATGATGAAGGTAGTACTAAGAAGAAATCATGTCCATAACGTGGTTTATGACTTATAGGATTTAGATTCAACTATATCCGTTGTAGAGAAGAAGGAGATGGAAGAATAGGCTTTTACTACACTCCAACTTGCAATGGGTAAGAATATTATTTCTGAAATGAGTCGGGAAATTACCGCTAGAGGAATTTGAATGTAGTTGGAAGACCTCTACATGAAGAAATCTTTAACCTACCGATTGACGTTGCTGAGACCTTCTTCACCTATATGATGAAGGAAGGTTCTTCTATTAAAGCATATTTGAGTATATTTGATGACCTGTTGATAAAGATGAAGTCTGTTGATTTGAAGATTGATGAAAAATGGAAATCCATGGTTCTGTTGTTTTCGCTTCCGGAGTGGTTCACCATTTTCATTAACATCCTAAGATAGAGAAACCCTGATGTTGGATTATGTGGAAATAGGTGTTCTTACTGAGGAGTAGAAAGACCAGATGCAGGGTTTAGGTTTAGGAGATGGTAGTGGAGGAAGTGATAGTAGTTCAGGCTTGTTTGTTGAAAGAGGAAGAACGAAGAAGAAAAAAATAGAATTTTAGGGTCATTCTAATTCGAAGAAGCCCCATTGATGCGCAAGTCTACAGATGGAAAGTTTCATCATTTTAAGAAACCGAGTCATTGGAGAGGAGACTGTCCAGATTTGAAGAAGGAGACTGGGGGTTCTTCATCTATTGCAGTGGAGAATGAAGATAGCGATGTGTTGACAGTTATAGTATCAGATGTTGTGGACCATTGGGTCCTTAATTCGGGGGCTTTATTCCATTTGGTGCCTAATAAGGATTATTTTCTTTCCTTTGTCGCTAATGAAAGAAGTTCCATTCTTATGGTTAACAATGCTATATTTATGTCCATGGAAGTTGGCTCAGTTCGCGTTCACATGTTTGATGGATTTGTTCGCAATCTTTTGGATGTTCGTTATGTACCAGGTATTCAGAAGTCTTTGATATTGTTAGGGCAACTTGCATTATTGGGATGCAAGGTTACCATCAAAGAGATGGTTTGAAGGTTTTTAGAGGGGCATTTCTAGTAGTGAAGGGTATAGAGGTCTAAAATCTTTATTTGCTGAAGGGTACCGTTATTCTAGGGGAATCATTTGTTGAAATTAATAGCGCTAAAAGCTTGGATGCTATTAAGCTTTGGCATTTAAGATTAGGTCATGCTTTGGAGAAGAACTTAGAATTGCTTTATAGGAAGAAGAAGATCAGAGGAGAAAGCTTCAACAAATTGGGATTTCTGCAAGGAGTGTGTTATGAGTAAGCAAAGCAAATTATTATTTGGTGCAGGCGAGCATACTTTTAGGAGGGTACTTGACTATGTGCATTTAAATGTTTGGAGACCAGTTTCTATAGCTTCCATTAGAGGAGCTCACTACTTCGTATCTTTCATTGACTACTACTAGTGTAAGATTTGGATGTATGTAATGAAGGACAAGTCGGAATTGTTCGAAAAATTTAAGGAATGGTTAGCTCTCATCGAAAACCAAACTAGAAAATGGAGACTAATATGTCTCAAAGGAGATACTTGGCTACTACTGATAGCACAGTGCTAGGAGACATTTTACAACACACGGTGATCTACAATCCAATGGGTTAGATGAGAGGATAAATAAAACTCCACTATAGAAGGCTCATGGCATGAGATTGGCCGCGAGCTTGAGATTAATCGGATTCTGTGTTCAGCCATTGGTAGAAAGATTCTAGAAGATCTTTGGAGAGGGAAGTCTACTATACATAGTAACTTTCGTATTTTTGGTTGCCCTACTTATGTGCATAACATCGGAATTGATAAGTTAGAACTGAGAGCTACCAAGTGTGTTTTGCTAGGTTATATATATATAGAATAAAGGGATGCCATATTTGGAATCCAACATCGAATAAGGCGATATACTCTATACATGTTACCATTGATGAGTCATCCATATTCAGACCATTAGAGGAGGCATCAGATGGCTCAGGTTTGCAAGAAGACAAGCCTAAGGAGATAGAGATCGTTCTTACATTTTAGCCAAAAATTAGGAGTTGATATTATTGATGACAAAGAACATGTAGTCGAAGAACCATCATATAATAGTCTGCAAATTTTTTGTAATAGTGATGGTGATGGTCATGAAGTTGGTGAAGATTCAGTTCAAGATGGAGCTGAAAGAGTAGCAGGTGATGCTAGAGCCGTCTATGCTAGTCCACGAATTAGGAAGGCACCTGACAGATATGGAGATTGGCAGTTTCAAGCCTCAGCCCCAATGATCAGTTCGATTATGCTTTGCATGCAGTTCATGAGCAACAATTTGACCTTGAAGATGCTTTGAAGTCAACAGACAGTTTGAAGCGGATTTGCACCTTGAAGGAGGAAATGCAGTCATTGAAGAAGAACAAGACAAGGGATTTGTTCCCATTACCATAGGGAAATAGAGACATAGGTTGCAGATGGATATTCAAGGTAAAAGACGATGGATGGCATAAGGCTAGATTGGTAGTGAAAGATTTTTCATAGAGTAAGGGGATAAATCTTTTCTCTGGTTGTGCGACTTACATCTATTAGGATTTTGTTAGCTATAGTTGCTACTCATGATATGGAGTTGGAGCAGGTAGATGTGAAGACAGCTTTTCCAAATAGAGACTTGGAAGAGACAGTCTACCTGAAACAACCAAATGGGTTTGTAGTGGATGGTGAAATGACCCTCCTTATTTTGCTTAATTTTTTTTAACATCCCTATAATTAATATTCTCAGAGTCATTTTCTTTTCAACAATTCATCCAGGATCCAATATTTTCCACCAATATAAATATATCAGTTTATTCCTAAAGATATACACATATATATGAAGATGTGTTTATTCCTCTTGTTTAAAATCAGAGTATGTTTTTAATTCCATTTGTTAAACAAGAGCAGGCTGTTTAGTTTGGATTAGTTTGGATTTGAAGAAATCTGCATATAGTTAATTACCTTGTTCTTTTGAATATTTATAATATGATAATAATTCCTGTCCCTATTTGGTCAAAGTATTTGGGATTTTTTTTTCATAGTTCAAATATATTGATATCTGGGTAAGACCAGAAAATGATATATTCTCTTATCATTTTCCACTTATTTATTTTCTGGAAACTTTCTTATTTTTAATTCAATCTATATGACTTATTTATTTCAATCTTAGCATGTATAACACATTGTAAGTTGAGTATTTGCATAAGATTTGCTGTGACAAGCATTTGAACTTAAAAATATTTAGAAGATTAATGTGTGTTTCCAGGTTTTAATAGTGCAGACCTATCCAGATTGCATATCTGGTATAGCTTTTAAGAGTTGATTGTGGTGAAACAATTTCTAAATAATCTAAAGTTTTTGAAATGTATTTTACATTCAGAACACCATCAAATATGGTCGACCAAAACCTCACTCATTTGAAGCTGGTTAACCCATAAATCTTGTGTCTAACAGACACTTGTTCAAGGCAATGGCATTATATCTTAAACTTTGCAAAATATTTACTTTTCTCAAAACAATTCAAAAAGTGGTATTAAATTGGTTTGCAAAGTTTCACAGTAAAAATGATTTAAATCTTTATAAGCTTTCCTCTAGATAAATCCAGATTTTTATTCTAAAAACTTAGTGCATTGCTATATCACAAGAATTTGACTAATACATAATATAAATTATGCAAAACATTTGTTCACATACATATATGTATATTTCATTTCCCAGGCTTTCATATCTAAAACTTAAGCATATTTTTCTGGTTTTCAACCCAGATATTTCTTTTAATTTTTAAACCTTAATGCATAGCAATTTTCAACAGATAAACAACCAGTTCAATCAAGCATAGCAAGTTCATTACATAACATCAATTTCAAACACAACTGTCTCATGAATACATGCAGATTAAATCATATTGGACTCTTATTAAAATTAGCAAGCATGTTCATTCAATCCCTTTTTCATTTGCCATACTTCACTTTCTACTTAGCTCCTGCATTTCCTGAAAGAGCATTAGTGGCTGCCTCATTTTAAAATGAGGCACCCCCATATGCCATGAGCAAATAAGGGTCAGATCCATGATCTGGTATGAGCAACATCAGTATATTCATGATATTAAACAACAGAGAATATGAGTGTAATAACTTGTTATTTGAATGAATTTCTGCAATCACTTATTATATCATTGTGTAAATAAAGTGACTCAGGTATGATAACTCCATCTATCATTCCTATTCCTGCATTCATAATCAAGCAAACAAAATCATCTATTTGCAACATGAGCATCCACTGGAACAATCATGGTTCCATACCAACCAACCTAAGAAATATTCATATTCCTATCTCTTCATATACAGGTTGTATAAATTCAGTTTAAATTCCAGCCTTATCTGCCATCAAGGAATCACAGGGACACATTGCAATGAACTAATTCACATCATTGCACAAAGATCTCAGGGCTTAAACAAACCATGTGCCAACTTGCATACATCAAATATGACAAGCATTCCAGCAGCCTTCTTGGCCTTCCCTTCCCTAGTTTATTTACTAGTGCATTGATTTAAATATTATCATCAGATAGCTAAGTGAACTTGTCACTGCAAACATGGTAAAACCCATAAATTTTCTAGCATAATTTACTCAGAAATTTAGTAGATAGTTATTTCCAAAAATGTGGACATTATGTCTTGATCTCAGTAAAATATAAGAATATTTTCAACTGTAAAAGAGGCATGGCATGTTCTTGTTATACTGATCTGCAAGCCTTTATGATTGAATCAGATTCATGATCTGGCTCAATCATAGTTTTAGCTTGTGAGCATCTTTTTTTTATATTTGATTAAGGGCTCAGCACTTAGAAAATTTCTATTGCACCCTTAACTTCTTTCTTCTCAAGCCTCAGCACTTATACCAAGTATAATGCAGCTCCCAACATTTTTCTTTGGTAAAATTTCCATGCCATAGATCTAGAACAGTTGAGAGTATTCTCTATATAATTTTAAGATTCTGGACTTTAACATTTCTGAGTAAAATAAAACAGTAAGATGCACATCCAAAGGCAAATATCTCAACAAATCAAAGATCACTAAAACATCCATAATAAAATCATATCAGATTTAAAATAAAACATCCAAAAAGCATTGATAAAATCATATCAAAACCAGCAATATTTAAATGACAATATAAAAAGTGGCTGCCTCATCTCAGGTCTTAATGCCATGAATTCAGTGAGGTTACTCACCTAAGTTCTTCCTTCTCTTGTTTCATAAAATCCTTATGTGTGTGTTTTCTTCTTCCTTTCAATATTTTCCTTTCTTTCTTATTTTTTTTTGAGCAACTCTGGGTAAAATGTTTTCTTGGCCAAAACTGCCTATTTATACCAATGTTTTCTCTTAGGGTTTTGTTACAACAAAATTCCATTTCTATCCTAACCATCTTCATGCATTTTGCATTTTCACATTTTCCTCCTTAATGCCCCCCGGCCACTTTAGTTCATTATAGTCAGTACCCCTTTTCTTTTTTTTCCTTTTTTACTTTTTCAGAAAAAAATGGCTATCTTTAATTACTTACCCAAGTCATGCTAAATGTGTGATTCAGTTTTTATTTATATTTTTATTCTTTTCTGGAAATCTCCTTTTCTATTTTTACCTACACAAGCATATTGACTTGTATTACATTTCATGTCATTTTGATGTTTCTTTTAACACTTTCTGCTCACAGGAAATATACATGCACATGGGTGTATATATTTTTATTTGATCTTTCTTGCCTTTCAGAAATTATACACATACATATATATCCTAATTAAATGAGTTAGATCTGGTAAAAGAAAACCCTATGCTAAGTAAGAATTACTTCTTTGCTCACATAAAATCTTTCTGCCTCTTTATTACTTTATTTAATTCCTTATGCTTCAAAGAAAAATGTATATAGACATATCTCCCATATTTAACTTGGTTAGGCCTAAGTTAAATTCCAATGTTTCAAATAAGAATTTTACTTTCTTATTAAAATAAAAAATTTCTCTCTTTTTTTTTCACCATAAATTCTTGGATTTTCCCCTGTGCCATTTTCCAGTGTGCACGTGCACACATATCCTTGCACACTATTTAATCCCAAGAATTTCACCATATTTAAATCTAAATGTTTCAAAATTAAATCATTTTATCAAAATGATTTTTCACAAAATTTTGGGGTATTACAGATGGTAAGTCGGATTGGGTTTGCAAGCTGAAGAATTTGTTGTATGGTCTAAAGTAGTCGTCGAGACAATGGTAGAAGAGGTTCGATTCTTTTATGTTGAGCATTGGCTTTAATAGGATCATAAAAAACGCTTGTGTTTATTATAAACACTCAGAAAGTGGGGATTGGGTGTTCTTACTCTTGTACATGGATGATATACTTATTATTTCCAAGGATAGAGAAGAATTCAACCTATTGAAGATGCGCTTGAAAGTAGAATTCAAAATGAAGGACCGTAAAGAAGCAAAGAAGATATTAGGCATGGAAATGTTCAAAGATAGAAAGCCTGGACTTTTGAGACTGAGTCAAAAGAAGTATTTACAATAGGTGCTTGTTCGCTTTAGCGTGGATACTACAAAGGCTATTTCAATACACATACCTTTGCATGTAAAACTTTTGGAAAAAGGATCTTCTATTTCAGTTGAAGATAAGACTTATATGGAGAGGGCGTCCTATGCAAGTGTAGTTGGAAGCTTGTGTATGCCATCATCTACACGAGGGCAGATATTGCTCAAGTTGTCAGTATGGTTAGTCGCTACATGGCTAATCTGGGAAAGGCTCATTAGGAAGTTGTTAAAGCTATTTCGAGATACTTAAAGAGAACACCAGATCAGGGCTTGCTTTTCAAATTAGAAAGAGTTGCAACTTGGTTTGTTAATGTGATTCAGACTATGCGGGAGATAGATACATGAGGAAGTCAACCTCGGGCTACATCTTCACTCTCGAAGGTACTACTATTAGTTGGAAAGTGAGGCAGTCTGTGGTTGCATTATCTACTACAAAAGATGAGTTGATAGCTGCTGTTGTAGCAACTAAGGAAGCACTTTACTTAAAAAGCCTATCATGTGATCTAGGCTTTTTGCACGATAGTGTGGTGGTGAATTGCGACAGTCGAAGTGCAATTCATTTGGCTGAAAGCTTGGCGTTCAATGCGAGAACAAAGCACATAGATGTTAGAGAGTCAGTCCTTGTAGCCATGAATGAACAAACGGTGATTCGTCTAAAGATGATCAATACAAAGAGAAATACAGTGGACATGTTTACTAAGGCATTGTCGGTTGCTAAGTTTTAGCATTGCTTGAACTTGGTTCGCTTATTGATGTGCTAGTGCTATATGGTGGTGCCATGGGGGAGAGTGGAGTAGCTTAGTTGAAGCTAGAAGAAGATGTAGTACTCTTCTTGTTTGAGAGATAGAAGTTGTTATATCCTTGTTAGGAGACTGTTTTGACTCTATTTTTATTTTGAGTACTTTTAACACTTTAATGGCGTGGGGTAGTCTTGCTAAAACTTATTAACAAAGTATGATGGGGGGTGGCTGAGCCAAAACGTATTGAGAAAGTATTCATGTTAAGGTGGAGCGTGCAATAGGAGGTGGTTGAGATAATTTGAATCGAGGTGGAGTATTGAATTTTTTTTGTACGATTCAAATATATGGAAACTTTCCTAATTTGCAATTTGGAATATATAGGAACTTCCTAAATTACAAATATGGAATTTATGGAAACATTCCTTAATTACAAACTTACCTTATTTAAAACTTTCCATCACTCCACTCAAATCTAATGGCTCTCAGGAATCAGAGAAGACTATAAATGAAGGGGTAGACTTATGGAGTTCATTATCCACACAACTCAAAAAAGAAATCATACGAGTCAATAAAGAAAAACAAATTGTAAACCTAATTAATCAAATTGGGGATTTTTATTATTCTTCTGTAATCTCTTATAACCTCTCTTGTTTATTGAAAGTAATAAAGCTCATTTTCCCCAAAGTGGACGTACACTATCAGGACGATAGTGAAAACACTATAGATCTCTTGTGTCATCTTTTCTCTTTTATAGTTATTTACTATTGCTTTTGGAATAGTTGTGATCTGATTGGATAGTTAATCGACCTACTTACTTTACCGCGCCATAGTACGATCCTGTAATTAATTTTTCCATTGCAGGGGATTGAATATCCTCTATAGAACCATAGTTAGTTTTATATTCAGTTGAATACATAATAACTTTTTAAGCTGATGTGGAGGCAAAACCTATTCCTTGTTGGTGCGCATAAATTCCTTTTCTACTTTTTTTTGTCAAAAATGAATTTGAAATTCATCGGTACTGTCAAAAAAGTATTTTCAAACATTAGCAAAATAAATATGTTTAAAGAATGAAATATCTAGTCTTTAATCTTGAATTTCAATCTTAAAATGTAACCTAAAGGCTGATCAAAGACCGAAAAATCGGTCTTTGAATCTCTTTTTCCAAATAAAATTTAAGATTGGAAGTTCGGTATTTACATTTTAAGACCAAAAGTTTGGTTATAAACGTTTTTGAGACTGAAATTTAAAGATCGAAATATGGTCTTTATTCGGTCCCAAATATCTTTATTATGCAGAATTTTTAATCTTTTCTTGTTTAAAATGAAAAACTAAAAGATGCTTATATCATATTATGTTTATATTTTGCACTATACATACAAACATATATTTGTAAAGAATGGTAATTTTTTTATTAACTAAAATGCAATTGATACAAATAGTTACATACATTACAAATTAATTCCTCTAGCATCAAAACATTGTGACAAGTACTATTTGATATAATTGACCTTCAACCAGACACTTAAGAACAATATAATATCAAAGCTATGCATAGCAAATAAAGAAAAATAAAAAAGAATAAAAATTTAGATAGCAAATTTTGAGATATTGTAACGCCCCACTCTGAGACCCACTGTAACAAAGAGTATTACGGGAGTAATACTGTCTGTTAAAGCGGAGAATAGAGTATAGTGGAAGCGACCATTTGTAATCAAGCTATAACTATCTACTGAATACGTCGAAAGGGTGGTATCTATTTTTTTTCTAACAGGTGGTTCGACATATTCGGTAAATACTTATAACGAAATTACAAATGGCTAAAGATCTATCAGGACAAAGCATAATAACATAATGAAATAGCATCACAGAACAGAATCACATAACAGATATAAAATCCCAGAACAATACATCGTCAATACAGATCCAAATATCATAAGTGGGTACAAAGCCACTGCTCACACATGTGAGTCAACAATATGTACATATCAAAGTCTGAATAATAACAGAGTAGCGGAATAGTGGACAAATAAAAGCGCTATCTATCAGCATAGCAGATAATGTCCAAGCGGAAGCACAGAAGCTAAGTCCAGAGACCTAACCTGAAGCAACTCGGTCTGACCCGAGCGAAAACACTCGGGTCAGGCTAGCTAAACCATCAGTAATAACTGAGATATATGATAATGCAGTACATAAATAAAACAGTACTTATCCAAAGAGAAGTATATTATGAACCACATGAATATAATGACGATCCCTAATCATCAATCAACAGTAAAAATCTCCAAAGAGAAATCAACACCAAAGTGTAGAATAAATAAAATCGCCTCATATCATCGGCGTAGCCAAAGCTATAAAAAGATGCCCATAGGCAATAATCCCAAGAGTGACCAGAGTCTGTAATCAATGCCCAAGTAAAGATTGATGCTCCAAAGAGCAATGGGGATATACTGAAAAGTCAATGAAATCAAACACTGAAAGGCAGTGTCCAGAGACACTGTGAATCCACAAGTGAATCACACTTACATCGTATGGTTCCATAGAACCAACACCGAATGGCGGTACTCGAATGGATATAAAAATCATCAGATAATACAAATGTTGCACGTGCACCGACCAGAGTCGTTGTTGCCAAGTACTGTAGAGTTGTGATCGATCACTCGCATAGATGCGGAATGCGCGAGATGGCGAGATCCTTCCCAGAAGGATAAAGGCCCAGAGGCGCACGCCGAAAAATAAACTGCTCCATAGAGCAGGTGTCCAGAGACGGTTGCCCAGAGGCGTGGTGACCCAGAGGTCCAGTACTGGCCGCCCAAAGGCTAATGTGTCACTAACTTCTTGGAGAGGAACCCGTAAAGTGTTAACAATGAGTCCCATACCCCACGTTCGCACTAAACGGTTTCCTAACCAATAGCAAGCTCACACTCCAAGCAATAAAAAGTCCACCTCGTATCATCGGTAAACTAGACCCAGAGGTCAAAACGATCAATCGAATAGGTCGGGGATTAACCGGAAAGGAAATACACACGGTTCCATAGGCCGGAGATTTCCTAACCGTTTAAGCACCTTTCCACTTCGCTCGACGTGCTAAAAAGTGAGTGTGAGATTTTTATTATAGAAAATAATTGTGCGAAACAGATTTATAATTGATTTTGAAACCATTTTAAAACGACTTTTGAAAACTCTCCTATTATGGAGTAATTAATTTAATAATTAAAAATAATATTATATAATAATTTCTAAAGCCATTTAGGAGTGAAAAATCTTTTGAAAATGATTCATAAAACCCGTGTACGAAATCTAGAGACAAATCTCAAAGAAATCAATAAAACCAGAAAATCACTGAAAAATATTCTAAGTGTTTGTAAACATTCAAAAACAGCTGCGAACCCAAGTTCGGAAATTTATTTGGACCAGCAAACGGTGTCCAAATGTCATGAAAATTTGCAGGCATGTATTCCAACATCCCTACTTTAAGATGCAAAAATAATATCTGGATTCCGAGTTAAGACGAAGTGGCAGCGACGTCTCAAAGTTGGACCCAGAACAAGATTTACACTGTTTACAAACAGCGACCAGAGTTCAACTTCGACACGAAATTCGAAGTACCAAACGAACTCCGATGTTGCTCAAATTTTTCAAAAATGTAGTTCGAAACTCCACCTTCCCAACAAGACCAAAAACGTCGAATTCTGACTTCGGATGCGATCGTGGCGGCATCGTGAAGTGAAGATAAAAATTTGAAAACAGAGTTTACACAGTAATTTTTTTTTTGAACGCGGTCCCCCGGCCCGCGTCAGCCTGCCCCAGCCCGCCTGGCGGGCTGGGATCAGTTTAGTCCCAGCCCGCTTGGGCTGGGATCTGTTTAGTCCCAGCCCGCCTGGGCTAGGAACCATGTCCCAGCCCACGCGGGCTGGGATCAGTTTAGTCCCAGCCCGCCTGGGCTGGGAACCAAGTCCCAGCCCACGCGGGCTGGGATCTGTTTAGTCCCAGCCCGCCTGGGCTGGGAAGCCTGGGCTGGGAACAATGTCCCAGCCCACGCGGGCTGGGATCAGTTTAGTCCCAGCCCGCCTGGGCTGGGAAAAATGTCCCAGCCCACGCGGGCTGGGTTGCGTGCGCGCCAGCCCAACTGGGCTGGCCCTGCTTCTGGCTAGCCCAACTGGGCTAGCCTGCTGTATATGGGAGCCTGGGTGCAACCCAGACCTACTTTTGGGCTCTCAGATTTATGTTTCAGCCCGTTTTCAGGCTGTGCAATTCCAGCCAGCAAATATTGATGTTTTTAGTGATTTAGGGGTGTTTTTTTTTCAAATTTTGGCATCAAATTTTCATCAAAATTAACTAGCAATAATCACTAATAGATATAACTAGCAATAATCACTAATAGATAGTAATTACCTTAATGAAGCAATATCACAAACACCTTATGTGCAACCCCAAAATGAAAGCAAAGATGATCAAAGAGCTATGATTCACATGTTACATAAGAAAACACGTGTTACTAAATGATTATTGAAATCAAAAGATGATTAAACACATGCTAGAAGTGGTTTTTAGCAATATACCTCTCTTGAAAGCAACAAATACTATTATAGCATCAACCCAAATTAGCAAAAGGTGATTAGGAGGCTATAAGATCAAAAAAACACATAAAACATGTGTTACTAATCAAATTTCAGAAATTATGAAGATATAAAATATGGATTTGAGGTGGATATTTGCATTACCTTTTCATAGAATGACTTGCATAAGCTAAAACTAGAAGGAGATGAAGATGGAGGCCATTTTTGTTATGAAAGCTTTAGGAAATGGTTAGGGTTTTGATTAGGGTTTTGATGAATGAGGTTAGGAGAGTTCGAGATAATTTATAGAGGAAGTTTAGGGTGGGTTATTGGGTAAGGTTTAATAACCCAATATGAAGAGAGTTATTTCCATGTTTTCAAAAATTTTCTAAGTGTTCATATATGTTTATAAAACTCGCTTTTCTTATTCAAACCAATTTTAAATCCTCTTCTAAAATATTTAACTTTTCAAAAATAACATTTTATCCTCATTTTAAAATCCCATATTTCCCATTTAATTAAATTAGCCTTTTTCAAATAAATTTTGTTATTCCAAATCCTTTTATGCTTCATTAAAATAAATAAAATCCTAACTTTTATTTATTAATTGGTAATGCAAATCCCGGGTTGTTACAGACTCCACCCCTTAAGAAAATTGCGTCCCCGCAATTCCTTAAGATAGATGTCGTTTACAACGTCACATCCCCAAAAGAAGTGATAGAGATAAAATAGAGAATTCTCACCCGCAGAAGAAGATGGGAGAAAGACAGGATAAGAGCGTTCGATAGATTCTCTGGTCTCCCAAGTGCAGTCCTTAGGATTCGGTGACCATTGAATCTTCACGAGTGGAACCTCTTTGTTGCGAAGGCGTCTAACCTCCGAATCAAGCACACGAAGAGGTTGCTGCTCCAAAGATAAATCAGGTAAGATCTCTAAATCAGGCACAGCATGCGACTCAAAGATAGAATCAGGATTGCGGACACACATGCGAAGCTGGGAAACATGGAACACGTCGTGCATTCCAGAGAAGTGAGCAGGTAGAGCCACACGATAAGCCACAGGGCCAATGCATTCCGTAATAGGAAATGGTCCAACATAGCGAGGAGCCAACTTCCCTGTAGAGCTGAAACGCACAACCCCTTTCATAGGAGATATCCGAATAAAGACATGATCACCAATGGAGAACTCAAGAGGCTTCCTGTAACGATACCCAGAGTTTAGGAAAGAAACAATAAACTCCGGATCAGTCATGGGACTGGTGTGAGCAACAAAAACAGTTTATCTTTAAAAAAAAATAGCAGAGAATTTTAAAGTCAATTCGTAATGCTTTTGGAAAATGAAACTACCATAAGACCTCCCACCACACACACAATGCAAACGCAGAATTGGAGGAGATTTCTTCTTATGATAGTCAAAGATGCTTACTACGTAAAATCAAATCATTTGATATTATTACTAGTGCATAGTGCAGAAAACAATTTCGAAAGTAGAATATAAATCTTAGCCAGCATAGACATTTCGCACTTATGCCTACTATAGCTACCATGTTCAATAGCAGGTTACCACCACATTCCATGGCAGGTAATACAACTAATACCGTACAAAGTTCGTATTTGGAAGATGGATTTCCAACAAATGGTCAGGCTAAGGAACTTCCTATTCCACGAAAGAAACGCCTCTGGCGGGACGCTCCGAGAACCACACCGTTCTCTGCCAAACAAGGCCAGCAACCCCTTTTCCCAAGGGATAAAAGAAACCTCAGATATGCCACCCCCGGTCCTTTGGGACCTTTAACCGAGGCGCCTCGAATCCAACATCACACGTCATAAATAAAGTGTGTCCACATGAGTAAGTATCTGGGCTCCATACCATGATACTACCCTTTTCCGGAAGGAATGGTCATACCCTAGGGGAGCTACCCCTGAAAACCTTGCCGCACGATTCCTGTTTCGACCATTACCGGGTTGTGAGGCTCGACGAAGTCTCGTCCACAAAGCTACGCTTTTTCAAAAAAAGCCACGCTTTGGGTCAACAGATGATCAACCTATGATCACAAAGATAAATGATCAAACAAATGATCATATCACAAATGATCAAACACTGATCATCACACAGCAACACTCAGCATGCCACATTACCAAATTGGGATATATCGCTGATAAATTTCAACTACACAACCTCTGAGCTCGTACGTCTCAGAGAAGGGTGTTAAGCTAAGAGAATAAATTCTCCGCCACCAAACAGAAATGTAGTTGAAAGAAATCGGCTTTATATCTCAAAGTGTAATGTCAGACATGTAACCATACAAGTCTGTTCCGGGTTCGAACAGAACCGAAGGCACTTCTCACGAAGCCCTTGCAATTCCGGATAACTTTCAATCACGTCCGGACTTCCCGTCACAAAAAGAGTGATATAAATCTCTATACCGGCGCGACTCAGTGAAGAGACATTCGACAGGTTATCCTTTCATTTTCGAAAATATCCGGTCTTCAACACCGGTCTTCAAATGCTATCCATATACGACGTATCACTATTCGGAATGAGTTATACGACCCAAAGGTCCTTTCCCGGCTAACCCGAATAGTGAGCGAAATATTTAAAAACATACGGATATTGGAATTTCAATTAAGTCACAACTTAAACCCAAACTTTCTTTACAAATGGTTTAACAAATTACCATTTTAATCTTTTTAAACAAAAAAGATTCAATTCACAAAGTTCACTTAATTTCACAAAGATTCATTCATAGATTTTCCAAATCAATTTCCCTTTCAATTTGATTAACTCGTTAAATCTTTAAATCAAAGATTTAACTTATAGTTTTCAAAACAATTTCATTTCGAATGGGTTAAACAAAACATCACTTTTATATCTGTTAAAAATAAACAGATTTAATACATAGCTTTCAAAAACAATTCATTCATAACTTGGAAAAACAATTTTCAATTCACTTGAAATTCCTTTAATTTAAACTGGAATTTCTTTTCTTATCTGAAAGCTTTTATTCCTTTAAAACAAATAGTTTTTATTTGGAAATTTGATTCATCTATACGAGTTAAAGTCCTTGGGTTAAATCCCAATTTTCAAACAATACTTTTAAAATGGTTTAAATTCATATGAACACATTTATAACATTTTTAACCGTAATTTCAAATCATAGGATTCAATTTCAAACTTGAATTCAAATTTAAATCAAATTATTTAAATTTTCAAAAACTCGGTTAAGTTATTCAAAATGACTTTTATCTTTGAAATTCCATTTCAAAAGCTTTTCACTTTTTATTTTAAACCCAAATTTCAAATTTCAAAATCAATTGAAATTAAAATTTCAATTTTAAAAACATCAAATTTAAATTATCTGTGACTTAACCGATTTCCACGTGAAATCCATATTTGTGTGTGTAAAGGTGTAGTCCAGGGGTTTTACACACAATAGTGCAACATCAATCATCACAGATATATCGATAAGCGGTATAATAGATAACGCTTATCTTCATTCACAGATTCATAGATAAAATAAATTTATCAGTCACAAAGATTCACAATTATAATTCGATGTGGGTTTCGGATAACCAACTGGAATCCGACTCCCAGTCGCATCGAAATTCAAGTGCCGTTTTACGGGCCAAAGGTTTCATATTCACATAGTAATATATCACAGAAATAGAAATCACAGCTCAGTACAAAGTAATTCATATCATAAAGCATCACAATCACAAATAGGGATATCAGACTGCTCAAAGCATTTCAATAATAATCAATCATCTAACGACCAAATGAATTAATAGTGTGATTTTAAATAAATCTATCACATAATTAAATAAATATATATTTTTTCCTTTAATTAATGATTAATTATCCTTAATTTAAATTAATTAATCCTTAAGTATTAATTAATTTATTAAATCTTAATCACCTTCATAGATTAATTATTTCTGAATTAATTATCTTAGTTAATTAATTATTCCTTAACTAATCACATTTATTACATTAACCTTCAATGTTAATTACATAATTAGTTATCCCTTAATTACATTAAGTAATTATGAATTTATTAACTTTTAATCATCAATTAATTCTCCTTTAATCATGATTTAATTAACCTTTAATTGTTAAGCAATTAACCTTTAATCACATAATAAATCTTTAAATTAAACACATTAATTAATGAATCACATAAATTAAATCCTTTTAAGTAATTAACTATTTAATCACTTTAAACCTTTAAATTAAATTAAGGATTAAAACACTTCATTCTTAATTTAATCACTTAATTTCAATACTAAGTTTATTTAAAATAAACTTTCAAAACAAAGTTTATTCAACTTAAACTTTTAAATTAATTAACCCCTTTTTAACTAAAAAAAATCATGAACCCCGGGCAACTCGAGCGAAACCCGAGCCAGATGCAGTTTTACCCGAGACTCTCTTCGAGTTTTCCCAAAAATCCACCCGTATGCATTTTTTCTTTAACTTCAAAAATTTTCAAGTGTTGACCCGGCAAACCCAAAAACGACACGAGCTTGAACTCGAGCCATAACCCTATTTACCCGAGCCTTTCCCTGAGACCTTCTTCTTCTCCAACTTAATGACCTGACACACATTCAAACGTGTGCACGTGCACAGTGGGTCGAAGCGCCACCGACCATCATTCCGATCACCCCCCTGTCACCAGCGATCACTCATACAATCCCTTGTACTCAGATTTTCGAAATTGTCAGAGAATCAAAATCGAACCATACCACCCATTCCTGGCACTAACATGACCAACCCAAAACAACTCGCGTCACCACATGCTGCCACCAGAAGCTTTGCGACTCCGGCTGAAGCTTCCTCGATCACCCACAAGTCTTTCCCCCACAACCGATGTAATCCGAAGTCTTGACGAAATCACGGTGACCAGTTTCACCCCCCTCACTAAAAACTAGGGTTAAATCCTGATTTGAACTCGTCCCCAAAAGTCTTGCAATAGATAATTTTTTTTATATTTTTCCTAACATTATTGAGTTTCAAACTAGCTTCAAACGAAATTACAAGATCCAATATCTCTCTGATTTCCAGAAATTGATCAAAGTGCTGTTTTTGTTCGAACTTGAACTGCCCTCGAATTTCTCAACTAAAAATCATCACTATTGCTTTAAAAATCTTATTTTCATATGTTCATTCAGATTATAAAATCAATTCAATGATTTAGAATGCTTGAATTTTATCTTTAAATTTTGTTTTCACTGTATATTTAGGTTACAGAGTCAAAAGTTTTCATTTGAAGCTTAAAATAAAATTGTAAACTGTGAGACAAATTTAAACAACTTATTTTGTTTAAGAATCCCAATCTTAACATGTTTGTATGAAGGTTCATTTGATTTCTTTCTAACTCACTTTACTCTGGAAATTAAAAAAAAACAGGGAGAACAGGTACACAAAGATATGCAGAGCTATCTTTTTTTAAAACATACACAGACATGCGAGAATATATAATCATTTAAGCCCATTTCAGGTCATGCCTCAAGGATTATTCAGATGCATCAAGTTTAATCATTTAAGGAGGAGAGTTTGCTCACCTGGATGTTTTTGGAAGAAGAACAGAGAAATTTGCCTGGAAACAATCTGTTTGAACTTAGATTTGAGTCTAGTACTTAATGCTGCATTTGCATTTGATTTCCAGATTTCTGAAATTGCTTATTTACTGAGTTGCTTCTTTGTTTAAATTTTTAGATGATCTGTAGTTTCAAGATTTGGACTTGAACTTCCAGGCTTGATGTTGGTTTTGGTTTGAAGTTTTAGAGGAGATGATGTTTACTTCATATATTCTCAGTTAAAATGAACGAATTGAAATGAGGAAAGTTTGATAAAAGAATGAGTTTGATATAAGAAAATTAGTTGTACAGGGTATATTATTTTATACAATAGAAAGCATGGCTGAAATGTTTTAGTTATGGGCTAGAGATGTAACATTAAATGCCATTGTCTCCTATGCTTTCAAGTCTACTTACAGGTTACATATTATATTTCTTACTTTTACATACTTTTATTTAATGCTTTGTACAACAAGCACGGCTGAAGATATTATGGTATCTCCTTTTGCAAGCTTTTCTTTATATACACTTTTGCTTTTGCTATTTTGTTGTTTACAGCCATATGTTAGATTATAGTTATGTGATTTTATTTTACATACTTATCTTTCTGCCTTTGTTTGTTTGTTTTTATCACTTTGTTTTGGTTGATATGGTATTTGTCTTGTATTTGTTTGCATTTTTATTACTAGTGTTTGTATTTTCTTTTGAATGTATATGTTTGTTTTATTACTTAAGAATATGAGTGAACTTCTATTTATTTTTTATTGTTAAGGTTTAGCAAATGGTTTACTTGGTATTTTATACTTATAAAATTTATCTTATTTATTTTCCTTTAAATCCTATTTTTTCGTAATATAAGTAAATTCCTATATTTTTAATATGATGTTAAATTTATAAATTCAAATTATTATTAACCATAAATTCTAATATGTATTATTATTATTAATTATTATTAAACCATTTATTTAAGATTTTAAATTCAAATCAAATGTATACACATATATATATTCACATATATACAATATTTACTTTATTTATAAAAATAAATGATTTATGCAGAATTTATTCAAGTCTCGGGGAAACTCGCTATCAATTTATCAATTGATTTTACTAATTTTTATCCAAAAATTTATTTAAATTACTCAATTTAATTCAAAAATTCATTTAATTATTAATTTAAATAAATTTAAATTTCGGGGTCGTTACAAACTTCCCCCCTTAAAAGAATTTCGTCCTCGAAATTCGAAGGCACGAAAATATCGAAGAGATAGACAGATTCGATCTCCTATAATTCCTCAAACTCACGATACTGATTCCGAAATCAAGTCGGAATATCTCAAAACACATACCAATTTGTCCCTCTTCGGACTTTGGTATTCACAAGAAATTTCAATAGAATTTCAAATTCGATTTTAAACGAAATCGTTTTATTGATTTAATTCAATTTAAGATTCATATTCTATTAATCAATTTAACTCAATTTAAAACTTCTAATTTATTTAAAATTTCAATTTCAAATTTATTAAGGTTTAAATCAAAAAGCTGATAAGAAACTGATGAAGATACGAGGTAAAGACTTTCTACAACGATACGTAGAGCCATCATCACACCGAAACTTCTTCTTGTAGCTGGTACGAAGAAATCAAAAGAATTTTGGAAACGAATCAAAGAATATTGATAAGAAAGTTGTTTCCACTGTTGCAGGGTATTGACCATTTATAGTCGTATTCCCTTGTACCCTATCTCGTCTTCTTCTTGCACTCATACTCACTATCAGTGGATAGTAAGAGAATTTACTGAGACGTTCGAACGAATATCCGAGAAATACTCATTCTAGAGTTTACTTCAATCTATCTCTAATGAGCTACTTAACGTGTTATACTCCTGAGCTAAAGTTCAACCTTAGCTCTGATACCAAATGTAACGATACGAGACAGTGGGCACTGGTAGGCTTTGCAACCATCCCAGCCCCACCGTGGCTTACACTGGCACCTCGCATTTACTTTTACGGCCAGCCTCTCGACTGTCACGGCCTTCGCCTAACCAACCCATCCCTCTCAGGGACATGTAGGGGTAAGAGTCCCCTGTTCGCCACCAAACCGTGAAGCGAGAACCCCCTATCATGCTGTAATATAGCAAATGCGATCCATATACGACGTATCACTATTCAGAATGAGTAAACGACCCAAAGGTCCTTTCCCGGCTAACCCGAATAGTGAGCGAAATATTTAAAAACATACGGATATTGGAATTTCAATTAAGTCACAACTTAAACCCAAACTTTCTTTACAAATGGTTTAACAAATTACCATTTTAATCTTTTTAAACAAAAAAGATTCAATTCACAAAGTTCACTTAATTTCACAAAGATTCATTCATAGATTTTCCAAATCAATTTCCCTTTCAATTTGATTAACTCGTTAAATCTTTAAATCAAAGATTTAACTTATAGTTTTCAAAACAATTTCATTTCGAATGGGTTAAACAAAACATCACTTTTAAATCTGTTAAAAATAAACAGATTTAATACATAGCTTTCAAAAACAATTCATTCATAACTTGGAAAAACAATTTTCAATTCACTTGAAATTCCTTTAATTTAAACTGGAATTTCTTTTCTTATCTGAAAGCTTTTATTCCTTTAAAACAAACAGTTTTATTTGGAAATTTGATTCATCTATACCAGTTAAAGTCCTTGGATTAAATCCAAATTTTCAAACAATACTTTTAAAATGGTTTAAATTCATATGAACACATTTATAACATTTTTAACCGTAATTTCAAATCATAGGATTCAATTTCAAACTTGAATTCAAATTTAAATCAAATTATTTAAATTTTCAAAAACTCGGTTAAGTTATTCAAAATGACTTTTATCTTTGAAATTCCATTTCAAAAGCTTTTCACTTTTTATTTTAAACCCAAATTTCAAATTTCAAAATCAATTGAAATTAAAATTTCAATTTCAAAAACATCAAATTTAAATTATCTGTGACTTAACCGATTTCCACGTGAAATCCATATTTGTGTGTGTAAAGGTGTAGTCCAGGGGTTTTACACACAATAGTGCAACATCAATCATCACAGATATATCGATAAGCGGTATAATCGATAACACTTATCTTCATTCACAGATTCATAGATAAAATAAATTTATCAGTCACAAAGATTCACAATTATAATTCGATGTGGGTTTTGGATAACCAACTGGAATCCGACTCCCTGTCGCATCGAAATTCAAGTGCGGTTTTACGGGCCAAAGGTTTCATATTCACATAGTAATATATCACAGAAATAGAAATCACAGCTCAGTACAAAGTAATTCATATCATAAAGCATCACAATCACAAATAGGGATATCAGACTGCTCAAAGCATTTCAATAATAATCAATCATCTAACGACCAAATGAATTAATAGTGTGATTTTAAATAAATCTATCACATAATTAAATAAATATATATTTTTTTCCTTTAATTAATGATTAATTATCCTTAATTTAAATTAATTAATCCTTAAGTATTAATTAATTTATTAAATCTTAATCACCTTCATAGATTAATTATTTCTGAATTAATTATCTTAGTTAATTAATTATTCCTTAACTAATCACATTTATTACATTAACCTTCAATGTTAATTACATAATTAGTTATCCCTTAATTACATTAAGTAATTATGAATTTATTAACTTTTAATCATCAATTAATTCTCCTTTAATCATGATTTAATTAACCTTTAATTGTTAAGCAATTAACCTTTAATCATATAATAAATCTTTAAATTAAACACATTAATTAATGAATCACATAAATTAAATCCTTTTAAGTAATTAACTATTTAATCACTTTAAACCTTTAAATTAAATTAAGGATTAAAACACTTCATTCTTAATTTAATCACTTAATTTCAATACTAAGTTTATTTAAAATAAACTTTCAAAACAAAGTTTATTCAACTTAAACTTTTAAATTAATTAACCCCTTTTTAACAAAAAAAAATCATGAACCCCAGGCAACTCGAGCGAAACCCGAGCCAGATGCAGTTTTACCCGAGACTCTCTTCGAGTTTTCCCAAAAATCCACCCGTATGCATTTTTTCTTTAACTTCAAAAATTTTCAAGTGTTGACCCGACAAACCCAAAAACGACACGAGCTTGAACTCGAGCCATAACCCTATTTACCCGAGCCTTTCCCCGAGACCTTCTTCTTCTCCAACTTAACGACCTGACACACATTCAAACGTGTGCACGTGCACAGTGGGTCGAAGCGCCACCGACCATCATTCCGATCACCCCCTGTCACCAGCGATCACTCATACAATCCCTTGTACTCAGATTTTCGAAATTGTCAGAGAATCAAAATCGAACCATACCACCCATTCATGGCACTAACATGACCAACCCAAAACAACTCGCGTCACCACATGCTGCCACCAGAAGCTTTGTGACTCCGGCTGAAGCTTCCTCGATCACCCACAAGTCTTTCCCCCACGACCGATGTAATCCGAAGTCTTGACGAAATCACGGTGACCAGTTTCACCCCCCTCACTAAAAACTAGGGTTAAATCCTGATTTGAACTCGTCCCCAAAAGTCTTGCAATAGATAATTTTTTTTATATTTTTCCTAACATTATTGAGTTTCAAACTAGCTTCAAACGAAATTACAAGATCCAATATCTCTCTGATTTCCAGAAATTGATCAAAGTGCTGTTTTTGTTCGAACTTGAACTGCCCTCGAATTTCTCAACTAAAAATCATCACTATTGCTTTAAAAATCTTATTTTCACATGTTCATTCAGATTATAAAATCAATTCAATGATTTAGAATGCTTGAATTTTATCTTTAAATTTTGTTTTCACTGTATATTTAGGTTACAGAGTCAAAAGTTTTCATTTCAAGCTTAAAACAAAATTGTAAACTGTGAGACAAATTTAAACAACTTATTTTGTTTAAGAATCCCAATCTTAACATGTTTGTATGAAGGTTCATTTGATTTCTTTCTAACTCACTTTACTCTGGAAATTAAAAAAAACAGGGAGAACAGGTACACAAAGATATGCAGAGCTATCTTTTTTTAAAACATACACAGACATGCGAGAATATATAATCATTTAAGCCCATTTCAGGTCATGCCTCAAGGATTATTCAGATGCATCAAGTTTAATCATTTAAGGAGGAGAGTTTGCTCACCTGGATGTTTTTGGAAGAAGAACAGAGAAATTTGCCTGGAAACAATCTGTTTGAACTTAGATTTGAGTCTAGTACTTAATGCTGCATTTGCATTTGATTTCCAGATTTTTGAAATTGCTTATTTACTGAGTTGCTTCTTTGTTTAAATTTTTAGATGATCTGTAGCTTCAAGATTTGGACTTGAACTTCCAGGCTTGATGTTGGTTTTGGTTTGAAGTTTTAGAGGAGATGATGTTTACTTCATATATTCTCAGTTAAAATGAACGAATTGAAATGAGGAAAGTTTGATAAAAGAATGAGTTTGATATAAGAAAATTAGTTGTACAGGGTATATTATTTTATACAATATAAAGCATGGCTGAAATGTTTTAGTTATGGGCTAGAGATGTAACATTAAATGCCATTGTCTCCTATGCTTTCAAGTCTACTTACAGGTTACATATTATATTTCTTACTTTTACATACTTGTATTTAATGCTTTGTACAACAAGCACGGCTAAAGATATTGTGGTATCTCCTTTTGCAAGCTTTTCTTTATATACACTTTTGCTTTTGCTATTTTGTTGTTTACAGCCATATGTTAGATTATAGTTTGTGATTTTATTTTACATACTTATCTTTCTGCCTTTGTTTGTTTGTTTTTATCACTTTGTTTTGGTTGATATGGTATTTGTCTTGTATTTGTTTGCATTTTTATTACTAGTGTTTGTATTTTCTTTTGAATGTATATGTTTGTTTTATTACTTAAGAATATGAGTGAACTTCTATTTATTTTTTATTGTTAAGGTTTAGCAAATGGTTTACTTGGTATTTTATACTTATAAAATTTATCTTATTTATTTTCCTTTAAATCCTATTTTTTCGTAATATAAGTAAATTCCTATATTTTTAATATGATGTTAAATTTATAAATTCAAATTATTATTAACCATAAATTCTAATATGTATTATTATTATTAATTATTATTAAACCATTTATTTAAGATTTTAAATTCAAATCAAATGTATACACATATATATATATATTCACATATATACAATATTTACTTTATTTATAAAAATAAACGATTTATGCAGAATTTATTCAAGTCTCGGGGAAACTCTCTATCAATTTATCAATTGATTTTACTAATTTTTATCCAAAAATTTATTTAAATTACTCAATTTAATTCAAAAATTCATTTAATTATTAATTTAAATAAATTTAAATTTCGGGGTCGTTACACTTCCTGCGGTTGTCCGCGTAGGATTTCTGGCGGTCCTGTGCCTCTTTCATTCTCTGACGGATAAGAATAATCTTCTCAGAAGATACCCGAACTGAATCTGGACCAAGAAGGAGCTTCTCGCCAGATTCTAACCAACAAGCAGGAGAGCGACATGGCCTTCCGTCGAGAGCCTTGAAAGGTGCCATGCCGATACTAGACTGAAAGCTGTTGTTGTAGGAGAACTCTACA
The DNA here is from genome assembly GCA_030737815.1 of Allium fistulosum. Lineage (NCBI taxonomy): Eukaryota > Viridiplantae > Streptophyta > Magnoliopsida > Asparagales > Amaryllidaceae > Allium > Allium fistulosum. The sequence continues at coordinate 386,104,204 of CM060905.1, read as the reverse complement.
AGCGGTAAGTTATCCTCCCAACTACCTCCGAAATCCAGAATACAACAGCGCAAAAGATCCTCCAAAACACGATTCACCCTCTCCGTCTGACCATCGGTCTGAGGATGATAAGCAGTCGAGAGATTCAGCTTTGAGCCCAAAGCTGACTGTAGGCACTTCCAGAAGTGACTAGTAAAGATAGTGTCTCGATCACAGACGATAGAGCTAGGAATGCCATGAAGTCGAACGACTTCCTTTACATAAAACTTGACAAGCTGAGGAGCAGTCCGAGTGGACTTAATAGGAATGAAATGAGCTGATTTGGTCAAGCGATCGACGATGACCCAAATAGAAGTATGGCCTGACCTCGATCGAGGCAGACCGTCAATAAAATCCATGGATATCTGATCCCATTTCCACAATGGAATCTCTAGCGGCTGAAGAAGACCGGATGGACGCTGGTGCTCAGCTTTGATCTGTTGACAAATCATGCAACGACTTACATAACTTGCAACATCGCTCTTCATGCCCTCCTAATAAAAAATAGACGACACATGTCGGCATACATCTTACTCGACCCGAGATGAATAGTGTACTTAGTGCGATGACAGTCGTCTAGAATGTCACGCCTAAGTGATAAATCAGATGGTACCAAAATACGGTTCTTCCTGCGAAGACACCGATGAGAATCAATAGAATAATCCGACAATGTCTCATCACTGGATCCCGACTCAAGGAGATGAATGTATCGCAACAAGTCTGGATCCTGCCGCTGAGCATGGGCAATGCGATCCAATAGAATAGGTCGAGCTTCCAAGCTGAATAACAAGATCTGAGGATCAGAAGACGGAGCTCGATTTCGAATATCACACATAGAAAGAGTCTCAAGAATATCCCACTCGGCTATCATCATAGAAACTACTGCCGAGTGTTTGCGACTGAGTGCATCAGCCACACGATTACCCTTGCCAGGGGTATACTGAATGTCTAAGTCATATGAGGCGAGAAACTTGAGCCATCGCTGCTGCCTCATATTGAGATCCTTCTGACTGAATAAATACTTCAGAGACTTGTGATCGGTGTAAAGAGTGAAGCGTTCGCCTAATAGAAAGTGACGCCACGTCTTCAAAGCAAAGACGATAGCTGCCAACTCAAGATCATGAGTCGGATAGCGAACCTCATTCGGACGTAGCTGCCTAGAAGCGTAAGCAACTACCCGATATTTCTGCATAAGCACAGCGCCGAGGCCGCTACCATAAGCGTCGGTGTAAACAAGAAGATCCTGGTTACTCTCAAGAACTACAAGGATAGGAGCATGAGTGAGGAGTTCCATCAATCGCCGGAAAGAAACTTCACACTTATCAGACCAAATAAAGCAAACCCCCTTACGAGTTAGAGTCATGAGGGGAAGTGCAACACGAGAGAAATCCTTGATAAATCGACGGTAATAACCCGCCAGCCCAAGGAAGCTGCGTATATCATGAACATTCTCGGGCTGCTTCCAATTCTGAATAGCTTCGATCTTGGCAGGATCGACAGAAATACCCTCAGATGATACAATATGGCCCAAGAACTTGACCTTGCTCTCCCAAAAATGGCACTTGGAGAGCTTGGCCTTAA